>JAHLJT010008446.1:110231012-110301803 GCA_031308135.1 Acheta domesticus | reverse complement strand
ATTTTGGTGAAGACCTTACCTACGGTTTAGATGCTAACATTGTTCACAGATGGACGCATGGGGAGACAGACGAAGACAATTTGCCGGAAACTAATTATTCTTTATCAAGGATCCACAAAACGTAGATACTAACTACGTAACGTGTTACTCGATGTTATACTACATCTATAAACAAGCATTTTCCACAATCTACGATATCAAGATTACACAAAACGAGATTTTCTGTAGAAATATGCCTTTTTTCTGCACCATTACACTATTTTCTCCGTACTTGATAAGTAGCATGCGGGAAATCAAAAATCGGTCCAACAGAGCTAATTTCTCGTTTATTATTTTTTAATAAAATCTTATAATACAAACAGAATTTAGCACACGATAACTATATTTAAAATCAAAATTAAGGACATATGAATTCGCTCACTAGTTGTGATACAACAACACATATTTGACGGCATGTATATCATCTTATTTTTATCGAAAACGCGATTGGTTTTGTGAAATGTGTATCACATCTTCTTATCATAAATATATGTAGGATTGTGCAATGAGATATTTTGTTTAATGATTATATTCTCTGATTATTTGAGAAATTCTTCCTGTTTTATATTAACATTTGTTTTTACATTTTGCACAATCCACGTTTCCGCAGTGATCCGATCCCCCATTGCCCTCTAAAGTTCGTGTTTAAAGCACTCTAAACATATTACGTGGTAACATGTGTGTCTGACGTACTAATTCTTTGTTTTCGTGTTCGAGAAGTTCTGCGAGGATGATCGTTTTACTGTTCGCAATATCCGATGCAAATGTAACAGATTGTATTTCGCCCTCGTCGTTGTGAAAGGAAGTTAATTACTTTCGGCATGCAAGTCAAGTAGCAGTGTTTTAAGCTAAATCGCGCCGACCTAAAAATAAAACAAGGCGCGGTGAAAATGTTAAGTGTCCTCCATAAAGTTCCTTCTAAACCATCTGAGCCGATCAACGGGATTTTCCGCCGTCGCTTCGAAGCTGCTGCTCGCCCGACGCGCACCCCATCGGTGGACGCGGTGCTTTTCCTCCACTCACTTGGGCACAACCCCAGCACGAAATAGTATATTATGCAACTAGTTTATAATGCTAAGCTTTATTGCTCAAGTACACGTTTTGAAAACGAGTAATGCTAGGGGCGAGTTTTCAAATTTGCACGAATGCAATTAAACAATATTAGAAACGAGTTGCATACCTTATCGATACATAAAACTGGATGTTAGTATATATATATATATATATATTCTGACGCAAACCCGTCCGTAACACCCCTTTTCATATTCATTTATAAATAAATCTGCCAATCCTCTCGACAACAATCGAGCGTCAGGGCGGGTGCGTCAGATATCTGCTCTTTCGAGCTTACTTAGATCTCAGGGCAGTGGGATCTTTGGGGTGTGGGAGCAATCCAAACACAGGTACATAAAATAACAGTAACAACAAAAGTTAATGATTTCAAAATAATAACTGATACTACTACAGACACAACTCGTCACTTTTCTCTTTCAATTTTTCCAAATAAGTCATTAGCTTACATTATATCCTCTTTAAAATCACGTAACCAAAATTTTCTGCCAATTCTTAACATAATTACTGTCCCAGTAAAATTCGTAATTCTTTTAACAAAAACCAACTGATTAAATTCTGCTTGCGCTTTAACTTTATCACGGCAGCGCTCTACTAATCTTATTGAACACTCGATTTTAACTCTTTCACAACTGAATAATAAACCGTGCTCTGTAGCGCACCTTCCTTCACACTTTGATACAATTTTAACACCTTTACTTTAATTCATTTACAAAAGAAACTAATAGGAAACCCGGCGTCAAAATGGCTTGTGCTTTTAACACTGTAACATGAAAGTCATTTATCCTTTACATTCTATAACCTCCCCAAACATCTCCTAAAGTTTTCATTCGACACGGCGCGAACTTGACCTATATTTTTCGCTAGCCCTGTTACCTCTCCCTCCTGGCGAGGTGGCCTTGTCCCCGGTCGCTCGCTGTCGCGTTCGCTGCCGGCGCTGGCGCTCCGCGATGCGGCCTCGTGCCTGGCGACGCGCTGTCTTCGTTCTTCCGTCTTCCGTCTTCAACTCCCGTCGCCGTTCTTCTTCCGTCTCCTTCTTCTTGTGGTCCCGTCCTTCTCCTTTCTTGCGCTCCCAGCTCCGTCGTCCTTCTTCCGTCTTCTTCGTCCGCTTCGGTCCCGACTCCTCCGTCCGATATTGTACGGTGCTCGTCCGCCTTCGGATCTCGTCCGGCGCGTTCTTTTACTCCCGCCCGTTGTTTTTTCGCACGCCGGCGTGAGGTATAGTTTTCGCCGCGTACTAGATCTCTCCTCCGTTTCGGCTACAGATTTTATGGTGTAATCTGAGCGTCAATTTGTTACCAATTTCAGAGGCGACCTCTCTCACGATGCCGTGACTGCCAGAATCTTCTCAAATGTTTTAACTACTTCGCTGACGACTAGCTAGACGCCTTTGGACGTCGGATACTCCTAACTAACTTGACATTCCTTCGCGTAATCTTTCGGCGTCGGCCACCAATGCTTCGGAGAGAAATGCTGCCTGCTCCGACCGACGAAATCTGAAGAGATGTTTCTTCCTCCACTGACGAAAGCTCAAGAGAACCATCCGGTTGCGGATTCGCGTTTTATGCCCTCGGTTCGCAGGGGTAACGCGGTGCCTCCTACTCCCCTCCAGTTACTGCGTCATTTTCTCGCGACTTGTGAACGACGTTATAGGCGACAACTTCCTCATCCGCGGGCGCGCCTCTTTTGAACTGCGCCGCGCTCTCTTTCTCGTTCTTTTTTTGCGTTTTATGAGGTTCGTCACAATATATATATATATATATATATATATATATATATATATATATATATAAAAGAAAAACTCCGACGCCACCGGACCGATCTCCACGAAAATTGGCACTTCTACGAGTTTTTTCACCCAGAAGGTTTATGTGCTGTTCGTTCTGTTGTAACTCCACTACATGGCGCTGTCGAACAAAACTAAATATTCACGTCAAATGCAACCCGCAACACACTCGACAGCATTTCGAATCTATATCGTTAAGTAACTCCTAAATGAGACGTGCTAGGGCGTTAAATATCAAAATTATGAAACGTCAATGAAACGTTTCTCATACCGTAATCTACAGAATGAGCATTTCTCGAACATGCTATTACATTTTTGCTGGTCCGGCGCTTCTCGATATTATCTCACCTGTTCAGAGACGTGCAGAATCTGTAAGTAAATGTGAATGAAAGGGACAGAGAGCGGCAGAGCCAGAGCCACACACATCCAGGGACAAGGTGAGGGAGGGAAACCGTTCTTCACTGGGGATGGAAAAGATGGGAGGGAAAAGAGGGAGATGAGCAGAACAAGGTCTGCCGGGTTTTCCTAGTTTTTTGTATGACAGAATTATACATTTATAAGAGAATCAAAGGTAATTTTTGGAAACAACTTTACTGGTACGTCACGAGTATTTGACATTGTGCGAAAAAACAATGGTCGGCTGTTCGGTTTACCGCCACCACTCCACGATTCTCTCGCGATGATGCAATTATTAGGCAAATATACCATCATCTGTGCCATAAGATGGCATTTTATGAATGATTTCTTGCAACGAAGAAGTTTTAAAATGCTGGAATGCAAAGAAAAGAGTCATTTATGACCATGCGATTGGAATGTCCTTAGTGACCATAAATTCATGAAACGTCAACTAAAAAATAGTGTTGCAAATGTCTAGTCATGTAGAGGAAAACTCAAAAATTCAAGGGGTGATCCAAAAAGGAATTACAACCGCTGTTAATTTAATCGCACGAAGTGAAGAAAACCACTTGCAACTAGTTTCTTTGGTGTATCTATAATGAATGACTAATTTCTGTTTTTAGTCCAGATTTATTTTAGACAGACATTTTAATTAAACATATTGAAACCAAAAATACATTAATCAGGAACCATAATTTAGATTGAAAAAAATGAACATGTTTCTCGTAGCTAGGTCGAATTCAGTCGCTGTCTGAAGGAGAATTCTAGTTGCCGGCTGCTCTGATCGATAATTTTTCGTGGTTTCTCCGATCACACAATTTTTTTCTAGAACCTAATATTATTCTTAAATTTTGCGTAGGGTTTCACATTTTTCTGAGGTATTTGAGTTTTCGTATTTATTAGGTCATACGAACGTCTGTTATCTGCTTCGCTTTGAATAGCCCTTATTTTTGGAAAATATGGCCTGAAACAATATTTTCGTTGAGTCCAAAATTATTTTTTATATCTAGGTTGAGTTTCATAATTTTTCTGTCGTTTTCGAGTTTTTGTTTATTAGCCCATAAGAACGTATGTTAACTGTTTCTTTTTGTACGGTACAACCCTAATTTTTGAAAAATATGGGCTGGAAAAATTTTGTCTTAGAGTCTAAAATTATTCTTTAATTTTGGGCAGGATTTAATATTTTTCTGAGGTTTTTGAGTTTTGGTATTTATTAGCCCGTAAAAACGTATGTTAGTTTCTCGTCTTTGTACAGACCTCGTTTTAGAAATTATGAGCCGGAACAAATTATTTCCTAGAACGTAAAATTATTCGTTAATTTTGGATAGCGTTTCATATTTTTTTCTGAAGTGTTTGAGTTTTCGTGTTTATTACCCACGTAAGAACGTGTACTTTTTCTTCCCTCGTGCAGCCCTGAATTTTGAAAATGATGGGCCGGAATATTTTTTCTACAGACTAAAGTTAACCTTTAATTTTGGATGCATTTTCGTTGTCTTGCAATAAGGGAGGTTTTATTTTGTGGGTGAGCGCTGCTAGCTTTAGACTAAAGCTGGACGCGCCCATGATTTTGAGACATACTAAAGAGCCTAAAATTCTGGAATAAAGCATTTAATGAGCCAAAATTAGCCTTTAATTTTGGACATTGAGTTTGGTTTTAGAGCGCTCTTAACTTTAGATGAGTATTTAATTGTGACTTGAAAGGGGGAAGAAGTACCTGTAGTTTCGTTGTCGATTTAATAGGTAGGCATTTCTGGGTATATTTATCACATAGGTAGACATTTACTACAATAATGTTGTTTGACTATTTGCATCGCCATTTTCGTATTAAAAAGCGAAGGCATGTACTTTTTGTCGTCTTGTAAAAAAAGACAACTTCGATTTATTTCAAGCAAAAATAGTATTTTTTGATGTCTAGAAAAGTTTGGCAAATACTAAAGTAATATTATAGTGGCATAGGATATAGGGCATGTGACGTATGGGTGTGATGCTGATAATCAAGTCTAGTGTACTGGAATATCTATTTTAGTAGTAAATATTTTTGCGATGCTTTCTGTGTAATTTCTTCTCCATTCAAATAGCAATTATTGCACATTATTTCATTCTTTATAAAGTGAAAGTGTGAGAGAAACAGTAGTTCTAATGAAAAATATTGCACGGCGAGCTGTAACCTGACATGAAGGGTTTGTCAAATTTAAAATTACGCCAAAAATTCTTGTATCTATGCTCCGTCAAATATGAAATCTTTTAAAGTTGTTCCTTTTAAACTTCTTGTGAAAGAACTTGTAACATCTAAACAAACGGGAGTAGGAGGAATATTCTTTCTCTGTCTTGGCAACGCCAACGAAAAGAGGTAGAGGATGAAACTCAAGCTGCACGCAGTGTTACGAAGCATCTCCAAGCGTTTCTTGCGTTGCCCCCTTTTGCCGAAGATTTATGGTGTCTGTCAGTGTACTGTGTATTTCGCATTGGACGTAAAATAATGTCGGACCTGAGTTTTGCGAGACAATGTCGGCCAGAAAAGTCGTAAAATACTGGCGTAAAATAAATCACTCAATGCTTTCGAAGAAATACAGAGGGAAACAATATCATACAATGTTTATTATATAGTAGACTGACCTGTATAATCTGTTTTTACTGTTATTGTGTTATGAAACCATGTGACAGAATACTTATTACCAATTAGACGGAAAGTAATAATTTTTATTACTATTAGATTAATGTTTTATTCTTAATTGAGCCCATGAACGTGTTAATATAAAAGTAATTCAAAAACTGGCTGACTGATGCGACTGGCGTATGTAAAATGCGGACCAAATAATCCCTTCATCTTATCTCGTGAAACTTTCTTTCTAATTCTGTATGTAATATGCGGACCAAACCATCTCAGGTAAGGATAAGGATTGAGGAAAAGGAAGTGCAGGTAGGCACGTTAACATGGCCGCCGCCGCCGCGCTCCTGTCCAGCATTTCCTTGTTCCTTTCCCTTCACTTCCCAGGCGGAGATTCATCGAGAGGTCCGGTGGCGACAATAGTCTCATTTGCTTTTCGAGCTTTGAAGTAGCAACACATTTTACGTTTTTTCAATTCTGGAAGTGAAACCTGGTGTTACGCAGAGAGGTCCGATTTTCAAGTTAACTTTGAATTTTCGAAAATTTTGAATATTTTCCCTTCAATTAAAATTTTTTTTCCAAACTGAGTTTTCATTAAGATCTTGCACATTTTTTTTTGAAAATTTTAGGAATTTTCGTGCTATATTGCGTGCAATATGTGCAATTTTAAAAAATTACAAAAACAAGATTTTCTCAAAAATGGATCCAAAAATTTTTTCTTTAAACTTTTGGTAGGGATAATGTCAAATGTATTCTGAGATAACATAACGCCCAGTTGCTCTATTTTTTTTCTTCATTCAAAAATGACAAACATGCAATTTCTATGATGATGGAGCAATATTTAAAAATCCATGCTCGTGCTTCGTTTATGTCAGCGATCCTCAAACTTTTTAAACGGGGGGCCAGTTCACTGTCCCTCAGGCCGTCGGAGGGCCGGATTATGGGCCTGTCAAAACGTCTGAGGGCCATTTCTAATACTACTATCGCTTCAGGCAGTGGTAGGCCTACCGATAACATAGTCATAACGCGAGCAGATTCCAAACGTCCTCAGATTGTGCTGGCCAAATGTACAGCGTGGTAAAGAGGATAATGCAAATCATCAATATTGCTTTATTAAAAACAATATTTAAAAAAACACCGATGTTTTGGCAACAAAATATCGATGTGAAGAAAACATCCAAAGCAAAATATCTGTGTTTCCGGTGGAAAACATCATTGTTTTAAAACCATAGATTTTTTGCCATCCTTAGACACCCTAACACATAATAAAAAAGTGCGGATTTTAAGAAAAAAATTCTTTAAACCATAAAAACCGGGCGGGCCGTATAAATGTCCTCGGCGGGCCGCATGTGGCCCGCGGGCCGTAGTTTGTGGACCCCTGGTGTATGTGAACATGAGGAAAGTCAGCTGGCCGCATTCCGCTAAACAATTACTGCTCATTGACTGCCACAAAACAGTGCAAGAGAAGGATCTCTGTGCGAGATAAAGTAATCGGTGCGAGAGAAGGCAATCGGTGCGAGAGAAGACTTGCTGTCTAGGAGCCCAATATGCTGTCCGCGACAGAAATATTTGCCGCTCCGCGCGAACACAAGATATGTTGAAAACGGAAAAGCAAATTTTTGTTTCTTTCGGCACGGATTCAAAAACATATTCATCAGCAAGGTACTAGAGAGAAGTCTTTTTTCACGGCGGAAGTTACAGAACACATTGTGAGGAATTAAGGGTATATAGTTAGGCGATTCCCTTTGGTGCATTTAGATTTGAGCGCTGCTGATTGAGATGGGATTCTGTTTACTGCCCTGTCTGTCCGAACTTCGCGCACACCAGGCAAGTGGGACAAAATAGCGCCGCCATTGTCATTAACTACATTTTGCGAGATTCAAACGGCCCCAGTCACTGTGTAACAACCAGTTTTCATTTAAATCAATTTAAATACGCAATAAAACATATGTATACAATGTATTTTTGAAAACCATAAATGTTTTTCGAAACAATATCATATTCCATATTTCTTTGACATAATCGCATATGAATGTGAAGGAATGTTCGTTGACTTATTGAGCAGACCACAAATTTTTACCTGTTTTGAATTTGAACTCTGAAAGAAATTTTGTCGTGATGGGAGTATCTGCGCAGGGATGTTACAATTAAGTGGACGAAATCCTTATACATTAAACGCCTTTTGCACTAGGCATTACCTCTCTCGCCAACGACTACTCGTTAGCTGCACGCTTTTGTAGTCGGTAAACACGCCTGGCTTCCTGATGGAGTGGAACCGGGAGTGGCACTATGGTATCTCCTAGTAGAGTTTATTCATTCACATCAAAAGCAGGTGGCGACGCAATGCCAGCACAGTGGACCATCGTGTGTATTAAGAGAAATGCTATTGGGAGGTAAGCGACGTTAACATGGCCGCATGAGACTGCCTGAATGAGCGAAAGTTATTCATCAATTCAAAGGAATTAAAGACAATCCACAGTATCGAGAATTTTAAGTTGTCCACAACGTTCTTTGAAAACAGTTTTGAAGGAAGGTTGAGGAACCTCTCTATATTCAATTATAAGTGGGTGCCAAACTACTTTGAACATTTTCAATTTTCGAAATTTTACATTTTACCGTAAATTAGACTATACTATTTGCATACCGAACTTATTTCTACTCGAGAAAAAAATTAAAAATAAATTTGGAGCAATTAAAAAACCCACTGAAAATATGTTCGCGACTTTTGTAAAGTTCCTTCAAACATTAAAATATCTCTTTCAACTTTGACAGGACACTACATCACTCAACATGACTCAACATCGGGAAAACAGGCCGCGATGGCTCATCGTCAACATCTCATTGGCAGCATCATGGATCCGTTGCCTCTGCAACATCGTGTACTCTGAATCGCGAAGGTTTGAATCCCGAAGGTGGCAGATTTTTGACACTAGTTACAAAGCTGGATTGATTTCAAACTCTGGAGGAGAATTCTAGTGGCCGGGTGCTGCTATCGGTAGTTTTCCATGCTGTCTCTGATCAATACCAGAAGAATGTCAGAGCAGTACCGTAACAAGTGGGCCCCGGACTGCACGCGATCATTCCTTGCTCATCCTCATCCCTTCCTCTCCCCTTTCACACACACACATTGACGCGCACTATTCTACCGCCCAAGTAGGGAGACAAGTAGGATTTTCCTGTATTCTTGGCTGTCCGGAATGAGTCGCATCTTAGTCGATGGATCTGACGTTTCGGCCATCTTGCTGTGGCCTTCTTCAGAGTTAAACTGCTCAGCTAAACCAGCAGTTTATCTCTGAAGAAGGCCACAGCAGGATGGCCAAAACGTCAGATCCATCGACTCAGACCGGCTCATCCCGGACAGCCAAGAATACAATGACTCTGGCCGCGAAAGCCTACGAACTCATAGAGCTTTCCCTGGCGATGGCGATGCAAAAGTGGGGGAGTAACAAGTCGATGTGTAGGTTGCGAAATCTGCTCTCTTGCTCTGAATCTAGCCGCGGAGCAAAGAAGTGCCTGACGCGGTGGCGGGAGCACAGTATTCCAATGACGGTACGGAAGTGGGGGGGGAAGGTTTGCTTGGAAAATCGATAATTACGTTTTTAAAATGGTAATATTATTATTTAGAATATTCCTGATTCAATAACAATATAAAGAATTATACAGGGTGATTCAGGAGGAATGGTCAATATTTTAAGAGGTGGTAGCATAGACGAATTGCAATATAAAGTTCCATAAAACATGTGCCCAATCCTCACTCAGTATAGAGATACAGCTGTTGGTACTGAACCTAGTGCAGTTTTTGTTTCATGTGTTGGCACGCCGGTTGTGATGGGCATATTTAACGATTGTCAACAGTAGTGTGTTGATGTTCAAGTTGTGAAGTTTTGCTTTAGTTTACTTTGAATTTTTTCAAATGTCAAGTGCGATTTGTTGCCCAGGTCTACTACTATACTGTATCGTTTAAACATGCCGCACGTATTTACACATGCTGAGTATGCCGATGTGGGATTTGTGATGGAAATGTTGCTGTTGTTTGTAGAGAATACGGCATACGAGTTCCTAACCGCAGACTACCAGATTCAAGAGTTTTTACTCGTGTTTTCAAAACACTGCAGACACTAGATCAGTACCCAGTCGTCGTATTTCATCTAAACGTGTAAATCAACAGCTTGTGGATGAAGTAGAAGACATGTGTCTGCACGTCTAGGTGCTCCACAGACAAATTTCTGGCGGACATTAGGTGTGAATGGGTTGCATTCGTATCTCTTACAGACCATTCAACACCTTCCAGCAGAAGCTGAAGATTGGAATTTTGTCGTTGGATACGTGAAAATCGCCAAGTAATCCCATTTTTAATCATCACTGATGAAGCCACTTTCACTCGTGATGACAACAGTAACACTCGTAATTTACATCTGTGGTCTGAAGCAAACCCACATGCCACTGTGAACACCCATTTTCAAGAACGCTTCTCTGTAAATGTATGGTATGGTTTGAGAGATGATCACTTGATTGGGCCTGTTGTGTTACCGCAACGTCTTACAGGACCCACTTATCTATACTTTCTTGAAAATTAACTTCCAGCATAATTGGAAGAGATTCCTTTGGCTATAAGAATGCGTTTGTTCTTCCAGACGGGGCTCCTGCACATTCAAGTCGTCTGGTGACACAGCATCTAAACCTAACATTCCCCAGAAGATGGATAGGTAGAAATGGGAACTTTTCTCGGCCTCCAAGGTACCCGGACCTTACCCCTTTGAATTTTTTCCTGTGGGGATGGTTGGAAGGTGAAGTCTACTAAAAAAGTTAACATAAGAGCCAATTTGATCGTTTGGATTATACATAGTGCAGCCCTCGTCAAAGAACGCCAAGACGACCTCCGAAGAGCTACAAGTGGTGTTATCTAGAGAAGTGAAAAATGCATTGAAGTTGGGAGAGGAAGTTTTGAAAATCAACTTTGAACGTCCTCATTTGCCTCTGCTTTAAATTTGCTTGCATTAAATACGAATAGCTTTATCTCTGTACTGAATGAGGATTGGACTCATGTTATATGGAAGTTTTTATTGCATTTCGTCTATGCCACCACCTCCTAAAATATTTACCATTTCTCCTGAATCATTCACACAGTTACAGAACTCAAAGGAATATCCATCTCTATCATTCAAGTACTGTAACTCCACTTCTATTCTTGTATTAGATAATTTGTTTGGAAAAGACAGTTTTTTTCATTTTAGGACAATAATATTTTATGCAATGGTATATAATGTAACGAATTAGTTCGTTCTGAATCAATTATTAATGTTAACAAATAGATAATAGATATCCCATAGGAGTCACAATTTGGGCCCCAAGCTTGATTTGTTTCTGTACAATTTTGTTAGGGAATGTTGTATCCTCGTGATTTTCTGCATCTTTTCCATAATCTTCAATCTGCAAATTCCTATACTTATCCCTTGATTGCGAGTTGTCAATTCTCAGAATTAATTTTTATCTCGCAGATTTATCTGGGACGCAAAGCTACGTAATGCAGGTAGGAATTTTTAACATACTGCAGTTCTTTCAAACACACTAAACACTTCGCCGTTGTTCCAGTATCTACAAAAGAAAACCTTTCTTCCCTAACAAAAAAAAATAATAGGTGTAGATGTTTTTCCAACTCATGTTGCCTGAAACACCGGCAAAGGCCCACTGCCAAGTTTTTTGGTACCAGCGACCGCCATCTGCCCCTCCCTCCTTCCCTCCCTCCCTTTTTGTTTACATTGCTTCTCCGAGCGCCTGCTCGTACAGGGGAAGACGGCTCTGACGTCATTTCTCCTCCAGTTGGCAATCGCTGGTTTAAGTAGTTGACACGCAAGAAAACAATAAGTACTCTCTCCGCATTGCACCGATATTTATCAAAATCATTTATTAAACAGCCCCGCACGCCCAGCACGTTTTGTACGCCCTTCTTCCCTCGCCACTATTGCCGCGTTGCTCGGCATCAATGCCGATAGATGTTTTGTGAGTGGCATCATTTTTGTGTAACGTCATCTATTGGCGGCCATGCTCTCGAGAAGGGGCCAGCGGGCTTCGGAATGCAGGCGACCAAAGGGGGTGTCAAGGGCGACGCGAAAAAATGTCCAGCTGGGGGAGGAGCTCCTAGAGTGTCCCCCAAGGCGCAAGGGAGGGCGTGCTTATGAGGGCCGGGCGGCTACCGTCGCAGGAAGGCTGTGGGCGATCACGTGACTGCAAAAAATATGCGAGCAGCAGATACCCAGGCGTCACTTCACTTCCTGGTCACCTCGCGTGTGGTCGCAAACTGCTTGCCCTGAATGACCGACGTGCACTCCACGAGACTCTGCGAGTGCGTTTCACTGGATTCCCGGGTACCGGTGCGGTGAAGCGTCGGTGTGGAAGATCTGTCCTAGCAAGGGTATGGGGAGCAGGCAGTGTAGAAGTTGCGGGATTTAGAATAGCGAAAATAACCCCAGAGCTGTAGATATTTGTAATATAATGTAAATAAACTGGCTATAAATAAAGCTCATATTTGTGTCATCACTTAGCTTTCACGATTCCACACATGAATCATCTTGTGATGTAACCAACTTGGGGGTAATATTTTGAGCTACCAAATCATATGATTTTTTAGCTTTGTAAGAGTGTTCGTGCAACACTTAAATGCAATCGCTCAAGTGCTTCAAATATTATTGAGGAAACGAAAATAATCAGACACATGCAGCCATTTTTATACTCAATTGTCCTAGGAGGAAACAAGCGGACTTCGAAAATTAGCTCCTTAAATAAGTTGAAAGCATATTTTTACTAATTCCTTCTGTCTCATTTTGAATGGTGAAGCTGCGAAAATCACTCATAAGTCGGGTCTACAAACATGTGAATTGAAACATGTAAACATGAAAAATAGGAAATGTACTTTAAAAACATGCACATTGGTTTTTAGATGTAAAATAAATACTTTTGTTTAAAATTTAACACAACAATAAAAAATAAATTTAACTATGTTAATTAGGTCTTTGCGAAGCATTAGGTACCATTGAACGCATTCTATCTTGGAACAACTTAGAATTGACACTGGTGACGAAGGGAAAGGACGGCCAAGTAGTCAGATGTAGGAGCTTGGTGTAAAAATGCAGGATTCGAGCCTTCCATCCTAACTTCAGATAATAGAACTTTCCAACCCAAGAAGAATATTACAATTTAACCCAGCAGAAAATCTTACCTTACCAAGATACCTGGCACAATGCGATATGGAAATCGTCTGTCATATTCATACAACGCTCTTACCACTGCCGTCACAAGATCTGTCCAAACCGTAAACATAATCATAACTGCCTATTTCTCGTTTGTTTGTTGTACTTTCGTGAAAAATTGATATCGTCGTAGTCTTAAAAATAGTCTAGTAAAGAGTTTCGTAACTGTCGCGCAGTGTGATACGAGTTTCTCATTACGGTGTTACAGTTACGAGTTTCTCATTACTGAGACTCCGCAACCTAGACACAGGTGCGAAGGTTTCGGCCACCATTCTGCGACCTTCCTGAATTTCGCCCTGAGGTTAGATCGCAGAATCGCGGCATTAACGTTGGCACCTGTGCCTAGGACGCTGCGTCTCCCGGACAGCCAAGTAGCCTACACGTCGAAAAGCAGACCCCGAAATTGCATGGCGGCCGCTGGCCTTGAGCGCAACCGTCCTGCCCAGCACAACGGGGCCTCGTGAGAGGCGATGCAATGCCCGGTGCAGCCACCACCTCCGCGCCTGGCCGCCGGGGTCAACACTGCTCGCCTGGCTGCACCTGATTTCCCTAGTCGCTGCACGCGCTCCCTGGGGCGCGGCGCGAGGTGGCGACAGGTATCGAACCGTAGTCCCCCGGTGTGTGCAGCGCGCGGAGCGGCCGGTGTGCGGTGTGCACGGGTGTGCCCGACCCATCAACGGCTCCCGAAGGTCCCGCAGTGTACCTACTAGCGTTTCCCTGTGAGAGCGCTCGTAATTTTCCTCGACGAACGACCCTCTTGTCTCCGGAATCTGTCTTCAAGAAGCGATGTCGGAGATACAACGTTAATGTGTTAATGAAAACGAACGTTTGCTGTGCTAGCACTAAGGTAATGTAAGCTGTAATACGTTTTTACTGCTTGGACAAGTGTGTTGCGTGTATCCCAAACGACTCATCTTTGTGTGGATTAATAAAGCCACTTTGCTTTGGTTTGAGAGTGATCTTGTCTTGTTTGACAAATCTAATTAAATAAGCAATTTTTTAAATCTTATGTGGACGCGTTGGCGCACAGCGTGCGCCATTATGCGCCATTCGTTATAACGTCGTGTAACATTTCAGTGTAGTCTTGGCTTCCCATTGTTCTTACTCAATCCTGGGTTCAATTGTTGGTGTCTCAGTCATACCGTTGAATTGTTGGTGTATCAGTCTGCCGCATACTGTGCACCGTGCGTAGAGATATGTAGAGTCTCAAATTATTCATCTGCTATGATCTCTCTCCACGTTGATGGAAAAAATCCTTTTATACTCAGTGTACGCGAACTAGTAATTTTAAACCGTATTTTTTTGAGAAATAATAACTTTTTGTTTCAGGGGTGACTTTGAGAGAGAAACCTGTCGCATTACAAAACTTTTGCTCGAATACAAAGAGGAGGAAGAAGTGGGTTGCAATGAATTCAATGTGCCTTAAATAATTGACTCTGATGATATGCGCCATAAATTGAAACACAGATATCACAATATAGTTGCTGAAAAAGCGGAAATCTGCTTGGCGCACTCCGTGCGCCGCGCGCTCAATTATGTTTCGAAATTTCACGCGCGTTCTTAAGGGATAAAACGCATTTTAATCAAATCAAATTAATATAAAAATTAATCAAATAATTTATTTTTATCTACTGGGTTTGATTATGAGGAATTTTTTCTTTTCCTTCGTGCTTCTTTGGGTCCGTTTTCGTTTGAGAGTGTCCTAAGGTTCGAGCTATTCATTCAGCAGTATCTCCAAGCATAGACACATCTAATTTTCCTTGTGACGTCCTGGAGTGAATGACACAGACACTGTGTTGAAGATAGCAATATTTACATTTATTTACAAGAACTTAACAATTAAAGAAATTTTTACAAATACTAATTAAACACCGGCAACCTTTTTCTTCCCCTTAGCCGCGAAAACCCCGCGACCGTCCCTAGGCCCTACAGTCCAGTGCCACTGCTCGAAAGCAGGTACAACGCATAATGCGATGCAATCGGACGTTAAGTCTCCGGTATCCAAGTACTTATATGGCCTGGCACCAAAAACCGGTCTCCGCCCCGGCAACCACGTGCTGGAGTGCACTGGATATCCCACCCAGCCACTCGGCTAACAACAAGCTCAACGAATCTATCTGAATCTCCGCGAGCGAAGAAAGCGCCCGCCTTATATACACCCCCGTCTTCCCCACCCGGCGTCATGCTGTTGGTGTCCCCAGTCTCGGTGGCTGGCCAATTCCAGGGGTCTTGCACAATCGTCCCAGACTCGCCACTAATCTTTCTCAACACTTTGTTTGCGTGGGATGTTTCCTGGAGCAGTCACATCCTTTCGGTCGCCCCTTTATTTTTATCTCAGGTGCGCCCTTTCACTACAGCTTCCGGCTCAGGTATGCCGCTTGCTTGGAAACGCTGCCACAACGCCACACTCGATAACGTTTCTCAATGTACATTAGATCCTGGTAGAATTTCTCCTCTTGCTCTTTGCTGATCTTCCAAGTTTTCTGGGAAGTAGTGCATATGGGAATGTAAGATCTGGACTTTTCAGCTCAGTTTCCAACTTTGAGTTTTGAATATGGTATGCATGCATTTCACGATGTTTTTGTTGACGGGATCTTTGTTGTTACTTCGAAATACATTAATGATCTATTTCAACGGTTCGAAAACTTCTTTTCACCTTCATTTATCGTTTGTCTTTTGACTTGAGGTTATGCATATGAGGTACTACAAAAATTCCCTCTTTCAATCTGGCTTAGAACAGTTTTGGGAGTTTGGTACACATATCTGAAACTTTCTCATTTTTTGGGTTGATTTCACAAATGAATGGCTTATTTCAGAAACAACATAAGTAACAACATAACATAACATCAACATAACAAAAATAGCAACTAACTTTTTAGTGTGCTATATTTGCCACTGTATATCGCTAATGCCGCTGTATTTGTCAAGAAACATTGTCTCATTTTTTAAAAGTTGTTTTCCGCATATTACATAGAACTATTGTCTCATTTAGCAAAAAGTTAAATTATATTTTTTTCAATTTTTTACTAACACACATGGTTGACGTATGTTGTTTCTGAAATAAAACATACTGGAACAAATAGTTATTGTCAGTCATTAAATGCTTCTTTATCTGAAATATATTTGAATGAACACGTTAATTACAAAAAATGTTATATTTAACTAAATATTTTTGTCATTAATGATTCACTCACTGCCTAGTTTTGTAATTCTGCAGAGAAAGCACCCACGTCTTCGTCGTGGGGGATATACTAGTACTCCATTAACTTTTTGATGTCATCAATCGATTTTTACATTGTCGCTCTTACTTAGTAAGAAGAGAAAGTTATGTGCGCCGGAAAACGGCGAATTTTCGGCAGAAAGATCGTTATAGACGGGCCCTGATAACGCAAAAGTGGATAAATCATGTTCATATAAGTACTAAATTGCATACTTTCTGTAACATGTGGTGTACCCATGTCATGAAGGGCCTTGATACCGATGGAGGTCAAAACGTCTGTCCGTCTGACCGTCTGACCAGCGCCTAAACAGTTCAGCCGATTTTATCCATAATTGATGTTCCTCTATTGATCTGAACGAACTCGAGGTTTTGCGAGATTCAGCCGGATGTTTTGATTTTTGAGGGTACTTTACATGAAGGGTCAAAAACAGAAACACGAACTGACATGACCTTCCATACTGTGTGATCTTTATTTTGACTTCCACGGCCATATGAAGACATTTGGACGTTTTCGAAGTTGGACATTGAGGTACTTAGCTATTCCATAGTAAATTTCGCCATCTCACTAGGCTCTTTAGGCCCCATTCCTTAATAATAAACGAAGAATGTGGCAGAGTGATTAAATTAAAGGATACAAGTATCCCATTGCAAGAATAGGACTGGTATTGTAGGAAGGTTCAAGTTTTGCGTCAACGCTCACTGCAATTACACCGTCCTGTAAACTTAAAATCGATCAGCTGATTAAACTCCAAAGAGAAGCCACTTCTTGCGCTTTAATGCTGAAAGAACACAAGCCACTGACGTACGTTGTATATCCATTAATTCTCATTTACGTGCTCTTCAAAAACTACCTTTAGAATTCCTTGACATACGTTATATCTGTCTGAAACGGTGCATATACATAGAGAGAATATGATTGCACTAAAAAGTCAAAATGGCAAAAAACCTGACTCAGGTTTTTTCTGAAATAAACCATTCAAATTGTTTTATCAGCTCCAGCTTAATGTAAAGATGTAATAGAACAGAGGGCAACAAGCGTAGATTAACATTATCCCTGGGTCTGAATGCATATCGAAGAGGACAGTTTTCTCTTTGCCAGTGAACATCTTTTGTAAGTTTGTTATGCAAGCAAGAAAAATGAACAGGGATCATTTGTGTACTCTGATTGTTGCCTCTACAGTATATTTAGAATTTCTTCAATAGATCGCAAACATCATTGCAGTAAATGAGATGGCCCTTGGAGAAATACACAACGAATTCTCTTTCTCGATATCTGTACTAAGAGAATGACACATCCGCTAGTATTTTTTGTTTAGATACCGACTACTCTTCTGCAACGTTTTAAAGATCTAAATCTTTCACTAAGTCTCGCATGAAGTTCATTTGCAGAAAAAAAAATTGAAGACCTCTCTTTACCTTCAAAATCTGAGTCATATTCTTCTTAGGGAAATTGTTATTAAACATCTATATGTAATGTAATATTGCGTAATGTCGGCGATGGTTTGGGTACTAGGATGTTGCTGCTGGGAGGAATAGGCTGAATAACATTACTCAGTTCGGGGAATAAACTATTTATCTTTTTGTTTCTTTCAGTCTCACATCCCATCATAGGAATACCGAAACGAAACGATCCTTCTTACCTTTAAACCGAAAAACCAATATCTCTATATATTGTGCAGACTTTATGAGGTGCCCAGTTTTTGTCTTGAACACTCAATTTAAGACAAAGCTAAACATATTTCTTCACTAACTCATTTATATTTCTTAGATGCTTGTAATTTCATATTTACCACTAATGAAACCGAAATGTTCAGTGAACTAACACATTCCCTTGTAATAATCTTCAAGTCGCAGATCATCGGCGGCAGATGCATGCGTCTGTTGGTTTGCACTAACGTGAAGACAACCGGAGGTAAATACAGAGCTAATAAATATGGTGAAACTATTACAGAAAGATTAAATATAACACAACATCTCACACTTTATCGAACTCAATGTTAGAAGCAAGATAAGGAAGGAGATGCTATGGAAAATCCAAAGAAATGCCGATTTACTCTAAAACAAATCACAACGTAACTCTCAAATTGCCGGTTTACCGGTAAACTAGGATAAAATCACTCGCCAAAAACGTCACTTAATGAAATAAAATTGAAGACATTTTCGGTTTCAGCACATCGTAAGACTTCACCAGAGAAGACAGCGTAAGACATCATCGGAGATCGTAGAAAACAAACCTCGTAATGTTGTAATCAGAGACTTGTGTAATCGTTCAATGGAAATGAAATTAAAAACATCTACCACGAACATACTTCTTTCAATTCACTCGTGCTGACTTTATTTCGGAGGAAGGACTTCTTTCCAAACAGACACGCCCAGTAATAGTCTAGCGGTTCTCAAACGCATTTCCCGCAGAGTTCCACGTAGTAAATCCTTCGGAGCGCGCCTTTAACGCCCTAACCCTTACAGTGCCTCCGCGTTTCGACGTAATAGATTCAGCGTCGCAGTCCCCGAAGGCGAAGACTAAGTGGGCCCATGTCTCCGGTGGCGCAGGCGGTCGCATGCACTGAGCTGTTTGTCCACCTTCCTTTCCGCCGGGGGAGTGGCCGGGGGGCAAAGGAGGCGAGGAGGGGGCGGCGCCAGGGGGTGAGGCGGCGTCCGGTTTAATTGTGCTAATAGAGCGACGCTCGTAAACAAGGACCAGTGCCGGCGCCAGGCACTTGCGAACCAGAGACCGTTGCCGCAGGCGCCGGCTTCGCTCTTTCCACGCCGCGAGAAAGAATTTCCGAATTTTATGGTGGAGTGTAAAAGGATGCAGAATTCTTTTATATGCTTTTGTGAAGCTTTGAGTTATATAGCGTTGAAACAGTAGTAAACTCTTTAAAAATTTTGTTTATTCTAAGTACTTATCGCGCTAAAATAACACAGGTGTATCTTCTTTACGGGGGAATGAGTCTTATTTTTCGTCCATTTTGAGATAAAGTTTAAATTCGTTGCCAGGATATGTCTTTTTTCTGTAGTAATTTCCTTCATAAAGCTACTATATGTCCATACTAGTTGTATAATGAGATAGTCCTGGACTCATTTTATGGGACAATTTCAGACTGACTATATTTCGAGTTATCTAAATTGTATGCTAATAATAAAGTGCAGGAAATTACGAATTTCCGTATTGCGAGAGAAAATTCTTCATATTAGATGTACCTACCCAGAGGTTTTTAGCAGTCGCCATTTTCCCTACTCATTATGTCAGCAAAATAGCTCCTATGAATCTTAACATAATTATATACTTCATAAATCCCGTTCATTTGCAATGAGATATGAACCGGAATGTCGGTATGTTTTTCTTGCATTCTTGAATAGCAGTTTGAAAAGGATCATTTCTTGATTTTCCATTACCTGATGGGAATATAAATAGAAGGGAAAGGAGCCCGTACATAGTTCCCGCTTCGTATTCCTTCCCACTACATACACTTCATTTGACTGATGATGGCATCGGGAACCAGTAAGAAGTTACAGCGGCTTTCCTGGACTACAATTCTTGATATTTACAATACATGAGGTGCGGTCTCTCTAATTCTTTGTATTCTCGAAGATGTTCTCAAGAAGAAGGGAAAAAAAGAATTGATGAAATGCACAGCATGCTTCAAATGATTGCAAAAGAAGAGTACCTTTGCGCTATAATAGATGAATTGTCTAACTTCTGAACACATAAACTGTAACCGCTAAAGTTGTTTACATCAAGAAAAATATAAGTTTTTCTTGGTAAATGCGTCTTATTATCTAGAAATCATGTAGTTACTAGATCAACCAGTAGAGAACGCTAGACGACGAAAGTAGTTCGAAAGAAAGCTACGAGGAGCGCTTACAACTAGTATCAAAATCGTGATATCAAAATCAGTCAATGGAACGACTTGACCGACCAATGGGGATAGAGTAGGCAAATATTGGTGAATTAAGAGCAAGAGTAGACAGACCCGGCCATTTTGCTACTAACCAGCTGACGAGACGTTACTCTGAGAGAGCTAGTGGAACGACGGACCACGCCATTGCAAGAATTCATCATTACAGAAGCTTTTAGAATAAGCTTTTAGAATAAGAATACTTGGACCTGTTTGAATCAAATTCGATCATCGCGACATCCGACGCAACAGCAACGCCGACGGTAGCGACGCAAGCCCCAAGAAGAGCAGCGCAGTCGACGGGAATCCTTCGTGCTCAAGTTCCGTTACGGACGACCTCGAAGAACGTCAAGGCGTCGTACGCCGCGGGAGACCTCGTGAGTTCGTCTAACTCATTTCATGTTAGAGGTAGAAGCGTGGTCCAGATTGTAGAACTATTTCAGTACAGTATTTTACGAGATGATTAACTGCAATATTACTCGACTTCTGTCATGAGTTTTTAATTACGTGTCCGAATGCCAGATAGGAATACAGTATCGTTACTGGACCTAGATACTTGAAAGGTATTACTGTAAAAAAATTACAAGTAAAGACAATAAGTTATTTGATTGATTGACATATTGTGTGTGATGTAAAACTTAGTTGTTTAGCAGTTAACTTAAAAATTTCATAAGATGAAGAGATCTCATAGGAGTAAATAAAATTATTTTTGCTTAAATTTGATTAAACTGAATATTGTTGTATCAGTAACATTTATACTTTTTTTTGAAACAAGTTAATTTGTCAGAACAGTTACTAGATTAACATACTTTCTATATAGGGCATAGCGTTGGTACTATCAATTTACACTGGATATGAATGGTATTTATATGTACTGCATATTGAGTGTATACTATTTTATGTGTTTTCCAGCAAATGTGTACAATGGTAATTGTGTGTAAATAACGTATTATAGGAATTATGATTCTTTAAATCATTTTAAGAATTTAATCGGAAGGTTTCAAAGTCTAATTTCAATCAGATTTTCATGATATTTTGTAATGACATTTTAGTTTTTTTTCTCAAACCTGATTTAAGCAGGACATTATTAGTCAATTCCTGTTATTCAATGTACTAATTCTGAGGACAGAATATATTGCTTTGGTTATTTTCGTAAACATACGACAGTCGTGTTCTCAATCATATCCTAGTGCACAAGTCTTGAACCCTTTCCCTTGGAAAGAAAGTCTGCGAAGGACCTTCTTGTATGAGTGTGTTGTGGCTTGATATTATTGAAGCCGCAATAACGAGTAACAAAGGAATATTACTCGAGTCACCAGTCTCCTCCCATACTCAAGGTAATTCTACCCATATTCTTGGACAAGGTAAATTCAACTACGAATTTGGACCAGGTGCTAGGTGGTCGTTTACTGTCCCACCTATCGCGCCACCACCAACATTGGGAGGAAGGCAAAAAGGTAAAGGTGGTGACAAAACGATGGTGATTATACGTGATAAACATATCATCATACGTGATATGAATTATCTACTATTCTACTAATTTCCAATGCATGCAGAAACTGAATGAATACTGTGCAGCCTTCAGCCATATGAGAGGTATGTTAAATATCCAAGAATTTGGGGAAAATTTGAAAACAATGAAACAGTTTCGATTTCGACTGAAAAATGAAAATATTTGATTGAATTATTAAAGACAGTGTTAAGAGAATTAATTTTTGATAATGTCTAGGTGTATAGAACTAATATTATAATTGGAACTTACACCATTACTAAACCTGACTTGAGTGTGTTAAGAAATACTTTGCTGTAGTTTAATCATTCGATCAATACTCAGATACTAAATTGTCGATCAATTCTCAGATTATCATCTTTAGATGGCTGATAAAAAAGTTTCGATCAATAATTCCTAAGTTCAAAGATATTTTGTGATGAGAAACGACACTTCTAATCTCTTAGTATGACACGTTCTCTTCTGACTACAATAAAGGTAACTGCTTGTATGTTTTGCGTGAATTTTTTTTCTATAAAATCACAAATAGAATATTTAGAGATATTATCGATGGTAAACGATAATTGAACGTTGCCAAAATGCGTGAAACAACGCGATAGTCATTATTGTAAAATACGTTCGTTTTAAACTTCTTTATAGAACCTAATAGGAATAATGGCCTTAGTAATACTCATGTACTTCTAACATCACACATTTAGAATTTGATTACTGCTAAAGCCTTCTCGCGAAATATTGCCGCACAAAACGGAGTAATGAATTTCCAGCTAGATGTGAAATGGGTGCCTTTAGATACCACGGCGGCCAATCTCTTCGTTACAATTCCGCACATATCTTATTTCGTCGGAAGTGAAACTCGCAACGAACTTGCAGAAGCCGACTTCATTCCTGCCAGGACGTGGATTACAACATTACTGGCGTACCCAACAAGAAAGCGCCGACGAATTCTTTGCCTCCCCAGAGGGCAAAGAACTTCATCCGCTCTTCCACGTCACTCCTCTCTCGCGAGACACCTTCGCAATTGAATGTTCGCGCCAGCGCCGCCGCGAAATCCGTCGCGGCGCACTTGTTAACGAAGATGCCCGCGGAGACGCCGACGCCGACGCCGTCGCTGACGTCGCTGAGCGCCGCGTCGCGACGCCGACAGCGTTGCAGGCACAACACCGACGCACAGTGGGCAGAATGTAGGACTTGCGCCACGGTAACTGTAGAATATATTTATTTATTGGAGCTTGGAGATGCCTTCGACTGAACGACAGGGAGGCACTAATGAAATGAGCAGTAGATAGTATCTGTTAATGATATGACTGGTGATGGAACAAATGTTAAATGAAATGCAGGGGAAACCGGAGTATCCCAAGAAAACATACCGAGAACTCATTTTGTCCATCACAAATTTGACATTAATTGATCGGTGATAGAACTGTATACCTAGTGGTGGAAGTCGTTTGAATAGGCCAATATACTATGTGCCGTCTCCCAATTTTGGAATGGATGATTTGTATCTCCAAAGCAGGTCTTGAGCTTATAACAGTATTCTAATATTCTTGTTTCAGTTGCCCATAGCTTTATTGTCCGTAATCTACGTGTAATCTTTTATTCTCTGGAATATTATAGAACAAATGGGAACGCAAAAAATGAATAACTACGTTTATTAAATAATTTAGAAGCCATTTAATTGTCACATGTAACCGAATATAACCTTAGATCCGGCACTACCCATTAATTAAAACCATTAAAGCCAACAATTAAAGCCATTTAATTGTCACATGTAACCGAATATAACCTTAGATCCGGCACTACCCATTAATTAAAACTTGAACTAGTGGTGCTAAAACAGCGCGCACTTTCTCATCCGTACTTTCACGCAAAATTACCCGTCAAATTTTCGAAAACTTGTACATGAACTTATTTCAAAGTCTATGTTTAAGGAAGATATTTCATTCGGGGGAAAATCTCTATCTTTAATATTGTAGCTGTAGGAAGACTTCGAAAAAAATTTGAAATTTTGCGGTTTTCGAAAAATAAGGGTTTCAACAAAAATGAAACCTGCACCATTCCCTTAAAAGGACTTCTCACTATCCAACAACAAAATTTAATCAAAAACTATGGAGACTTTTTCTGAAAGTTTTTAAAATGTCTCAATGGCTTCATGTAAATTACCCTTCTCCAATATTAAGATATTGGCTTCAAATTCAAGGGACCGCGACACCAGTCAGATCAATTGGGGAATATCAATTCTGGAGAAAATCGGCTGAACGGTTTAGGTGCTAGCGTTATTCACAGCCGGACAGACAGACTGACTGACGGACGGGCAGACGTTTTGCCGTCATTCTAATTTCCAGTATCAAAGACCCGCAAAACGTACTCTGGCTGCACCACGTGTTAGAGGATTTTTTCTAAATTTATCAGCTGGATTTTTTCTCTTTTTCGTTACCAGTTTTTCTGCCGAAAATTCGTCGTTTATTCGTGCAGCATGATATAACTTTTCTTTACTCCGTAGCGAGAAACTAAAAAGCTTAAAACTGAAATATATATACGCTGCCTTTGTGTGTCTTCGAAATGATAATCGTTTATTTATGGAGTACATTATTGCAAGGCTTGCAAGAGACATGAAATTTGGTTAACATTTATTTGGAAAAGACATTTATATTTTTAACAACTTTGACGTGAACTTCGTAAGATACCTTAGAATTCTTCAAAATACGACTGATTCCATCGCACTATATATTCCATCGCATTCCAACAGTATAAAAGCCAAATTTAACGGCACATAATGTAAACATTGTCCTGGTATTTTTTAAAGTCGTAAAATGTACATTTTGAGTGGAACTATTTTCATACATTATTATATTCTCAATTCTAGCTATTTAACAATTATTTTCGAACTACGGTTGAATGTTGGGTTTAGTGCCTCTACTTCCAAGCAATTTTACTCGCTGGCCCATGTACCTTATTTCATAACACTAACTCATGTGATCTTCGTAATATATGCAGCTTTTCCTTCATTTTCTTCCAATTGTAGGCTTATATTTTCGATCGTTGGGCCCAATATTGTGGTTAGGCTCTATGCTGGTTGCTAAAAGATCGAGTTTCAATAGAATTAAGCATTCATTCTTCTTTGATATTTGACGAACATCCGAGGCTCATTGAGTCAAATTTCCAATGAGGTCCAGAACGCTATATGAAGATTATGGCTGTTCCAGCATCACATTCATTATTATGAAACATAACAGGATAAATCATCGTCTTAGAAACATCAGAACTTCCAGCATGTTCCATATTTTTAGGCGCAGATTATATTGAAATGTTTGCAGACATTTCCTTCCTTGTCACGTAGTTTTGCTCGACGCAGCAAAGCAATTTTTGTATACAACCAGCCATTAATACAATCTAGAATTGTCTCCAGACCATTATTTTTGTTCATATGGACACTTATGTGTTTTTGAGGTCAGTAAGATAAAAATCTGTCTATTTTTGTACACTAATGTTGTGAACATCGGTGCGGAGTGATAATCAAACTCTGTGCGTCTGGCAAAATACATTCTGTTTAGACCGTAATTATTTACGAGAGTAGTATATATTATAATTGCTATTTTATATTTATTAATTACAATTATATTTAAGAATAAGAATGTCTCGTTAACATGTTTTGATAACGGAAGGAAAAAGCCAATATGGTTATTCGAATGCTTCTTTGATTGAAATTCTGAGACATCTGAGAAATTAAAAAGAAGATATCAGAGAAAGTTGAAATACCAACCCTGACCTCTAATATTATGTTTTCCCATCGCAACACAGGCGCCACCGTTGTCGCCATTCCGATTGCTGCCAATAGAATAACCAATTTCAGCTCCACAATCCCATCAATCACCTTCAATATTACCACCTCTGTCTCTCGCGGCGCCTCCCATTACCATCTTGGTGGCGGCCGCACATCCCGCTCCGGCCGCCCGCTCCGCTCCGCTCCGGGGATGCGGTCGCGCCCGCAGCCTCCGCCAACGCCAACGCCTCACGCGGCTTCGACGCGCCGCCGAACGCGCATTTCATCCCCCGCGCGCGCGCGCGCGAACTCCACGGAGGCTCCCGGGCGGCCGCGCAAGCCGACGTAATACTGGCCATTAAGGACGCTGCGGCTTCCCTAACCCCTGGCAGCTTGTCACATCATTTGCAACAACGCAGAACGCATAACAAGGCGACGGCTGCGGCGCGCGCGATGCGGCGTTGGTGGGACGGGGCGGCGGGGCGGGGTGCGCGGCTGCAGGCGAGCGGCAAAGAGCAGGAGGCAGCGGGATCGGGGCGAGGGAGGAGAGAGACAATCTCTGGCTGCCGGCGGTAACGAGAAGCTTACGCTACGTAATAAAGCTTTTCAAAGTAAATGTCGTCAATTACGGCTACGGTTTGCCGGAGAAAAATTGCTAAGGTCCAAGCGCGTATGAAGGCGGGGATCCCGGCATAGGAAGGCAGCGACGGCGGTGGTAGCGGCGGGGGGTGACAGTTGGGGGGGGGGGGCAGTGAACCTCCTGCGACGCTGCGACGAAGGCCCCGCTCCCGCTACCCCGCCCACCCTCACCCCCGCCCCGCCCCCGCCCCCACCTCCGCCCCGCGCCTGCTGTGAATATTCATGACGAGCTCGCCAACGCCGCCACTGCAATGCACAACGCCACACCACCCCGCTCGCCTCGCTCTGCTTCGCTCTACGCAGCGGCACAACAGAACGGAACGGCGTTCTTGTTTCAATTCCGCACTGACATCTGATCTCCGAGTCGGTTCCGCACGGATCGCGCGCTGCGTGCCCCCTGCCAGAATAAGAGGAACTCATATTTCCTGTTTCGCAAATTGAATTTCACTATCGCGAGGCAAGAGCCGGAGCCGCGTTGGAGTAGACTGCGCGCGTGCTGGATCTCCACGATTAAGTTTCTCTTGTCTGCGCGAGCAAGTGTTTGCGCGTAACTGAGAATAGGAAGACTTCACTTCTCGCTAAAGCTACTGTCATGCTCTATCGATCAAGCAGTGTGTTAACATTATGCTGAGCTGAACTGAATCATAAGCCCTTTCTTCGCTTTGCAAGGAAATACGTGTTGAGACCTGGAATAGTGAGCAGGTTTTTCTAATTAGACCAATATATTTATACGACTTCATCATTTCACCTTGAAATTCAGATTAGTATATAAACAAGTATATAAACACATTTTTTCGTCTGTACACTTATAAACAGAAATAAATTCCAATTCTGAAAAGTCATATTTTAAGATAAAAACCTGAAACACATTTTCGTTTCAGAACTTTTGGGACCTTAAAATGTTATCATTTTGACACGAAATAATATAATGTTTAATGCTTACAGTAAAAATTTCGCAATTTGCAATTTGTTATACAAGTTTTAATATATACAAAATGAAATGTTTATTAATGAATTTCGATGCATGGACCAATTTTCTCACTTTCTCTGTTGCTACATCTCTTGTCAAAAAAAGCGTTTGATTCAGTTTAGCAAACTGGACTCATTCATAAATTAATAGATATAACAACCCCACAATATCTCATTCGTTTAATTAAAAGCTACCTTGATAAGAGGTACTTCTCCATATGGCTGCACTGTCATCATCCAAATGCATCACTGCTCTGGTTCCTCAAGACTGGCACAAACTCTACTCATATTTTTACTCACAGCGACCACTCCAATACGTACCTTGCTCGTTTCGCTTTCGACCAAATCACATACTTCACAAAACCCAGCTCTAGAAGCAGCGACCCTTAATGTACAAAAACACCTTATTCTATTATCCGATTAGCACAATAAATGGTGAATCAAATTAAACCCCACCAAAAAACAAACAGAACTCTTCCCTCTCCGTAGGCTTCCTCTTCCACCAAACATTATGTTGAATTTCACGCCCATAGCTTGGGTACTACATAGCACCCTCGTGAAGTGCCTAGGAGTCCTCTTTGATGGCAGGGTAACATGGAAACCCCACATTAATCATAGGCTCGTCTTACCCACACGAGCCCATCAACTATATCCAGTACTCCACCGATCTTATTCCATACCGGAGAGCATCTATACAAAGCCATGATCATACCTAAGCTCATCTACGCTAGTCCAATAAGGGTCGCTAGCTGCCAAATCTAATATTGAAAAACGTCAGAACTTTCAAAACGTTTTCTCAGAATCAAACCTAAAGCACCGTGGTTTATGCCAAACGACCTTCTTCGCCGCGAATTAGCGCTAACACAGCCCACACTCACATAAATCTGTTAGCAATAAAATTCTTTATCAAAATATCGTTCCACCTCAAGTTTTCCATTTCCGACTTTAAAAACCATAACCAAACACAAAACGAATCCGAAGAATATTCCCAAGAAACTTCTTCGACCCAACTTTATATACCCTTCAATAATAGACCGCTCAATAAATCAAGCAGACAATAATCCTCTAATGACATCCCACAAGTGTTATATAATGTATAAAATATTATACATGAATATTATTTATTATATTTTATATATTGTAAGAAAATTGAATCCCCAGCAAAAGTTTGTATATCATAATATAAAAGTGATTATTCCTCAGTTTATATTTTCACGTCTCCTGATTCGCGTACGATAAGCATAACTGATTGAAACAATCAGATTTGTCCCGAGAATTATTACTTTTTAATTTTCGTTTCGAATACTTTTCTAGCAATTTTTCTTAGCTTCTTTCATATATTTCTGCGTTTATGAAAATATCAGCTTAAAACAATCCATTGAATACATTTTCGACTCGCAATATGTCTTTGTAAATCATTTCTGAAATTTGTATATAATTTTGCGATTCATGTATTCATTTTGAAATAATTGCATCTAAATGAATTTGAGGGTATGTTGTGCTCCCATGCGAACCGCTGGATAATAAATTGAAGTAACGATTGATGCGCGACATTAATCACGTTAATGATCCACAGTCTCACAACATGAACAAAAGATGCACTTCCAACAAATATTTCAGCGTGTATGGAGATGTAGAACATTTTTGGTAAATGTTTCTGTCAAAAAGGAAGATTACAGTTGCAAAATTCCCTACTAAATTCCCATCATGTATTTTAAACAAAATATTTTTCTATGTAAAATTGTTTTCTGAAGAGAAATTGTAATAATGTTTAAATTATGTTCCCTCTAATATTTATTTCATATTTATAGTTATTTCGTATTCAGTTGGTAATATTAATATTAGCAATAGAAAAAATATTAGAATTGAAATAGGGTGAGGCTGTTGTTGGGGCGTAATAATAATAATAATAATAATAATAATAATAATTATTATTATTATTATTATTATCAATTATGAGGTGATAGAATGATGATGAGGGGTGAAGGGACAATCACAAACACAACGGTGCTTAAGCAGGACTCGAATATGCAGTCTCTACAATATTTTCGCAAAATATGGACTGCTCTCAATTACGCGATATCCTACATCTCTAAATCCTTTGAATGATCTAAGAAATTCGACAAGCACTATATAAATTTGGCGGAGCCAAATTGTTCCGCAAAAGCGCTCCAATAACTATCTATTTGATTTGTGGTTTTACGTGTCACATTCCACTGATACCGATTTCCAAACTATTGTATTTAAGACGTTTTTCTACCTCCTTTGGTGACGACGTTCTTAGCGCAGGGCACAGCAACATCAATTTTAAATTATTAGTACAATTACTTGTGATGACGCCCAGTGGTCGTGATCAGTTTCCATCGCTGGTGCCTGGGTTCGATTCCAGGCGATTCCGTGGGATTTGTGTGGACAAGGCGAGTGTGGAGCAAATTTTGTAGGGCTACTCCCATTTCCCGGTCAACATGCATTCCAGCGGCATGCTCCATCAATCATTGCATAACGCTGTCCTATCATTAACCAAAGTTCCGCTAAGGATCTAAGGATCACAGCGGTGTCTAGGAAATACCCGAATAACTACCTGAGAAGGGTCGTGGCTACCTTGGTGGGTTATTGATAGGTTGGGTCTCGGCCTGACGAACTAGAGACGGAAGTGGTGAGGGAGTGGGGACGCTTCGTCCCAACACCCTAGTTACCGAGGATACGGGGTGCACGGAATGCCAGGCGGGGCGAGGGTTCCAGGTTTTGTTGAAGCTGACCCCTGAATGTGAAAACAGAGTTTAGTTTACAATTATTTGAACAGTTTTCTGTTTGCATATATCATTATTATTACACATTCAAAAAAAACGTGCGATCCTATTTCGTCTGACTACGTAGTGTATCTTAACAGATAAATTTCTAATATACGACAACAATTTTGTGCAACAATTTCTATTTTAGTATATTCTTGAAAGAAAAGAAAAAGTGACGCTTGCTTCCCAATGAAGTATTAACCCGCCAAAACGTGACACAAGGTGCCATGCAAAGGCAAACCATGTTAAAAGATAGCTGTCAGAATGTGATGAAAGGAAAACATCAGCCAGAACGACAGAGCACTTGACGATCCTCTATTCCAAAGTAATTCAAATCCTCCGACTGGGACACCAAACGGTTCCACGGAACTGTACAAATAAACAGACAAATCCACTCTGCTCGGCGCAAAAACAAGAAGGAGGCGGGGCTGAAGGCTGAGGACTTTTAAATGAAGAGCGACAATGGTTCTTCGCATTTCCCCTTCATTACTTGAATGCTAAGAATCTTAACTTTAAAAGTAAACGAGAAACAGGGAATACTTTGCAAAGGAGTTCGCGCCACGTAGAAGAATGATAATATTGTAAAAATGTTGGATTCGTTTTCTTTCCATAGAAGATGCGAAAATGACCAATTGGATTCACGAATTGAGAGCGGCATAAAAGTAGAGAGGAGTGTTAATAGAAATATCGATATAAAAATTATTAAAATTAATTCAATTTAACAATCTCACTTGGTGAAGAGTTAGATACATAAACAAGACAAACGCCTGAGCCTCTTCGGTTGTTTTTTCACTATACTTCCACTTCCTCGCCTTATTATGTAGTTACGTAGTAAAGAGAAAGTATAATGCTGCGGCAGAAAACGGCGATTTTTCAACAGAAAAACTCGTATTGTGGGACCCTAGTATCGAAAAGAGAATAAATTCTGTTCCTATGTATTGTAAATTACCTCTAGCATGTTGAATAGTCAGAATTAACGTTTTGTTCTTCCATGAAACCGAAAAGTAGACTGGCGGTAAAACATGTCCGCCTGTCAGTCAGTCTGCCAAAACAGTCAGTATGCCTACCAGTGAGTCAGACTGCCAGTCAGTCAGATTGCCAGTCAGCCAGACTGCCTGTCGATCAGTCTGCCAGCCAGTCAGTCTGCCTATGAGTCGGTCAGTCTGCATGTCTGTGGTCAACGCTATCATCTATGTTGATCAATCTTCTCCAAAATTGATATACCTCGATCGGTCTGAACGAACTCGAGGTCTTGGGGGGTTTGAAATGCATATTTTTATTTTTGTGCAAGAGAATATTCAGACTCAACAATATTGTTCAAATTTTATCAAAAAGGCTCCAAATTATTCGATGTACAGTTTTCCTCGAATAGCGGAGTTATTCTGTCAAGGTATCGAAATATAGAGGCGTAATATATTGCTCCTGTCAACAGATATGCATGTAAAACTAAAACACACACTGACTGATGCAACACGTGTCAGTCTGAGAAGAACAAACATCTTGGAGCGGAATGGGCAGTAATATTACCTGTTTCAATCAAAACATTATCTGTAAGTCGTTTATTTCTTTCCTCTAATTTGCTGCACAGGACAGAGATACAGTTATATCGTTTTGTTGCCAACATTTCATATAATTTCACTGTCCATTCCTGTATCTAACTGAACTTTTACCACTCTGTTACTTATATCCGGTGCCGCCTCACCCCCTTCAAATAGTGTTCACATTCTTTACCCAGCACTCTATCATTCCCGGGCATAACCAGAAATTCTTGTATTAGGCAATTTGATTCACGATAATGATTGCGGGCTGTGCTGCACTGGTTCGCGACCTCTGTTCGTACCGCTGAGACCTCTGAGCATTTGTCTGTACAAAGCAATGGCCAGTGTGTCCGGCCGGGCTCAATTTTCACGACCTTTTTTATTTATTTATTTATTTACGTCAAAAACAGTTAAAAACTGCGTATGACGAGCTATGGGGAGAAGTGAATTTTCCTTCCGTAAGACTCGCTCATCGCTACAGCGACCACAGCCAAGACCCATAACCGGTGGTACAGACGGCACCAAACGAAGAGAAATATTTAGTGCAGAAAACAAAAAATGTTTCGCATCGCTCTTCAATTTTCAAGTGTAGTAAAGCATTATAGACGACAAAATAGTCTATCTATAATACAACTAATAGTCTAAAAATAAACATTATATTTTGCCTCTTGTAAAACGTATTGTGACTTTGCGTGGAAACATTATATAGAAGCAAATGCAAAAATTGCTGGAATATAACTAATCTAGAATGTCGGATTTAAATATTACATGATCTTGTTGTGGACGATGGTTACAATTCGGGGTTTCAGTTTGGTGCGGCTACGTCTGGATTTTCTGTATATACTAAATTGCTACATTCCACTCGTGTTGGCCTTGTGAAACGCTGAAGTGAAGCAATAGCTCCACTTCTGCCCACGACATTCACTACATGGCATGGGAGTCTCAAGTGCACTGAGAGTGTAAAATGTTAATTATGATGAAGAGCCAGATTATTAGGTGATGCACCTACAGACAACGCGCTTTGGGAGCTTTCATTTTTTATTGCTAACATGTAATGTTACCCCATTGAAAGCACTTCACAAACTTGCCTTTCTCCTGATTTGCACCTAAATCAACCCCTGCACCTAAATAGATCATCTACACCTATTTCTCCCCTATTTACCAATCTTTGAGCACACCACGCAGTACATGAGCATACGGTTTAAAGTTAAATCAGAAAATACTTGTCCAAGTCATGCACTATGCTTTTCTATACTTAGTTCCAAATTAACTAGCCTCTATTTTCAACCTCAGAAGAAAAAATCAAAGGGGACCAATTGTGGTTCATTGCCAATTCTCGCGACGGAACTGTCATTTTACTGGATATATTGCCGATACCAAAGATGCTTCGAATCGATCACCGTTGACTTCTGATGTAGATGCTATGTCTAACATTACGCACTTCTGATGGCAATTCTGATGTTTTCTCAATCGATGCCGTTAACTAACAATCACCATGCTGAATGCTCGGATTCACATGAAATTTCGTCAGCTGGTAGAACACAAAGTCAAAAACCCACATATACAAATTTTGAAGTGTAATGGATAATTAGAAATAATACTTCAAATGCGTTTTGCATCAAGACCTTTCGTGACTTCCGCGCCTATCGCAGCGGGCAAACGGTTGCACCGGCAGCGCGAGGAACGTTTCGCATAGTGTATCAACCACTGTCAGATTTCTAGCGCGTTCGTTCTTTCACGACTGATAGTGAAGGCCATATCCGTTGGTCTCGTTTTAGTTTGAAGTGCGCACTGCTACAAATTCGTAATAATTCTACCGAAGTTAGTTGTAAGGATATAGCAAACCAATGTTGTTTTTGAGAAAACTGAAAATGAAGCTTAAATAAGGTGCACTTGATGACATTTTATGTTACACCTATGTTTTGAAACTTTTTTACTAGATTCCTTTATTGTGTAAATTTTGTTTCTACAATGCAAAAGTGAAATCATTTATAACATTTTAAGGGACCCATCATTCCAGTAATTGTATTTGGATTATCCATGGCTAATGCACCTATTTTTATTTTTTGGCACCTAATCATGCACCTATTTTTATTATTTTTTGCACCTTTTTTAGCACTTAAATGAACAAATGTCAGCATCTAAAACTTCGACCACTACTTCTGATATATTCTGAAATTACTTCAATTTTAAAAACACCACCAATGTTTCCAGAAGCTCTTTAAACAATCTCGCAAAAGAGTTCACACAGTCAACTAATCTATCGAGTCTAATTATGGCTCTTAATTCAAATGGTGCCTTATGAATTACCCTGAATGACAGTAACTCCCCTAGAATATTATGTGCTTTTTTCAGAAACCCACAGCGTGTCTGTTCCCTTCCAAACATATTGGTCCTTCGAAAAGTTATCGTGGCAAATGGTAGAGCTGGCAGATATTATAGGGTACCCCGTCAAACAGTCCACTGCTCCTATTTTCTAGCTCCTCGAAGTGTTTCTTTGTGGAGGAGGTTATAACTACCGTTGTAGCTTCACTCAACCGAACTAGTATAGGGTGAATCGGATAGGGCACAGGTCAGTGAGCAACAAATTTTTCATTTCAAGGGATTATTTCTCCTATCGCACAGCAGCGCAGCGTTCAGAGAATGTCGTGGCCAGAAGGTCAGCGAAGCCACCACAGCTGTACTGATTTTCACGTCGAGAAGGAACAACGGCCTCTTAAATACCATACTTCTCTTGCAGAAGAAACGCGCGCATTACAGGGGGCACCAAAATGTTTTCGGGGTGGCAATTTTAGTTCGGACCTGCCAAAACTATTTTTGAAATAATTTCTTTAATTGTTAGCTTGTAATAAAACTTGTTTTCTTTGTATAATTGTATTGTATAATTTCGAACAGATTTCGCAAGGCAATTGAAGAAAACCAATCAGAGAAACAAGCAAGTTTCCCGCTAGTTGCTGTACAATTGACCATCTACAAACAATGTCCGAACTCATAGAGAAAATACATTAAGTTGACTTGCTAGCGTATGTCGCCTTCATAGACTTTGCAAAAGCCTTTGATTCTGTACTGAATATCTTACAAGCACTGAAAGCAATAAGAGAAATACATGTTATTACTAGAGAAAATATATTTATCAGGTCAAGCAAAAATTAAAAAATATCTTGAAGTCGAGAATTTGCTTTGAGACGAGGAGTAAGGTAAAGATATCTCATTTCCTCTAAAATTGTCTGTTTAATACCAAACCTTCTACGAAACATTTTGTATAAATTTGGAATTAACATTGATGGGAAAATTATCTAAACCTATGTTTGCGCATGACATTTTTTAATTGCCAATTCATCCAGAGAACGGCTAGCAAATCTCTCTGAACTTTTGATTCTTAACAAGGAAGTAGGTCCAGAAATAAATATCAAAAAATCAAAGGCCATGACAAAAAGCACAAAAGATCAAATTTCTGTTGGTACAAAAAATGAATATGTGGGAGAATGAATATATCTGGGACAATTATTATCTTTCAATAATACCACACAAAAAGTAATTAACCGGGACGAATTTCCGCCGCACGGTCAACGTTTTGGGGATTAAAATGTATTCTGTTGAACAAATCCTACAGCTTTTGAAAAAAGGGAGAACTCATAAACGCTTGTGTACTTGCCACGCCCATATACGGTTCACAAAAATGGACACTCATACATAAAGAAACAAATGCTATTAATGTTTGCCTCCGAAAAATGGAAATAAATTTAAACATTATCCAGACACGTAGAATACGAAATGAAGACATAAGAAAGGAAACATAAATTAATGGCATTGAAACCATTTAGACATCTGAAATGGTTTTAGGCAGGACACATCATGCGACATCCTCGTACCGGCTGGCCTCATCGAATTACCGTTTGGGATCCAAGACGTGCGAAAGAGAAATGTCGGCTGGCAGAAGAAGAGGTAATCGAACGAACTGAAAATGTTGTTGGCCACCAATGATCTACCTCGGCAAAGAATCATCAGAAGTGGAAGACTATGTATAAAATCCAACACGAATTTTCACCATTCATCATCCAATTTCAGCTTTCAATATCCAACGTTCAATTTTCAACTTCCAACAAGAAATTCACTCTTTTCGAAGAATTGACAAACAATTGTGCCATTCTCTAGAGAATTCTGAGATATTTTGTGGCTTCATGTAAAGTACCCTCAACAATCAAAATATCCGTTGAAACTCCCAAAACCTCGAGTGCATTCAGATCGATAGGGAAATATCAATTTTAAAGAAAACTGTCTGAACGGTTTAGTCGCTAGCATTGACCACAGACGGACGGACAGACAGGCAGACAGACATAGAGATGGGCAGACGGACGGACGGACGGACGGACGGACGGACGGTCGTTTAGCTGACAATATATTTTACAGTATCAAGAGTCCACATAACATGGATTCTGGCTACACAATGTGTTGGAGTATTTTTTATATATTTAGCAACTGGATTTATTCCCTTTTTCTTTACGTGGGCTCGGCAATAAAGAGTTTTTCTGCCGAAAATTCCGTTTTCCTGCCCACGATTACGTAACTTTCTCTTCTTACGAAGTACCTTCGTAAAGGTGAGAAAGTGAAAATTGTTGCCTTTTGAGGGAGCAGGTCCTCGTGGTTCCTGCCCTGGATCCTCCCCTAGCACTATCCTTAAATATATTGCTACAAAAATAAGACGAAAAATTGGAGTTTTGTAGAAGGAAGAATACGATGGTTTTATACAGGTCGGAGGCAGTGGGTCACCACTGACTTAAGAACCGTCATGCGGAATACGTCATGCCATCGGTTAGCACTTGACACACATTTTCTCGAAAAATCTCTGTCAGTTGTGTATAATTTTAATTAATACATTGCATATTACATACAACTAATATTTCAGCAATCGGGCGTAAATCCCTCATCTATAAATTGATTCAAAATAGTACACCATGTTTTCAGTTCCCCACCTTATGAGTAAAACTGACCTTTTTGTTGCATACTTGGTTAACATTGTTTGGTTAACTTTGCAACACCGAATCTATTTATCTTAATGATATTCAAAACATTTTTACTTTTCCGCACTTACTTCGTAAGAAGAGACAGTATTGTAGTTGTGCGCCATAAAACGGCGAATTTTCAGCTGAAAAACATTTTTCACAGACTCTGGAATGAAAGAGTGGATAACTCCTGTTCCTATACAGAGTGTCCGGGGAGGAAACGTCGAAACTCCGAAAATAAGTTCGTAAGACAATTCTAAGCATATTTTGTCTAATAAACTACGTGGATATTCCGAATGGTTTAGCCGCAATAAGCACTGAAAAGTTGGTTTGAAAAATTGATTTCTATGCAAAAATTGCATCATTGAAGCATAGAAACACTCCAGAAACATGTAAATTGTTTATTATTAAGCCAGAAATAGAAAAGCACCGAATTTACGCAATTCGACTGCTTTTTGAATTCTCGCTTAATTATTCTGTCTGAGCAAATATATTCATTTCTTTTGTAAATAATAAACAATTTACATGTTTATGGAGTGTTTCTATGCTTCAATAATGCAAAGTTTTGTATAGAAATCAATTTTTCAAATCAACTTTTGAGTGCTTATTGCGGCTAAACCATTCAGAATATCCATGTAGTTTATTAGACAAAATATGCTTAGAATTGTCTTAAGAGTTTATTTTCTAAGTTTCGCCGTTAACTCTCCGGACATTCTGTATATACTAAATTACTTCCTCTTAAAGGCGGCTCCTCACATTCGCTATTCGGCGAACAGCGAGCAACCGATCGCCGAATCCCGAGTTGTGTTGATGGGTCGCTTGCTATTTGCCGAGTGACGAACATTCGGCGCTCGCCCTATCCACCGCGTGTCGGTCTTTTGGACACATCAAAGGGAGCGAACATTCGCCGAACACATCAGCTGGTCGGGATCTGGCGAGCAGTAGCTCGCTGCTCGGCGAATGCCGAATGTGTGGAACCACCTTAACCCGTGGTGTAGCCAGAATCCATGATTTGTAGTCCTTGATACCGAAAAATCGATTGACGCAAAACATCCGTCTTCCGTCCGTCCCTCCGACTGTCTGTCTGTCAGTCTCTCTGTCAATGAACCTAACCCGTTTAGCCGATTTTATCCAAAATTGATATTCCCAGATCTGAGCGAACTTGAGGCTTTTGAGATTTAGAAACTTCATAAAAGACTAAATGAAGAATTTGAAACCACAAAAAATGCAATTAATTACACAGGCACACAAAAAAAGGAAAGTTGTCAGACCCAAAAACTTGACACATGTTTCTCAATGTATGTCGACGTGCTGAATCCGAATCTGAAGCTGGAATCGCTCCACCATTCTCCAGTTTTTTTTAAATCGCAAATTGTATTTTTATTTTCGGGGCTTGTTATCAGACCCAAAGACATGACATATGTTTCTCTATGTATGTCGACGCGCTGAATTCGAATGTAAATCCAGAATTGCGCCAACACCCTCCAGTCATTATTTTAAATCACGAAAAATCGCCGTGAAATCGTAAATTGTAAATTTCGTAGGGTTTTTTCGCGATTTGAAAAACTGAAAGCTGGTAGCTCAATTCTGGCTTTGGATTTGAATTCAGCGCTTCGACATACTTAGAGAAACATGTGTCAAGTGTTGGGTCTGACAACGTTTGGCTTCTGTAGAGTATAATGTTACGAGATTCCGAAATCTAGTATTCGCATGTTTATCGCGATTTAATAAATACTGGAGAGTGGTGATGTATTTCTGGCTTCGGAGTCAGATTCAGCGCATTGACATACATAGAAAAACATGTGCCAAGCCTTTGGGTCTGACAACTTTTTTTATTTTGTGTGCCCGTGTTATAAAATACATTTGTAAAGTAAATATTAATGGCATGTAAAATACTTCTGAAAAATTATACTTGTAATTTTGTGAAAAAATCATGTGTAATAATTTTTCATGTGGTACTCGTAGAATTAATTTAGCTCAATATGTGTATTTTTTTTAAAATGGAGCAGTGTTTGAAAGGAAATCTGTTAATGTACAGTTTTTAATTGTCCTGATTTAATTAAGAATTGTGAAACTACTCATATTAGAAAACTGATCTTACGTTGTATAAAGGTCTAATTGTGAAAAACAAATGTCCTGAAGCAAAATAGGCCTGTCCAATAAAAAATCGATTGACGGCGAAACGTCTGTCTGTGGTCAACGCTAGCGCCTAAACTGTTCGGTCGATTTTCTCTAAAATTGATATTCCCTGATCGATCTGCACTAACTCCAGACTTTAGGAGTTTCAACAGGATATTTTGATTTTTGAGTGTACTTTATATGAAGGCTCAAAAACATTTTCAAAATGTGATCAAAAATAGCATCAATTTTTTTTATTAAACACTGTCCTTGGATAGCGTAAAGGGCGGCGTTTGACAGTACGCTTATTGGCAGTATGTAAATACCATCCAGCAGTATACATATTGTAAATAATAATCAACAATGTACATATTGTAAATAGTAGCAGTAATATAGAAAATAGTCATATAGTAATAGTATAGTAGGATAGAATTTAGATTAAGCCAAACGGCAACTAACATGTATATATTAGATTAAGAAATGAATATTTGTTTTAAAGAGAGTGGTGTATGTTCGTTGGAATACCTGATTTTTGGAAAATTCCAATTTTTTGGCGTCTTCTACAATTACATTGAAGATAAAGATATTTTCCTTGAAATCTGAAGTAAGGTCATGTTCAATTTTTTCGAAAATATGAGTATTTTTCGTGTACTTTTGCGCGAAATAGAGGCAATTTTTAAACATTTTTTTACAAAAACCGTTTCAAATTTTACTTTCTCCCTACTGAGTGAAGAGAAATTTATGTAATGCTGCGCGAAAAAACGGCGAATTTTGGGCAGAAAAAACTGGTACAGACCCTGCCCAAACAGGGCCCTGGTAAAGAGAAAGTGACTAAAGCCACTTGCCAAACCAAAATCCAATGTTTTGTGCCAATGCCAAAACCTATGTTTTGTGGATTCTTAATACTGAAAATCAAATGACGGCGAAACATCTGTCTGTCTGTTTGTCTGCATGTTTGTCTGTCCGACCGTCCGTCTGTGAACAACGCTAGCGGGTACACCGTCTAGCCGAATTTCTCCAAAATTGATATTCCCCAATCGATCTGGCTGATATCGCGGCCTCGTGTGAATTTAAAACCGATATTTCGATTTTGGAGGGTACTTTACATTAAGCTTTTGAAACCATTTAGAAAATTTCAAAAAAATAGCTCTATTGTTTTTTATTAAGTTTTGTTATTGGATAGTGTGAATGATGTTTAAGAGAATGGTGTAGGTCTCATGTTCGTTATAAAGCCTGGTTTTTCGAAAATTGTAAAAGTTCAAACGTTTTTCGGAGTCTTCCTACAACTAAAATATTAAAGATAGGTTTTTCCCTCAATGAAAGCTGTTCCTTAAGATAGATTTTGAAATATGATCATGTACAATTTTTTTTGTGTATTTGAGTACTTTTCGAGTAATTTTGCGCGAAATTACGAGGGAGAAAGTACATGCTGTTTTAGCACCACTAGTTTTCTTTAAATTTTCTCCTCATATGTATTAAAACGGTAAAAGATATGGTGCTAGTCTCATTTTTGGTGAACTCTCCGTATTTTAGAAATTTGCAAAAATTGCATTTGAAAAGTTTGGCTTGAGACAATTACATTTTTAAGCCTCGGCCCGTGTTCGATCCTCAAGCGCTTCTGAAGCATGGTGGTAGGGCGGACGGCGAATTAACTCCGGGATCTGGGTTCGAGTCTCGGTGCGAAAGTAATTTTTAGTGGTTAAAACACTTTTGCATGTGTATGTATTAGTGTAATAAATCGGAGCACTTAAAAATAATTTGAGAAAATATGTGCCGTTGAAGCGCGAATAGTTAATTTAGGAAAATTGAGAGGTTTTTATAGAAAATTGGATTAGTGCAATTTTTTGTCTGCACTTTGGTTTATTTGAGCAAAATTATCAAAGACAAAACATGGAAACGTTTGTGAGGACATTTGGAAAATGTCCTAAGGGCTTCATGTAATGTACCGCTTCCCAGATTAAAATATCTTATTCAATTGGAAATTGGTCTCCAATGCGGTGAGATTTTGGAATAAATCTTGTAAACAGGTTTGTTGCAGTTGTGTGTATAGACGACGGACAGACTATCAAATTAAAAATTCACATTTTCGGTGTCAGAAACCACTAAAACTTGTATTTTCTTCAAAATCGGGACATAATTTTTTTTTGCGGCATTACAATATTTTCTCTGTACTGTTACCTATCTCCGTTCACGGACGTTTATTTATCACTAAACTATCCACTAAGGAACGGCAGGGGACCTCCTAGCCATCAAAGAGTAAACAATAGAACGAAAGACGTGGTCTGACCAGAGTAGTAAAATTTTAACCAATCAGGAATCAAAGAGAAGCGCTACCAAGCTGCGCACGGGAAATGGGAAGACATTCGTTTGAGGTCCGCCATTACAGAAAGACTACAAGGTCGACGTTGTACTCAAATGGTAGAGTTGTTACGACAGAACCGGTACATGGCGAATCATACATGGCGAACAGAATTTGGATGAGAAGAGAAGCTCCAACTATTAAGGAGGTAATTTTCTGGAACAATATTATTTATTTTATAATGAAAAATACATGAATAAGGGAGGCGTTGGCTAAGTAACGTGCGCTTGAAAAACTAATCTGCACATGCTAATCGAAATATTTTCTCTATTAATTTCATTATTATTTTTTCGTTTCTAAATTTGCATTCTATATTTTGTAATGTGGATCTTGGTTGTAAGCTCGAATTTGATTTTCGAACTTGCATGACACGATATCAACACTGAGGTCTGAGGAAAAACCACGCTCTGATACACTTACTGGATCTGCGTGGCATCTAGCCCACTATTCCAATTCGTTGTGACGAGGAACTTCCACGAAACGACACCACCGTACCTGGCGACGAAAAAAATACGCGCCGGGATATCCTCCACAATATTCCTGTCAGCCCGGGAGAAGTGACGACGCCCCCATTCCCCATTTCATAATGGCGAACAAATGGGAATAACGCCGGCTCTTTGTGAAGGTGACCAGCGAGGACTCGAAACAGTGTTATACAGCTTCATGCTTAGTATGCTCTCTATAGTGCGAAGTTTCCATGTTACAGAGAATTATACAAACGACAATTAGCAGGTTTACAGTCCGTGTGTTGCACCCCCCAGACTCGTCTAAGATTATATTCAAGCAGGCTATTCACCGTTTCATGTTAGAATATTACGTTATTAGGAGATGGCTTAACAACGGTCGAACCGCTGCTCGCGCCCGTCCCCCCTCCGAGTTCCGTTGCTTTGGCGAGGTGTCTGGAAGGCGAGGTCAGATGCCGGGAAATAATCTATACGTATGTAATGCTTAGGGAATATTTTAATTCCCCGGGAAAGACTCAGTCGGAATAGGTATTATACTTGTAAAACTCTCTCAATATTTTTACTACCACGATTGATGAATTGTATAACTTTGAACCAATTAAGGGATCATCCATAAATTACGTAACGCTAAAGGGGGAGGGAGGGGGTCTGAAGCAGCGTTACGCTGCGTTACATGGGGGTGGGAGAATGCGTTACAAGGGGGGGATGGGGTATTGAAAATACTATAAATTTGCGTTACGTAATTCATGGACGGCCCCTAGGAAGGAAACGTAAGAGTACGAATAACTGCAAATCGGAATATGTAACTCTTAAAATAACTTTGTAATTGTGTACAAAGTTGATTAAAGAAGGAGTATCAGGTGGAGTTCATAGAAAAGGCAGTTGGTTATAAAAATGAACGCAACCTACACTGTACAGGAACATGGTTTTGGTTTAATTTTATAAAATAATGAAAATTATTTGAAAGTGTGTTCATTGTTATTAGATTTAAGATTTTTTACAGACACTGACATTATTATGTTCATTTTGGGTTTTGTGAAGATTGTAAAAAGGGACATAATTATTGATATTTTTATTAAAAGGGGAAATCGAAATCTTCTTTCTTGTATTGTGTTGTTCGAGCACATATCCTCAACAATCCTCTCCCTTAAATTAAGAACTTTCAAAGGTTCACATCTTCTATAATTTCTAGTAAGGAAATCACTTATTTCATTAGGCCATGATAAAGATCAAAAGATCAGCATGTCGTACCCGACCTACAGCAGATTTATGTAGATCAGAAGTCACACAAAAAGATAATAGTACTACGTATAAAATAATAGTACTACGTGTAAAATTGAGTTGAGATTACAATGAAAATGTGTTAGTTCAATGGGCAGTAAGACCTAATTAAATTCGATAGAAACAATTATCTGAATTAATTATGACATTAACTAAAAGTGACTGTATAAGTATTTTGTTTCTAAACGTAATTAACTATATTTTTTCATTCAACTGAAATATTTCAAATTATTCATTGTAATTACGATTGTATTTTGTTTTATTAGCCTGAAAAATCACTAATATCACTGATACTGTGACAGAGACTGTGATTTCCTATGTTATAGTCGAATTTTAATTTTTAATAAGTGCTTGGGATAATCAAAGTCATTGTTATATTTAACAAAGTTTTTGGGATTATATTTTATTAAAAATTACGAATGCACTCTCCAAATGAATGATTTTTTAAATAGTTTATTACTCGTATATTTGGATAAGTAATAATATTCCTTTCGTAGATTAATTGTTTCGATATTCCAAAACTTCTGTGAATGACTACGCGCGAAACACCTGAAAAAATGAAATATTGAATTATTAAATTAATGCAGAAGTAACTTTCTCGTAAGCAAATAATTAATCTTACTATTGGTGAATACTGGCATTTTGTAATAGAGCTTGTAAGGACACAACTCCCACAACTATTGATATTTTCTGTCATTTACTACAAAGTGTATTTTATTTATTCTAATGTATGAAGCATTCTTTCGCAGTATCACAGCTTCCTACAAATCATGTTGTGTGCAATAAAAAGATTTACATGTTTAGACATGACACGATTACAACTGACATTAATGAAAAGGAAATCAATTCGAGAACCCATTGCTCAATGATTTAATTAATTTTCTTGTCAGTTAATGGTTGAACATTAGTTACTTATGACGCTTAGCTAGCTTGGCGTGGCCACTCTAGTCTGAGTCACATTCACTTTCGGCGCGAAAGTGTGAAAAATAAATAAATAAATATAAATAATTAAAATAGGTAAAAAAATTGGAGGCAAATGTAAAAATATTTCCAAGTAAATCCACAGCGTATTTGAAGAGTCGGAATAAACCTGAAGTTGGCGAGTTTGGTGGTGCTGAGTAAGGCGAAGTCGCGCTCATTCCGCCACATCTGTTTCTCGGGGACCCAACTTGGCCGGACGGAAGTTTACGCAAAGAAGCGAGGCGTCTCCCGGGCGCCGGTGCCGGCGCGGCGCGTGGCGCCCCGTTGCCCCCTCCCCTCCCCTTCTTCCCGCGCCTTCCCCTCCAGCCCCTCCGCCCACGCCTTCGCCCCGCCCGCGCCGCGCTCGCACCCACCCGACCTCTCGCGTCGCCGCCGCCGCACCGCGCCCGCGAGCAACACCACAGCCAATGCCTCTTCATATAACCCGCCCGCCCGCGCCCACACGGCACTTTCAACGCGGCGCCCTCAAGCACCCGGCAACCCCTCCGATAAGTTAAACATGTTTTAATGAAAATTTATACTGGGCCCGAAGATCAATACAAGTTTCTGTCCGGCGTGGCGGAGGTGGAGACGGAAGGCGTGTCTTCCTTCGCGGTTCTTGGCAGCTAGGCCGGTTGAAACTTCGCGCTGCCTGTTGCCGTGCCCGTTGCCCTTCCGAACCCCCTCGTGCCCCCCCCCTTCCCCTCCGCTGCGCTCCCTGCTCTCTGCAGCAGACGTTGCTTCGCCCACCTTTTGCTCTCGCCACCTTCGGTTCAATCCGCTCACGTACACTATTTTTTCGCTTTTCTTTAACTTTGCGTCTTTGGGCGACATGTACAGATTACCTGATCACACGACTCGCTTTCATTTTGCTACGTTTTGCAGGACTATAAAAATACATATACAGAAAAAAAATGTTGTTTAGTTTAGTAGCCAGTCACAGTTTCCAAGATAAATCCATAGATTACTTCATTTATTTAACGCTAGGAAAGAAAAACATTTGCAATAGAACAATGCGGGGAGTGCAATCTGCTCACGATATAGGTACAATTTTTATATTCATTCTTTTTAGTATGTTTCTTTTCTTTAGTGCCGTATTCGTTGCGATACCAAAGGGACACGAGTAGGTGCAGATAAGCTAAAGGAACGTACTGCATGTTCTTTTTCTTATTGCACAAATTCTAAACATTTTGAGAACGTCTGACTGTGGGAATAAGTATTTTTATTGAACAATTCCGTATTCCACATATCAAAATGAAATATTTTTTAACACTCTTCTTTTGGGTTATTATATGCTCGGCAGTGGCGTGTATCATCCATAAAGGCCATCTAGCATATTATCATTTCTTCTCTTTCAGTATCTGTACTGACTTGTTTACGTCGTTATCTGCAACTACATGTTTTTGCACAAAATTTAAGAGCATTTTTATTTGAGATGAATTTAAATGGATTTACATAAAATATAATATGTTATGTACTTCAATGCGATGTACCTTACAGACACACATTATTTTATATTCCTTTTTTTTCAGTTAGCGCGACGTCAGACAAGAGGAGAAAGTTAGCGTCAATGAGAAACAGATGAAGCTGCTAATAGCCCAGGAATATCCTCATGCTTTTTCGTGATGTATATGGATATATGTGAGGTAGTTATTAAGCCGACTGGAGGGTTAAGTGTCTTTCTGTCTTTACACAGTTAAATTGCCATAACATCACATTAACATTCATATTATCGGTTGTGGTAGTTCATGACAACAACGGTTGCCATTGCAAGTGCCAACTGCCCACTGACCGAGAAGTCCTAGGATATGATTCCAGAAGGAGGCCATTTTCTGTTTCTTGATAGCTAGGTCGCAATCAACCGCTGTATGGATGATAACTTTAGCAGCCGACTGTTCGATCTTTCCGTTGCTTCTCCTATCAACACCTAAAGAATGCCGGAGCAGTACTTTAACGAACGGGCCATGGAACGCGATATTTCTTTCCTCATTATTATTCGCTTTTCTCCCCTTACACTCTCGCATACATTTACATGCCGGACATCACCACATATGTCGGGAGATTAGAGCTTGTTACGTCTGGGTGGCGTCTCGGTGGTGGAGGCACTTGGAGTGGGAATCCCTCGCGATGCCGAATCTCATCTTCCAGCAGGGAAGCATCCCCTCAACCTCCCGAGATATAACATACACAATGGGACTAATACCCATAGCTGCTGACGCACCCGGGAACACGAAACGATCAATTAACATATGAAACGCATTTCATGAGTTCTTTTTCTTGCATATCAAATGTGTTTGACTTTATTCGGCTTTTTTTCTTTGAGAGTACCTTTTGTCTCTTCTGTATTAGCTGTCATATATCTTTGCCATGGTCGTCGTTCTTCGTTTTATTCCCTATTCGGCATGCTTTTATTTCTTGGCCAACATACTTATCTCTTCAGCACTTCATCTAGCCTGACATCCTTCGCAGTAATTTAATTAATTCTTCTTTTTCTTAGGGAAACATATTTCCAGCGTGTCCTCCTTGCGGTGTCCTCTTTTTCAAATATGCCATCCGCCCGGCAGCCCGCATTCCAGTCTCTCCAGCCACGCTGGCCGTCACCCCTTCTCCGGCCCCCGCCGCCTGGCGTCTGGCCGGACATCCCCTGCTTCCGCGTAATGTAACCTCTCGCTCCGTCGCCTGCCTCCGCGCCCGGCCTCCTTCGGCCTGCTTCGGGCACGTCGACCCTCTCGCGCACTCGCCCTCCCGCCTGACCTCTCGGTCAACCTCCCGCCCGCCCTCTCGCTCGATCTCCTGCCCGACCTCTCTCGCCTCGAGCCACCCCCGTCCCCGCCCCCGCCCCCGCCCTCGCCCTCGCCCTCGCCCCCGCCCCCGCTCCCGCCTCCGCGCGCGCTTTCTCACTCGCCCGCCCGAACGCCGCCGCCCCCGTCCGTCCCCGGCCGCCCCCGCCGCCTCCGTCTGCGAAGTTGTTTCTGCGTAACGAGATGGAACCGGAATAAACGATCCGGCACGAGGTAGTTTGCCCACAGATGTCGGGATCGCTGTTCGCTGGAACGATAGTGCTTCATAGAAACTTCATCGGGAAAATTTCTGTAAGTCGCCGGTCCTGGCTTTGGGGCTAGATCCATTCACCGAACAAACTTGTTTCTGTTCTGTTGGTGACTACGTGTATCGAGGGAACAGTTATACATTTCTATTAGACTTTCTGAGAAGTTTATCATTCATTTGGCAACTAGGCGGGGAATCAATCCAATCAAAGAGAGTGAAATTGCTCCCTTTACCACATTCAAATAATGCTTCAAATAACTACGTATACTGGATGCTTCTCTTCTGATGAAGTGAGATTACCTGCTGTAGATTCCATTCATAATACCATTCATCAGAAACGACTCAATGTGTTTCTAATTATTAAATTCCTTGCAGACGATGATAGGAGGAAATATGGAAAAGTAGCACATTTCACATATGAGAAAATTAAGGATCACAAGTAGCTCATATATGAATTTCCTTAAAAAGCAATGTGCCATGTGTTATAAACGCTATGTGTTTAAGACTGATTTTCAGAAGATATATCGTCTTTTTCACCATTCCAATTCGAATTTTTTAACCAACTTTAAAACGAGGAGTTACACAATTATTCTTCGTGTATATTTTTGTCTGTCCCGCCAGAGCTTTGGTAAAAGTCCACGATTAATATGATTTTCCCTTAGACTCATAACATAATCTCCGGTTGTGCCACAGCAGTTTAACGATATTCTGAGTTTAATGAAATTCAGAGTTATCATAGAATTTGGACGTATCATGGCACATAAACTGTGGTAACAAGTTTACAACGCGTATAACACTAGTCTAAATAGTACGCTGGACATTTTCCGTAATTGTAATAAACGATAGATCAGACTTGATCTTGTTTTACGAATTTGAAACGTACTAACTTTTAATTTTTGGAAGTATTTTGAAGTTTACACTACTTTTTCTAAATATTCTAATTTTCTTCTTTAAATTCATTGTTCAAGTAGATCAAAGTGTGGTAATAAATACGGAAACGTTTTCACTAAATTGATGATTTTCAGACATTTCATTCGTTGAACTTTATTCTAACCTCTTCCAAAAATAAAAATTATTGAAATTTTCATGTAGTGTTGTGTCAAACCATGTCAAGTTTTCAAAATGCAAGGCAGTGTGCAAGGTTTTTCCACAAATTACTTTACCTTCTTTCTTCGAAATTTTTCTGCAAATCGAGAACAAACCATTTTCTTCCATTGGCCCAAAGTTTATTTATATTAATTTTAATCTTTTAATATTCAAAAATGACACAAAAGTGAACATGGTATTTCTTCCCAAGGATAAAGACAAACGCTACATGGAAGGAACAATGTATTATTTTTTTCGAGGAAATACGGTGAAAATTAAAAATAAAAATTAAAAAAATGTGAATCCAAATTTGAATAACAAAAGCACATAAAAGTAACAAATTTTGAACGTACATTTAGTTTTTTTGATTCGGCAATGATTTTTTTTTACCAAAAAATCTGCAAAAGTAGTGCCCTTTTCGAATCGAAAGCCTAAATGTTCAACATTATTTGTTCTGAATTTTCGTGACATAAAACTCTTTCAAACATGCAGTAAAAACATCAAAACGTGCAAAAAATGCAATAAAAAGATCAGAACTTTACAGAACGGTGGTATGTAGCATAAAAATTCCAGTTAATCCACTTATCAACTTACTATATATTTTCGAAGTGATCTTTAAGATGTATGAAATATTACGATTTTAGTGTTATTACAATTCAGTTTGTAAAAATTGTTTAAACAAAACATATTTGACATTTTAAATATCCAATAATTTTTTTAGTTCGCCCACAAAATTAAAATAGCATAAAAATATAAAACAAGTAAATACAAAAATTGAAAAATACATATATACCTTCAGAAATAAAAAATAATTGTTACAGAAAAATGTTATTAATTGTTTTCATTATAATTTTACAATTATGAATATTTAGAAATTATTTTCTGAAAAATTATTATATTTTCTGCCACTAATATGTCTCAGGGAAAAAAAATTCTACATTTACAAGTGTCTGTGTGCTGGGCCTCACTCTAACGTACACTGTCAGAAATTACATTAAATTTAATGTAGTTTAATGCACTTATCACATTAAATTTAATGTTCCGTGTACATTAGAACGATATTAATGTACATGTACATTAAATATGTGTAAATTAAAATCAATGTACTGCAGCACATCAAATTTAATGTACCATGTACGTTAAAGCGATTTTAATGTATTTGTGCATTAAATTTAATGTTAAAATTAAAATCAATGTAGATTTAATGTAGGACTACATTAAAGTTATGTACCTTGTCAGTTAAACCGAAATTAATGTGTTGTACATTAAATTTAATGTTTAAATTAAAATTAGTGTAGGTTTTAGAAATATTTTGTTCCGCTATTTGAACTTACGTATAATAAATTTAAAATAGATTTTCAACAGGAATACAAAAAATATAAATGTTTAAAATTCGTATTTACATTCAAATTGGTAACAAATAAAATTGTAAAAATCTTTATAATAAAATTGTAGCGATGTACATAGTACGCTATTTCTTTAGTTAACAATTTTTTTCAGATATTCCGGAAATATTAATTTTTTTTCAAAGAATTGTCACTATTGACAGAATTGTAACAATGTCAGAATTTAGTACTATTTTCGGCTACGAAACATTCCGAGCGTAAATGCGTCCAAAACAGGTGAAGTAGTGACGATTACAAAAAATATACATAATTCTATAGAGTTAATACATATTTAATATATATTACGTCCAAAGAAATATGTTCCGTAGACGTAAAGAATATATTATACATATCATAGCGGGCAATACATTGGGACTAAGAACTTGCTGAAGCAATTGGATGTCGCAATAGCTCAGTGGTTAGAGCACCTGCGCGTAAACCAGAAGTCTCGGGTTCGAATCCCCGGTCGAGGTGACTATTGGTTGAACAAATTTAAGTATTAAAATACAGTTGTTATTCAGTACCAAGATCAGAACTTAGTATTCTTTACATCTGCGGGACCTTTCCGAGCGAAACGCGTCCAAAAATGTGAAAATTGCATAAATCCCAACGGGTAATTCATCAGGCTTAAGAACATGTTCAGAGAATTGATTGTTCTCGATAGGATAGTGCTTAGAGCAAGTGGGCGTAAACCAGGAGACACGTGTTGGAATTCCGGTCGGGGTGATTAATTATTTGAACAAATTTTAAATATTGAAGTTAGTACATGTACAGTAAATTTCATGCACACATAGAATAATTTCGATGTAAAAGTACATTAAAGTAAGCATCGTGTACGTAAATTAATTTAATTTACACGTACAGTAAATGTAATGTACACGCCATACAGTAAATTTAATTTACACATACATTAAACTTAATGTATCCGCATGCAGTAAATTTAATTGTACACGTACATTACATTAATGCACACGTACTTTAAAGTTACTGTACATTAAATTTCATTTGCGTACATGATACTTTAATGTACTTTTTACATTAAAAGTAATGCGAAAATTTCTGACAATGTACTTGTACACGTCGCTAAATGCGGTAAAAACTGCGTTTTTCCTCTCTCGTAGGTCGCAGGGCAATATCTTTTCCGAGAAATTCGATGAATTTTGAAAAAATTTGTTTTGAAAAAATCATGATGTTGATCTAAAACATTGCCAGAAATTATTAATAAAATGCTCTTAAAATGTTTTAAAAATACCCTAAAAGCAAAGAAAAACGACATAAACGTGACCAAAACCAGTTCGGATGAACAAATGCTGGATACGTTACTGGTGTAATCGAGGTTTCTTCTATTCTTTCAAGTGCACACAGCTTGCAGACTTTTGCTTTGGACTCTTTTTTTTCTTCAGAAAATACCTGTCTTTAGTTGACCCGAAATAGGCAGAAACGACAATGGCGCTGATAGGCGTCACAGTAACCTTAGATTACATACAACGGCTGACATGACAATTTCTGAGCGAAGAAATAAAATAGGTTACTCAGGAATTCTGTGGAGAACATTTTATTGAATCTCGTAAATATTATTTGAAGTACCATTAAAATGATATTAAAATCGATGAAATCAGTGAAATATTAGCATTAAAATAAAATGAAATCAGCATTAAAAATGACGGGAAAAGGTAAAAAGGACTTAAGTCGAAATAGACGAAAATTACAAAAAAATGATATAAAAATGGTTAGTTTCCTTTTGTCATAACGTAAAATGAATTTCTATACTAAACGGCATTGCTCAAAAAGAAAATACGACATTTCATTAAAATCCGCCCCTTAGTTATTACTAATAATAATACGAGAAAGCCTGTTGAAGCGTAATTGATATAATTCGTGGAGACATGATCAATATATCTGCATCAGTATTGTTAATGATTGACTAACTACTCATAACTCGACATTATTAGGATCAGTTTTATCTTAGAGCCAGAATGACTAATTGTGTTTATTTTGATAAAATTTAGTTTTATATATCATAATGTTTGAATAATAATTTTATTTTTTAATAATTGGCTTCCGTAATTTCTAATAATTGACTACATCGACTTCACCTAGCAGAATATGTAGTAAAACTACAAAGCAGATTATGACTGAAAATGTGCCAGTATTGCTTGTTTTTGTTTCACTGTTTCTCAAGTTCATATTGTTCATATCTGATTGCATTTGCCGTTGTGATGCAATATGTGGTATTATTCGCATATACAAAGACCAGGCTATCCGAGTTCACCCTCCCGAAAATATGGATATCGATACAATGCTGCTCGTTGTCCCTATTATCCATACCATTCATTACCCGGGGCTATTCATCATTCTTACCATTTAGGAGGATGTATAGTTTTACCACAGAGTTTAATGCTCCAAAGCACAGTTGAAGTAGATTATGTGTCTTAACCAAGGTTTCATCCTGTAAAATATTAAACAAACTAAAAATACGTGCTTGTGTTTGCGCGTGTCGCCTTCATGCGCGTACGAGCAAGCGCGTTGTGTGTTTTATGTTGCTGTATTCTAGATGCAGAGCCTCGTTGATCCGCTGTAAGAGATGAATACAGTTGTTTTGCTGACTGACAGATGCGCAACCGTCCTCCGTCGTAGGCAAATTTGATTTGGCAACTCACTCCAGAACCGTTCTAAATGAATCACGTCATAGTCGCCAGGCGAAATATAACATTCGTATTTCCGAAGCCCATAATCAGGAATGAATAAGTTCACAGATTGCAATACGTTAACTTGTTTCCCTTAGAACTACATTTTTTGTTAATTTGTATGTCTTTCCATGCGTCCTTTTGTTACTCCGAAAACAAATACATCTTATCTTTAACATGTCGAGGCAAACAATGCATTTGAAATGACATAATAAGGAAAATATTAGTCCGTTTCGTGATACCCGTATGTAATATGTTCTCTGGCTACTCGCTTGTTCTTTTAAGAAAATATTTATTTAAGAAGAAATCTGAGAAAATTTTACAAAAGAACGAACTACAATGTAGCAAGAAAATGAATCATAAGACAAGACAATTTTAAAGAGAGTTTGTAAAGCGAATATTCTCTCTGCTTTATTTCAGTAAGATACCGAGGACTATTCCGATCTTTTAAAGCGTATTCTCCGCATTTTCCTTTTATCTGAATACATTCAAACAACTCTAAAATAATACAAAATGTAAATATTAAAACGCAAGTCAAAATACTCAAATATGTTATTTGTTTGTATTTCAAGTTTGTTTGATATAAGCTTTCTGAAATTGTAGCATTTTATCCAATAAATACTTTGAAGTGTTTTCATGCGTTAAAAAAATGTTCTGCTTTTTACACTCATTTCAGAGCTCTGCATACACATTTGTGTACACAAGGTCCCTCGATGTGCTGTAGAACGTGTTCTATTTAATCATCATTCCCCGTTGTTTTTTATTTGCGCCATCGTTTTTTTATTGCACAATTTCTACTTCGACCTTGTAAAAACAACGTAGGTGTCAGTTCCGCGGGTCATCTCATTTAGAATGACTCCACGCAAGTGGCCTGCTCGGAGGGGATTTGCTTGGGCGGTAGACGAGTGGCCACATGGCGGGCCACATGGCGGGCCGCATCTGCGGGCCACATCTGCGCGGAGCGGCCAAGAGGAAGGCGAGGCGCCCGGGCAATCCTTGTGGCGCTCTTCTTCGCGCGCCGGCCCGGCTCTCGAATGACTCGGGAGGTCGTTCGAGGGCGGACGATAAACAAAGGGAACCGCCCCGAAACGCAGGTCTGGCTGCGTGGGCCGCGTGAAGTAGCCCGGTGAAATTTGCATTCCTAAAATACTGGTCCTCTCGCCGCCCCGGTGATGATATCAGCGCCGCGCGGAATTGCGTGAGTATGAATCGCTGGCGGCTCCCTCGCTGATAAGGCGACGCGCCAGGACCCCCCGGCTCCTGGCCGGACAGGATAAGGGGAGTTATGGGAGGCGCGAGACGGCCTGGCCCGCGCCGCCACCGTCGGAAGGCAGGGAAGCGGGAGGCAGGCGGCGGGCGACAGGCGGCAGGCGCCAGACAGGGGGGGTGGGGAGAGGAGACGGCCGTGCAAGACCTTCGTCTTCGCGTACGGTGCACCGCGTTCAAGATCTTTAGCCTTGGAGGCTGGCGGATGTGGGATTTCTCTTTTACGAGCTCTTGGCGTAATTTGCGAGAGATTAATGCTTTCAGTTTCTTTCTTGTCTGATTGTCATGATTTTATTCACTTTATAACTATTGCGAATGTACTTGCAGGGTTTGAACTGCCAGCAGATGAATACGAGGGGCGAGGCGAACACAAAAAATACTTTAAAACATATACTCTATTATCTTTAGATGCAATAAATGAGCTTCAAAAAGGAAAATAAAATTAGTTTTACCAATGATATGATCTTGGCTCTCCAGGACGAGCCGCGTCTGCGACGTTGTGGCTTTTAATAGGGTAGGTAACAATGATATTTAACGTATTATTTACCATTTGGATAATTCCACTGTAGAATTCTAAAAGCAAGTGGCGAGTTGCAAGAAAAATGTATTATAACGTATTTTATTCCGTCGTTAGCCAACTGATATTTAAAACTGTTTTGCCCTTTAAAGAATAGGTTTTTGCAAGAATGACATTTAACGCTCCGTTTAAAATTCATTCTTTAAAAGAAAATGTAAGAAATGGACTGTACTTTTCAACGTTTGCAGAAGTTTTTGACGAAGGCCTAACATCCCACACCTTCCACACGACAGTCTTTAACTACAAACTTCCTTCAAACGCTCTCGTCCATGTTGGTCTGTGTGTCCTCTGTCGTGTGTGTGTGTGTGTGTGTGTGTGTGTGTGTGTGTGTACTGCGTGGATTAGTACGGTGACTTTGTATTATTGTGTTGCATTCACAATGGATAAAAGTAAAAAAAAATAGACATTTTTCGGAAACAGAAGAAATTATTTCTTTGGGATATTATTAGTAAGTATTGAAGTACAATTGAAAATGAAGTTACTAACGCAGGAATAAATAAATCAAACTGATGGTTCTACCACAGCACATAGTTTCTCGTATTATTTCTAAGTACTCCGCCATATTGTACTATATAAACACACAAATGTGTTTTTAGTCACCAAAAATGACTTTCCCCCACCGAGACTCGAACTCTTGTCGTCCCTGCTATCTCGTTGACAGCCATACAACTACACCACAGAAGAACGGTAAGGTTTGAACCCCGAGACCAGCACCATATTATTTGCTTCCCTTAATACATACGAGGAGAAAATATAAAGAAAACATTTGGAGCGGTTATTTAGAATTTAAAAAATTCATAGATTTCAGACACAAATTACTCAAAATCCACTACTTTTTTCAAAAAATTTACATCAACTTTTTTTAAATATCTGAATTTTTACACCCGACTTTGCCTCAGATAAATCTCGCGAAAAATAGGACTAGCTCCATATTCTTTTACCGTCCTTTATTACATATGAGGAGAAAATTTAAAGAAAAAATTTGGAGCTGTTTCTGAGAAAAAGTTGTTTAAAAAGTGTTCCATTGCCTTTTTAATTCATAATGTCAATGATTCACAAAACATGGATTTGGGCTACACCACGTGTTAAAGGACATACAGTCGAACCTCGATGCGACTTCAGAGTGAATGTAACTTCGACTTGTCAAAAATACGTGGTATCAAAATAATATTTCTTAGAAAATATGAACTATTTTAAAGAGGCCCGGTTAAATGTTATAGTTAAATCATAAAATTCATGTTCATTGGTTAGATAATAAGCATTTATTCTCAAATGCGAAATATTGGGTGGTATTAATAAAAACTAGCAATTGTTTATTACTCAAGATTTTGAAGAAACTTCCCTTTTTGGTATGAACAACATTCTCTTTGCTTTACTCACTCCTGAGCGTTTACTCCAGCTTCGAGCATTTGCTCTGACGAGAGCAATTACTCCGTGTTTCGTGTGAATAATAGAGAGCAAATGGCCAAATGTCGAAGCAATTACTTACGATTTTTAGAGTGACCTTCATAGCTAGCTTAAGGAACCAAAAAGAGGTTACGTTAGTTCGTCGCCGAAGTTCGTAAGGATCATAAGCGTGTGAAAATCATAATATACATAAAGATTTTTATAATTGAATTAAAATATCAGAATTCATGCAATTTCGAGCCAGGAAACTATACAAGGAGAGAAGACTATCTGATCCGAGGAACTTCAAAAGTCTTTTCAGACTGAGAAGAAAAACGTTGAATGGCTGAGCAGTGAATTTAGACGGACAATTCGGAAACTAGAGGGGACGGTTTGAGTAATGTACACAAAATGATTTTTTTTCTTATTTAGGAGATGGTGGATTCCAAATCAGTAACGCAGAAGACATTTTGGCCTATCAAAGTACTGTGTTAGACTCCCTTTTTTCCAATCCTTAAGGATTATGGGCCTGTTACTCGTTTTGCTAAGGTCATTTTTTGACTTCACTAGTGATTTCAGATATTTTTTTAAAATCTGCTGTTTCGTGAAATCAAGGTCGTGTTGGCTACATGCTGGTCGAATATTTCGGATTGCTACCGCCTTGCTGCGTCTGCACTCCGGAAGTTGCTTTTACTTAATACCATGGGGCATTCTTTGAGTAAATCAACAAACAACGATCTACTTTGCCTTTTGACGCCATTTCTACTGATTTCTACACCAAACCACCAGTTAACTACAGCGACTACAGCGCAGAGAGAATACAATTTGTCAGTGTCGGAATGTCTCGGAATTCCAGTATGTACTACAAAGAGCATTCAACAATTCGCTCTCGAGTGCTTTCGAGTGTTTAGTTAGAGTAATTGCTCGTGTTTATTAATATCACCCTTTGTAAAATATATCATAAAGATAATAAATGAATTTAAAAATAACTTTATTTAAATCAGCTCCACCTGGTAATTTGCTATACTGTATAGCAACAGTATTTATCTACTTTTGTGTGACCAAGACCAGGCAATAAGGATTTTTTCTGCCGAAAATTTGCAGTTTTCACGGGCACAATTACATGCAGCAAAGTACCTTCATAAGGGCAAGAAAGTAAAAACGAGTGCTGAGAAAAAGTTTGACACAACTTCAATGCCCAAGAAGATTGTTGGCATACACTAACAGTTCAGAAACAACGCAGGAAGAATTTTAAGAAAATATATGAGGAAAACAAAGAATTACCTACTAGAATTAAATTAATTAAAAACAATTAATTATTGCCTATATGATATGCTTTTCACGAATAACCACGTCGAATTCCTATGCCATCTGACTGGTCTTCTGCTCTCGGTGGGGACACATCTTCATTCATCAGTTCGCAGCCTTCATTTATTCGAAATGCTCTACAATTTCTGATGATGCGGCCATATTGTGACGCGAAACGTTGTGATGTTTAGTGCATTTCATGATAATGAAAATATTGGTGTTGAAATATACGCGTGGTTTGATTGTCTTTACATTTCCTAAGGACATCACAATCTCAAACATTTTTCCAATAATTGTTGACATTTTTAATGCATTGTTGACTAGAGGTGTCGGTAAAATAATTTCTTAATTGTTGTCGACTCTTTTTTTATTAAAAATTGCTTTCGAAAAGCCGTTGAAAGTTGCCCCCGATGCAAAGTTGTTCACAATCACGATTGCAATCCTTTTATCTAAACTCCATGAATCAATACGAGAAAATATATCTTGTAGAAGGAAATTGCTTAACACTACTAAGGTGTATAAAATATATTTATACAATATTTAAATTATAATAAAAACAGTCGATTGGTGAACATTAAGAGATTTATTTTAGAAAAAGAACATTATACCTTTGGATTTTGTTTCTTGTTTGACAAAGATAATCAATTTCAGAATGGTGTCTTACTAATAATTATTATGAAAATTGATTTCCTTTCTAGAAAAAAATTGTGGTACTTAAGAAACTCAACCAGAATGTGAAAAATTCACATCTGAATAGAAATTTTGAAATGTGTATTCATGTAACATGGAGACATAATTGCAAGCAGTATTTTTAAATGAAAGATTCATCTGTCGATGTTTCCTGTGTGGAAAACATGAGAGGAATTCAGTTAAATAAAAATCTTTTGAGCTAAAAAATTCTTGTAGGTTGGCAATAAAATGTAGCTATTAAAATAGGCTTGGATACCCGAAAATAGAGGATATGTGATTATTATTTTGTTCAAAGAGACATATTGTTCTGAAATTGCTACGCCCGAATGATTTGAGTCTATATTAAACTGACAATGCAATTAACTGGATGTGCGATCGGCAAACTGTCATCTGCCTGCGCGACACATGGAGCGACAAGTTTCGAGCTACCTGTGAACTCCTATAAAATAATGAACTATGTGAACATAATTCTTACGGAGTGGTTAAAAATTATCACAGTTGTGTTTTTAAAACTATGAATTAAGGGTCTTATTGAAATTCTTAGGAGTCTGACTCTATTATTGAAATATATTGTAATACCAAAAATACTTTCAACATTTGGATTAAAAATTAGCGGTACAAATCTACGCAATTTAACCAACATTAACTTTTTTCATTCATTCTTAACAATTGTCAAAGAAGAAGATAGAGAACCTCAAATATTGCAAGAACTAATAGAAAACATAATACATGTAGAAAACAAGGATCTAACGAAACAGGCCAAAGTTATCATTTAATGAATTGTTGAATAATGAATTTATATACATTGAATGTTGAATTTCAATCGAATCACTTATTAAAATTATTTTCTGAGTTATTAGCCTTTGATGACTTATAAAAATGCATTTAATTATTTCGAGTATATTTTATTACAAATAATGTAATAATGACGGAAGCAAATAGTTAAGTTTGGCGGGAAAGCAGTTTTTTAAAGTCCTCTATACCAGCGTTTAACTCTAAATTATCGAACTGTAACACCTGCTACGGCTAAATTTGCAAAACAGAAAAACTAGTACAAAAAAACTTCTTTAACAAAAACGCAACATTTTTTTAAACTATCAATAAACTTGCATTCCTAGTGTTTAAAACATTTAAAATGCATTATTCTAACATAATATTTTGTCACCAAAATTCACATTCGTTCGAATTTAACATTTAATTAATTTTCAGGTGATTGCAAATTACGGTGAAGTAAAATAAGACGACGGGAGGTAACATTTCCACATCTTTGTTTCTTTTAAAGTTCTATTTTAATGCATCAGTCTTCACAATAATTGTGTTGACAACTTAATCCTTCGCAAAAATACAATGTTTCTTCAAAATATTGAAGTCACAGCTCCCATAATTTGAAAAATTTTATTTTACTTTTAGCTAGCAAAGTGGCAATGTTACCCTGCAGGGGTCAAACATTGCCATCTCTATGTATTTCCAAGTCTCTGGCAATGTTTAAATGTGTGAGAGTTGGATAGGAAACAGAAACACAAATATCCATCAGAACATTATTAGCCTTTGATTTTTGACAGTTTAAATAATCTAAACTGGATTAAATACTGGTTTGAGGACTTCGTCTAAAGTGAGTTGTATTAACTGTTTCACATTTTGATAAAATGCGGTAGGGAAAAAATGCTTTCTCATTTTTATATTTAGTCTGGAAAGCTCAGCAGCAATACCGTATTTTGGCACAACACACTCTTAAATCCACAATCTTAAAAAGACAGTAACTAAATATTCAAACTTATTGAGGACTCCTGCACACGAACGTTGCTTTGATGCGTTGAGTTACGCGCGTCGTCGAAAAAAACACTGACACGAAACGGCACACGAGCGCTTCCTTTTCGCATGAGATAGTGTTAATGTAGGACGCACGTTACTTAAGGCGTGTCAAACGCATGTCAACGGAAATCTCGTGTGATAGTGGCCTCAAACGTATTCTCTAAAAATAATAATTCTCTAAAAATAATAATTCTCTAAAAATAATAATTCTCTAAAAATAATAATTCTCTAAAAATAATAACAGACTTACAATTTGTAAATCGTTTCATTTTATATAAATACATGTTTTTCTATCGCCTCTGTTTACCGATGTTCCCCGCCATATGTAGAGCTCAAAATAACTCTACAATAATTCTTTAATAATATATTTATTTTTAATAACTTTTTAAGTGCAAACATTCTAAACCTTTGCAAAATTATATCGAGTAGAGGCAGAAATAATATTCCATTATAAAAATTAAAATTCCTTTTTTAATTTTCTGTGAAATTTCATCTCTACCCGCAGCAACATTGTAGATTGTTTACTAACGCACAATATCGGGTGTATAATGCAATAACGCATTTTCAGGGGCTATCCGGTTGACGTTAGGATCAAATGTGAAACCATTTCGACTTTTAAAAGAAAGAGTTACAAAGAGTGTAATACTTGCAGGAATCAAACTATTATTTTTTATACTATTAACTTTGAAGTATAAATTAATTGTAAAATTAATAAAAATGGAACTAGTGTTTTAAATTTAAGAAACTGAATTAAAATATTCTCATACATGAAACATCATTTTTTTGAGTTACACTCTTATTTGACTCAGAAAGTAAACGGGATTGAAATAGAACTTTTGTATCAGCGGAAGAATTTGTTTCGAGCTCTCGAAAGGAAGGCGTTAGAAAAAGTTAATTTTTGTGAACTTATTTTACTTTCTCGCTACCGCCTATGCAGTAGAGGGAAAAGCTATGTTTAGCTGCGCGAAAAAATGGAGAAATTTCGACAGAAGAACTCTTATAATAGGGCCCTAATAACAAAAGAGTGGATAAATCCAGTTGCTAAATTTAGAAAAATTCATCTTACACCTGATGTATCCAAAATCTATGTTTTGTGGATCCTTGATATGCGAAAAATCTAATAACGACAAAGTGTGTGCCTGTCTGTGTGCCTGTCTATGTGCCTGTCTGTGTGCCTGTCTGTGTGCCTGTCTGTGTGCCTGTCTGTGTGCCTGTCTGTGTGCCTGTCTGTGTGCCTGTCTGTGTGCCTGTCTGTGTGCCTGTCTGTGTGCCTGTCTGTGTGCCTGTCTGTGTGCCTGTCTGTGTGCCTGTCTGTGTGCCTGTCTGTGTGCCTGTCTGTGTGCCTGTCTGTGTGCCTGTCTGTGTGCCTGTCTGTGTGCCTGTCTGTGTGCCTGTCTGTGTGCCTGTCTGTGTGCCTGTCTGTGTGCCTGTCTGTGTGCCTGTCTGTGTGCCTGTCTGTGTGCCTGTCTGTGTGCCTGTCTGTGTGCCTGTCTGTGTGCCTGTCTGTGTGCCTGTCTGTGTGCCTGTCTGTGTGCCTGTCTGTGTGCCTGTCTGTGTGCCTGTCTGTCCGTCTCTGAACGACGCAAGTGACTAAATCGTCCAGCCCATTTTCTCCAAGATTGACAATCGTCAATCGATCTAGCCGATGTCGCGGCCCCTTGAGATTGAAACCGAAATTTTAAGTTAACGTGAATATTAAGTTTTGCATTTAAGTTACTTAAATGAAGCCCCCGGGACATTTTAAATTTAAAACAAAATGGTACCAACGTTTTTTATTATACTTTGTTATCGGAGAGTGTGAAGGGCGTTTAATAGAATGATGTAGTTCTCATATTTGTTGAAAACCCTTATTTTTCGGAAATTGCGGAAGTTCAACATTTTTTCCCACAACTAATATATTAAAGATAGATATTTTTCCCTTCATGAAATCTGTTCCTTAAAGATAAGTTTTGAAATGGATGGGTACAATTTTTCTAACATTTGAGTTTTACAAAAAATGATGACATATGTGTTAATTCGGAGAGAAATTGCTGTATAAATAATATTACATACGAATTACTAAGGTCGAGAAAGTTACTGCTGTTTAGCACCACTAGTTTTTGAATGACCTCCTGGCGCTGAAAAATGGCGAGAACACAGAGAAGCGTTAAAGTTAGGAAGGAAGCGGGTTGCGGGAGCGGTGGGCGGGTTGAGGCTGGCCCGGCGAGGTCGGCGGTGGAGCGGGCGACGGTGGGGCAGCGCGAGGATGGCGTTGGGGGACGGAGAGGCCGGGCCGGTAACCTATTTTACTGAGGGCGGTCCCCATTAGGCTGTGCGCGGCTTCCATCACGCGGTCTTACGGCGGGATAAAAGTGGCGGGCCGCGGGCGGGTAATCTCCCCCCCGCGCGGGAGAGCGCGTCCTCAGGCCCCGGCTGGCAGCCCGTACCTTCCCGGCGCTTCACTCCCGCCCTCTTACTCCCCACTTAGTCCTCACACGCTGGGCTTCCAAGCCCGTTTTCCATGTCATCCTTTCTTCGTGCGTCTCGTACTGTTAACTCACTCCGGACACATGCTCGCACACTGTTCCACTTTCAAATCCTTCGCTCAACATATTCATTTTCTGTTGCTGTGACCCGCCGTTCCTGTCCGTCGTTCTTCTCCTGTAATTATTCTGTCCGAGTCTTTCCGATTTGGTTGGTTCTGGCATTTTCTCCTCGTCTGTCGCTGTCTCGCCCTGTTCCACGCCGCCCGCCCATTCTGCACCATTCCGGCGTCCCTCGTCGCTCCACGGTCGCCGCCGTTCTGTCCCACTGCGCTCCGATCCGGCCTGGCTCCTCCCGCCCCCTCCCTCCTCCCGCACAGACCGTTCCGCCCCGCCGCGCGGCACCCCAGCCAGCTCCGCTCCATTCCACCTCGCCCCCACTCCCCCGCCGCGGCCATCCCCGGTCCCCCGCGCGCTGTTCCGGCCCGCATCGCTCCGCCGCGTACCTATCCGCTCCGCACCCGCTTCCAACCACCCGCCCCACGTCCTTCCCCTTCCCCTTCCCCTCCGGCTCCGCCTCGCCCCGTCCCGACCCGCCCCGCCTCGTCCCGCGCCGTACACTTTTGTACTTACTAGCGGCAATATATTGTTCAGGGATAGATCCCGGTCAATATTTTGAAAAAATTCCGACGCGATTATAACTATCTCAACAAAATCTTCATTTTTAAGGTATCTCTTGATGATGACATACGTTCTGGGCAATAAAAACTTCAGAAGTAGCAAATAATTTTTGATATCTTCTAACTCTAAACAGTCTTCAACCAAACACAAGGTCTACAGGAACATCGAATTCAAATTAAGAATCACCGACTACTGCTTCCAGAATGGCAGTTGTTTGCGCATGCACAGACGAGTTCCTAAGACTTTGCAACTACTTCCGGAACAGTCTGACATTTCTGACGCTTCATAATCCTAAAGCTCATAAATCGAGCTTTGGTGGAACTTTGTTCTAGCAAAAGGAAATCTTCGTCTTCCTCCTAAGTTTACTGTCTTTTATTGCAACTAGAGACTGCATTGATCGATTTGGCTGTTCGTACACAAACAGCGAAACATTAAGATATTCAAAGCTGACTTATTGAGATAAACACTTTGTATGTAGAAAAAGGTACAGGTAAGTAGTACAAGGTACAATTAAGTAACAGATTTACACATTTTTCTTCTTTCTGGTCATTTTTTACTAGCATAATACTCTTTTATAAAATTCTGCATCGTTATTCTACATCACATTGTAATGTGAGTTTCTTAGAAATTTAGAAAAGTTACGTATGGTATATTGAGTTTTTTTGTAATTTTATTTTAGATATCTGAATAAGTGGTTTTCGAATCCTAACTAATTTCAATATTAAAGCGCAATAAACTACACGTCCAGTCTGTTTATTTTCTTTATAGCTTAATATTACATTAGAGGGAAGATAGTCCACTGATAAGGCTAAACGAGAAGATGAAGTAAGACCAGTTAATAATCATTTAATTTTTGCTCGTAATTTGATAGACGAAACTTCTTTTCATTAATATCCTATTCTCAAAGAGACAGAGTTGCGGTAAAAACCTTTGATCTCAAGCGCACGATATTACGGCTAAATGGAAGATTTTTGTGTATCTTAATGAAATTCTGATTTTCATAAAGACGCCAACATTTTCGTTTTTTGTAATTAGAATAATTCAGAATTGTTGAAAGTGAAATTTCATTTCTTTTTGGATGTTTCGTTTGCAGCTAATATGTAATTAATGAAAGCAAATTGAAATGTGTCTTTTAATTGTGTTTTATTGAATTAAAAGTCAACGTATTTGAACTGGAGGAAATTAATTTTAGTGTTAAGAATAATTCTTGCCAATTATTGGCAAATTGGGAGAACGTAATTTTTTCTTTTAGAAATAGTACAAGTAAAATTTTTGATCTATCTTTATTAGCATGAACAATATAATTGAATATTCGTTGTTGGCATACGAATGGGAAGAACTGAAACCTAAACCGCGGATTTTCTCAATAAATCTTTTTGCTGAAGGAAGAATGAATGCATGAACAAATTTATTGAGCAGATAATGTGCTTCATATACTTTAACTATACAATTTGCACAAATAGAAACATGCAAGTAGTCGTATACGTTTAAAGACCGGGTCTTGTATTATTACAGAACGAATTTCGATTTCAGGGTCCCTTGAATGTGAGTACATGGACGATTATTTTATGCCTTTCTGTGTATGGTATAATGAGATCAATGTATATATTGAATATTGATAACCAACAGACTAGGGTGAAGTGGATTCAGAGCAGGAGACATGACTGGAAATATAAATGCGTCCTTCAATTCTGATTCTTTCGACTTTTGAAATGACGTTTCAGCAGGCTGTGGAGTGCATTATAAAGTTTTGGAATCCCATAAATTACAAACATAGTGTAGCGTCGCGAGGTGGCGCACGTGCCGTTTCGCTGGAAAGCCCGGCCTTAAGCCGGATGGGGATGGGGGTGGAATGCGGCGGCGCCTCGCCGGCGCGCGCCGGGCAGGAAATCCCAGCCTCAAAATAGCCAGGACAACTGAGCGTGCCTGAGTGCGAGTCCATTGATGAAGGCTGCTCTCTGCTGAGGGCTGGCTTGCGAGCCGAATGACGCCCGCCGCTGGTAGAGTGGGGGACGAGCCGTGGGGTATTTATTGCGGCGCCGACATGCGCTCGGGGGATACGCTAGTGAGTCGAAAGACGTGAGGTATCTCCGTGCAACCTTGCACGTTTTGGCATCCGGCCATGTAACATCTAGTTACGGGGACTAATGTCGACAGCTCGCACTTCGCGCAGCTTCTCATGCTCTCGAGCAGAGGCACTGGGCTCAGCCTAGGGACGGTCGCGGGGTTTCGCGGCTTAGAGAATAGAAAGGTTGCCTAAGGTTTTCAATTTTGTAACATTTTCTTGTAATTTATTATTGTAAATATACTGTACATACTATTCAGAATCTGTCGTCTGTGCTTTTCATGTCCAGTACGCCACAGACTCGGAACCTTTCTTTTCTAAAACTGGTGGCAGCGGTTATCGTAAACTCACGCCGGAGTGCCGCAGTTTTTTTTCTAAAACTGGTGGCAGCGGTTATCGTAAATTCACGCCGGGCTACCGCAGTTTTTGTCTAAAACTGGTAGCAGCGGTTATTGTAAACTCACGCCGGAGTGCCACAGTTTTTTGTCTAAAACTGGAATAGTACGCGTAAAGACAGTGTACCGCAGTTAAAGGTGCACACGCGTCGTAATTACGTGGCGCCGGCAGAGTCGTGCACGCCACGAGAAACCGAAAGTGCGGTAATTCGGTACGGTAGTTTCGGGGCGGTACAATCCGACTCGGAACCTTTCTTTTCTAAAACTTGGAACTGGAATTGATATTGGTACTGGAACTGGAATTGGTATTGGTACTGGAACTGGAGCTGGAACTGGTACTGGAACTGGAGCTGGTATTGGTACTGGCACTGGAAGGAGACATCCCGGACGGACCAGAACGAGAGGAAGGAAGGAGGCCAGAACACCGGATCCAGAAGGCGCTGGCGCTCACGCGACACCGAGGTCAACTGAACGTAAGTGTGTTTTTTGTACTGGCCGGGGATCAATTCAGGCAAAATGTCTTTCTTAGCGGGTTATAGGAAAGAGGTGCTTGTTAGGGTCGCGACGGAGATGGGGGGAAACGTTGGAAGGGAACGAGACGATAGTTAGATTAAAATCTATCATCACGGAAAGCGAGCAGTACGATGAAATATTCGTGAAACAACTTGCTGATCAGGAGAAAGAACAGGTCGCAGAAGCACGCGAACTTGAATTAAAAGAGCAGGAAAGATTACGCGAACTCGAGGAAAAAGAGCGAGAACGGCAGGAAAAAGAGCGAGAAAGGCAGGAAAAAGAGCAAGAACGGCAGTACGAACTCGAACAACGGCAGTACGAACTCGAACGGCTGAAATTAGCTAATCAGGCTACCTCGCGCGAATCTTTAGGTAGTAGAGATTCGGGAAACAGAAGTAGTATCCGTATCAGCCATGTAATGGATAAGTTCAAAGGCGAAGGTGAGGATATTACCTTGTTTTTAAGTGTATTTGAGGCGCATGCTCGTCAGCTCGACATTGCGCCGGTAGAATGGGTCAGTCAATTAATGGGATTGCTTCCCAATGAAATAAATACATGGTTAGTTGTAGGATCAGATTCTTCAGAGCAGGATTATAATCAAATCAAAACGCAGCTTTTGGATATGTACAAATTCACGCCTGAAAAATGTCGTCAGATGTTTGCAGTCATGCAAAGGGTGCGAAAACTACATGGAATGTTTATGCTCGCGAACTGACGAACTATTGCCAGAAATGGATTTCAGGGTTGAAAGTTGAAACTTATGATCAATTATTAGACTTGATTGTCACCGATCAGATGAAACGGAAGGTGCCGGCGGACATACGTGCCCATTTCGTAGATGTTTGGGGCGAGGTTTCGCAGTCCCAAGATTTGGCGCGTAGGCTGGACACCTACGAAAACAATAGGTCTAGTGCGTATAGGAAAGATTTTTCTAAGGTTAATCACAAGGAGCCTGTGGGGGAACAAAAGTGGAAAAAGGTGACGGAGAGCGTGCCTTCCACTTCTAAGCCCGCAGCGCCCAAGGCAGATAGGAACGCGGAATTCGACAAGCCGCAGGAACGCACGTGCTATTTATGTAAAAAACCGGGGCACATTAAGAAATACTGCCCTCAGCTCAAATCAAGCGAGAAAATGTGTCACGTTGTCGACACCAGTGCGCAGGGAATTGTTGCTTCCTCACACGTTTTTCGGCACGGTTTGCGGAAATCCTATTCTTTCTTACGAGATTCTGGGGCGACGGTTGATCTGATCAACAGCAAATACGTCAGGCCGAATCAATATACCGGCGAATCCGTATGGGTTAAACAGCCCTTGGACGAGGCGCCGAAAAATCTACCGGTAGCTAAGGTAGAAATTGTAGGCCCGTTCGGTAAGCTTGTTACCGAAGCCGCAGTCGCGAAAAATTGCGACTTAGAATATTACATTCTGAGTAATCGATCTGCCACGCTTCTCTCGGAAATCAGGCAAGGGTTTTTAGAACCGCAGTTTCTTTGTGCGGTGCGAACCCGTGCCCAGACGGCGGCCGGGCAGGGCGACGGGGTGGGGCCGGAGGCGATGGCGGCGGCGCCAGGCAACGCGCCGGCCGCCGAGCGCCCTGGTGACGCACCGGTTGCGGTCATGAACGAGGCTTTGGGGGAAGGAGCGGTCGAGCTAGGCGTGGTCGTAGGAACAAGTCGTGCGCGCGACGCACCCCAAAAACCTGCGTCGGACGCGAAAGCTCCCGACGAGGAAACTTGTGTCTTGTTAGGCGAGGTAAATGACCCGGGCAATGTTGTTGAAAACAACGCGGAATTTGAAGTAGATTCCGGGAGCGTTGCATTGTCCCGTTTAGACCCGTCCGAATTTGCGAAAGCTCAGAGACAGGATGAAGAGCTCTTACCGCTACTCGAGCTAGCCGAAGGCCCAGAAACGGAACGGCGCGATTATTTTATAGAACGCGGCCTTTTGTTCCGGAAACGGCAGAGCAAGCGCGGTGAGCAATTCTCCATGCTTGTGACTCCGCGGGTGTATCGTGGCACTATATTGAAGCTTTGCCATGAAGTCGCCCACGGTCATTTAGGTGTCACAAAAAGTAAGGACGCAATGGCCAAGTATTCTTCTGGCCGAACTGTTACAAAGATATGGAGAATTACGTACGTAGCTGCGATAGTTGCCAGCGCGTAGGTAACGGCGGCGAGAAGCTTCGCGCGCCTTTAAAAATTGTACCTATAACGGGTGAGGCGTTTGAGAAAGTAAATGTAGATGCTTGTGGCCCTTTTCCCGAGTCTGAGTCAGGAAACAAGTTCATACTAACTGCTATGTGTTTTGCAACAAAATATCCCGAGGCTATTCCCATACGTGATCTGACGACGGTCACGGTCATTGAAGCTTTATTAGATCTGTTCAGTCGGATTGGATTTCCGCGAGAGCTTCAAACAGATCAGGGAACTTGTTTTACTAGCACTCTGATGGCGGAATTCGCCGAGAGATTTTGCATTAGATTAATTAGAAGTTCGCCTTATCATCCGCAATCTAATGCCGTAGAACGGATGCACAGAACCATGAACCGGTTGATGAAGGTTCTTTGTTTAGAGATGGGGACTGACTGGGAGTGCCAGCTTCCTGCAATTATGTTCGCGTTACGCACGAGTGTGCACGAATCGATAGGTTTTTCTCCAGCCGAATTAGTCTATGGGAAAAATCTCCGCACACCCATGACGCTGCTTTACGAAAAGCTTGCGGGTGCGGCAGAAAGCGAAGGGAGCACGGTGGTTGAGCACGTGTTCAAGTTGATTAATAGACTGAAGCGTTCGCGTGAACTTGCCCATACCAAAATGGCGGAAGAACAACACAAGCGTAAGGTGTGGTACGACCGCAAGGCGATCTCGCGCAGTTTTGAAATAGGCGCGAAGGTGCTGGTTTTGGCGCCTAACAGAACGCGGAAACTCGCGGTGCAGTGGGTCGGGCCAGGCGAAGTTCGGGAGAAAATGTCCGAACACAATTACGTAGTTCAGATGCCGGGGCGGAAAGAACCACGCGTGTATCACATCAACATGATGAAAAAGTATCACCAACGTACTGAATACGTGAACTTTCTCGGTTCTGCGACGGTCACTGCCGCAGGCGAGGAAGACGCGTTAGACCGCTTACGCGTTAAGATTAGATTCGACGACTTTGACGCGGAAGAAATGCTAAACGATACTAAGGTTGAACCCGAGTTCCGCGAAGCACTAAAAATGTCATTGTAAATACAGGTGTATTTTAGTGAGAAACCTGGTCTTACAGATGTAACGACCATGGACATTGAATTAACTGACACTGATAAAGTAGTCCGAAGTGCACCCTACCGCATGTCGCCGAGACAAACTAAGATATTGCGGGAAGAGGTGGACAAAATGCTTCGCGACAACATCATTGTGGAGGCGGAGAGTGATTATACATCTCCCTATGATCCTGATCGAGGGCCCGGGCAAGTCTCCACGGCCCTGCATAGATTTTAGGCGCCTCAACGAGATTATTAAAACAGATTACTTTCCGTTACCCAATCTCGAAGAACGGATTGAACAGGTAGCTGCAGCTAAAATCATTAGTGTGTTAGATTTAAGTAAGTGTTTCTGGCAGATAGGTCTTACGGATAGGGCGCAGAGATATTCGGCGTTCGTGACCAGTTTTCGGCACGTATCGACCGCTTAGGTTACCCTTCGGGATAAAGAACGGCCCTTATCAATGCTGTAAAATCATGGGCACTTTGCTAAAAAACTGCCAAGAATTCGCGGTACCGTACCTTGATGACATCGCGGTTTTTCAGTAACACTTGGCAAGAACACATTCGGCACCTAGATACGGTCTTTAGTATATTGAAATCCGCCAAATTGACCAGTGCAGCCGCGCAAGTGCTTGTTTGCGCGGGCTAATGTAAAATATCTTGGTTACGTCGTCGGTAACGGGAAATTGCGGCCGGCCGAAGCCAAGATACAAGCAATCCAGAACTTTCCCAGACCAGAATCAAAGAAACAAGTGCGTTCTTGCTCGGTTTGGTAGGATATTATCGACGCTTGATACCCGGGTTTGCGGAGAAAGCGGCGGCAACTGACAGATGCGCTGCGGGGACGCGAGCGCCAGGGTAAAGTCGTCTGGACAGAGGCATGTGAAAAGTCTTTCAATGAGTTGCGAAAAGCTCTTAGCGAAAAAACAGCGGTATATGCTCCTGATTATAGCAAGGAATTTCGAGTTCAGGCAGATGCATCTCAGAGAGGCTTAGGCGTGGTTCTCTACCAAGTAAATGACGAGGGAGTAGAACAACCCGTTGTTTTTCTAAGCCGTAAATTAAGTGATACAGAAACTCATATGGCACCTCAGAACTTGAGTGTTTGGCTCTTATTTGGGGGTTGGATATACTTAAGATTTATCTCGACGGGCAGGCCACAATTCCAGGTCGAAACCGACCACAACCCGTTGGTCTTGGTTTGCGTAATACGTCTGCAAAAACCCCAGATTATTACGCTGGTCCCTTTTAATTCAGCACCTCGATTTACGCATCATGCACAAAAAGGGCTCAGAAAATGTTAATGCAGATGCGCTTAGTCGCATGTTTGATTATGTGAATTGATCCACAGGCGAGTGTAGGGAACACCACACGTTCATGACATGTATAAATGTCGGTGAAATTCTATGTAAATAATTTTATAAATTCAAGGGTAAAATTGTTTTGTTATTGTGATCATTTTTATATGTAGATACATACATGTGTCAATAAATTCAGTTAAGAACGGCACATGATGTATATAACGAATTCCACAATTATTATGTAATACATTCAATGCAACGTAAATGTTTTGTATTTTATATTTCAGGGTTTCATGTAATGCAAGAGGCGTCAAGAATTATCATGTAATATTTCAATGTAAAGTAAATGTTTTGTATTTCAGGATTTTATGTAGTTCAAGATGCGTCAAGAATATTTATGTATGTAAATAGATGTAAGGTTTTAAATGTAAATGGCAACATAGTTAGGAAAAAAACGGGGGGACAGCCCACAGATTTATTTCACAAATTTTGACTAGATAGGGTTTTGATATTATATGTTCATGTAAAAAATTATGACGTAAGGTCTCAGGACCAGGTACTTTAGCTAGCAGAATTTTTTTTCCTGGGCATATTTTGCCTGCGAAAAAAATTCTCACCCCCGGCATGGGAGGGTCTGTAGCGTCGCGAGGTGGCGCACGTGCCGTTTCGCTGGAAAGCCCGGCCTTAAGCCGGATGGGGGATGGGGGTGGAATGCGGCGGCGCCTCGCCGGCGCGCGCCGGGCAGGAAATCCCAGCCTCAAAATAGCCAGGACAACTGAGCGTGCCTGAGTGCGAGTCCATTGATGAAGGCTGCTCTCTGCTGAGGGCTGGCTTGCGAGCCGAATGACGCCCGCCGCTGGTAGAGTGGGGGACGAGCCGTGGGGTATTTATTGCGGCGCCGACATGCGCTCGGGGGATACGCTAGTGAGTCGAAAGACGTGAGGTATCTCCGTGCAACCTTGCACGTTTTGGCATCCGGCCATGTAACATCTAGTTACGGGGACTAATGTCCGACAGCTCGCACTTTCGCGCAGCTTCTCATGCTCTCGAGCAGAGGCACTGGGCTCAGGCCTAGGGACGGTCGCGGGGTTTCGCGGCTTAGAGAATAGAAAGGTTGCCTAAGGGTTTTCAATTTTGTAACATTTTCTTGTAATTTATTATTGTAAATATACTGTACATACTATTCAGAATCTGTCGTCTGTGCTTTTCATGTCCAGTACGCCACC
>JAHLJT010008446.1:110091171-110230012 GCA_031308135.1 Acheta domesticus | reverse complement strand
TTTTTAATTCTTTAAAATTTTAAAATTTTTTGTAATTTAGATATATTATTATTTTTGTAGCACTGAATATGCCGCAATGCTGCCGAAAAAGCTTTATGCCACAATAAACTGTTTACGATGGGGAGCCTACATCTAATATTGATTTCGTAACTTAGGAAACTTATAAAAAACACGTTTTTACAATTTATTATATATACTATATACTTGTATTTATCAAAGATAAAAACATACATCAATATTATGTAGAATCAGTATTGTATATTTTGTGAATTGTGTGTTCTGTATATTTATGAACAAGGCTAATTGTTTGTTCTCTAATTAGAATTCTTCGTACCATATTTTGCCTCACAATAAATGACTAAAACATTCTCCAAGTTCTAAAGAGAAAATGAATCTCTCGTCCCTTATCATTGAAGATCACGTTTCTTTCGCAGAAATTCAATCACTTCGTATAAAATCGTATAAAAGAATTGAAGCAGAGGTAGGCTGTTCCACGAAGTCAGGAAGTAGTGGCATGGAGACTATTATCACAAGATCCTTGTCCTGTATATTAATTTCTCGTTATCTTAAAGATTAACGCAACTTAAATTAATATCATCCTTGTCTGTTGCGCCGACACCGATAAAACAAGTTAAATTAGCCAGTGACAAAAGAAATCAGGCAAATTAGTTTTAATTTAGGTTTTTAAGTCAAATAGGCACAAATAAGCATAAATGTTGAAATAGGCTCTGTTAGGTGCAGCAAAATTTGCGGGTTTTAGTTCAAATAATATTGAAATGTACATATCAAACTTTATTTCGTGCAAAGAACGCAGGAAAAAAGTAATTTTTTTACCTTAATATTCGCGGTTACTAATCAGCAATGATCTATATTAAATGTATTTAAAACTGGTTTATCTCCTCCGTAGCAAAAGATGGGACAGATTGGAGGTAGAGAAATTTAATAGAATCGACTTCAAATTCATTTACCTGCAAACACGGCTTTTATACTATACGAATTTCGCTTGTATACCCACTATTTATGTGAACATTATTCGTTTCTTTAAGTACTGCCTCACTGCAGCACATAATAATTGAATTAATGCATAATTGGTTGGGTCTAATGTTTTTCCGTTATACGTTCTTCTTCACTGAACTTTGAATGTGCATCCCTTTGGATTTTTACTTACCCTCTTTCACTTTTATTTTTCGCGGCTCTAAGTACACTAACCACGCTAAGTTACTTCCGCTTTTTTTGTCTCTCTAAATGTACTGGTTTGCTCCTTCAAATTTGTTGATATAACTTATACGTTTTCTCTCAGTAATCTTTGTCTTTTCTCTAACCTTTTCTCCTTTGATCGCGCAATCTGTCATTTTTGCCCGCACCTCACCTGCCCCACCTCCGTGCCGCTCGTGGCCGCTCCTCCACAGGCGCTGCGCCCTCCGGCTGGGCCGGCTCCCCCTCCTCTGCCGCCCCCCCCCCCGGCGCGGTCATCGGCGCCGGCGACCGAGTGTCGGCGACGCAGGACGGCGCGGTGGGACGCGCCACGATAATCCCAACTGCGGTCGGCCGATTCCGTATTCATTACGAGAGGATTGTCAGGGGGAATCAGCACAATCCCGAGCCCCTCCACCTCGCTCCCGCTCCCCTTCGTCGGCCGTGCAGTGTCCCTGTCTGCCCTGCACCGAGCGTCTCTTCCAGCCCCCTGCCCTCATCTCACACTTATTTTCCCTCTCGTTTCAACAATCTGGCTCTTTCTTAAATTTGCTTTCGACGAGGGACTGCTTCCAATTTCTATTTCCAATCTAATCTCCTAGTTGTTTTCATTTTTTCTTCTCGTGTTCTCATCCTCCTTCCCTCAGTACTCATTATCTTCATTCCTGCTTGTTCGTTCCACTCGTTTGTTCACTTCTGGCGAAAAGCGCCATTTGGTATCTAATTCCTTCATTAGAACTAATCTTCAGTTTTAAGCTCCTATGAGAAGACATTTGCCCTTTCCATTGCACTGACCTTTTCATCTTCACACTTCTATTCATCTTTTACAGGTCCATATTTGCCTCTTTATCGTCCCTTGCGAGGACGGTGCGAAATCAAGCCTCGTTCCAACGGCCGGGTTCAAAGGTGGGCATGTCCCTAGATCTGCAACCTACTTCGTAATCGACTGGTCCATTACTCATTACAAGTGATGAGCTAGATGAGCGCATCAGGTCACCGGTAAAATGGCCAATTAGTAGCCTGGGCCAAATTAGTAGTTGTTAATAATGATTTAGATCCGTGCGCTAACCCGGCGCGACCCCGCTCGCTCGACGGCACCGCTCTGGCTCGGGGCCGCGCGCCTTCATTTCGTGCATCGCGGTTAATCCTCATGATGCACGATGTGCGCAAGTGTTTATAAATTGATTTATCTCAGTCCCGCAGGCCCATGAACGAGCGTTCCTTTCGTGCTTGCGTCCTCTTGCACAGCTGCAGTGTACGGGGCCTATGTAATTAAGCCAACTCTCAACTCGCTGCAGAGGTTGGTTTAATTCATAAAAAATGTCTCGCTTTTTAACGAGAAAGTGACTATAACTAATTAAAGTGTGCTGTAGATGTTGATATCTTTTGTGTAACGAGTAAAACTTGTTGTACAAAATGGATAAAATGTTGAAGAACGCTGAACATCCCCTAGTATTTTCTGATTATCGAAAAACGATTTAGTTATTAAAATAAGATAACTAAACAACACTGGTCTTTATATTCAGTGTATAAATAAATCTAACACGTTAGTCATTTTTTCTCTTTTATTTAAATTTAAATCTATTTCCTAACTACTATTTTCTGATGTTTTCCCGTAAATGTTTTTTTTATTTTTATTATTTTTTGGATATTGTTCCCTATCTCTTAAATGATATATTAGTATGATATTTATTTATTTGCGTTTATTATTCCTTATCATACAATTCTTCATGCAGTTTTCGAAAGAAAAGCACAAAGACGATCATTGGTGTAACAAGGAGAGAGCAGGAGGGAAAATCCCCTTGCCTGAAATGTCTTCTTAATATTGATTCAAAGGCAACATTTCTGTTGCTCTGCCAGGCAATACTTGTACTGGAGGGCGAACATTCATCCCCATTTTACGAAGGTAAAAACTAGAGGTCTGCATTCACGGCGATTTTACCGGCCGGCTCTCACCCGTCTTTCCTCTCGAGACCATGCGCTCGAGCCTCCATTGCAGCCGGGTTCGGGCTCCCGCCAAATACCGACCGAGATAGCCCAGCGCTCGATCGGTCGCCAATAGCCGGGGGACTCCATCGAACTGCACAACACATCAAACTTCACACTTGAGGCTTCCTGACAGTGACTGTGAGGCTAGTTTGAGGTAAGCAGTGTTTATGAAAGTATACAATCGAGAGAGGCGTACCAACATTTGAATACTAAAACATTGACATAAATGCAGGACTCCATGTTGCCAAGTGTTATTTGTAAACTTTCCCTCAATTTACGGAAAATAAATGCCTTTTTCATGATATAAAAGTCAAAAATTAGTGAAAAAATATCCCTGAACGCAAGATTTTGATTTCAGATATGAATTTACCTTTGGAAATTCATAATGAATCACACACTTTTATCTCAGAAATAGAACCCTTGTAGAACAGTGTAATTAATCGATTAAAATTAATTGTTTTCGTCATTACGCGACCGAACACACGGACAGGCTCGAAAGTTTTGCTCATAACCAAGAGATGGAAGGCGATCGGTTGAAATGTCTGTTAACCATGCATCTCCTTCGGTACAGCAAGGTTACTCCTACTCCTGAGCGTTTGCGCCGAACGTCGCGATACTCGAGCGGTTGATTTCGTCCGAATGCGACCTGTAGTAAAAACTTGGTTAAGATGAACAAAGGCAGGATAATGACTCAATAAATTACGCTCAACCTGGCAATTTTTAATAGCCAGTCTCAGATCGCTTTAAATGATACTTGTATATTAACATGTACTGTTTCCACGCTGCTAAGCCCTATCGTACCCACTTCAACGCGTACATTTTTTTACCAGCTACTCATGTCAACACATTATAGGTTCCGCAGTGTTCTTGTAAGATTTCACACATGATTGTGCTCCAATTCCAACTTATCAGAACATATTAGACTTTTTGGCCTCAATTAACATATTGTCCAACATTAATACATTGCTTCACCAGTTTGGTAGACTAAATATTTACAGTTGAGTTGTGTATACTAAAACAGATTGAATACAATTCATCCATACACACTAAAAACACTTCAGTCCGTCACAAAATATAAATTTATTCTTCAAATATTGTGTACATTGCTAGTATACTTTTTTAATGAAATTTGATTAAATATATTTATATATTTATAGAAATGGATCACTTTATCTTGGTAATTTGTAGATGTAAAAATTGACACCATTTAATCGAGTCTGCATGATTACATCGATTCGATTAAAATATTAGTCTTATAAAGGATACTATAATTCCTAATATTCAATTTTACATGCTACCATGTAATTCCTTTAATTATAAGTTAATTACAACTCAATACTTTATCAAACATATTCTGTAAAAGATCGAATCTGATTGGTGCAGCTACAGCTTCCACGCGACCGATAGCCCCCACTGTCGGCTCGCCAACCGATTCCTGTTCAGTCCTGCTTCAACTAAAACAAGTCCTTTTATCAATTGAGAAGTAGATTTTATGTGTAGTACCTTTTGAAAATACGGTTGTGGATTGTGGTAGTTTGTTTACATTATCAGAATTTACATGTATCTGTCTCCTAAAGCTCGTGATATGTGAAAAACCTGGATCTGAAATATCAGATTTGGAAAACTGATTTTAGATGAGCATTGAATATTTCTTTTGAATAATTCATTTTCCATTATAACATGGGGAATGATAGGGCATACATTTGAAATTATTACCCTCTTTTGTTTACTAATGAGAGGTCTGACAGACAATTCTTTGTTACATATGTTAAGGGACTTAAAATTATCAGTTCTGTAGTCTGCAATTTGCTTAGTACCTTAGCTTAGTACCGATACTTGATTTATACAATTTTAGGTTCCGGAACGTGCCCTAAATTAATTATTAATTTAATAGAAATAGTTATATATTTATAATATAATTTAATAATTATTCCCGAGGTACCGGAACGCCGTTCCGTCGCGTTCCGCCAGAAATGAAGCCCTGCTTAGTGCTGAGAAAGACATGTTCTGTTATTGGAGATACGGGACACAAATCTCATGCCATCGGCAATAGAGGTTTTACTTATGTAGTCTTCCGTCGTTATTCCTTGAGATTCCGTTACAATGGTTTGGTCTCTAGTTGGTAATCTCAGCCGATGCAGTGCTGACGTAGGATTTCTTGGCTTCCACGTTTTGATGAAACATTTGATGAAACATCGGTTATATTGACATTTTCGGAAAATGCCATGGCAGTATGAGGCAAGCCGTCGTTACGGGTGTCTGGTAAACACTGCTTAATGTTTCTTTTATGGAGTTAGTAGTACTACATCGCACTGAATTGAGGTAGTTTACCACTCGTGACATAGTATTTTATGAGAAATCATAACTAGCGAGTCGCGTACAATTCAGCAATGTGTTCAGTACGACAGCCGCAAACGAACTGGCTTGACACATTTCTTGATGGAAACGTTTTAAAAAATAAAATGTAACTACATAAATATGCCCGTATATAATTATTTTTAAACAGAATTCTTCTTAAGGGTCATTTTTCAAGTCCAAAATGTGAATTTAAACGTGATATTGAAATTCACGTCACAAAACTTTCACGGTGCACCGTTCGGTCAATTAAACTGTGTTTTTTTTTCATTATAAATAGCTCTGTGATCTGCAGTTGAAATGAACGGCAGAATTAATAGTCCCCTTGTATCATTTACGAATCGCTTTATTGAAACAAAAACACATCGAATTTATTATAAGCTTTAAAAAAAATATTTTTACTGAATCATATAACACTGAATATAGAGCATTCAGCTAAGCATCGTTTTGAGGAAAATATTTGTTTCAGAAGGAAGAGCGTCTAGTATTGTACTCCTGAATATCGCTTGTTACCAATTCTTGAGAACGTGATGCTGGAATTGAAAGTAATATATTGTAAGTTCAGATATTGAAAACCAATTGTGTACGTCCTGAAATATACAAGTTAGGTTGAGAAGAATTTGCAAATAATAAAATAGGTTTATTCGTTTTAACTTACTCCCACAAAATATTTACTAAAACTTGAACAATTTTGTTAGGATTCTCATGGATACATATTTAGATAGTACAACGTCACTGGTCAATAATAAAAATATCGTCTTATTATGTCTAATACGTGTACATGAAATAATAAAAATGTATATGAAAAGTCGAAGATAATATACAAATACTATAGTATGTCAACTACAAACGCCGCCTCAAAAATAAGTCTGTATTATACTTAAAATTCTTTTGGAAAACCTTTAATCATATAAATACTATTTACTAAAAAATAATATACCATTGTTGAAAATGTATGCAAAAAACTTCTTTTCAAAATTGTTCAGTTTTCAAACCTTCGAAACAATGATAGCTCATTATCCACAGGTAATCAGCAACTTTGAATTGATGAAATGAATAATTAAGAATGCCGTACATTAAATATTTTTTAATGATAAAATATTATCATTAATACGAAATCGAAAAAAAGGTCATTTTTCTTGAAATAAGGAATTGTCAATATGTAAATAAAATACTAGAAACATTTTTCTTTGTAATTGTAGCTACTTACACTTTTAACAACCAACATACATCCAAACAAAAATTTCGAAAATAAACCCTTACATAGTATTCGAGTAAATTGCGTCCGTGCGGTCGTCTTTCACTTACGAAGTATGTGATTCCTTCCCGTCCTAGCATTCCTTCCCGTCCAATATTCGAGACAAATAAAATGTCATTTGACGTGTCTCGGTCTCCTAGCGGGAAGCTGATGATTTATTTTCGTATCCATTGAGAATATTGTAATACATTCTCAAAAAAGCGTAGTGTTGCTATCTAGTGGTGGCGTGAACTTTGTCCCTCACCGCCATCGACTCTCTGGATGCCACAGAGCATCTGCGATGATAGCTAAATACGACTCCATGGAAACGACTCACGTTACCCAGACAATGGAAAGCACAGGTCGCAAGAGATTGTATTTCCCGGAGACCATTGTTTACAGTATGCGGGGCAGGGATTGGTACACTCAAAGGAGAAGTTTTATTGTCAGCGTTGCGACCCGTACGATAATTATCGTTTTATGGGGTAATCTTCTTACGTGTAGCATGTACGGTAGTGCTAATGGAATAATCCCCTTTCGTAGAATAATTTCAACTGCAAAGTTATATTCTAATATAAATCCATAACAGTGGATCGGTATGTTGTAGAATAGAAGCTTGCAAATATACAAATTTTCTTTAATAAGCCGCCTGATATAATACTGACAAAATGTACTGTTCAGAACAGCTCTTCGGAAGCATTCGAATTAAGTTCTCCTAAACCGTATTCTGGAGTGAGAAGTGGCTATAGCTCGAAAGGGCATGCGACAAGAAAAGTTTTGAAATATTTTTGTTCTGTATATTTTGTTTTCTACAATCAGTTTTTGAGATCACTGGTGGAAAATTTTTTCCCAAACAAATAAGAACCGCGAAAAATCTGACATCTGGCGTCTTCCCATCGAGCTCTACACCCTGCGCATTCTTGCCTGTAAGGCGGCGAGCAGCGACACGGCTTAGAGACCTACACACCGTGCAGGATACCTTATCTACTTCGCCGAAGCCCGCCGTGTTTCCGATCTTTGCAATGATTAATGAGCTATCTGTTCGTTACCAAGAACGCAACTGTCTTTAAAAATAGCGCATGGCGCTAAAAATGCATGGTCACCTCGCTTTCCTGATTTGACATCGATGGATTTCTTTCTTTGGGAGTTCATTAAAGATCGGGTGTATGTTCTGCCCTTACCAAAACATTTACGAGACCTTCAAACTCGAATATTACTCTGTATATGCGTACGTATATGAGTAGGTAAAAAACGTTGCAACTCTTGGAAAAAATGCGAAACAAGTTAGAGAAATTGTTGAACTCTCTTCAGGAAGTGAGGGTAAAAGATGAAGATTAGAAAGAATTCTATACTCACTTATGCCACGCCGCAAACATTCCATATTCAAAGCTTGAAAAATCCAACATTTAACTAGTTCTTTCCAAAATATAAAAGTTCACATGAGTTAACACTTAGGAAATATGATCTTTCGACTGTTTTAGTGCCTACATACCCGAACTCTCCTTACTAGTTTATGTTCATCCATTCCAGTTGAACGACTGTTTTCCTTTGCGGGTTTTATACATTCGCCAACAAGGGGTTTATTGTTTGATAATTTGTTTGAAAAACTAGTAGTTTTAAAAGGAAATTACGTTTATTTGAGTTAGACATTTTTGATATCGTTTTATATTTAAAGTTATATTTCTCTTCGTTGTGTATATAAAGTGTTCTGACTGTATTTTGAGTATTTGAAGTATTTTTTAAATACTTACGTATTTAGCAATTAAAAATTTAATATATTTTGTGTATATATTTAAATACTAAATTTAAAGTATTCTGCTCAACCCTGGCAATAATGTATTGTTAAGAAACTAGTGTCCAGTTCTGTTTGCTCATATTATATTATCTTCTTCAGCTTGCAATTATTACAAGATAGTAATTCAAGAACAACTAACAAAATATTGCAAGTGTTCCGTTCGAAATTTAAAGTATAGTTTCGTGACATTGAACATTCGGAGATATTTAAAAAGTATTCCAAATTAACAAAATAAAAACAATGATACAAATTCAAAGCTGTCAAATTAATGTCTGACATCAATTTGAAAACAACAATGTGAAACTGTATCTACGTGCTCTGACATACCACATGAAGCGGAACACTGAACCTGTAGTAGAATAAAATTAAAAATGCACTTATTAACATAGTATTTTACTAGTAGTTTAGGTACGTGAATGAATATATCAATAACTTTGATGAAACGGTATTGGATGTCTAATGAAGTGGTAATTTATACGAATGAAAATTGACAAGGATGAACATTTATTTTTGTAAAAGAACATTTCGCTGTGGCCAGTTGCCTGACATCGTGCTTGAGCATGTGGTTCTGTCGGGGTTGGCCGTTTACTTCCACAGTATGAAATATGGCAGGTTGAAATGAGTGGAGAAGAGTGATAAGTGATGAAGGATCATAGATGCGTTCGTATGGTACACATAGTTGTATGAAATAATATTAACGCCACAATCACATTATAAAAACATTGATGCCTATTTGAGATTTGAAATCGCATCTCTCGACTCTGTGTTGGTTTTTTATTATTGATACTTTATTGGATTAATTGGAATTACATAGATCACTACTATGCAGGTAAAGAGTAGGCTAGATCTTATTTACAATTCTACTATAATATTTTAAATATATACAGGTTGAAATTCTATTGAGACACCTCTATGAACAATTTATGTCAGCGAATTTGATGAGAAAATTATGGAATGAAAATAAGTTTTGATTCTAGCTCAGTGAGGAGGATTTTTGCAGAGCTTAAAAGGAGTAGATATTGATTAAATGTTTTAATCGATGTTTTAATTGCTTCCAGCTTTGGTTATTTTTTATATTTATAAGTTGATTCCATTTTAGCTTTGAGTCTACGTGAAGGCCTAAGCTTTTGGTGTGTGCGGAATGTCCAGCATGTGGGTTGGTTGTTGATTGTGAGAGGCCCTGGGGGAGAATATGTCTTAGTGAGAAACGTCCTTGAGGTTTTAAATCGTTCAGCTGAATGTGAAAGTTTCTAGCTCAGCTGTTTAAGAGATTGAGTAATATTTGCAAAGTTTTAAATATTAATCAGTGAATTATCAGCTAGGTTAATTGCCTAGTCGTCACCAAATTGTCCGATTTGAACGTTGTTTAGCTTCGGAAGGTTTTCTTCAATGCAAAGTCAAGTGGATATCCATGGGATAGTCCAGCTGATACAGAATTTGGGTTTAAATGGTAATTGTTAACTGATGCTGAGAAAGTTCGTTTACTAAGAAAGCTGTTATTATTTGTTCTAGGTAGTGCGGAGTGTCAGTTTTTAACATGGTGGTGGTGCTTTGCTCTGCTTGCGTAATCACTGATCTGCATTCATTGCTTGTCATACGGTGTACTTGAAAGGAAATGAAATATAAAATAAAGTTTTAAATTGTCGTAAAATTATTCAAATAGTTACGACTGCAAAAAAATCTATGCATGATATCCGAAGTATACCGATCAAATAGGACTATCAACGAATGTTGGGCTAAAGAAAATAATGACAACTGCTTCTTATATACAATGAGTATAAATACTTTCTTTAGAAAATTATGCTTTCAAGAACAAACGATATTGCTAAAGTGCTTCGGAATATTCCAGTGAAGATATCAAGCTAGGAAGGAAATACTGATTTGAAGCCAGATGTTTCGGGCGAACTGTTTCCTTAACGTTGCCTCGTGAAAACTGTAACGACTTCCGGTCGCTGCGGAGCCGGTGCAAAAAGCTCCGTAACTGGATTTTCAGAATCGTACAATAGCGGGGTGTGGCAGGATGCGCAAGGCATGTAACTTAATGCACGTGGAATATCTCCGGGTTTTCGTTATCTCGCGCTGTTATTAGGACCCAGGAGTGTTATTAAGTGTGGGTGTTGTAGCGCAATAATTAAGCAAATACAGATAATTATAAGCAAATATAGACAATGAAACTGCAGAGACTTTCTTTAGGGAGCAGTGCATGCCGCCTGAAATGCGCGCTGCGTTAACTTAGCACTTTACGCAGATGTTGGTTGACAAGGTCGATTACATAATGAGGACCGCGGTGGCAAGATAATTTTCGCTTTAATCTGCCGACGAGTTTCAGAAAAATGAATTACTGCATTATTTTCAGTGTGATATTTGCTTCATTTCTCCTTAAATATTCTTTTTCCGTATATTTGTGAATTCCTTTCATCCCAACTGACATTTTCCTTCTGTCTCTTGCTTTTAATTCCATCAGTTATTTTCGATTTTTGATGTTTGTGTTTTTCAAAGTGCCTTAATAATCATACACGTGTGAATTGGACAATTCATCACAAACATTTTATATTAACTCATATTAGAAAATAGAAAGTACATTTATCCATCATTTAGAATTATCATTAAAGCGAAATCCCCATCATATCCTACTGATTCCGAGAGTTAACACTTATCGCTAGAATTTCTCTAATTATCATTTATAAATATTTTAAAATAAAGTCCTATAAAATAAAGAGTTGAAAATTGAAAAATAAAGAAAAAAGTTTAACATTGTGTTTCATTATATTACAATATACTCATAGGATGTACAGAGTGATTTCTCAGCTTAATTTCTGGACTTTTAAATTTGAGAAAACATCTGAATGGTTACTTCAGTCCTCGTGGCTGTCGTACATGTTCATGTACATATTTTTATTTATTTGCAACAAAAACAATAAAAATAATATATCTCGTTCAGAAGGAGGAACATTTTTGTGTCCAAAAGCAAAGCAAAAGATTCTCAGCATTTCGTCAATGAACGAAGGGAAAGTGAACGAAAAACGTAGTCAAATTGAGGATCACAAAGGATGGGGGAGAAGGAGGGATTAGAATGGAGAGAGCTCTGGAATGTTGAATATTCTTATGAACCATCCGATAATTTGTCTTAATTCCTTTGCTCTAAAACGGTTGTGGCAAATAGGCACATGCGTAATTATTGTGTTATGTTTTAGAAATGTCACTTTTTCATTTTTTGGTTTTTATTTTAGGAATATTTGGTAGAGTTAGTGAATGTTCCATTAAAAGTTTCTAAAATAGCAAACCTATTTTCGGAACAGTGTCTAATGACTCCAAGACGGCGAGCTCATCGTCGTTCTTGATAACTGCTCAGCTCTGTTGACCTCCGCTCGATAAGGATAGCACGCCATTGTCATCATGCAACTCCACGCGAAGCTGCAGAAAGCTGTGATCCTTCTTCATGAATGTACAGTGTGCTGAGTTCTTACAATACCTGAGGTGCAAGTGTATATGTAAAGAAACAACTGTTTTCCTCACCGCAAAATTAACAAACCGTTATTGTCATATTTGTGTGAAACTGTATGAAATGTGGGTGGAATATGGCAAAAAAGTCAGTTAAAAGGCGACCTAGAGTATTTCAAATAGATTTCCTAATTTAATTCTGACTTGGATTCCCAGTGAGGAAATTTTATTATATTTTCTCAACACAACAGACTCCATACAAAAGTAATTTCATCATACATAATTCAGATGCCGAAATAAATTGAGATATGCATACCTCATTTTTAAATTGCTATTTTGAGAGTGTTGTTTCATGAACCGAAGTAATTGCTTCTATATTATTTGGTAAAATATCACCAATGTTTCACTCAAAGATGTACATCAAGTTTTAAATATTTTTTGTGCTTAGAAACAGTTTTTGGTGATTTCTTTATTAATTTGTTGTTCAAAGTTTAAGAGAGCAGCCTCCGGATTGCAAACTGGGGCAGAAAATGGAACCCAAGAGAGAATAATCTTGCCGAGAACGACGCTCGGTTACATTAATAGCATAGACCATATGAAATCAATGTAATTCATGATTTTACGCCGACAAGAATAATAAACGATCGGAAGGTGTGGCAGACGGTATGGGAATGCACGGATGGGAAAAGAAAAATGAAAGGAAACAATACCCCAGATATGCAAAAGAGACTGGTCGAAACACGACCAGACGGATGGACAGAGATTAAAAATGACTAGAAGATTTACAGAACGGTTAATCACTAGAGGGAAAGAGACCGGATGAATGTACGATTCAATGCAAAACCCCTTCTCTCATTGCGGGGAACGACGGACGTATAAATGCTTAGATAATATAACGAAAGGAAGAGTTATGGACGTATAGATGGACCGCATGACAATACAGCGGCGAAGAGAATGAATAGGGATATTGGTAAGCAGAGGGGTAACAAATTGATGGTCATGTAGACATTCTCTGAGGATGTGCTGCGTGCGATTACATCGACAGGATTAGACTGTCGGGAGGACGGGCGGACGCACGAATGAACGGAGAGACGGAAGTGCGAGCGGCTGGTCGGATAGACGGAGAGTCATATAGAAGAATTACTTACCTCCACCGCTTCATTAGAAGATTGTCGCATCCTAATATGCCATTCCCTCATTGAGTTTCAAATAATTTCCACAAATAATAATTTGTAGATAAAACGATAATTTAAACAACACTATCTCAATTACACTCATATCTACCAATGTTTTGTTAGGGCTGAGATCAGAATTTTTTTATTGTGAATGTCGCTTTTTAGATATCATTTCTTAAGATATTGCTTTTGTTGTGTACGAAGGATTCAGAAAATATACTGTTAAGTGAGACATAATCCAAACAATGTACACTATAATTGTTTCCGAGGATTCCTTTGAGTGTAATTCTTCGGTGCAGTTTTAGAAAAACTAATGTTCAGTGTTTAATTAAAAGTTATGGTATCAGTTGAAGGACTTGGCTCTACATAGTCCTATTCCAAATTTTTGTTCAAAATTAAGATACTACAAATATTGTGGCGGCATGTCGCAGCGCCTTAAGAAATTCATAACAAAAGCTTGATCTAGGCTGTCCGGGTGACGCCGCGTCGAAGGCTGAGGTGCCGGACGTTTCGACCGACATGTCGCGGTCCTCTTCAGGGCTGTATTGCGCCAGGATGTTGGGCGCTTCGGTTTAAGTAGAAAGTGGGCCAGGCAGTGATAGGCCGAGGTGACGGCCAATAAGGCGCGACTACGTGAAGGGAGTAAAAGGCGGCGGGGGAAGCGGACGGACGGGAGCGGTCCGAGGGTCGGACGGCGAAGGGCGGTCCGGGAGGCTCAGGCATCGGACGGCGTGGTACGGTCCGGGCGGGCGGCATCCGGCGGCCGCGCACTTCGGAGAGGTGCAAGCCACGCATCATGGAGACGTAATCCCGCGTCCCCGTTGATGTTCCGGGGATGCTTCGCAATTTCCAGGGCCTCCTTTATCCGTCTAGGCCCCACCTGTCCTCTCTGGCGAGCATCCTGGTCTTATCAAAGAGAAAGTCATGGCCGGTTTCCCATGCGTGGAGAGCTACAGCGGAGCGATGAACATTCTTAAATTTAAAGTCACGGATGTGCTCGCGTAGTCTCTCTTCTATGGTTCTGCCTGTCTCCCCGATGTAGGTGTGACCGCAGCTGCATGGAATGGAGTATACTCCGGCGGCTTGGAGTGGTGGAAGACAGTCTCCCCGCTGAACGCGAAGTTCTGAAATCGACCTTCGCCGCGAATGGGTATAGCAGATCCACCATCAACAGGGCCCTGAAACTTACTCAAGACCCGCCTACACCAAGGGATCCCCACGACACCGACAACAGGAGAATTGCCACACTACCTTACATACAAGGCGTCACGGACAGGATAGACAAACTCCTGAGGCGATTCCAGATTAAGACTGTCTTCAAGGCACATCAGAAACTTGGTCAAACATTAATGCATTTCAAAGACCAGCTTCCACCACTCCAAGCCGCCGGAGTATACTCCATCCCATGCAGCTGCGGTCACACCTACATCGGGGAGACAGGCAGAACCATAGAAGAGAGACTACGCGAGCACATCCGTGACTTTAAATTTAAGAATGTTCATCGCTCCGCTGTAGCTCTCCACGCATGGGAAACCGGCCATGACTTTCTCTTTGATAAGACCAGGATGCTCGCCAGAGAGGACAGGTGGTGGCCTAGACGGATAAAGGAGGCCCTGGAAATCGCGAAGCATCCCCGGAACATCAACGGGGACGCGGGATTACGTCTCCATGATGCGTGGCTTGCACCTCTCCGAAGTGCGCGGCCGCCGGATGCCGCCCGCCCGGACCGTACCACGCCGTCCGATGCCTGAGCCTCCCGGACCGCCCTTCGCCGTCCGACCTCGGACCGCTCCCGTCCGTCCGCTTCCCCCGCCGCCTTTTACTCCCTTCACGTAGTCGCGCCTTATTGGCCGTCACCTCGGCCTATCACTGCCTGGCCCACTTTCTACTTAAACCGAAGCGCCCAACATCCTGGCGCAATACAGCCCTGAAGAGGACCGCGACATGTCGGTCGAAACGTCGGCACCTCAGCCTTCGACGCGGCGTCACCCGGACAGCCTAGATCATGACTCTGGCCGCGGAAGCCTTCGATACCATTTATAACAAAAGCTTGTTTTTTTGTACTCTCTGGCACGCGCACGTGCGCCCAACCGCGCCTCATCCCTCTGACGCCTCCATCGCCTGCTTTGGGAGAAATTTTCAACCATTCGCCATCAAAGACCGCGACGGGCCTTTTTTCGCAGTGAATACACCCTTTGTGTTCCGCCCCCGCCCTCCTCTAAGCGAGTCTCCGCGCCAGCGCGTTCCTCGCCGCCACGCCTGTCGCGCTAAGTTCCTACCCTTTGCCATGCAATAATTGCTCCCAGGAGATGTCACCCTCCGATGGATGCAGCTGCGTTTCGGTAGACAGAGATAGCCAGAGAGAGAGAGGAACCTTAGGAAATTTACCAAGAAATCACGAACCACGATTCGTCAAATTATTTCTGCGACGCAGTAAGGTCCGACCAATGACAGTTTTCTCAAAGAAGGTCAGAGAGCCCATGACGAACTTAGGAGGGGGGAGATCCGAAGAGGAACGGATTCCCAAAATCTTGAAGTGAAAAGAAAACACTGGTGAAGTAGTCGCGAGCGAGTAAACACGAGAGCAGCGGCCGCGGGTGCAAACAATTGTGAAGTAGGCGCGAGAGGAGACACTTAAGAGTGAGTTGCGAGAGAGCGCTTCATGCCTGGTCGTGGAAGCCGTGAACCAGTTTTTTGTTCGGGTATTCGATGTAATAATAACTCGTTGCCTAATTCGAGCGTACGAGCCGCGAATACCATGATCCAGCTTCCGGTCCGCGCCCGCAATCAAATGCTCCCGAATCGCGCGTCCGAGTCGTGGTGAGGAGCGACTCCCGACGCGTAACAGCGCCTTGGTGGCGAGGTGGAGAAGAGACCTTCGCGACCTTGTGGTATCCAGCGGCCGCAGAAACGCGTTCGCCCCCCGTTTAACATTGCAGCTCATCGCAGGCCAACGCTCGTCGAAGACGCCGAGGCCATCGACCGCGTCGGGCCCACCCCGGCACGCACCTGCACAATAGATAAGAGTCCTACCGCACGCCCGCGCTTTGGGGCGTCCCGCGAAACGAGGCGGAGAATAATACCGACAATTCTCGAGTGTTTTGTTTTTCTGTTTTTTTCTTTTTGTTAAGCGGTGCCGCGCAATGGCATATTTTTTTTATTGTAACATAGTTGTCTTTAATTATTTTTTTCTCTTATCTTACTTACCGAGCTCACTAGGTAGGATGCATTTCCACCTCATGGGATTTTTTTATGTAACTTCCCCGGCCGTAGGTCGGGAATAAATGTCTAATTTTTGTTTTATTGCCCAATTACGGCTAATTATTTTCAAAGTAGTTTGTTGCCTCTGCACCTCACTTCCCCCCACAACGCGAGGAGCCTCGATCATGCTCTACCGAACCGGCTGCCGTTGCATTTCGGCTTTCCCAACGTGGGGCCCGCTGACGTTGCAATATACTCACCATTTCGATTGTTACATTTTGTTACGGTTCGTATTGTGGTGGTGGTGTTGGGGGGGAGGTGGTGTTACAAAACAATGCTATACTTCGAAAATACTTGATCTTTATTCGGAAGCAAAAGACATCGAATTGAAACCCAATCTTATATTCTCAGAAAGAAAACGATATGACATAGAACCATCAAGAGCAAAGCCATTGTATTGCATTCTCTGATTGCCTCAATTGTGTGTCAGTAATTCCGGTAAATATGAAAGTTACTGGTGCAGGAGGTATTGGAGAATGATTTTTTTTTTATTGGAGCGAAACATGTTTCCTCATGTTTGTTTTCTGTGTGCGAAACATCTATTATTTACTTTAACTTAGTTTGCGAAACATAACGAAGCCTGCGCGAAGCTTCGCGAAGTGTGCGCGAAACAGTTCGCAAAAGGCATTTTACAATTGTACATTGTGAAACGATGATGTAATCATGGGTATTAATACACGAGTGTGATTTTACTATACGAGCGAGGAACGAGCGAGTATCGTATCTTCACATGGGTACTTTTTCTACGACTTATGGTAACTTTTATAAGTTAAACTTTTATATTGAATCGTTTCTTGACAGTTGACATGCAGGATTCAGCCAATGCCACCTAGCGGCCATCTCCTTAACCCTACATCACAGGTGGCTTTGGTTACCAGTCCGCCTGCGAGGAGTACTGCTATAGTAAAAAAAAACAAATGAAGTGACATTACGATCCAAGTTATTATAAATAATATTCCTCTTAACAATGTTAATAATAAAAGAAATTAACTGACAAGCGTAATATAATATTAAATGCAATTTTAATGTACACAATCGAACGAAACGTTTAGTAGATAGATTCTCAATGATTAACTCAGTACTTGGTTCGTAAACGTCTGTGATTGGTCAAGAACCTGTATCATAATGAAATCTATATCGTAATGAGTATGGTTATGCAAACTGGCTGGAGCTATCAAATGACAGAATTATAAAACTGTAGTAGAAAAATTGTATTTGCAACACGTGCGGATATTATGCGCGCCTTTTTTTGTTTTATTTGAAGGTGCCAGCGACCTTAATGTAGATTTACATTTACATTGCCTGTTTATATTAGATATATAAACTTATAATTACATTAGTCCATTTACATAGTTACATCAGAACATTTACATCTTATGTGGAATTTTATTTATTAACTTTAAGAATACTAATAACTGTCTACAGCCATCTTTGGTATTTAGAAATCTCCAATACTTTTGAGTGGTTTAGATCGATTTTTTTTAGTTTCTAATTCTTGGCAATATACAAGTGCTCTCTTTTTTGTTGCCCTCATATATGCCAAGCTTGATTCGTGCGGGAAACAGGTGTTTCGCGCCGAAATAATGTAATAACTTAATACAAAACGTATTACACTCTTTCGCTGAGAGGTACCTTACCGGCAGAGAAAAGGGAAGTATCCTGGAAAAGATATAGCCGATCCATATTGGGAACTTGTTAGACTTCATCGATTTACTACTTCCTTTTATGCGAATCGGTTTGTCGCAATACGTATCGGTTTGTCGTAATACGTATGTTCAACCAAGATCTGAGGTGGACTAAAAAGAGTCCGATCATTGGTAATTCAAAACTTATGGGAGCCACAGGGCACGCGCGTGTACCCAAGAAAAGACAAACGTTGAAGCAGAAACGAATGCAATAGAGACGGATGAATACTGATGGCCGCGCGCAAGGCCACGCAGACGAGCAAACGTATGGCCGTGGTGACACATAGATGCCTAGACGCCAGATCGCAGGCCCCGGCGAGGTTCAAGCGCGAAGGGACACTCGGAAGGCCAGGCACTTCCTCTGGGCGGAGAGTTATGGGCGGCGAGTCGGGGGATTCAAAGTACTTCCGCGGGCGCCGGGGCGGCTGCGGGGCGGGGGCGGGGGCCGCGGGGATGCAGGGGCGTGGGGCTGTCGCGGATTAGGCCAATTTTTATGGGCGGCCTCAATCCCCGCATCCGCCCGCCGCTCGCTCACCGCGCTGCATTACGCCCCTTATCGCGCGGCGCGCGGCCGCCTGGGCGCCCACGCCCACGAAGAATCGCGCCACTTGCCCTCGTGCCTCCATTATTCCGGAAGACCTCGGCCCCGCCCCTGCGTCCGTCCTCGACCGCACCTCCGCCCCTGTCCTCCCCGTCCTGGTCGCGCCCTTGCCCACTGAACTGGTCTTCGCTGGCCACTGCACTGCCACACTGCCCTTTGTTTTCTTCCCTAAGGCATTTCACGCCGATTTGAGACGTTCTGACATTCGCCTACTTGCAGATGTAGTGCGACTTTTCTAACATTGTCTCTGGCAGGTATCAGCTGTTAAGATTCATCCAATGGGGAGCTTGAACGTCACCATAGAGGAATATAAAGTCCCGATAGGATGAAACAGTCAACAGCTGATACCTGTTAATATAATTGCATTATATGCATGTCTTTGTAGATCAAGCGGTATGAGCGAACAATCACGCCCTTTTCTATCTCTGTCAATGGGGACCGCCTTTGACCCCGTGCCATACGATTTTTGAAGTAAAAATGTGGAAGTTGTCCTCTTCCATTATGGTATAGAGTGTGTACATACTGAAGTTTTACTCCTGTGTACCTTTCTGTACCTACGGATGACCTACCCCCCGTCACTGTTGAAACTTGCTAGTCCAGGTGCACTCACCGTCAACCTAACAGTTTTTCCTATTATCACTGTATTAGCGGTATCGCTGTAGTTCCGTATTAGAGAAAAGAGACAGGCAACACTTACTACATCCTGACATTGTGGCCCGTAAGCTCTTACGACGCTATTCTGTACATTCGAACCAAGCACGGTCGGTATCGTCTCCTATATTATTTCAGTAGTATACCTTCCCTTTGCGACACTCACACGCAACCAGTCTTTATAGATGAGGTCTATAAAGAAAGAATTTCACGTACACGTGACGAATTGCACTTTGACTTTAAAAATATGAAAGATTTGTTTAAAAAAACGCATTAAAATATTAATGTCGAATGCAACCCGCAACGCAACTCAGGATGTTTGAATCTGTATCTTTAAATAACTCCTAAACGAAACGTTAGAGGGCCTTAAAATCTAAAGTGTTGAGACCAAAGGTCTCAAAGAAACTTTCTTCACACTGTAATCTACAGCATGAACTCTTCTTGACCATTCTATCACATTTTTTACTCGTTCGACGCTTCTCGATTCTATCCCACCTGTTCAGAGCCTGTAGAACCTGCAACTCTATGTGAAATTACTAATTACTTGACATTCTATGCGATTGAATTACACGGGTGTTCCTCTTGGCTCTATAATAAAGTTAAATAATAGTTTGTATTCACAAGGGTGTATTATGTTACAGGGTGACATATAGATCAAATGATGGATAAGGTCTTGAAGAATATATATATATATATATTGTGACGTACCGACTGCTCGGGGTCAATCGTGACTTACCCGTGAAGTGGCACGGTACAATAAATTTGTTTGTTTCAGGCAGGGCTCGGGATCTTTTTCGCGAATGTGGACCCTGGGATGTTCGGGGTACAATAAATACATACAGTTTATTATACAACGACAGTTTGATGTTTATTCATCTAATATCACTATTACACTTTCGAACACTGATCCCCTATGCAATGATTACTATGTTTTGGTACCAAACTTAATACCTTCAATGCTAGCATCATACCTGTTACCACCTGGGTCACGTCGCTTCGTTGGGGCCCGGCGCCGATGGTGGCGGCGGCTTCGGCTCCCGTCGCGTGGTCCCGGAGCCGTTCGGCCCCCAGCCGGAGATGAGTAGGCAAGTGTTCGCCCCTCACGCTGCTCCACGCGTATATTCCACACTAGCGCATCTAATTAACTTATGCTTGTCCTGACAGTCTGAAATCCAGATTTGGGTTGTAACTGATTATGCTAAACACGTTACACTATATTACTCTCTGAATCACCGGTGAAATATCGGTAACCTATACCCACGTGTTCTTGTTCTCCTCACGCGTCATCATACAGTTTCATTATGGAAAGTTCCTATACACTGAAAACCCGTCAGACACTGCTTGATCGGTCTCACAAATGATCACTGGTTCAGTCACTGTCTTGTGCACTACACATTCTATCTTTCTCCAAAACCTACGTTCGCGATGCATGTGCTCACGCTACAGGCGGGTTTCACACTCTTCGGTTTACCATACACTCTATCCGTTGACTTCCCAATGCTGTTCGGTCTGCATCACACTTCTTTAACGGTCCGAAATGTAATACTATGCAAGTCTATTAAGTTATTCAGCACTTAGGGGTACTTTTCCCCAAATAACTCGCACCGCTCGCGCACCACCTCCGTCCGCTAGCGTGGCTTCCGCTCGTCACCCCTTCTCAACCGACTTCTCGCTGACCTCCCCTCGTGTCTCGAGCTCCACGTGACGCCCCCTTCCCCTCCGTGTTGCCATGCTGCCTAGTTATGCTCGCGCCGTCTGTATGTTCTCTGGTTGTTTAAGTTGAAATGTATCGCGTTTCTATTTAGAGGCGCGGTGCGTTTTCAATATATATATATATATATATATATATATATATATATATATATATAAATTACAGAATTAACCATCCGGCGGGTGCGTAGCGGCACTCATTCTTACATTGCCATCATGCCGCATTCTTACATTTTTGTTGATTTCGTGTAAATAATTGGTGTCGCACTATTAAGCTATTGGCCATTCTTCGATCATTATATTTTCAACCAGACGGACACTCAAATCACGATTTTAGGCACTGCCGATCGACCGTTATTCATTACTAATCATAACTCTGCAACAGTTGCGGTACTCCGTACCGCACGCGCCTTCTCATGTCAGGAAGGTATTTGCGTTTTCTATCCATTAGAATTCTTACTGCTGTTTTACTATTGAGCTTTATGTCTCAAATTTTGGAGAACTAACTACTAATTCAAATTTATAGGCATTGTTTCCGAAGAAACGTTAGAAGGCTCGTTTGCAAGAATCACAGTAATAATTTCTCGACACGTAACACGTCCCAAGAAACGAAAGAAACGATTAATGGATCCAATTCTTATTAATATTATTTCTTTGGCATTCAGTTATGTACATTTTATTATGAAATAATATGTTTAAAAACATAAGTAAAGAATATTTCCTTCACATTCCCTAATGAAAGTAATAACTATTGACGCGGAAATCGAAGAAGATAAATGCTGTGCGGAGTGCCGCATGCGCCTGCTGGCGGGAAATGATGGGACGCGCCCGCTGGAGGGTTAATATGGAAATGGAAAAATGAGGGAAAGGGTGGGTTATAGCATGCGAGTGTTCTCGCACGGGTAGGCTAGTTTTAATAAAATTTTGAAGTTGTACCATAGTAAAAAGTGTGTGTATACTCCTGAAGAAGGCCATAAATTTGGTGTAGGTCAAACCGACGAATGAATTATTCTGAAATGCTGATATTTGGGATTATATTTTTTGTCTTTCTAGTTTTGCCCTTCAAACTTTAAAACGGAATTATAAAAACAATGTTTCTGCTACAACAGTGTTAATAATAATAATAATAATAATAATAATAATAATAATACAAATGAAAAATAAATATTAAGTGATCATGTAATGAATAATTATAAGTATATAACGATTGACATTAAACAATAATGAGGATCCTGACGGCTTCACTTATTTATAATTTTTAAAAAAGATTTAATATAATTTATGAATATTATGTTGTGTTTGCTTAAGAAAATATTGACAGTTTTTTTCTTTTTGATTTGTCATTTGAATATCCAGGCATACCACTTATTTTACATTCCATGTAACATAAGTGGTATGCATAAATAAATAAATTAAGCTCAAAAATAATATTAAATAGAAACTAAGATAGCCCAGAGCTCATTACAACAATTATGTGCGGAAGAAGTATGCATAGTGCATGGATTATCTTCAGCGAAGGCTTCTCTTTTTCACGTTAGTTATTGATGCCAATTGACAATGTCATTTGAGGGACACCACGGCACAAATACAATGAAATATTACGTACCCCTCATTCAGTAATGAAAAAAGTATGTTGAATGAATAAGGCAGAGTTTTGAAACCTGCCCATCCAAAGGAACTTCTTGATCGAACAAATCATGTAAGAGAATTTTGTAATTCATGTGCACGACATATATGATAATTTTGTAAATGATACTTTAGTTATCTAAAATAAACTTCAAAAAGACGTAAGAGCTAACATTTCCCAAATGAAATACACCATTAGTCTCCAGGTTCATTGCTAAAACAAATGTACAATGTGGTGCTAAGGGTTATTAGATTTGATAAAAAATAAATTTCTTTCGATTTATTTGTTTCTTCTAAATGAATCGTCTTCTGTGGTCACCACATGTCACCAGACTTCTATCCACTTTTTTGTTTTGATTTACAATTAGTCAGACATGGTAGTTACGCGGTTTTCCAGATTTAAATGTCTCAATTTTCCAAAGCTGATTGTGTGAAAGCCCACCAGTTTCGAGCAGAGTCCATCCTTAAAACCGTTCAATTTATGCCAGCGATCGTTGCTCACATCGGCAGCTGTCGCTGAGAAGAAACTACAGCGTTGCACTTACCGACGGAGCCCGACGGTGCCAACGACAGCTGTCGGTAGCATTCCGACTCCGGCGGCTGTCGATTGACTATGCAGGATAACGTTGCAGGTCTTACAAGATAACACTGCAAGATATCCTCGCTCACACAACTTGCCGGGGAAGGATAAGAAATGAAAAACGGAATTTGTTGTTCAAGGGCTATACATAGTGTTTCAGGAGTGTATACCATGCCACAATACCATGCATTACGTGGAATTCGAACCCGCATTCCTGATGTGACGCGTACTGTGAGGGACGCGAACCCGCATCCCTAATGGGCGGAAATGTCCCAAGCCTCTTCAAGAATGGATGAAGAAGGTTGCAATTGTATACAGAACTAAATATGCAAAAACCTGTTAAAATTTGGACTTAAACAATAAGAAAATATGGAAATATAAGAGAAGAAATAAACATTTAACGTACAAATATTTTTTATTATTTAAAGAACTTGGTACAGTATCTAACATTCTTATTCCTACACTAATATTTAGCAACAAAAATTTGCCATATCTCATCGCACAATATTTTAAAATAATGTCTGTCGAATTAAAATAAACCTCTTCGGGTCTGATAGGATACGTCGGGTCTGGAGGAAGCCAAATACAGGCTTTCATGAATACAATTCCCACGATGAAGTATGGTGGTAGGTCAGTTATGTTGTGGGGTTGTATGCCTTCTAGGGATGTTGATACGATTAAATTCATTGATGGAATTATGAACACCTACGTTTATCTCAACATTTTAAAAAAACAATGTAAACCAAGGTGCTGAAAAAATGGGCTTGCCACCTTTTACAGTTTTCAGCAGGACAATGACAGTAAGCACAAGGCCCAGATCAATGTGATACGGTGAATATGGAACGTACCAAAATTACTCCAAACACTACCTCAAAGTCCGGAATTAAATCCCATAGAGCATTTGCGGGCAGTTTCAAAAAGAGAAGTTTTTAATACTGGCGTGAAAAACAAACAAGAACTAAAACGTCTTGTGGAAGCAGACTGGAAGAAAATAAAACCAACAACTTGCAAGAATTTTGTTCTTTTCATGAACAGGCGATGCATAGCTGTGATAAAAGCCAAGGAATAAGCAACAAAATACTAAAACTAAAGTTCACTATTTTTTATTAGTTTTTATTTTGTGTTATTATTTCTAGTGTACGAATACCAATGTTGCACAAAACTGAGCATTACTCTCGTTTTTATTTTTTTCAAAATTAATGTGATAACTGATTCTAATACAGAACCTATGATTTTCAGCTTGTGATGAGATTATTTTTCATTTCATAATGAATGTGTTTTAAAAAACCTTTACTTTAACCTAAATAATTATATAGTACCTTGTAAAAGCAATGTGTACGAATAAGAATGTTAGATACTGTATAGGTGTGTATTATTATAATTAAGGTGCTATGTTTGTGATGTTTTATAAAATTGAATCTGTTTATAATGTTGTTATCCATTTCAGTACCTGAGGAGGTGGGGTGTTAAGCACCTATGAATCGTAGAATTAAAGCATCGTGGTGTCTTCCCACTGAATTGAGTTCCCATCTACGGCCCTAAATTCAATTTTATAAAATTAATCAAGGCTTTTAGGAAAACTTCAACACATAATTTGAACCATAAATAATAATAATAATAATAATAATAGTGATAATAATATAATGATATAATACTAAACAATAATAATAATAATAATAATAATAATACACAATAATTTATTCTCATGTTATATTATACAACATTCATTCGATCATTTCATTTCTGTATACAGAACTACGTACTTTATTCTGCCCGGAAACCTAGTTACTATCGTGAAACTCCGAACCACAGTACTGCCATGATGTCACATCTATTTACATCACGGGCTTTCCCTTGATAAAGACCCCGATTAAACCCACTTCAAAAAGTGTCAATGCATAACACACTTTAAAACGGATTTTGTGGATTAGTTTAGAAAATGCAATTTATTTTTCATCCGCACGCATTAAAAATTCAACATCTGGCCAGCGGTCAGCGCCGCGCATGGGGGGAGTACGCTCCCACTCTGTTCACTGGCGCTATCTTCCTCACCGAGGGCTCCCGTAAATTCTTGTCTCTATACTCCGATTTAAACATAATTGCACTTCAGGGTCGCGACCTGGAAGTAGAAGGGGACGTTGTTGTCTAATCGGGCCCTCTAATACCAAAAAAGTAAGTCCTAACGACGCTCCCGATTGGATGACTGTGTTCCCTCTCCTTCCAGCTCGTGACCTTGAAGTGCAGCTATGTTTAAATCAAAGTAGTATAATTGAAGAGCGACCCATCGTGTTGCGATTCTAGCGCCTGCATGTTTCTGCGTACCGAAGTTCAATTCCGGAACATCATGTGCACTGTGAGACCCGATTTACACGATTCATTTTGTCAAACGATTTCGGAGTAATAGCAAACGCGCGCCTGATCACCTGACACGCTGCGAATGAGCACGATTACTAAAATCGTTCATATGAATCGTTCGTCGAAAGGAAGCGTATAAATCGGATTTTAGGAGGTAAAAGTTGCATCTAGAAAATGGAATCGCAGTGAAGCGAACTTTGAAACGAGAATAGAGGTTACCAGTTCTCCGTAATGTACCGAGAATCTTTTTCAGCACTCGTGCACGGAAACTTGTACTTACCTTCACTGTGTACTGTTTGGAAACTTACTCTGCACCGCAAAATGGACATTCCCGGACGCGTACTCCAAAGAAGCCAGGTCCGTGTGAAACAACTGGCTACTATAATGTAAACAGTACACGGGAGAGATATGAATAAAAAAGGCATTCGCGTTGCTTATTGAGAATGATCACAAGAGTTTATAGTAAATAGTTTCCATGTATCAAAAATAAAAAAAATATTGTACGAAACTCATACGAAAGTGCCTTCGGCGGACTCATTTCAAAACGCCGAACTCGACTCTTACGTCACATACTTTCTTCACTTATTACGTAAATAACTATTTTGACATTCATCCAAATCTAAACACGAAATGTTTCTGTGTGTACTTCTAGTCATTTCAATATCTAAGCACGTAGTGTTTCTTTGTGTGCCTCTAGGAGTGTTTTCTTCTTTCTTGACTAGACAGGAAGCAATGTTTCTCTGAAATAACTCGTCCAGGATTATGGACGACGGGTAGTGATGTCAGGACATTCCAGTTCATCTTAATCGGGGTGAATATACGGCAAGACAAGGAATAGTATCGACATCTTGAAAATTGGCCTTGGCCACATTGCTGTCATGAGACTTTTTCCCCCTTAGGAAACGGCCCCCTTCAATAAGATCAAGAAATATAGAGAATGTGGTTGGTGGTAAGATCTCTTCAAGCTGTGGAACACTGGTTTATCGTGGTGGATACAAGTGGTGATTTGGCATCATAGGAAATTGCCGCCCATATGATGACATCGTCATGTACAGTAGTGTCGCTCAGTAGTACAAAACCGCGTTTTTGTTCAGGATTACCATAAATATCAAGCCGCTGACCGCCTCTGCGTAGTCAGATGGATGTCTTATGACGGAAGACCAATCGCATCCACTCTAAAGTTGCTTAGAATTCCCTCGCACCACTCTAGTCCAGTTTTTGGCGACGACGATACGATAGTGAGTGTAGTGCAGTACATCATACTATGGTCATGAAAATATCCTTGTAACAATCGTTTGACAATGATGCAAGAAAACAGTAAGAGTCCGTGAAGGGTGCACTAATTCGCCAGAGATACCCAAGCGTGCGTGCTCACTAATTCAAAGCCTGACGGAGAATTCTGCGAATCTCTCGCACCGTCGTTTGTTTAGGAGCCTTCTCGGTGGGTCGCCTTGCGTCCAGACAGCGCCGCAGACAGACAGCATCCTACGATCTAGATGCGATCCCTCGGTGGCGTCATTATTACTCTCTTCGACTGAAGTAGCACCAACTGGTGGAGCTCGTTTCCAATGGGGCAACTGATTTATTGTCAGAGAAGAGTATCTACGTTATGCAAATTGAACTACTAAATACCTTTTTATGAGAGCGAGCTCGCTCAATTCATAAACATTGCCTTTTACAAAGATTACACTACACAGCAACATTGTCAATACAAAGGTATATGAGCTGTTGAGAGCAAAAGTGGTATAAGTCAGATTTGGGAAGATTTTAGGTAGATGCACTGGTAGATAGTTTGAACATTGTTCCGTCACGGTCTAAAATGGTGTGAATCAAACTTCTATATTTCTTAGCTAGAAGCCAGCACATTGCAGTAGTAGTAAACAAGTTGTTCATACCGCTGCATGTAATTGTGATGTTAGTCACAGGTGGGACGGAACAACAGCTTACAGGTGCTCACAAGAAATACCTTATTGTTTATCTGCACTCATAACAGAAAAACATCTCGAAAAAAAACATTTAATCGTTTAGTGATTCGTGCAAGGTCAAAATCGCAATTTCAAAATTGCTCTCATTAGGTTGAAAATTGTGACAGTCCTATTTTTTCATCACATTACTATCTCAGATGAAAATTGTGGATGCCAATTATTTGAATGTAAGTCATAGTTTTCAGAAATGGAATGTGCAATAGTGGTGAAAGTCAACAAAATAGTTAATTACTTAATTAATAAGCAACGTACCAGTCCAAAATATCTGTAGTAAGTTAAAAAAATATCTTCTTAACACGTTCATAACACCTTAGGTCATTTATTTCCAAGTATTATAGTTTTACAGCGTTTCCCGTGAACACGTCATTTTCCAGAAAGTATGTTTTTCGACATGCACCACTTTTGCTCTCAAAGGCTCATATATTAAATACTCTACGCAGCAGGAGAGCGCCTGCTACCACCCAATTCGTTTACAAAAATGGCAGTGGGCGCTGAGCACTAGCATTTTGCGATGAATTATGACTTTTGTGACGAAGGTTCATCGCGTCGAGGTTGCGTCCGTGTAGACTTGTCCGGCGTTTTGTCGTGCAGTCGCGTCTCCTCAGGTGTCCTCAGGGTTTGGGTGGAGGTAGACCTGAACATATGCGCTTAGTTTAGCTAAAACGCGTCACACGACCAGGTCCACGGTGACTAGATTTTGATGCTGGGACAGCAGCAACTTAACGAAGATATTCAAGGGAAAAGATGCATCTGCAGCAGACGGTCTGCGCCGGATCGCGACATCTAGCGGGGAAAGATCACCGTCACCTCAAGCGAATAAAAACATGCACTTCAGTTATGGGACTATTGACCTTCGTGGTTTACGTGCCCGTAATCACCAATCAAGATCGTTGGCCTATGACTCAATTCCGCCAATTCCTCCTGGTGGCAACATCCAGATCGGCGTTTCCTGAGCGCTGTTGTACACGGGCACGGCCATCTCTAGACAGGCCATATCCCGGATATTTGGCAACAGTATCTGGTAGTCCCTCGCGTGTTCACGATCTCCGTGTTATTGTGCGTTCGGATGTTGGTTTGTGTGATGCGTGTTTTTTTATCTGTTAAGTGTTGTGAAGATTGAGAATAAAACCCGGTATCTGCAAAACAAGAGGAGGATTTTATCGAAAGGGTAAGTGAAACCCAACGGCATTCATATTATAATATACAATAGTGTTTAAAATAGCTTGAACTGGAAGTTGCACATGTATGCTAATTGGGGAAATGTTTTGTTATATAAAGGGAAATTTTGCCATTAGAGATGTTTAATTTTACGAACATAAGTTGTTTAGCTGTTAATGAAAACAATAAATGCAACTGCAAACAATTGCATCTGACGTTAATAGTGTACGTACAAAATACATTTCTAGGAAAATTAAGTGATATTTGATGCTACATGTATTGGAATAAACTAGAAAATATTTGATATGTCTAAATTTCCAGGTTTATTGATTATGATTGTTTATTATTGACATTCTAATAACCTTATAATATAGTATTCATATATAGTTTCACAGGTCCCTGGAAATGAGTGCTGGTTTGGGACGTTAATTATAGCCTGCTTCCGATTGATTGAAAAGTAAGTGCAATTCCTTTCACCATGATATCACATAATTCTGAAATGTAATAGATCAATTGTTCAAGGGTTGGGTAGATTGCAGTAAGATATCTGCAATAACATATTTTTATCTATGTTGAATTATCAAGTCAAAGATATATTTAGGGAAGTGTTGTTTTGTGTGTATTACAGTTATTTTAATATCATGTAATTTAGACTTATTGTAATTTGCAACCAAAATACAATAAGTAATATTACATAGTATAAGACTCTGATAGTACATTAAGATAGGTTGAGTATACCTTGATACATATGAAATATTTATTGCAATGCAGACTATATAGAATTTTTATGTGAATACTAATTTTTGTTGTGTGTTGGTTTTCCTTTATATATTTAGCATGTTTGCTTGTATATTCCAGATGCCATACAAATGCTGTGTAACTAATTCCTAGAAGGAGAAGGAATATATGCCTGTTTTTAAATTCCCTGAGGATGAAGAGAAAAATAAAGAATGGGTAAAAATATTAGGAGGAAGGACTTTCTGCCATCGAACTATTCTGTGGTGTGTGCACAACATTTTGAAGAGAAGTATATAAAGAAAACGGATATCTCTAAAGATAAATTTGGGAATGTGCAAGAATTCCCCACCAATAGATGGACATTGAAAGATAATGCATCCACAATTACCCACAATTCTGAATAATGTGCCTTCATACTTAAGTACGAAGGGTGAAGGAAAGGAGTGATCCAGAAAAGTGGAAAGCAAAATACATTGAAGCGTGTAATGAGAAGTATAGTGAGTGGTTGAAGAGTGACATCATAGAAAATTTTAAATCATTAGTGGACTTACGTGACACTAAACTTAGTAGCTTAAGTAAGGGATATGTTCGTTAGTGACGGAGGATATTATTGTGTTCTACAGTGTTAAAAAATCTTGCAAGTACGGGAGAGCGTGTCTGTAAATAATAAAATGGACATTCAAGTGTGTTTGAATGTCAGTATTGTAGAACAGAGTGATCATAGGTGGATTTTGGCTTCAGACAATAAACTAAAGAAGTGGTCACAGCTAGAAAACACTTTCGCCATATACTACGAATATCAATCAGAGACCACAGATTCTTAGGTATTGTCCCAGAAGTTACTCAATAAGATCAAAGAGAATTTTGAAGAAGTAATGAATTTTATCGAATGCAATGAGTTAGAAGAATTTACTAATGCATATCAGTTACGTTTTTTGTCAGAGCAGATTTTTATGCTATGTGGGGGAAAAAAGCGGTACAATCATTTTCTCCTGTACATTGCATTCATGATTTATTATCAGTCATCTGCTTGTTATGTTGCATTAAGGAATGCAAATATGTTGCATCTTCCTCATCCTAGATACCTGATGAAATTGACTCAAAGTGTAACTTCAATCCCTAATGTCAATAATTATCTTCGTGTTTTATCACAAAATTTATCTGAACGTGAGAGATGCGTTGTGCTACAACTTGACGAGATATATGTGAAACCAATGTTTAGTTATTTTGGCGGTAACTTGTATGGTGCTGCTGGAAACTACAATAGTAATGTTTCAGCAGCTCGAACATTTTAATAAGTTCTGCATTTGGTAATTTTACAGAGGTAGTATCATTAACTCCTGTGTTCAATCTAACAGGTCCAGAACTGGCTGATATTACAAGAAAAAACATTGATAGGGTTCAGGAATGCAATTTCATTGCCATTGCTGTAATTAATGATAACAACAGAATCAACAGAAACATGTTCAACGTTTTATCAGGAGGGGGCCTTTGAACATCAAAATAAAAACAATCCTAAGATTTCAGATATGCATAATTATCTTCTAATTGATACTGTGCATTTGTTTAAATGTATCCGTAACAATTGGTTAAATCAAAAAGATTGTGAGAAATCCTTATGCTTTCCATCATTTCCAGATTCTAATGAAAGCAAACTTCTAAAGGCTTATTTTAAATCTTCGAGAGAATTGTATAGAGAAGAAGAAAATGTTCTTAAATCAGCTCATAAATTAAATTACAAGACATTGTACCCAACGAGCACTGAGAGTTAGAATGTTAGGTTAGTACAAAATATATTTGATTGTTCTAAAATTGCAGCTCTAACAACCAGTCAGACCGAACATTATGATACATCCAAATTCCTAAAAATGATTTCCAAGTGGTGGTCCATTGTAAATGTTAAATCTATATTCAAAGTAAATAATTCAGGAGATGAAAATAGTCAATCATTTACATGTATAGATGATGTGAGAATTAATTTCTTAAAAGAATTTGTTGTTTGGTTAGAAGAATGGGAAAATTTAAACTCCTGACGACAGACACGTTTAGTTCGCTAAAACGCAGCACATTGGCATTAGGAGATCATTCAGTTTGGTTTGAATTTATCAAATGTTGAATATGTACTTCCAGGTAAGTTTCAAACTGACAATTTGGAATATGTATTTGGGAAGTACAGGCAAGGTGTAGGAGCAAATTACAATATGTCCGTGCTTCATGTACGAGTATTTGAGGCACAAATGAAGTTTATGGTTCAAAATGTTCTGGAACTGAAATCTGCAAAATATGGAAATATGTTATATTATTTTAGAAATATTAACTCTTTGAATGTGTTAGAGGAGTGTAAACCTGTTAGTGTTAATGGTACAAACAATCAACTAGAATTCCAGGAAATTATTGGAGAAGATTTTGATTTAAATTATTGTAATACGTATTCTGTTATATATGTGTCTGGGTATGTCGTCTACAAGTTGGTGAAAAAGATCAAATGTAACTTTTGTGTTAACCTATTGCAAAGTGAGAGTACATTCAATGAAAAAAATAGAGCTGGTTTGACTGTACCCTCGAGCTTGGCCATTAATGTCTGGGGCATTGTGTACTAGGTGATGAAGCACTTAGTATCTGCCAGATTTGAAAATCTGTTTATAAATTCCTCTTGTCAGAAGGAAATATGAAAATCACTAAAGAAATTATTAGAAATTGTGTGTATTTTATTGATGTGATTGATACTACTTGCAACTGTGGTAAACTGTCCATTGAAATTATTGAATTATTATTACCATAATTTGCAAATATATTTTTAAATAATTGTATTAAACACAAAAATATCTTTGTACAAAAAGAGTGCTTAATACAAAAAGGAAAGTGACCATCTTCTCCCAGTGACAATAAAGAAAAATAATTCTAAAACGTTATCCTTCTTTTATTTTATTCTTGTACCCTTTCCTACCCATACTTTTATATAGTATAGACTCTCTGGTGTTGCAATGTAAGTTAACAGAATGGAAATTTCGAGTGATTGAAGAATATCTAAAACTTCTGAGATATTCTAGTTCATTTAGTGATTGTGTGTGTGTGTGTGTGTGGGTTTGTTTGTAAATGTGATTTAAGGATTCGGAAAATGCATGAAATTATTTCAGCTTCGTAAGTTAAAATGTCATTTAGCATACGGGTGGGCAAAATATTTGGAAATGATCTGTAGGTTCTTGATGTTGCATTTTTATTGAACGCGAACCGCGGGCACCTCGTACGATACGGTGAAACCGAGCTGGGCCTACTGTTGGGAGAGTATGCGACGTTGCCATATTTTAGGACATTGCCTGTTACTAGAGACGGCCGTGACACGGGCGATCTGAAGTGAGTGCATCACACACTCGCAGTGCAAATGAGTTGCGTTGAAAGTTAGCCGATCGCGAGACGCTCATGTATACGCCGGCCGTAGTGGAGAGGGCTTGCGAATTTCAAGAGCAAATGCAATAAATTCTGAATGCGGTGCACTGCCGGCGAAGTCGCGCAACCCGTGCTTTAGGGCTACGACCATATCTTTTACGAGCTCTCAGACCTATGCTCGTGCGGTCGGCGCGGTCGAGTTCAACTGATCATTAGCATTACTCATTCAACCAGTGGCCATTGATGGTGTAAACAAGCACATGGAGAAATCGAAACCTGCTAAATAATTAATTACTTCATGTCGTCAAAATAATAAGTCTTGAATTTTGATCCTTACAAAACTATTATCTTCAAGAAAAGGTAGTGAATTCAAATAATTAATACTATTAGTGACTCACTATTACCAAGCAATTGAAATGTTCTAGCATAGTTAATATTTTTAGGAATATACTTTATATCAGTATTACTAATTTCCTATCGGTATCGAAATTGAAAGAAAACTACGAAACCTACGACATGCGAGAGGTTTTTACGGTTTTGTTAATTACCAGGAACTCTATAAATATTTAAAAACAATGAAACAGTTTTGATTTTAACTGAAAAATGCAAATTTTTGATTGTGTTATTTCACCTATTCTCATACTGTATCTACTGACTGACTTCATACACACTGCATCGCTCCTTACGACACATCTGACGTCCCATGACAACAAGGCTCCAAGGGACAGGCGACCATACATTAAATATTTAATATTCTCTTTTTTCGTTATGGAAAAGCAACATTTTTATATTCTTGGTATGTAAGGAACTTGTGCAGTATACTGTATACTAGACTATGTTATTGCTGTTTTGCTGTGAATGTTTCTGTTGAATTTTTAAAATATTGCAGTGTTATATGAGAGTTGTATATTTGTTTTTCTAGAAGAGTGTGCTTGTTACTTTTTGGAAAATTATTTCTTGAGGTTTTGTTCAGCAGCACGTTGCTCCAGCAGGTCACTAGTTCTATTTATATAAAAATATGTTTACACCGAATATAATTTATTTAAATCAATATTTGATATATTTAACTGTATTAATGTATTTTATAGGATTATATTTGTGTCAATAGTATTTAATTAGTTTTTACTAACCATTTTGTTTTATTTTGTATAACTTGCTCCTTGTTTCGAGTCTTTAATTTGATGTACCACTAATATGGGATAAAACTCTGTGTCTTACTATTGAATTTCCTTGTTGATTTGCAGTGGAAGTTGTAAAATTATCATCCACTCTACACAAGTATTCCTTCAACTTTTGATAAAATTCCAATGTTGAAAATGTTAATGTTGGAGTGGTAGAGCAAATCATGCATTGTAAAAACGAATCACTCTCAGTGATCGATGTTTATGTACACAATAAAATGAAAAACAAAAACATCGATGAGGCAATCAGTTCTAAGGGTGATGTGATAAGAGTGCTCATATTCTTTTTTTAGATAGCTTTTTAGCTACTAGGTCATGAAGCGAACACTTTGATTGTTTTATATTGGGGCAACTGTAGGAGGAACACGACACATAAGGACAACAAAAGCGCATATAAACATCCATGCCCGGGCGGAATTCGAACCCGCAACCCTTCGAGCCGATGCAACTACGGTCCTACGGCTTTAACGATAACGGCTATCCAGGGCAGCTCTCATATACTTCTCAGTTCATTAGGTGATTTTCTGATTGGTTGATTGCAGCTCTCTCACTTATAAGTCGATTGATCCACAGCAAAATGTCCATTGCAAAAATGTTCACTTCATTAAATGTCCAATACTGATGAGTCCAAGTTATTTATATGTCTATTTCAAACATGTCATTTACATACGTAAATGTCCTATAGAATATAATGTAAAGGTGAAATTGATTATGTAATCAGGCATGTAATTCACCTTTACCAATCAATGATCTGACCAATCCTCTTCTACGCTTCTCCTTTATGGGCCACGAGTAGCAAATCCAATATTATAAAACTCCTGATTTTTTGATATAATGTACTGTACTAATACAACCGCTCCCTAGTTTGTACAAAATTTCCATCTGCTTAATGAACACGGCATTACTCCAAACTCCGTTCCATGAACGTTTAACCTCTTGGTTCTATAAAAAATATATCAGTTTCCTTCAGTCGTTCATTTCAAAAGTGGTTAACGAAATCCTCACTGCAAACTTATTAAACGAAAACTCGCACCTCAAATCTTCGACGCACCATAATTGACTTCAACCAAGTGTGGTTTTCTATATGTTAATTAATAGAACTCATGTATTTAATGTACTATCGCAAATCATGTAAAACGTCAAACAAAAATCATATCCGACTGCCGAGGGCCTAACGGCCAAGTAGGAATAAAAAATACATTGTCCACTGTAATTAACGCCCAGAGGAAGGATGTGAAAAATGATTAAATATTATTGGAAATGACATTTGTCAACTTTAGAAGCTGTTTAAACTATTTTATAACACGCCAGTATCATATAGTTTTAATTTTATTCTTCTATAGAGTCAGTGTGCAGCATCAAGTGATATGACATGGCATGGAGATATTGTTTCACATTGTTGTTGATATAATCTTGACGTCTTGTTACAATTTCATGAATGCGACGTTTATTTGTTACATAGTTATTCTTAATGGACGAATTCTTTACTGAGGCTACAGTGGATTTGTTCTGTTTCATTTTGTTCTTTTCGAATGTAGTCTGAATACCTTCAAATGTTCACTTGATGCCTCGAAATAATTTTTTAAAATTTTAAATGCAACCCCTCCACTACATTGTTAATTATATTACCAGCTTGTTAGGTAGTTTCATTTGACTTCCAAATAGGAGATGGAAACCTTGGGTCTGTAGCTCTCCGAGTTCCTTGTGCTCGCTGACCAGTTACATAAGTATTTTGAATACATTCCGCTAATTCTAAAAGGTCCTCTCGATTTCTTCGTACAAATTTTGGAATACCATTTTGACATAGTTCACAGAAACAAAAGACAAAGCTAAATTCTCTTTTGCTTTTACTTTCTCGTCCTTACTTGGTAAAAAGTATTGTATTCGTGCGCCGGAAAACGGCGAATTCGCGACAGAAGAACTCTTAATACAGTGTAATAAAGATTTATTATTAAAGGCAGTAAAAAAGTTTATTAAAATATTTCACATAAAAACATACACATTACACTGAAGAATTATAAATTAACGACGTTTCGACAATTCTTTTTATTGTCATCTTCAAGTGCTTGAACATACAGAAATTTGTGAAAATAAGGAAATTTAGTATTTGAGCCATTTGATGTACAAACTTGAGTTGATATTGGCATTACGATTGACACAGTATCTAAAACTACGAAAAATGTTTCATTTATATAGTATATTTACACGCTATATATTATAATGATTAAGAATTAGAAAACTACAAAAGTACGCATTACACGACGTTGAGCCCACCTGTTATGGCGACAGAAATCATTGTAATATTGTTCAAAGGCTGTGAACGGTAATAAGCTGTACCTCACATTGGGATGTCCCTTATTTTCGGACTTCGAAAATTTTGAATGCTCACCCTCCAAGTTCGTTCGAATGATCTTAAAACATTCCAAGTGCTAAACTTGTGGCTCATGAATGCATGATATTTTGAGAGAAAGCAAGAATTCCGAGAAGAGCTAATCATCATTGATTGCAAAATTGATTGATTGATTGATTCTTAGTGTTCATTGGAATGGTAAACTGCTGCCTGCATTAAATACCAGGAACGCAAAAGAAGAAAGACTCTCAATTGCTGTTAAATTTGAGGACAGTCAGCAGCTATCGGGTTTCCAAATTGCGGAATTCTTCTGGTAAAAGCACACTAATGCTGTTTGGGATGTGTTAACGCACTGGGGTATCAAAGACAATGTACAATTTTTTTTGCTGTGATACAACTGCATCAGAAACACTTGACGTTTTGAAGGAGCCTCTTTCTTGAAAAAAATTGGATAGAGAATTGTTCTTTCCGAGTAGTCATCACATATATGAACTTATTTTACAATGTATGTTTGAATGTAAAATACGTAATGTAGCAAACAATCCTGACACAATTACAGTGTTTTAAGGAAAGCTAGGAAAGAGTTAATGCCATTTATTTTCAAAGTGTCAAAGAGAATATGGAAATGTTTTTTAATTAGTCCGAACTTTAAGAAACGTTGGACTTTCATGAAAGTAACAAACTAAAGATACATCTTCCCTCGGCGATGCATTGAGCTCAATAGATGGCAAGAGCTATTTAATTATTAAAATGTTTCTGATACGATGAGAATCTATACTATCTTGTGTAATTAAAAAATCCTTAAAAAGTCTCTCTGTTACTTGTAACTGTTTATGTCAAACCGTGGCTTTAGTGCAGTGCAGCTGTAAAAGCTCCTCATCAAGATATCTGCTTTATAAAATTTCGTGTAGAAGGGTGTATTTAACACCTCAAAAGCAACTTCAAAAAATTTAGACACCGTATGTAATATTTATTAGAAAAATTGTCTGTCGTACCACTTTTTGATGAAGTAGACGTACAAATCAAAATCAAAATGATAGCAAATTTAGTCTGAGAAAAATTACACATGGAAGAGTCTTATATTCCTTTTTGTGAATAATTGGAAAATAATATGGTATGCGCAATTGTATCCAGATGACGGTTTTTAACTTATCAATTCGTTAATATCCTATAAATCTCTTACTTCAATTTAATCTTAATTTCAGTGACATACAGTAGCCGTCTTCGTGTCGGCCAAAAGCAGATATCTGTTCTCTTGCCTGACGATGGATACTAGTTTTATTCAAGAATGTCCTTCGACCTGGAAAACTAACTCTTCATATTTTAAAGCTGAAATGATATTTATAACAGTTAAAGCTGTGAATGTCTGCGCTGAAAGGCCTGTTGAATTAATGAAATACTTTCATTAACTACTGCATGTAGATCCAATTTCTGTTGTTCAAGAATGTCGTTCACTGTACCCATGTTGCAAGAAAGAAACACTAAAAAAAGTACCCATAAGACAAGTTAAAACAATAACACAGTCAAAAGAGTGAAAATGAATGAAATTGTAATATAAAATTATATATTAAACATGTATCATGTTTAATATCAGCCTATTGAGACGAAATTTTATTTTTGAGTAAATTTGACCCAAGGGTAAATATTTGGGGGATGAGCCCCAACAAAATTGCCAAAAAATTGTTGGGGTAATATATGGGACACACTAATCTCACGTCGTACAGTGGGATGAAATGCCTAAAACGTGGTTAAAATTCAATATTTCTTGCAAAATGCAGAATGGCTATATTGGGGCTTATATTGGGATTTTCGACCTCACTAAATACGAATATATCAAAAATAAAAATGGAAAATGGCGGATTCAATATGGCGAATGACATTTGGAAAAAGTGGAAGAATGCAATTATGGTATATATTTTAACACACATCGTCCAATACACTATGCTTTTGTAGTTACGTCAGTGATATTTTTGGTGCTTTATTCGCTAATGTAGAGAATAATATGTATAAAATCCTTGTATTGTAGCATTTAAGCTTTGCTCTGAACATTTAGCAATCATATTGGGACGATGGCGATCATAACGAAGGTCATATGATGAGGTACTTCTGCCAACGCTTCTCAAAAATGATGAGCCTTAATATGCAGTACCTCAACGACGGACGGCGCTTCATATGAAGCACCCTCAAAAATCATAATATCCGTTTAAATTTCCCAGCACCTACAGTTAGACGAGATGGACGGCCGGCCGGAGAGACGGACATTTTGCCGTAAACCAGTATTTCGACATCAAGGAGACACAAATAGGGAATTAGGACTACACATGGTGTTAGAGGATATACTTTTCTACGTGTAGGAACAGTATTTATCCAGTGTTCCGATATCACGATCCCATTTTACGAGTTTTTCTGACAATAATAGCCACTTTCCCCTGCAGCAATACCGTACTACTCTTTACTGCTTATATACGTAACAGGCGAGAAAGTATATTGTAGCCTTATTATATTGTATTTTCTACCAAGCGAAGAGTCTCAATACGTAGCGCGCTGACTTCGTAGTCAGAGGTCCGGGTTCGATCTCCGGCTGACCATCCTGATCGGGGTTTTTCGTGGTTTTCCTTGGTCATCCGGCGAATGCTGTTATAGTTCAAAACGGTCACGAACACCACCTACATCATGCCCCTCATTTCCGTCCCATCACCTCATAATTCATTAATAATAATAATAATAATAATAATAATAATAATAATAATAATAATAATAATAATCTGTACAATTTATGTAGTCACCGTAAAGATACGAGATAATAAAGTAATAATAATAATAATATAATGATAATATAATAAAGGCCCACACAGATTATACCTATAGGCACAATGAAGTTGCAAATATTATTCACCAGAAACTGGCAACAAAATCCAAACTACAAGAAATTACCTGTCCATATTACAAATATGTTCCCAATACTGTACTGAAAGCTCAAACTATAAGTTGTTCTATGACAGAGAGATTATTACAGATAAAACCATTCATCACAACAGACCAGACATAACTTTCGTAGACAAGCGGCAAAAGATTGGCTACCTGATTGACATCACTGTTCCACAAACAGCAAATATTCAAACAGCACATGCAGAAAAATAACGAAGTACACCGAACTAGCAGCAGAAGTCAAGGCACTATGGCATCTAGAAAAAAGTCCATACAGTCCCTCTGGTCATCTCGTGCACAGGGGTTGTACCAAATAACATCCATAAAAATCTGGAACTTATTCAAATGCCAAAATATACATTCAAAATGGTGCAAAAGTCAATAATCTTTAACACATGCAGGATTGTGCGAAAATTCCTAAATTACGACGAAACATGAATTGATCTGTGTCTTGATTATTAACCCGACACAAAGTCAAATATATATATATATATATACATATATATATATATATATATATATTTTGACCGTATTGGTCAAAACGTAAATAATAGGCGCTCCACAACGTTCAAAAGTGGCGCGCAGGTTGATGAATCGTTGCGGAACGAATCGGGCCGAGCCGTGAACGAGCGCCCGGAAGGTGGTGAATTGGTCGGTCGGACCGCGCGAAGGACAGTTGGGAGTTGAGCAGCGAGAGGTGAAGACAGAGGTATGATGGCGACAAGAGAGCGATGTGGTAACAAACAGATAAATCGAGAATAATCGGGACGGCGGGTGCTAAAGGAAGGATAATTGTGGTGGACTTAATGATGATTGTGAGTTAGATTGTGGTAAACTCAAGTGGAAAGAATAATCACGAAATTTGACGAGAGAAGAGGACAGTGCACGGACACGGTGGGCAATGCTGTTCAGTGATAGTCGGTGTAGCTGTGCGGATGCGGGATTATATGGTGGAGCCGTGTGAGCTGAGACAGCAAATTCGTCGTGTGAAGAAGGAAACTGTGGTAAGGCGACCCCGGTGCATGGGAACGGGCCGCCGGCGACACGTGGGCAGGCAGAACATCGTTGGCGCCAAGGTCACCTCTCTGCATCGGACGGAGCAGGCGGCATCGCGTCGCGTAGAAGACGACGGTTGTGGAGGGCAGATAAGTAACAATAATTATGAACAAAATAAAGGGGTAATCGAGTAAAATGCCAGTTCAGGGTGCTCACTGAGTAGTAAGGAGAGCAATGGTGTCTGTAGTGGTACACGAATGGCATGCAGTTTCCAGAGAAATGGAGGTTGTATAAATGGAAATGATAAATGTAATGATAGGAATATTCGGAGACGTATAGTATAAACCATTTAGTCTGTATTCAGTAAGAATTTGCGACCAGGTCAAGGATATAAATTATGTTAGTAATATGAAGATGTTTTGTTAATTTTTTCCTTAATAAATTCTGTTTCTGTGACGGTAGATTCTTTGAATTCAGATAATGACGATTAAAGTACCCCCCTCAAAGAACCCCTGTGCCCAAAATAAACATCACAAAAATTTATGATATGTGTACTCATGAAACCAACAAGGGTAAGTACGGTCACAATATATATATATGTATATATATATATATGTATATATATATATGTATATATATATATATATCCGGTGAATATCCAGAAAAACAATGTTGTATACTATAATAATAACAAAAATAACAATAATAATAATAATAATAATAATAATAATAATATTTCACAGCGAGGACAAAGCTGCTCGCGTGCGTGGGCTACCACACATGTTTCCTGGGTAACGCTAAATGAACAACGGTATTCACCACCTACGCGCTTGACCATTATGAACGTACAAATCCCCACACACTGAGGGTAAATCTGCATGTCTATACGGCCAGCGCGTCACCAAATTGTTAACACGGGTGGTCGTTGGAAAACAAACAACAGCATTATTGTATTATTGTATTTTCTATTTCTCACCTATCATTTTTTATTATCCCCTGCTTATCTTTACGTTTAAATAACATTTTGTATTACCTCTGCTATCTTTTAACTTTAAATAAAATGTTAAATTTATTTCTTAGCTGTTTGGATTAAATTTGGAAAATTCCACTTCTAATTGTACTATTAATAAACACTATTATGTATGCATTTTTGTTTAATTCGTATATTACAAGTGAAATGTCTCACAAACTTTACTAATCCACTTACATCTTATCTCTTTGTTTCAGTTGTTGTTTGACGTGTACCCATCAAGTAGCTGTTGCGTATGTACCTTAAATGAATAAATTAAAAGTAAAGTTTACTTCATTCAGTTCATTTTCGTAAATTATAGCTACATAGCGTTCTTTGTCTATGCATATTTACCTCTGAAGATTGCAGGATTTTTAGTTTTCAGTACGGACTGACGACTAAAATCCTGCAAAAATTCTTCAATGTATCTCTAATTATTTTATAAAATATTAGTTTATTTTTGAGAGTTTTAATTTATTAAGGTAGCAATTGTTTTAAGCAATTATATTATTACCGTTAACAATACTATTTAATGCATTACGTAACGAATCAGCAGTAATAATGTCATGCCTAGTGACATTAATTAAAGGGAAACGTGTCACGGTACTCATTTATATTCCTTTCACTTTCAGTGCTCCCTCCTTTCTACTACTCTCGCAAGTGTTCCGTAAACCTTTCTTTCGATGCGTTTGTATATACAGAGTCTGTTTTTAAAACATCCAAACTTTTGATCGAGTGTCCAAAGCACCAGAACCACGAGATGAGGCTGATAAGTATGTGAGCGCTGAGCTTCATTCATATGATCTTTCCAAACTTGGCGGTTGCTTCTTCACAGTGTCAGTTTGAGTCTCCGAATCTTGTAGCATCGCGACGCGGCTGGAATCGCAAGTGGAGCGTCGCCACGTAATCAAGGGAGGCGGCGCGAGGGCGCGGAAGAAAAGAAGAGGGGAAATGCAGCACCTGGAGAGAAGGGGCGGAGGACATTAAGTGGGTGGCGCGCCGGGTCGAGCGGGTGTGCTGAGCTTGTGTAGATAGCGGTAGGCGAGGCAGACCAGAATAAGAACCGGGACGATCATCCAGACAGCAGCGGAGCTCAAAGACGTGGCAATGTGCCAGTCAAACAAGGGAGTAGTGGTGCAGAACACGAGGTAAATAGTAAAATGATTTTCAGATATATGAAGCTCTAGGAGCAATCCTAAAGGTAGATGAAGTGGAGAATTTGTGAATAAGGGTCATGAAGAGAGATATGTGAAAGAGTGAAAGGATTACATTGTTCTCATCAAGCGCCAATGAAGCTGTAGTACTTTATAGTGGGATTTCCAAAAGTCATTCAACGTGCCAGATTGAAGCAAAAAATGCCGTGGACGAGACACGGCGCGGCAAATGACGAAGGCGAGAGGAAGTTGTGTGGGCGTAGTAGGTGTAGTTGCGACGAAACAAGCGAGGCGAGGACAGGCGAGGGGATGGCGGGCCGTTGGGACGAGGTACGTGCGGGGTTGAAGGGCGGCGCGAGAAGTCTGGCGGGCGGCAACGCGCGTCGAGGGCGGTGAGGTGAAGGGACGTGTGGGAGGGGCAACTCGCGCCAACAAAGTTTATTACAGAAACTTGCGCGCGCTCTGCTGGCATCACCGGCGCGCCGCAGTCCCCGCCGTCATCGTTCCCATCCCCACCCTCACCCCCGCCCCCGTCGCCGCCTCCACCGACGCACCCTCGCCCTCGCGGTCCTCTCGCGCCGTCGGTGGCACGCCGGTGGTGGCAGGCTGGCGGCGGCTGGAGGGGGTAGTGATGGTGTTGGGTGGTAGATTTGAGCACGAAGCAGGGATTACTGACGGAGGCGGTAGCGTTGGCGAAGGTGCAGACGGTGTCGAAGGAAACAGCGAAGACGGTGGTAGAAGGGTGAGCGGAAGTGTGGGCGTAGTGGTGGGCGTAGTGGTGGGCGTAGTGGTGGGCGTAGGGGTGGGCGTAGGGGTGGGCGTAGGGGTGGGCGTAGGGGTGGGCGTAGGGGTGGGCGTAGGGGTGGGCGTAGGGGTGGGCGTAGGGGTGGGCGTAGGGGTGGGCGTAGGGGTGGGCGTAGGGGTGGGCGTAGGGGTGGGCGTAGGGGTGGGCGTAGGGGTGGGCGTAGGGGTGGGCGTAGGGGTGGCATAAGGTAGGGTGGAGGCGAGGGCGAGGGCGAAGGGTGCGGAGGCGTGGGCGAAGGCGTGTCAAAGGTAGAGCGTAGGTAGGTGGCAGTGGTAGAGGTGATTGCGAAGGCGTAGACGGCGACAGCGCGCATGCGCCCGAATCGCGGCTTGCTGCTAGGTAACAAAAACACGGCCCGAGGAAGGTAGCGCTTGGTGAGATAGTCATGCGAGAATATCGCACGCGTCGCTGCCTCCCAGTCCTTGAGTCCTCTCTCGAGAAGCCTGGAGCCTTGGAGTGGTGGTACCTTGAACTGTTATAGTGTTGTCGACAAATTGCGCTTGCCACTGCTATACCATGAGCAAATTGCATGCCTCGGGATTACTAGCGAAGAGACACTGAAACAGAAATGATTATGTTCTATCTCGCCAAGCGCCCAACATTGTAAAGGTTTAAAATATATTTTGTTTTAACAAACTTTCTCCTCACAGTTGTCATTAGCACAATTTTTTATCAATTTCACAGAATTTGCTATTATACAACTTTGTTACAAAGTTTGTTGCTTTGTCTATAATTTCTCATGTTTTGTTACTAATGAATATGAATGAATTAAATTTGTTGAAAAATATTTGCAGCTTCTTAATGGCACACATTTTTCGTATGAATGTATATTTTTCGCATCCATTATTCGTGAATACGTATTTCTAATGTCATACTGAAATGTAACGTTCATGTAAATACATCGTAGATACATCGTTTTGAAAGTCTATAAGAGTGAAACCGGTGAAACTAAATGCACTCTACAACTTAATTTTAGTCTGATTTCCATTGAGTTGTCATGCCTTTGGAGGCAAAAAATAATATAATCATGAAATTTATATATCAAATAATATTGTAAACGAGTATTTAGTTTTCATTTTTATCTGTACATAAAATGTATCAGGGTGGTTGGGATTCGGTGGGATAGAAGTATTGATGTTGTTACTCGAATAGTTACTATTATGATTCTGAATGAAATGGATATTTAAATAAATTCCTTTGAACCTCAGTGGATTGTATTCTTGGAGATATTAACAACTGTTTAGAAAAGGGATTATTTAATATCAAAATCAACACTTTTTTTCAGTATATTTTTAAAGTTAACGACAATAATTTTTAGAGGTCTCTTTCTCAGTGTGTTTCAATAGCAGTGGACCAGGCATGCAACCGGAATGGGTCCGTAATCCTGGGATTATGACCTCAAAAGAGTCTGTCACCTTTCACATTTTTGCATGTTTCCGCTTGTCGAATTCTTGAAATCCTTTATTTCGTATTCATTAAAACACGTGATCCGTGAAACAGAGGAGAGATTGAAATGTGATCCCCTTCCATCCATATTCAGTGCAGCCTTTCCTCGCCTACACCTTTCGTCCAATTGTTGAGAGTTCGGAATATTTTTGTTCTTGCGTAATTGCTTGTAGTACGGAATTGCTATAGTTTGCTTGAAATGGAATACATAATAAGTTGCTTTTATATTACCTCACATAATACATAACAAGCTTTTATATTACATCACAATTAACAGATTCAGTGATGCACTGCGCTTGTTCATTGGATGGAGTTCCATAGAAGTTTCTCAATGTGAAAGTATGCAAGAAATAGCATTCTCTCTTACACGAATTTAATAATTATTAAGATTTCAAAGACTTACGTTATAAATTGAGTGCATTTCACTATTCATTAATACACGGGGAAAGTATAGAATCCTGTGTTACTGATATATTCTTGCGTGTGAAGTGTCAAATATTCTTCTTTCGTTCTTACAGTTGCATCCTTCTTGTATTAACAACAATCAAAGCAATTCTTATTTAGATTACACATGTTTATTACCTTGTCCAGAAACTGTTTTGCGGCCAAATTGTACACCAAAATCTTTAGGTGTACTGTAATACAGATGTTTTAATAATTACAAATGTTTCTTTCTTAAAATATAAAACTTAGAATAACATAAAATTACAAAATTAAATAGAATTAGTCAAGGGAAAAAATAAGTATGATCCAATAAAAACTCAATGGGTATGAAATATAAATAGTTTTAAAATCTGTAAGTACGAAGCACTACTCTTACCTGGGACAAAATTTTGGTCTCCTCTTTTTAACTATTCTTCTTTATCTAGCCTGTACATTTTCTTGAAAGAACATGCAAAACAGTTTTGTTAACATTTATTTTTATGTTCCTTCTTTTTAAAAGTTTACATAGTCAGTAAACTGTGATCTAATCTGTTACTTCATTGTACGGAAGGAACAATCCACTTGGCGGTGTAGTTGCTTACATTTTCAATCGTACAATTAACACATAATTAGTCTTGTATTTATAAAAAATGTAACAAAAAATACTTAAATTTGTCTTACGACACGGAAACTTTTTTCTAATGCACATTTTAGAATTATTGGTTGGGACTCTCAAGCCTTTCAGATGAAAACAAAATATTATCTTGGATGTGTGCATACTCTTTCTGATTTTCTGAACGTTACTGCGCGTAAAACGTAAAAGTCTCTGAATTATCTCTGTCAGAGATACAGATCAAAACGAGATCGGAAAACTATTTTAATCTTTCTGTGGGAAGTAACTCGTTGCAGTGTAGACACAGTGGATGAGCTTTTTGCAGTCTCTGCTTCTCATGGTCTCTGCAATTAGTTCTTTGTTATCCACATGATGAAAGAGAGAAGACCTACGAGTGATGACTGGTTTGAGCGGTTGTTCTGCTTTTTTAATCTCAATTTTTCGATGGTGCAATGGAAGTGTTCAATACTGAAATCCCTCTTCTACGGGCCGAAGGGAGGGCCAGCTTATAACTGCACACAAAACAAAGTGTTCTCATCGCGCCCTAAATTAACAGCTTTTGTAAATACATTTTCGCCGAAGGCTGTACCCAATTTCACTTACAATACGCGCCCGTTTAAAAATGACTGCCTGACTAGTCATCCTTGACGGAGAGATTTGACAGTTTTTTGACCTGTCGTTGATCTAATAGGAAGCATGAACATAATAGAATAATTTGTTCGATATTGTACTTAAAACCATGCGATATTAAGATGCGCAGATTTTATAGATATTGAAAATATAAATGATATATAATGTGAGCTTTTGATTATTTTTTTGTTTACGAGCGTGACAGCTGCTATGATCATTTGTCTCATAAGTGTGGTGCAAGTTGTATTCCGAGAGTTGGTGGCGTTCCTCCACCTTTGTGCGATTGTGTTATGCGCTGATGTACGATCTGCTTGCAGGGTTTTCACTTCGATGAAGTTTTAAGACTAAGAAAAATTTTGAACTGAGTTCTGCTAAATATCGTAGCGAGGTATTTTATCCATACATTTACTGAAAACGTGTTGCAAGCAGTACGTATTGTGTACGCAATGATAAAAGCTGTTTGAGCTTAAGATATGTGAATGTGAAACGCTGTAGACGTAGAGGTTAACGAACACTGCAGGGAAGAAAGGGAATTTCGTTTTATATTCTCGAGTGGCTGATGCTGCTTTTGGAGATTGCACAACGCAAGTCTCCTCGTAAACTGTTGCCATTCATGTTTAATACATCAACCGCACAGCGGATGAAACATGTTACACATAGGAATCACATTTTTGCGACGATGTTTATCCTTGTATATTATTAAAAATGCCTGCAATTCATATTACCTACTACTGTATTTTTTTGAAGGTGAATAAATATTTTGATGGTTTTTATACCTGTTTAATTGTTCCGTTGTGCTAAACAGGTGTACGTTATATTCCTGAGCAGCGTGGGTGTTACTTTTTGGAAAAACATTTTGTGAGGCTTTCTCAGCATTATTTTTACTGCTGTATGCCACTAAAATGTCTAGTTTGACTACATATCAGCAACGTTCTTCCGTATCTCTTGGGAGTAAATTCCGCTCTATTTTTCCACTAAATTTAGCATATTATGAAATGATTCTTGAGATTAGTTCATTGACAAAAAAACCTTTTCAATCTGCCAACGTTTCGGTCTTTGGCAGATTGAAAAGGTTTTTTTGTCAATGACCTAATCTCAAGAATCATTCCAAAATATTATTAATAAGGGTCAAGTAATCAAGCACGACTAAATTTAGCTTTTCCTTACGGACGTCAACACCGCTCCATCCTGGTGTCTTGCAATTAGTTCCGAAGAAAATATTAATTTATTTTTGTTTCCAATTTAAACCTTAACGAGGCCCTCTGGATGGTTTTCTTTCGCAGAACTCGCGTTATCTTAAAAATTGATATAAGTTGTCTTGTCTATCTTTCGTTGAATGGCTATCAGTGTTCACAGGAAGAGAGTCTCGTTTTCTCCGAATGGCAGCCTATTATAATTCTGTTTGCGTGTCACTGACATATCGTTCTATTTGGGTTAGTATTCTTGCTCTCGATGATTCGTAAAGTACGCAAGTTTCTCTGATGTTTTAGACCAGAGGTCCTCAAACTACGGCGCGCGGGCCACATGCGGCCCGCCGAGGACATTTATACGGCCCGCCGGGTTTTTATGATTTAAAGAATTTTTTCTTAAAATCCGCACATTTTTTTATTATGTGTTAGGGTGTCTAGGGATAGGAAAAAAATCGATGGATTGAAAACAACGATGTTTCCCATCAGAAACATCGATATTTTGCTTTCGATGTTTTCTTCACATCGATATTTTGTTGCCAAAACATCGGTGTTTTTAAAAATATGTTTTTGATAAAGCAATATCGATGATTTGCGTTATCCTCTTTACCACGCTGTACATTTTGCCAGCGCAATCTGAGGAAGTTTGGGATCTGCTCGCTTTATGACTGTGTTATCGGTAGGCCTGTCATTGCCTGAACTCTGCCTCTCAAGGCCTGTCTTCACGATGGATATGTCACGGTACCTCGAGACTTTCTCAGTCATGCCGCTAGATATCGCATGATCGCGACCGTATCAAGCAGTGCTTGCGACCATGCGACATCTAGTGGCAGGATCGAGAAAGACGCAAAATGCCGTGTGATCGGCCAAAGGGGCTTGAGAGGCAGAGTTAGAAAAATCGCACTATATAATCCGGCCCTCCGACGTCCTGAGGAACAGTGAACTGGTCCCCCGTTTAAAAAGTTTTGAGGACCCCTGTATTAGACAAACTGAACCCGTGCGATTACATTGCACAAAAGAAAGAGCTGTAGAAAAGTTTCGACAGAAAATACTGCATATCCATGAATGTACATATGTTTTATATTTACCAAGATCTTTACACATATATTTATGGATATTCTTTTGGCCTATAACAGCAAAAGGTAAAAGTACTGAACAGTTTTAGAAAGTACTTTGTTTCACCGGCCACGATATACAAAAGTTGACAAATTTCGTTCTTCCACTACAATTAAGATAGTAATCATGAAAAAGATATTTCTGAGAAAAAGAACAAACTAGAAGACCAACTACTCTTTCATTTCGCGAAAACTTGCCTAGTTGCGCACGACGCCATCTTCCGGTTTCTATTCTAACCGCGCATTCCAAACAACGTAAATTTCATATCTTTTTATTAATAATGAAAGCTGCAATCTATTCAATATGTAGTGACCTCCACTCCTACTTTTTTCTTCTATTTTCTCGGTAAGTCACTTGTTTAAAGCTGTTGTTGGAGCCGATTAGGAAGGACATCAAAATCGTTCTTTTTAGAGCTTTAATGTATATGATGCCTATGCTTTTAATACTGTGTATGAATTCGAGGTATGATGTGAAATATTGTTTTAACAGAATTCTATGACTTAGAGATGTGGTCATTTTCATCACGAAGCTAGTCCATAAAAATATGTTAGACAAGAGAAGTGTGGGCATTCGTAGTGAAAATGTGAAGAATTTCGAGAAGCTGAATGATCCCGACAATCATTTAATGACTGATAGTGGTGATATTGATCCAGAAAATTAACAAAAAAGTTGTATTACAAAGCGTTTACACATGTCTGTTCTTGTGCAATGGTGTGGATAGAGACAGAAAATGTTTTCTCCCAATATCTTATATTTAAAAAGTAAATATTTTTTGATTGAATTTACTTTGACCGGTATGTTCAAAATGGTAGCATATTATTGAAAACTCGTCAAAAGAGAACTTGCCATATAAAATGTAGCACCTTTATATTATTGAAAAAATCTACAACTACTACGAGTTTGGAGAAGCATTTTAGTTTATTGTGATATCTACTCATGTACATTTGTTTGGATATTTTATTGCATAACAGTGTCGAGGAATCACCTTTTAAGTTAAGCACACGAAATGTTTCCGTTCAGTACTAAATGCAGAAGGTATTGCCAAAAATATCTCGGTCTCGCAGACGCCATTGTGCCAGGTACCTCAGAAAAGTCGCTGTACGAGTTAAGGGTTAATCCAACGGAATCCATATTCTAAGCGGCTTATATAGTGAGAGATTTGAACTGAGTTAGAGATAAAATGAACTTAAGGATAGCAGACTGTTTAGTGGTTAATTGGAATGGAGGGAGATCATGGACGGAATGATACGTGACATTGGCTACAAGTTTCTCTAAGTGGTCGGCGTTGTGCGTCACTTGCGCAGCCACGTAGCAGCTCCATCCCAATGTCATTCGCCCCGTCAACCCAATTCCTGGACGCCCCGCCTCACGAGTGTGGGAGATCGCCCGAATGGCTGGTGGGAGGAGAGCGGTGCGTAGCGACGTCAATGGTGGAGGTGGAGGAAAAAGTGGTGGAGGAGGAGGTGGTGGTGGAAGAGGTGAAGGGGAAGGAGGGGAGGAGGAGGAGGAGTTGGTGGAAGAGGCGTAGGAGGGGAGGAAGAGAAAGAGGAGGAGATGAGAAGGGGTGATGAGGTAAAGGAGGATGAAAATGAGGAGGTGGAGGAGAATGAGGAGGAGCGTGTATCGGCGTGCGTGCTCAGCCGCCCGGAGCGTCGCGTCGGAGGGCGAGCGAGCGACAGGTACCCGCCAAAGGACACGGCGGGTGGGGGCGCCAATGGAGCACGGCGGCATTTTCTCGCCCCCGTCCCCTCTCCTCAGACCACCCTTCGCTTCGCGGTGCGCCGTCCCCCGCTCGGCCCGGCGCCTGCGCCGGAGCCGGCCGCCCTCGTAAAGACGGAACTACCGAGGGCGTGGTAACTCCATGGCTAATTGCGCGAGTCGTAATTTCGGAGACCCGCGCCGCTGGGAATTCCTCTTCGTAAACTGTGTCCTGCGCTTCGTCCTGATTAACCCACCTGCATAAAACATAGCGGGTGCTTAACCTCGGCGAACCGGAAATAGAGTATTTCCTATGTCGGGTGTTTTTTTTTTGCCTCCCCTCGCCCTCCACTCGCCAACCCTTTCTGCCTTCTGCCCTTTTCCATAGTGACTCGGCCGCAATTGCGCGTCCCGCCAGTCCAGTCAGCCTGCAAATCGTGCCCTTCATGTTACCCTCACTGAACTTTGTTGTAATACGCTGAATCAAATTCCGCCCCGTCGTCGGTGCACCCTGCCATAACTTTCGGGGTCTGGAGCATTTGAGTCAAGCTTCTTTCACAAGTAGTCATTCCTTATGTTTCTTTTTTACTTTTTACCACCTCTATCAGCATTCTACATCCTGAAATGTTTTTGGTCAGCTTTGCTCTATACACTTCTATTCCACATTTCTTTTTGATCTTCTCTTTTGTTCGTCATCACTATACTTTCTTCTTCCGCTCTTCAACCTGCCTATGCAGTTGTGTCGATACCAAACGCAATACCACGTCAACCGTACTACCGATCTAATACCACGTCAACCATACACCGTACTCCATATTATTATTTTAATGTTAAATGAATGAACATATATTTTGCGCCTTTGGATGCGTTTTTAAACAAGGGTGTGTTAGGGCAGTTGCACCAACTACAATTTAATTCCCACAACTGGCTGAGGAAGATCTCATGCCAACACGATTTAAAGAAAGAAACAACGTAGCAGCTAATGAGAAAATCTCAACTACCGTATTCACTTCCCGAGAAATCCAAATAAATGAGTAACCCTCTAGAGCAGTGGTGTTAAAGTCTGCTACTGGTGGCAGTGGCACGCGTCGTGGCACCAATGCCACGCCACGAGCTTCTCTGCCCAACTAGCGTCGGGAAAGGGAACTATTAGTAACCCCGCCGTTTTACAGTAGGGATGGCGTTGTCTCTGATGGCGGGGTAATGAACTGCATGGAGGGGCGATTTCGTCGTGGCACTCGTATTACGGACTCAGCTTGTGGCATCGGACCTTGACAATACTGCTCTAGAAGTATGATGTAGTTACCTGTGAAATTACTTCCACCCTATTTTTCAGCAGAATATATCTCGTCTTTTTCGTACTCGAGTCATTTAGTTCTTTCTATCACTAACTGTTTCTCTCTGTTTCAGTAAACGACTGCATGGCTTTTTTATTGAAATCTCGTCTCTCTGGTCGCTTCTTTTCACTATGAACCATTCCAATCCCATACCCCACCATCGTTTCCTTTCTGCTTTACCGATTGCGTCTGTTCGTCCCCACCCCTTCCCTTCCGCCGGCCGCTTGCCGCTCCTGCTCTGCCAACCAGGTGCGTTCATGCGGCGACCGCTCCAGCCCGCTTTCCATAGCCACGTGCAAATTTGACGTAATATAAATGAATATGTGCTACCGTTGTACACGTTTCCAGTTTCTAAAATTGTCCGCTGCTCTGTTGCTTTTCCTAAATTACTTGACCCATTCGCTCTCCCTTTGCATCGGCGTTTTCATATCTGAATAAATATACGTTTAATTGATTCGTTTCGTATAATTACGAACGCTTGATATTTGGTAGTGTGCGTTTCGCTCTCGCCACCCTGTTATTGATTAATGCATTTTTCATTAACTTTCGGATGTTTTAATCGTTTCAATCAAACGCTTGTACTTTTTCCTTTTTCAAATTACAAGTCTGTAGTAGAATTCTCTCAAAATATACCATTGCCAAGTCTCTAAAAGAAATAAATGTTAAACTTTTGATTTTCCGAGATATGGTGTAAAAGCGGTATGATGAAAAACTTCAGTATCAGCTGCATGTCATTCTGATAGAAATCAAAATTATCAGATTTATTACAAATATTCAATTAAATATATACCAACTTACCTTCATGTAAAAAACCCTGGTTAATAGTGAATGTTGGCGCATGAAGTTGAGCTTGGATTTTCCGAACAATTACGTCATGTTCACCTCGTGAGGAAGGACACCATGGGAAAAGTGAAGTTGGTTGCAGGTGGTCACATTTTCATTAATGTTTTTTGCAATTCAAGATGTGACGTTCATATTCCTGTTTTACATTAGATTTTTACTCATTCGTTTCTTAATTGAAATAGATTAGTAGACAACATGTATTGTTTCTCTTACAGGCAAGGAAAGGTCGCAGTGTTTATGAATGTAATATTACTTATTGCAATGCCAGCGATGTAGTGATGGCAAAGACATTTTCATTTTGATTTGTAAGAAATAAGGGGTAAAAGGGTCAACATAGGTTGAAGATTTGGGTCTGGCAGTTTCAAATATTTATTTTCATTTTCAATGTATCTGTTTATTGAATACTTATTGCGGTCGCTTTATATATTATTTAAAACACTCTCAATATCTGAATGGTTTGTAAACACTGCAATATTTGATTAATGCTGTAATGTATTTTTCTTTGGAACGTTCGATCACATATGTATCCATGGTAAGTTATTAATTTTCATATTGGAAAACATTAACTTTGTGAAAAAAGTTAATTCATCTTATGGAAGTAACATATTATTTATTTGATCTCCGTGGATAAGCTGATAAGTCTTACAAACTGCAACATACGAGTTTGTTGTCACCCTGTGATTATTTAAAGTATTCTTCTAGAGTGAATTAAATACAACTCAACTTATTTGACGTTTATCCCTGATGTTAAATCATTGAAATAGTGTGACATGTTACTGGAATATGAAATCTTTGAAATAGCGTCACATGCTGCCGGACCTCGGCAATCGAGAAGAATTTAACTTACCTGATTATACACAAGTGTAGAGAATAATTAAAAGTTAGGAATGTATTTTTCTTATTTTCAGTCAAAAATTGACTTATCCGTGTTTTCAAGGGGGTCAGAGTTTTATCATTGAAAATGGTAAAAATCGACACTCGTACATAAGATCTACATAAATTAACTTTTACTTCTGCCACTTGACTACTGATGGCTAGTATCACTACATGTATTCCACAGTACTGAATTGTGCATTTGTTCATATTTTTTATTCGGATATTTTCAACATACTACATATTTATAGACCATTCTTTGAATAAATATATTTTTATTTGAGATTTTGACCCGAGTTTTACAATTTTGTCCCTTGCGCCGGCCTAGCAAACCATCTCTGCTCCCTGCATTTATTTTGGCTGAAGCCTTTTGTTTGCTGTGGGTTGGAGCTCTTCAACTCAACGAGGCCTCGAACGAGAGACTTTAAGTTATTCAGCGTGCAGCGTCCGATATTTACTGATAGAGCATCGAAATCTTCCAAGTTGGAGAAATCACGAACTTGCCGTGTTTGTCTTAAGATGAGAGAAGGGCGCCCGCTTCTCGAGATAGGATACGGCGCGCGGGCAGGGACGGGGATGGACAGCGTTGAGGGCGCACGGGGAAGGGGGAAAGGGTCTCAGCGAAAGAAAGGGAGTTGCTGATTACATTGTTGGATTATTTAACCAAATACTGCGGAATATGCCTCACAGCTTCTTTTCGTTCAGATATTGAGTTTCACTACATAAAACGGTCGACAATATTTTTGTTCTGAGTGTTTCAGTAGCCGGTATTTATAAAATAAGTGTGTCATTAATGTCGAATGTTTATGAAACGACTTTTTAATGTTTTATTTTTCCTTTGACTATTAGTGTATACGTGATTCTATTTTTATTTTGAATTCATGTCGCTACTTGAACTCCTATTAGTCGGATTACACAGTATCCCTACAGAATTTTCGCTGCATTTGCCAATTTGAGGTCAAACTGGAATAGAAGCACGCGTAATTAGACGTATTTAGTGACTAGAAATTTCAAGTGCGATTCGTACTGGTTTCACTGGTGATGCAATATGAAATCTTTATTACTCTGGGCTATTTCAGTTTACTAATATTCGGAAGTGAGAATTTCTAGTATTCAAATGTTGACAACAACACATTGTTACTTCTTTTATTCATCATTCAACTATGTCTGGTAAAAGGGTCGGATACAGAATCTGGAACTCAAGAAAATGTGCGCAGTGTCAAATTTTCCCCCCGAACATTATACATATTTCTTAATGTTTTTGAAGAAAATAAAACAAAAATCAAATGTATCTCACACTTTGAGAATAACTCTTTAGAAAACTCAGCCTGATTTTCATGCTATAAATAATTAGAAGTTAATTTTTACTTTCAAGTATACTATTTACCTACTTCAGAGAAAACATTGTAGTGCCGAGGGGGAAAAAACCGACGCTTTATTGACTGAAAAAACTCGGTTTTGTGGGTCTCCTACACCGAAATTCTGGCTCCTACATACAGAAAAGTACTTCCTCTAAGACGTGTAGCTTGAATTCACGTTTTGTGGCCCTTTCATACAGAAAAAATGGTTACGGGAATGCGTCCGTCTCTCCGTCAATGTTAACGCCTAAACCCTTCAGACGATTCTCCAAACTCATTTAAACTTTTTCCAAACCGATCTGGTCACACTCGAGGCCCTGCGAAATTGGAACTGATATTTTGATTTTTTGGGGGGATATTACACGAAGCCCTTACGACATTTTCAATTTTTTCTCCAAAATTGCTCCACGTTTTGGATTAATAGAAGCATTGACATGGTAAAGGTCGTAATGTGACGGCCAATTAAGACGGGTCCGAGAATAAATAAATTAAGTGAAATGTTAGAGAACCAAAAGTTATAGAAACCAAACAGCCGAAGAGGCCAGGATAAAGTAGAAAGCATTATTTGTGCAAGAAATCCAAAGCACCGTTTTGTTAGCAGACGAGTGGGGGGTAAATAAACAAATATCGAACATTTAGTCAATAAATAAATTGTAAAAATTTATATCATTGGGAATAGTGAAATTTTCGATTAGAAAAAACATTCCCGTATTTGGAAAAGAACAATTGAAGGTGTCGACTTGTGATGTGCGATCACGTAAACATTAATTTATAAGAAGATTCGAGTTTGAAACGCAAGAAATTATAATTATTATTGTTCGGACTTTTATTTAGTTACTGATACAAAGAAAGTGACGAAAACCTCATTATATTTTGTAAAATGTAAAGGACATTACGATTATAACAAAAGAGAACGGCTGTTTTTTGTTTTAAACTGCATGGCAAAAAAAGTTGGAACAATGCAAGAGTCGGATGGCAGAAGGTACTTGTAGGAGATGCATCGTTTAAAATGAAGCAGCTGATCTCGAATAGGGACTTAGAAAAACGTTTGAGGTTTCGTTGAAAGTGACATTTTGTATTAATAGTAGTCCGGGAGTGTGGAATCGGAATCCATATAGAATTGGAATGTAATGGAACTGAACGCGGACGCAGATGCAGGCATTTCGGCAACAACATAGAGAGCGTCACCAGGGAAGTGATAAACTCTATTAAACGTAACAAAATTTTATAACAAAACCAAGAATGTTTTCGTATAATAAGGATAAATTAGAATGGCCATAAAAGAAAAGAATCCAATCAAAATGAAGTGCACTTGTATGAATGAGCAGTAAGAAATGTGTGTGAACAATTTTCATTTGTAAGGATATGTTTGTATTTTTTTGTGTTGAAAGGGCATATTTTATGTCTATTATTATTTGTAACGTTTCGATCGGAATTGTTTTCACTATGTCATTCGACTGGAACGGATGCCACATAAAATAAATAGTTGCTGACATTATGTTCATTAGCCATTGTTGAAAATGAGTTTTGCTTTGTAGGTAGCGATGCTCTGTGATAGGGAATAATATTGATAATCAGGCTCTCAATAAACACATATTATTAATCTCTTTCCTGTATATGAGCGACTTCACGAACCCACAGAGAAACAAAGATGTGTACTACGGAGAACATAAATCGAATCAATATGGAAGTCATGGCGGAGTAGTGGTGGGATATACTAATTCAAGCTTTGGCTTGTTTTAATGCAGTGTGGGATAAAAAATATAACTTAGTCGTAATTATGAGTATTGATTCGTGGCAGGGGTTTATGTTTCACCACAGTAACAGCCAAAAATATGAATTTTCTGGTATTTAGGTAGTATAGAGATTCGATATTTAGGTATCGATGTGTAATTAAATGAAGTTGCAAACAAAAAAAAGGTGTCAACACAAGTCCTATGAAAATCAGCACCTCCAGTTGGATTTGACTCACAAGAGCTGATTTTCCTCTAAAAAGAGACAATCATTTAATGATCTTGAAATGGTCATAGCACAGGATTTTTAAGATAGGACAGATTTTAACGTCACTCACTAACTTGCAGTGTTTGCAAGCCTTGAAAGAAGACCAGTTATCTGTGAGGCCAAAAAGAGAGACTTATCTATGTTGGACTTCTTTATGCAAAGTATCATGCATTTTACCGGAAAATTTGTGCATAATGTATAAATTACTTGAATTCCGAGTTTGTCTAAGGAGTGGTTTCTATGTTGTGTTTTAAGAAAGTATTATTTCATGCACAAATCTCTGCCAGATTTCACAAATGTCGTATCTAACACTGACATGAGTGTGTGCCTTCCATTTAAAGCAGTTTCTGTATAAATGTTGGTGAAAAATGTTTATAAATGTGTTTTTTGTTTCCTTTGAAAAATTTTGTTTTAGGCAGTTATTACCTTTCCTATGTCAACGCCTCAATTTTTTTCATGAATAGAGAAAAGAATGCATGGAAAATTGGCGCAGATCTCATTTTTGTTGAACTCTCTGAATTTTAAAAAATTGCTCAAGATCAATTTTTTTTGCTTCCTACAACTACAATATTATACAGAGATTTTTTCCTGTATGCAATTTATTCTTTAAAGTAAAATATTTTAATAATATTATGTACAAATTCGAAAATATTAGTTTGCGTGGAAAACAGACAATTTTAAAAATTTCTCAAAAACGGCTTCAAAATTGTATTTCCAAAATAGAAAAGTACGTTTATGAATTGCCGCATGTCCCGTTCTTTGTAATCCTCTGTTATTTGACATTTGCGATTTATTTAAATTTGTAATAGTACAACATTAATGGAAGAGATTTATTTCTTAATAAAATTTGTTTTTAAAAATTAGATATTTAAATATTGTCATGTACAATTATTTGAAAACATAAATAATTTTCGCGTAATTTTGAGTTTAAAGATAAAGAACTTTTATCGAACCTGTCGTATGCCATCCATATTGAAGTTGTGGATTTCTTTCTCAGTACTCTCTGAATCTGAATCAGTGACAGTGTCACTGATTCAATCAGTGAGAGCCGAAGTCACTGATATCTTCAGTCGAAATGGGTAGTTTCGCTGACAATCAGCGAATGTGCGAAACTTTTCATAATGACCGCCAGCATTTCATTGATCGTCAGTGGTAAAAGTGCGGCGCCACCGACGTTCACTGATCGTTCAATCGTCACGTTCAATTAGTTGCCACAGATTTCACTGATTCAAACAGTGAAGTTTCATTGATTCAAAAGTGGACTCAATTTTCACTGATTTGTTCAGCTCAATTCACCTGTTGTCAGTGGCATGGTTATAACTGACACCATCAGTGAATAGTCACTGTCAATCAGTAGTTTTTCACTGATTCAGACTGAGAGAGTAGGTTGGATTTCTCAGTAGTAGATTTTTAAATCATCTCGTGTATAGTTTTATTAATTACTAATGGACCCGCAATGCTTCGCTATTGCAACATATTACACTTCACACGCTACTGGTCATGAAATTGTTAATCAGGTTTTACACTAAGCTCTGCAAAAACGCTAATAGATGAAAGACTCTCTCGCTAGTATGGTTTTGTTCTATGTCCCTGTTTGGACATGGTTTTCAAGTATCGTATGGTTAAAACGTTCACCCACAAGTTTGGCCATGCATTCGCTATGACACTCTCTTGGAGAAATTTGATTTACTTGACCGAGATAACGTTCAAGGAATAATTTCGTTTGATTTTTCACAATCGCGGTGTCAGAATATGCAGCGAAGACGCACGGAATACTTTAGGGTGCGGTGGGTTGCGTAGTTTCTGTTCAGGGGCGCTTGAGTCATAAGTAACATAAATCATCTACAACACTCCCGCGCAAGTACAAGCAAAAAGTTGACAACGTTCTATCGCAATCGGATGAACGGTACGGCAGTGCATTAAATACAAACATTGGTTTTTGTATAATAAGTAATATATAATATTTAGATATAAAATGAGAAAATATATACTCATTGTACCTGTTAAGAAATTTGCAGTATTAGTAGATTTCGCGTAATTTGACCGCAGCTGAGTTTATATCAGGCTGTAATACGAGAATGGCAACGCCGCGACACGGCGGTTTGAGAATAATTCTATGTATATCATTGTTTAGCGACAATCTTTCTCGGTGTTGAGTTGAATCCTGCGGGCCTACTACTTCCGCATGGTCCTTGCTTTACCTGCAGAAATTCTCCGGGGTGGGCGTCTTGGGCTCTTTGGCCTTTATATACACCGCCCGACGACGTACAAGGGCGCCGACAGGTAGGTAACCAGATCCGGCCGGTACCCAGTTTGCCCTCACGGTAACATCCCCATTCAATGCCTGGGTGGGGACCACCCAGCCAGCTCAGAGCTACTAGCTATCCAGGCAAGAACCGGTGTCAATATCACTATATGGTAACTCGCCATTCACATGCACCGGGACGCCGAGTCCCTCCTCTTTGCGCAGAGTATTGGACCACTGCCACGACGAAGCCAAGTGCCCAACTGGGGGCCACCCGGACCGAAGCCCGGGCAGCTCGGGGTCCCCAACCCGTCTTCCCACTGCCTACGTGAGGCTACCGACCTGGGTGAGGCCGTAACCACGGCAACCTGGCGGATGCTGATTTAACCGCCGGACTTCTATTTGTGGAATCCAGAGCACCCCGAGGGATCTCCTTCACCCAATCCTGCCTTGCGGTCGGACGGACCTATTAGTTTGACGCGCCAGGGGCCCAACTGGTGGGCTGCCGTGTTGAACCGTCAACTAGGAGCTTGCCTTTCCTACTCACTGCCTACACGCTAGGCTAACGACCTGAGTGGGGCCGCGAGACTTACGGTCCGGGTGATCGTCTACGATTCTTCACCAGAGACCGTGCCCACCTAGGAGGTCACGATCCCCCCGCCGGGGAATTTCTCTGTGTATAGAACGTATGTTTGGATTATTGAATTTGCGTTTATGTACTAGCTTTAAAAGAATTAGTTTTGCACAAACATTTCTAGAGTGATAATTAATATAGTAGCCAATATAATAATTAAATGATAAAAGACAATAGATTTGCGACTCAAATTTTATATTGTTCACAAGTTCATATTTCCAGATGCAGATTCGTATTCCTTCTATAGTTCGGAACTCTGAAATAAAGGAGGCAACCTTGTGAAAACTTTTGCCTGTATACAGTCCTACAATAACTGTGGCAATTGCGATTTAATCATATTTGTTTATTTTGTAGATGAGTAAGAAATAGTGAAATCACATCACCAAATTGGAAAATACCATCATTCGCCTCATTTTCTGACTGCAGTGGACGAATGATAAAAATAGAGAAAGACGACGACACATCGACCAATGGCGTATGATAACCGACACACACACACCGGTGACACGACCAAAAGAGAACGAGACAAAAATCCCACCATCCCCCTATACCATTTACCAAAACCCTATCCCTTCCCTATTTCCTAAATAAATATCGAAAACAACAAATTAAAACTTTAAAAAATTAAAAAATAACAATAAATAAAAAACACTACAAATTCTTTCCCCAAATCCTTCTTTCCACTCCTATCCTGTCCCTGTGGTTTCATTTCTAGCATTAGGAAGCCGAAAAATCCAGAGAATGTGAAACAAAATGTCCTTTGGGAGCCCAAAAATGGTATCTCGGAAGATTATCATTCATAACAGAAAAACGGGTTCAAATTATAGAGATTAGAAAACTTAAGTTCTGCGAGAAAGTCTGTGCCATTCTTTAGAACTACTAATTTATGTATTTATTTACCGTCCCTATTACACACCTGGAGAAAATTTAAAGAAAAAATTTGGAGCGGTTTTTTGAAATTTCTTTTTGTAATTTTCAAGCGAAGATTACGCAAAAACGACTGTTATTTTCAGAAAATTCTACATAACCTTTTCTAAAAAACTAATTTTGTACAAGAGATTTTATCTGAAGTAAAAATCGCTATCTACAATTTTGTAGTTAAAATTTTTTTTTTGCCATTTTCAAAAAACCAAGTATTTCCCAGAAGTAGGACTACGGCCATATTTTTTATCGTCCTTCATTACATGAGTGAAGAAAATTTAAAGAAAAAATTTGGAGCGGTTTTTGACAAACAATTTTTTTTTGTAAATTTGAATCGCAATTTTCGCAAAAACTACTAGTTTTTTTTTCAAAAAATGGTACATGGCCGTATTTAAAGTGCTAATTTTGTACAACCGACTTTGAGGTAAAAATCTCTATCTTCAATTTTGCAGTATTTAAATACTTTTTTGCAATTTTCGAAAAATTGGGGATATCAACGAAAATGATATCTACATCATTCCCTTAAACCTCCTTTGCACAATTAAATAACAAAATTTAATCAAAAAATTTGGGGCCATTTTCCTTTAACTTCGAAAATCTCCGACGGGCTTCATGTAAAGTACCCCCAAAAACTTAAAATATCGGTTTCAAATTCCAGGGGCCTTGAGATCAGAAAAAACGATCGGGGAATATTAATTTTGAAGAAAAGCGGCTGAACGGTTTACGCGCTAGCGTTGACCACAGACGGACAGACAGACGTTTGCCGTCAATCGATTTTGCAGTATCAAGGAACAACAAAACATGGATTTTGACTACACCACAAGGTAGAGGATTTTTTCCCTAAATTTAGCAACAGGTTCTATCGAATTTTTCCTCATTAGACTGCAGCTATAAGAGATTTTCTGGCGAAAAATAGCCGTTTTTGCGACGCACGATTACATAACTTTCTCTTCTTACGAAGTATTCGTAAGGCGGCAAAGTAAAAACACTTGAAACACCTCAAATTTCCCATGTATGAGCGGGGAGTAGAGCAGTTATTTACAATCCTATAACCCCAAAACAACAACTTGATCCTAAAAAAGGCAGGCAGGTCCAGCAAGAAGACCACTAGAGCACGAACGAAGAAATGGTAAATGTTTTTGGCTGACGATGTAATTAAAGGATCGCACTTTATACGCTATGTTTCGTAAAGATGTTTCCAAGTGATGGCTGAAATGTGCTAGTAATTGCTGTATTACAATATTACGCAACTGTTACGAATGAGGAGAACTACATGATATTAGAGCAACATTGAACGACTCCGCATTTCACTATTTTGGAATAAATCAAGGTCGTAATAAATTTAGCAGAGAATCATTTATCCCTTAGGTCAGAAGCAAGTACAATTGGATTAAATATCACAAGAGAAATTTCTAAACTAGCACATAAATAATAATACTTATATCTCGCATGAAATCTAATATAAAACAAAAAATGCATTTGATGCCAGATCTGAAAAATTATAATATTTTTAAAACATGAAAATTAAAAAGAACTAGACGGCAAATACTGTATTGTCGGAAGTTCCAGAGCAATGGTATCCGTCCTTTCTCGAAATATACTTTTGGTTGCTAATATGCACTACGTGCACATGGGTCATTCTGTTTGTGGGAGTAGGCAGCAGCGAACGGAAGAGAGGAGGTCGGAGGGGAAGCAGAGGGAAGCCCTGACGTGACAGTGCCCGCCCTGGGGCGGGGTCGCCGCCCTCGCCACCCACGCATTTCCGATTGGGTTTGCTCTCCCCTCGGAACCGCGCAACCGCCGCCCGGCCGCGCGTTCCATTCTCACTGTCGGAACACGAATTAACGGCAAGAAATAAAGCTGTCTGGTGCGGCCGCGACCGCACGCACACAGCGCCGACCCACCCCTGCTCCGCCCCTGGCTGGGGCCCTGCCTTCACCCGCCCCACGCCTCCGCCCCGCGCCTCCGCCCCGCACCTCCGCCCCGCGCCTCCGCCCCGCGCCTCCGCCCCGCGCCTCCGCCCCGCGCCTCCGCCCCCGCGCCTCCGCCCCGCGCCTCCGCCCCGCGCCTCCGCCCCGCGCCTCCGCCCCGCGCCTCCGCCCCGCGCCTCCGCCCCGCGCCTCCGCCCCCGCGCCTCCGCCCCGCGCCTCCGCCCCGCGCCTCCGCCCCGCGCCTCCGCCCCGCGCCTCCGCCCCGCGCCTCCGCCCCGCGCCTCCGCCCCGCGCCTCCGCCCCGCGCCTCCGCCCCGCGCCTCCGCCCCGCGCCTCCGCCCCGCGCCTCCGCCCGCGCCTCCGCCCCGCGCCTCCGCCCCGCGCCTCCGCCCCGCGCCTCCGCCCCGCGCCTCCGCCCCGCGCCTCCGCCCCGCGCCTCCGCCCCGCGCCTCCGCCCCAGTTGTCATCCCTGCCCCTGTCGCCTTCCCTACCGCCGCTCCCGCCCCTGCTCCTACCCTTTCCTGCCCCTTTCCACCGCTCAGCCAGGCCTCGCTTCTGCCCATCCTCTGCCTCCACTCCTTTCTCCCGCCCATGCACTGCCCATGCCCCACCCTTGTCACTGCCCTTACCCCTGCCCTTGCCTCCGCACTTCTCCTTTTCCCCCGCCCTTTCCCGTGCCCGTGCCCCCGACCTTACCCTTACTACCCGCAGCACTGTCCCTGCTCCTGCCCTTGACCATGCTCTCGACTTTGCCCCATCCTTGCCTTCCCCTCTGCCCGTGCCACTTCCCACGACACTGCCACCGCCACTGCCCTCTCTCTGCCCCGCCCACCATTACGCCATCTCCCGCTCTCCCTCGCCCTCCCTCCCCAATATCTCGCCCCTGCCTCGCACAGTCTGTGAATATCATTGTGAACATCATTTGTGAGTGTAGCCCAGCCACAATTTAAAGTTGCGCCAAAGAAGACAAAGTGCGTTTAGTGCTGCTCGGAAAGACTCTTTTTTACACAACTCAATTGCTGTTTTATTTCTGTGTTAATTTTTATTAACAAATGTATTAATTTCATTTGGAAATAGTAAACAATTTACATGTTTCTGGAGTGTGTATACGTTTCTGAAATGCAAATTTTTTGCGTAGAAAACATTTTTTGAAACCAACGTTCTAGTGCTTATTCTGTCTATTTGTAGCTGTCGGGTGCTCTGTTTGGTGATTTCCATGGTTTCTCCCATCAACGCCAGGCGAACACCGGAACAGTATCTTCACAAACTTGCCACAGATCTCGCGCAATCTTTCCTACCCCTTCTGGTTCTACCCCCACCACTTAATTACATACACTTACACTTACGTGCACTACACTACCATACATGTCGGGAGATCAGGCGGGAGCTTAGAGGTTGTCCCGGCTGGGATGGTGCCCCGCAAGGAGCAAGCCGACGTGTAGCTCGGCGCTGGATCTCGCGCTAGCCGGGGAAGATCACCCCCCCTCTGGCGTTACAAAACTGTACTACACTTGAGGAACTAATGATCTTAGCAGTTGACACACCCGGAAACACTAATCAATCAACTATGAACAGTTTATTTCATCCTGCGCTACGCGATACCGTAAGTCTTTCCCCAGCTCTCTGTAAAAACAACTTTCATACCAATATTTCTGCATTCTCATTCATTGACTTTCAATAACTACTTTTATTTGATCTTTCATTATTGCCTGTTTTCCTTTTAACCATTTTCTCGTTTCTCCTTATCCAGAATATACAACGCACTTGTCATCCGATTCATAATTACTGGCAGATGACTGCTATTCATAGCGCACTATTACTACTCCTTTCAGTTGCGTTAATTATAAATACTGCCACACTTACACGTTGCCATCTAAGTTACAGTATTGATAGATTAGTGACATCGCCTTTCATCTCATTTTCGTATGTACCACAAATTTCAGTCAGCGGCACATGTCTCTCGTAGTATCGCCCATTTCAATAAGGTACGCTTCCTCTATTCCTCCGACACCGTCCACCTCCATCACAACCAACGTTTCCTCTACGCGGTTACTACTTTGCCACTGTCTCTACATGAGTAATTCTTCCACCAGCGATTATTTACCAGCAATTCGCCACCATAATCATATGGCTGCCGACCCATCGTTGCTTCACTGCCTGAGTCTCCTCATCGAAGCCTTATATACAGCGGAATTTCTCCAGTACCACCCGCCTCTCGCATCCAGTGCGTTCCAGCCGACTACTGCATCTCATTAGCCGAAAAACATTCATCATGTTTGTCGCACCACTAGCCTTAGCATCTGCCGCGTGCTCCTCTTATTTGCCTCCATCACTCTTACCTCCATCGCCATGCCTTATCATCCACTGCGTGTTCCTCTCCTTTGCCACACCAGCTCTACCTCCATCACCGTGCCGATAGTCTTAGCATCTACCGCGTGCTCCTCATCTTTGCCTCGATCAATCCTACCTCCTATCACCGTGCCGCTAGGCTTAGCGTCTCCCGCGTGCTCCTCTCCATTGCCTCCACCACTCCCACCTCCATCACAATGTCGATAGACAGCGTCTACCGCGTGCACCTCTTCTTTGCCTCGACCAATCCTGACCTCCATCGCCTTGCCGCTAACCGTAATATCTCCTGCACGCTCCTCTCCTTTGCCCCCGTCACTCCTATTTCCATCACCGTGTCGCTAGCTCTAGCATCCGGCGCGTGCTTCGCTATTTCCGCCTCCACTCCTATCCCCAAGCCCCTGCCGCTGGCCTTCCCGCTCCTGAGAGGCCGTGTCCCGGCGCGCGCCGCTGGGCGCAGGGCGCGGGCGTTCGACTAATCGAATACCTGCATGTTGCGAGGCAGCGGGGCCAGAGGGCAGGCGCCGCCTCGCGTCTCGCCCCTCGCGGCCGCCCTCGCTCTCACGCCCTCGCCCGCAACTTCCCCCGCGTGCCTCATCATCTACCTCCGGATCCGCGCGACTCGCCGCCAAACTTTTCCCCGCCCACCTCGACCGTAAGTCCGCCACTGACATGCTTCCCTGGGAATATTGCAGCCGTCAGCCCCTGGCTCCGTAAGTTAACACGATAAGAAGTTGCATGCGGCCGCTTCGCACGCCGTCCGACTGTACTCTGCGAAAAGGTAAGCAGGGGGCGGGGCGGGGCGCGGAGGCGAGGGCGCGCTGCTACGCAGAAGTTGCATTCGCTGCAATCCAATATAGGGAGCGCCTCCAACTCTTTAGCGCGGCCGACTGGTTTTCCGCGGGCTGGAGTATACTGTAGCAAATCCCGAGGCGGCGAGTTTTATATATCGATTGTTGTGAAATTTTTCATGGCTATGAAAAGTACATGCGTGAAGTTAATAAAACAGTCCGAACAATTGATGAAAGAGCTGGTTAATGTTTTTATAAAGGTTTTAAATTGTGTAGAGTTGTATATATTACTGTTCTCTGACTACTGCCATTGTCATTATCACATGAGAGCAATAATTTTCCAGTTAAGGGTATTGCGTTATTACCTTGAAAACTGCTAGATTGCTTATATATTTATCGCATGGTCTCCACAATCGTGTAAGTGACGGTTAAAGGGGACGTTTTCCTTTACCTACTCAGTCGATTTTGACGCGTCTTGGTTAGGTAAGATAGCGCTCAAACCCAAACTCTCCTTGAATGCTTATTCTGCCGAGGAAATGCTGCCGACTGGGAACTGTATGTTTCCTATGTGTTCGAAAAGCATCCGAACAAATGATCGGTTTCGGGCGGAAATCACCCTCAGTCCTTGGAACAATACGCTGTTCTATCTTCTGTGTCATTGCGACCGATGATCGCTGCTGCCAGTAAATGCCAAGAAAGTATACATAAAACTTGTTTTTCATACGCTTCTTTTTTGTTAAGGTCGCATCAACTACTCGGTTATTAGCGATCACTATTGGATTTAACGTTATGGTAGGAGGATGACACGATATGGTGATGATAGGGGGTGAAAGGACAAACACATACAACCATGTCCGAGGCGGGATTCGAAACCGCGACCCCTCGGTCCGAGATCACTACGGCACTACTACCTTAAAGATCTCAGTCACGGGGCCGACATCACACGCTTGTTGCAATGAGATGAACTTTCAAATATAAAACTTAATTTTTCGTTTTATATATTAGACTATGTATGCTGTTAACACAGGTTTTTGCTGTACAGAGAGACACGCACTGTTTATTGAGGGGCTAACGAATTTATTCATCAAAGTTCGTCGATTTTTTATAGCGCTGTTCAAGTTGAGTTTTCCCTTTGTTTATTTTACTACAAGTATGTAGAGTTTCTCTTCCAACATACTGACGATATATTATTTTATTAGGCAAATAACATTGGTGATTAAATTAATTTTAAAAAATGTCATTTACTGCTAGCACATGAAGTTGATCATTTGAAAACATTCACGTTGAAGTAAAATGTCAGTTGAAAAAATTCATTTCTCACACTTGTTTTGATTATGTACATGGATAGATTTATATTACATTCACGATGCTGTTTTTTATCCAATGATCGTGACTTCAAATTCTCACTGAGAATTAAAATATGAGATGTAGCGTGATTGTAATTACGAAGAATCGGTTGAAATAATTTCATCCATGATTTTTCTCTCTTCATGGCTGTATTCCATGTCATTCTGTTGAAATTCCATATATGAGCACGATTCCCGTTTTTGATATTGTGGGGTTTCATCGCCAAGAAAATGAAAATATTTCTCACTTCACAAAAACACGGAGCTGGTAGTTTTATTACTTCATATACAGATAGTGCATAGCCATGTCGCTTCGTTTCATATCCCTTCCCTTATGCAGTATTAATGCGCTGGAACGACGTGATAAAGCACAACCATTACAGGGGCTATTAATAGGAAAGCGATGAACCGTTCTCGTTATGAGGATGATCCTTCGGATAATACTAAGCGTGTGGCGGTGTTCCTAGGGACTGCTAGAATGAATGATGATAAAATAACCCAAAATTTTCTTTTCAGTATGAAAAAGCTTCGCATATATTTCAAACATGTCTCAAGTTTAGAGAAATTTCATATTGTATTGTCATTAGCGTCAACACGAGACTCATGACGATATTTATCTCAAGTTTTTTGTTTTCTGCCAACAGTCGATCGAAAGTACTTTTTGAAATTTTGGTAGATGCTCCCGTTAGAATTGCTTTTTTTAACCCTTCACAACAATTTTCATCCATAATGTGTATTGAATCATAATATTTGATAATTATTATTTTGTGGATAGTATTCAGAATGTTTTATTTATTAAATTGGTAGTTTTTCCTTATTAACGATTGGCAACTAAGAATTGTTGATTTTTATGGACGCTATAAATATGAAAAGTATTGGTTAATAAGTAATAATTTTAGTAACAAGAGATCTATTAAAATTCTGGGAAGCTAAGAAGAACCCGTGAAACACGCCCATCTCGTAAGATGGTGCATGTCAATATAATAATAATAATAATAATAATAATAATAATAATAATAATAATAATAAAATTGTCTTCATTAGTGGCGAGGCTCAGGTCATTTGACCTGCTCTTCCGCCTAACCACAATAAATATATATTCATTATTTCATAAACTATGAAGAAGATCTAGGGGGCAGGATACTTCTACTTCTGGGAGAGAAAACTAGGGACCATCCCGGCCTTAAGCTATTGAGGAAACCCAGAAAACCTCAATCAGGATGGCGGCTGAAGGCCGAGGACATTGACAAAAATAGTAAATCTAAATTTACTTAATACATTAATTAGAAAAAATAATAAATTACAAAATAAATTAATTAGAAGAAAAATAATCAATGGTAATACAAAAATGGCAAAATTAAGTAACAAAACTTATACAATAAGAATAAATATTGTGTAATGTTAAGTAGTGATACAGTAGCTACAACAATATGGTAACATAATCAAATAGATAATTATAAGAACAAAGATTAGAATATTGTCAATTTCTATATCAGTTCCAATCAAATAAATGTAATTTTATAGGATGTCCAGCAAAAGAAAATTTAAAGTTTGCAGATATCACAGACAAAAGAAATTTAATTTTAAGACAAATAAATAGTAGCAGATAAGCATTACACACTTTATGATGATTAAAAATAAAAATAACCGTCGATTTCTTGGGAATGAGAGTTCAGTTAAGTTCAAAAACTGTTGAGTACAAATTAAATTATAATCGTGGTTTTGAAGGAGGCCTTTAAAGGCTTAGTGATTTCCCGCAAATGAATATAAATTTTTGTTTAGAAGCTAAACAATTACTTATCTTGTGTGTACGTATTCAATATGGTTAGTAATTTATATTATTTTGATTCTTTGTCATTTACTTTATCATGTTTTCCAATAAAAGCGGACTTGAGCATTCTTTACCAAGAAATCGACAAAAATATAAAAGAGACAGTAAAATTAATTACTAATACAACTAGGTAAAAATAGTTTTCATCAATAATTTGAAATATTATTACACTACAATCAGTACTTAGTAAGTTTGAGTTTTGCAAATTGTATGGCAAAAATATTAGAGGCTAATCTTACATGTCTGGGAAAATAACAGAGCTTTTAATTGCTTCTTAAAATAATTGACAGAAGGACTGTGTTTAATGTTCTTTGGGAGACAGTTTCCAAGCTCTCGTTACGCCTACGGTAAATGATTTGTTATAATAATTAGAATTATGTTTTGGTATTTGTAATAATAATGATTTATCAAGTCTAGCGGATTTAAGATGCCTGAACCGACTTGTTATTTGCGGTAAATGTTTTGTTTTTAGTAATTTGAATAGAAGAGATAGACAATGAAGCATCCGCCTGTCGCTTAGCCGCAATATTTGATTACATTCAAATATGTTTGATATGTGATCGTATTTTTCGATTGTAAATGAAACGAATACATGCATTTTGAGCTCTTTGTAACAGTGTAGCAAGTGCTCAGTTTAAATCGTTGTACACAACGTCGCAATAGTCGAAATGCGGAAAGACGAGGGATTCTATTGCAATTTTTTTAATATTGACCGGCAAAAACTTTCCAACAATCCTAATATGTTGTAGGGTTGAATTTGCTGAAGGGTATTGTACTTCAGTGATCATATCGGATGTGTCTTGGAAACAATTTAAACTTTTCCAATTAATCTCTCATTTACAAGATCACTATTTGAGTAGTTTAGCGAAAAACGAAAGATACTTACTTTTCTTTCTTCGCGAAAAACTCGAGAAAAGGAGGAGAGTGTGGCGGTTTCGAAGGGGAAGCTGAAACTGCGATTCTTGATGTCTCTTTGATAATTCAAGAGTCCGATAAATCACTTTAAGAAAAGAACGCTAAGAAAATTGGGGAATTAAGGAATTTAAATTAAGATGAAACTCAAGAAAATTGGATTGCGCATTAATGCCAGTAGCAAGGGAAAAATGAGAACCAAAGCTATGGATTTATCTTGGTTTTAAATAGGATTCTTTTGAATGCAGACCCTGAGTTATGTCCGCAGAGTTATGTCAGAGAATATTGGTACATTTATAGCACACAAAGTCCAGTATTCAAATGGATAATAATAGAAAAAGTAATAGCATCATAACAGACATCGTCAATCATTACTTCAGACGAAATTTTAATATTTGCTAAAACGATTGTGGGATTGCTGATATGGTATTGGAGTAAATACATGATCAAATAATGAAAGTTATCTCTGTCAACTTAATAGATTTATTTAGGGAGCCGACTTTCGAGATCTACTAAGTTGACAGAGATGACTGTTATCATAATATGATTGTGTACAGAACAACTAACTCTGAAGGAAAAACTACGATTTAGATATAAAAACACATGTGAAAGTACCCTTGGTTTTCCTGACGTAAACTCAGTGTATCTCTAAACGGATATTCCTGGATCGAAATATGAGGCTATGAGCGGCAGAGTGGACTAACCCACGAAATTGTTATTAATGCTTGTTTGAGGAAGTGCAAGCGTTTATAGGTAGACCTGTCGACTGTTCAGTGGACTAAACAACCTTTTGCAATCGATCGCTATATGGCATTACAATTCTGTTTTTCCCATCTCGCATTTGGTGCACCCCGTTGGATGCAAAGATGACTAACCTGAGATTAGTCAACCTTCGCTGCTCACAAGAGTACGCGAATAATATTCACCGGCGGAAAACATTCACGATACGCGTTACTCATAGATTTTATAAGGGATAATACAATAGCACTTAGGATCGTCAAGAGATAGGATCATCCTTTTTTGCATTATTTTAACCCTTAATAGGTACGGTGGGGGTCGGGTCCGACCCGAGCGGTTATTTCTTCCCTCTCCTTGTCTTGCAGTACTCCTCAGGGTGTCGAGTGATCCGGGAACTCTATCAGCCACACCTCCGGAAGGCGTTAGCGCGGTCGCATAGCTACAGGTGAGTGACCTTGACTTCCTGCCCTCCTGTTTTGCCGGGAGGTGTCGCGTTGTGGGTCGCATCCGACCCGACCGCAATGCAATGGATTTTTACCAAAAATGTTCTTACTTTTTCTCAATTTAGGCGAGAATGGCTACAAATAGACTACTTTCTAGTTACAAGAAATTCTACTGTAGTTGCTACGTCAACTGTCAGCGTCAGACAGTTAAGAGGACGACTCTGACAATAAAGAAAAGGTTTGAGAATCGGTGGGTGAAATTCTGCTGAACAGTGATGAAGATGATGTTTGCGACTGTGATGGGGATGTGAACATTGTTAGTGATACAAAGTATTAACGGCAAGATTTTTTCGCTAGTCTCCTATACTTGTAAGTTTTTTTTTTATGCAATCCAATATATACCATTCTTACTACTCTTGCAAGTTTACGTCAAATATTAAAAATATATGTTCACAATATTCCGTATAACTCACAATACTGATGTTATTACACAAATAAGAAATTATTACAATTGAAAATTTGTATTGTGTACTTATTTCCATCAAAACCTCATCTAAATGAGGTCAGGTCAGATTCGACCCAACCGTACCTTCTACTTCTTCACAAACCACTGTACCGATTGAGGGTTAAGAACTTCCAAACCTCACACAAACTAAATATGTGTTCTGACCAATGCAGAGGCCAGAATCGGTGTTAAACTGTCGGTCTTGTAACAGTGTTCAACCAACGGCTATATAATTACTTTTGTGCACATACATATCCGAGTGTGGATGAAATAAATCACAAATTTCTAATAAGTGTCCATTCACACATTTCTTGCGGCCAAGATTTTGGTCTAATAGAAAAGAAGAAAAAATCATCCACACATTTTTGTACCTACTGATTGCGCATTGCATTCAGTGATACTAAATGCTGGGAAAAATCCATTCAAATGATTCAAATGACTCATTCCAACTTTGTTTCTATCAAGGTACTTGTATGAACAAAACAAACAGTCCGAATCGAAAACTAAGATAGTGTTGAAAATACAATGACAGCGATTTAGGAAAAAATCTCATAAAAATTCAAAATAAATTTTCAAATAATGAAATGGTTAATTTTGAGACACTCGATATTGATAAAAATCACTTACAACAGAAACTTCACTGCCACTATATATACCAATGGACCATCAGTAAAGTAGAGAAGGATATTATTCAAGTACTGGTCTTTTATTCTCCCAGAATGTCTGATTTTCACAACAATATTCGATCATCGGTACAGGCCCCTGGTAGTGAGCTACGAACCGATGACGTAAGGAAGTTGTTAAAAAATTGTTTTATCCTTCAATTTGATTTAACTGTACATTCTATTATTATTATTTTCATATATTTTGTTGGAAAATAAATGCAAACACTATGTAGTGCTCTTACTTATTTCACAAAATAAAAAAGTCATAAAAGAACAAAGAAGACTAACTCACATTCAAAATTATATTTTTGTTATTACATGTTGTATATTTGCACTTTTGTGTAGTACCTTCAGTTACCTTTTAACATGCCACAGTGACTTGAGATAGCAATATTTCCAAATAAAATAATTCTATATAACACACGTTTCATGAAAAATTCAAAACATTTTTTCTCCCTATTTCCTCCAGAGCGAGTTAGTCCACTCTGCCGTTCCCAGCCTCTTACAACGGAAGGACATCTGTAGGCAAAAAGAAATATGGAAGGAAATTTGAAAAAACAATAGGTACTGTTTGCTCATTGAACCTAAAGACGGGATTATAAACGCTCATTAGAAAAATAAAATAAAGTATGTAGTCGAATAAGGGGGCGAAAAGTGCCCTCAAATCAAATCGATAATTACGATACTCGTATGAAACAGAATTCAAAATGTCACACATTCCCAAAAAGTTAGCCTTCTAGGGCTGTCTGTTGCAGAGATACAATGAGACACGTGTTTTTCATGTTTTATTTGTTTCTCAGCTTCTATAGCCTGTATCAGGCTGAAAGACACTGCAGAAGCAGAGAAAATAGTTGAATTTGAAGGAATGTTTTCAATTAATTTGGGCGTCAAATTCAAATTGAAAAAAAAATTGAAATTAATTTTTGACGTGATGACGTTAGAGTACTCTCCCAGTTGTTTCCCCCACAATATGTCTCATATCATTGTATAAACATATCTTTTTCAGATTTTTATACAAGATGGATGATAGTGAAAAAAATTATCAGTTTAAAAATTTGAAATTCGCGCCAAAATGTGAATGGAAAAGAAAAATTTCACCAATGTTTAACCAGAGGTTCAATCATGGATGAGCTCGACATCTTAGGTGTTACATCGATTATGTACCCAACGGAATATCCACGGTGGAAAGAGATCGGTGGGCTCTTGCGCATCGTATCCGACTTCAGCTGATGAGATTCGGGCACCAGTGTGTGTCTTAACATTAACGAAAATTTTAAATGCCAAAGTGATCACAGTTACAAGTCACTGAAACAGAAAAAGATAACCACTTTTTTAAAAATATTGCATCGTTTATTTCAATTATCGTGTTATTTTTGTTTGGTCACCTTTCATCGTGTTATTTTTGTTTGGTCACCTTTGGAAATTGTCACTTTATGTCACTTTCAAAAAGTTACTAAACACTTCTGGCTCTTCATGCAACATGGCGGCCAACGTCTGGTCTGACTTTTTCAAACATGCCCGTGTTGTGGTCACGTGGTTCGTTACGCAAACTGATGCTGCTCAGAACGAGCAAAAATTGGTGCATCGGAGGAGCCCACCCATCACTTAACACCGTGGAAAGCTCCCGTATCGGGAGTGAAAAAATGTTCTTGTGAACGTGCCCTGTGAAGTCTCACCCTGCTGCTCCCACATTGCTGTGATCATGTCTTTATTTAGCACGAGCTCGTTACTTGGCGAAAGTCCGCACCAAAAATAAACAGTCACAAATTTTGAGTAAATTGTTTATAAACAAACGCGTGATCCCCCAGGTATTGAAGAAGACAGTAATAATGATTAATTTTCTACGACAAATTGTCAATGATTAATAAACCTACATCTGAGTAATTTGATTTATATTATAAACATGAATAATTAATAAGCCTAAAACCGAGTAATTTGATTTGTATTAGAAACAGTACATTACTAAAACCAACAGGGGTTTGATGATTTTTATTTCGATAATATAAATATTTTCCAGATAAAAACCAAAAATTTGTCGGCAACAAGTTGTAAATCATGCTATTAAACGAGACTTTTTCAATAATTTAAATATAAATTGTTTAAACATTGGTGAATTTTTTTTTTTCCAATTATATTTTGGCGCAAATGTTCAAATTTTTAAACTGATAAAATTGTTTTTAATTTTTTCACTATTGTCCACATTGTTTTAAAATCTGAAAAAATATATGTTATAGAATGTTAATATACTCATTGTACAAAAAACTAAGACATTACTGCAACGTTATCATATAAAAATCAATTTCAAACATTTATTTGTTTTTTCTATTTGAAATTGCTGCAAAAATTATTTGAAAAAAATACCATCAAATTCAACTATATTTCGCCGCCTCTGCAATTTGTTTCAGTCTGATATATGTAATACAAGGTGAGAAAATAAAGCATGAAAAACACATTTCTCATTTTATCTTTGCAACAGGATGCTGATTTTTTTGGGAATCTTCGACATTTTGTATTCTTTCATATCAGTATCACGAATATCGATTTGGTTTGAGGACACTTTTCACCCCATTATTTGGCTATATCCTTTGTAATTAGGAGTAACAATTTACCCAGTATTGTTTTCTTTTCTTTTTTACTTTTTACAATACATGTAAACAGAATTTAGTTCTTTATTAAGTGCTTTTTTTCTACTATGAATTTCAGCTGCTTTCCGTGCTCGACATTACTATCATTTACAGTAATCTCTCAACATTCGCGTGAGTTATGTTTCCAAAAAGCATCGCGAATGTCAGATCCGCTAATGTTGAGTCCATCTTTTAATGAATGAAGATAAGTTAGTTTCCTGGATATCGAAAAACTGTTAAAAAGAAAAAAATATCCTACAATTGCAGTAGAACTGAGTAAGCGCTACTACGGAGTTCACTATTAACATCCCAAAGAGATGAAATAAAACAATATTTGAAACTTGTTTCAAAGTCGAAAGTAATTGGGTATAAGATTTAGGTTGTTTTTTTTGTTTATCACCCTCCTCGTTGTTTATTTTATTTATTTATTTGTCAAAAAAGTAAAAACTGTATATGACGTGTGGGGAAAGAAATTTGTTCTAATATCCAAATATGGGTTGCTGCTTTTATTTCTCTCTTAAATTTCTAAGTTATTCCCATGTGCGGATCACATTTCGAATGTCCTTTCCACCAGAGCTTGTTGAAGTTTTAGAGCGCCATTAACGGTTTTGAAGTTGCTCCAACCAAGACGCAGTTTTGCTTCCGTTACTACATCGTACTTTCGAGGTTGTTTTCTTCGCTGATAATTTTCTGAAGCTCCACATCAGTGAGGTCATTGAAATGAGAGTTGCACAGGTTCTGAATGACTTTTCTGAACACGTGGCCAAAACCCTTGCCTCCAATTTGACGTAACCGGATTGAATTATTTTACAATGTTATTCTATTAATGTGAATTGATAATCCAACTTTGATATTTTTGCAAAATGATACTTACAGCGTGATACTCTGAGTTCCATTGTCTGCCGAATTCGGTTCCCAGGATGAACAGATGAAGCTCATAAAGGAAATGAAATGTGTTCGATTCAAAATAAGTGTAGGATGATCAAAAGACGTAAACGCGAATGTTGAAGTCGCGAGTGTTAAAACCGGTAGCATTTCTCTTATCTAGTCGCGAACGTTCGGAACTCGCGAATGGCGAATGCACGGGTGTCGAGGGATTATTGTATTTATTTGTCTTATAGATCTACACACGTCACATACATAAGTTTTCGTAGGTCGTAGATGAAGTTTCGTTCTTTTTCGTAGGTCGTAGACGAAGTGTGTATCATTGTCCGTACACGTTATGTGTGACGACAAATATGATAAGACACCTACAATGGATGGGAATATTGGTTCCATCCAAATATACAGTAATCATTGCAAAACAGAAGCCAATAAACCTAATACAAATAGTTGCGTATTTCTGGTCTTAAATTTTGCGGACATTTTGGTCAAGGATTATTTCAAATTTAATGTCTTAATCAATATTGCTAAAAATATTTCGAATTGAAATTATGAATTAATAATCCTTGATGAAAAACTGCGATAAAATCTGACTCAGGGAGCTCCTAAGAGAAAAGCACAGTACTTTAATCCCTCTTGCTTTCGGTTTTAAGTTTCTAGCTTCTGACATAATTTCGGAGAAAGTGAGGTCACCTGTCAGCGTATTCTCCATTTTATTCATACATGTATGTGTTCTTGCTTATGTTCAGTCTTCTGAATCCAAACTTCCATACATTGACAGACATAACAAAAACCTATGAAGTAATTACAAGCAAAACTTCGAGTCAGACATTCTTCAATATTTTTGTTAGTCATCTTCGTCATCACACGTCGTACGGGCAACGTTCCACACTTCTCTAAGTCTTAGGGCGACAATGTCCAATATACAGAATGAGTCACGTAACTTTAGCATCTGCAGTTTTGGAACGGCTGAAGTTATTGCAATACAGTTTTCACGGAAGTGCATGAGGAAATGGGGCTAATTGATATACGTATTCATGTCAATTTTATTTGTATTTTACGAGATATTGAGATATCTTCGTTTTTTCAAATGGAAATACACAACTTTTTCAGTTTATGTTGACGAGCGAAAAAGACGAATCCAATAATATACATATTTTGATATGTTTCATTAACTTTTTTTGCGTAATTTTGATTTTTTTGCGACTCGTGTTTAACGGATATTTTGAATGTAACAGCCCGCCACACAAGGTCACGCAGCGCTCCCCCAGCTAACGCGCGCTCGGGCAAGGAAAGCTGAGTCCAAAAAATCAAAATTACTAAAAAATGCGTATCTGACGTATTACAATATGTATGCCATTTGATTCGTCTACATACGCTCGTTATGATAGACTAAACTAATATAGTTCCAATTGAAAATAAAAACATATTACCTCAATATCTCGTAAAATACAAGTGATAAAATAAAAGTATCAATTATCTCCTTTCCCTTATGCCCTTCCGTGAGAATTACATTGTAATAACTTAAACCGTTCAAAAACTGCAGGTGGTTTCTAAATTCACGTGACAAAATTCTGTATAACAACTGAATTTTCCTGGAACACTTGGAATGATTTTTCTGACAGCGTGTTATTTATTTATCAGATGATAGATCTGGAAATGAATTACCAGGAGGAATGTACTGTATAGTAATTCTCGCCAAACTGTGTCGTAGACTGCAGAGAGGTCAATGATGTCAAGTGAAAACTTCAGTTTCTCTTGAACAATAGTTTTCAATGAGGTGTGAAGGAGGAAAATGGTCCGTGCAGTTAGCATATGATATAAAAACATTAATTCTGAGTGTTTTTAAAGTGCTTATTTGTAAACAAGTACAATATAAGATGAACAATATTTTTTGCGAAGCGTGTAATTAACACGAAAAAGAAACAAAAGTAGCAAATCACTAAAAATAGGAAGCACAATAATAGAAATCTCGGTTAAAAGACGCTTCTAAACCACGAGAAAGATAAATGTCTACCAGAAATATTTCCGACGTGCGTTCAGGGACGCTGTTTTTCGCTCGGCAAAATATGCAGCAGCGGCACCTGCGAAGGAAAAACGGCCTCTCCCGTACAAAAAAAACTACGAAGCCTCAGCGAGAAGTTGACGCTTGAGGATCCCATTAAATTAACCCCTTGGATCTTGGAGGCGCGACGCAGCGCGTCGCAGGGGCGGCGTCGAAGGCGTCGACGCGAGGGCGGCGGGAGAGAAGGGGAGGACGGAGGGCGACGTCGCCAGCGAGAGAGACTGCGAGGCGGGTGAGGACGAGGACAAGGGGGGATTCGGCGAGAGGAGACGGCGCACGTGCAAGCGACAGCAGTGCAGGGCATGTCTGCGACGGCGGTGTGGGGCGGGCGGGCGTGGGGGCGGGACAACGGCGGAGACGGAGGTAGGGGCGGGGGCGGGGACAGAGCCCGAGGCTCATGGCTAGCTGAGGAGGGAACTCTGTGCACGACGGGGCTTACAGGGCGAGAAGCCTCGTAGGTGTGAGTATGAAGCACAATAAATATGAAGGTGGAGGAACTGTGATGAGGTACCGGTGGTTGCAGAACATACTACGTGCTGGGTCGGAGGAACGAATTTTGTATAGTTGTATTGTAGTTCATGTCAAGCCTATATTCGCACCATTATTATTATTTATTTATTTACGTCAAAAACAGTTTAAAACTGTGTGTGACGAACTATGGGGAGAAGTGAAATTTGTGCACGTTGTCATAATTCTGTGATCTCTATCCCAAACCATATTCTAGTCGAATTTTGAATACAGAAAAAGAGCGCTTTTTTTTCAAATTTTGTTGACAAAATATTCGCTCCTATGTAATAAAATATATTTTCAAAGGAAAATTAGCTAGTAAATTTGTGCCCTTAACCCTCATCATGTTCTTCATGAAAGAATAATACTTTTTGTCGCGACGATGGAAAACGATAATTTGAATAACTATATTTCCCACCGAAATTCAGAAGACGTACACAAATAATGAAGTTACATTTATGTCCAGAAGCAAACAAGGGACCATCTCAGCATTTACTCAAAGGATCAGAGAAACTGGACGAAAAACCTGATCGAGATGGGGCCATCAACCCAGAAACTGTGGTACAATACTTTGTTACAGGTTCTGGTTATTACTTGGTTACAGGTTAGTTGCTTTCGCCTTATAATCGTTTCTTCAAAAACTCTGCGCTCCACTATTATCCTTTGCATTCTGTGTAAAATGTCAGATGTGTTTTACTTAGGATATTCTCTGATACCTTTTTGTCTCAAACATGTGACGGAAAACCTTGCTACGGAGAGTCCTAATAAACAAAGTAAAAATTCAGAGACGTATGAAATAATATATCACACATACACAAACCAATATGCTTCTAAACTCAAAATCATTTTTTTCCATGAAACACATATCATATCATATCCGCACATATCATATTCATATAAACACATATCATTGCCGATTACTTAATTCTTCATAACAAGAATACAAAAAAAAAATGTAATTCATGTAGAGATCTCTTCTTCAAGTTCTATGTTTTTACTAAAGTCCTGATGGGAACAAAAAAAACGTTTTCCTTCTCCTGGGTCCAACACAAGCGCTTGCCACAATTTCGTCTATTAAAGAAGAAAGTTCCTGAGATGGGTGTTGTCGGTTTATCATGTATACCGTAGGGTAAAGTCCTCTAATGTGGAATACACTCCTAATGTGGAATACAGAAGTATCGGACTGTAGTGAGCTAACGTCTTCGAGACAAAATTTGGAAATTACTCTGAAGAGGCTTCTGATCGAGGGTAGATATAAGTTTTTTTCAGTTGATGTTCTGGATCGCTCCAGGGGCAGAGCGTGTTTTTCTTCAGAGCGTCAACAAAAATATTGGAAGCTGTAAATAAAAGAATTGTTGTTTCTCCTGTGCTATAAATATTAGAATAATTATCTAAATAGTATGTGTCAGTTGTATATCTAAGGAAATATAGAATATCTAAGCAATATTGATGTAGATTTTGACCGCGAAAACAGCTGATAGCAGTATAGCCGCTTCTTCCCTAATGTGGAATATGTGCATTGTCCTAATATAGAATATTACGTATTGCTGCTGTATGTAAAATGTACTTTTGGTTTTTGGCTGAATACTTCAACTTGCATTTTCTAACGTATTAATTTTGACATTCTATACCGTACTTTGGAGGTGCACACGAGCTAAACTGATTCGACTCAGTGTCAGAAGTGTAAGAACCGGGCTCATGTCCCATGCGCAGGTAATCCAAAAACGAATTTCATCTGAAGGTGTTGTCTGTAATATTAACAAAATAATATATTTTTGCTTAAATCAACGTTGTTCTAGACGTTTATGCATTTATTATCAGCTAAAAAGAAAAGCATTCACAATGCCACTTTAGAAACAGGGTACATGGAATATATGTAGACCTTTTCTAATTGCGAAATATCGTGCATTTCTAATAGATTTAAGTGAATAATATTAAACAACAAATTATTCATTGAAAACGAAATTGCTTAAAAATGCCAAGATTGATTCGTGTTTCCGGACGCGTTAACTACTTAGATACATTAGTCCCGTAAGTGTAGGGCGTGTTTTTTCTCGGGAGGTGGCGATGATCTTTTCCCCGCTGGATAGCGAGATCTGGCGCCGACCTACCGTCGACTAGCGGGATTTTCCCCTCAACCAGGTATCTCCCATCAGCGGGACACCGCCCCAGCCGGGACAAACTGTAAGGCTTCCCGACCGGTCTCATCCAGCAGGTGTGGTAGTGTAGTGTATGTTAGTGTGTAAGAGGAGAGGATAGAACAAGGAAAAGGAAGGGAAGATCGCGCGCGGTCCGTGGTCCGTTTGTTAGGGTACTGCTCCGGCATTCGCCTGGGGTTGATCGGAGAAACCAAAGAAAACTAGCCATCTCTCCCGGTAGAATGCCAACAACATTAATTAAATGTCATGGATATATTTCAGGAAAGTTCTTGTTAAGATACAACGAACAATTACCGGCGGGAGTATGTGTAGTAAACAGTAGAGTAATTGCAAATGTGTGTTTTTGAGAAGCTAATTGCTAAAAAATAATCTAGATGGGACCTACTAAATCATCGCCGAAATAACACATTTTTCACTAATGAACGAGCAATATCATTTGTTCTGGAAGACTGCAGTCGTACATTTTATTCGCAAGACATCAACCAGAAACCATACCCAATACCCCCCTTTAAAATCTTTCCGACTCTTTCTAAAGTACTTGAAAAAGTAGTGTGAAATCAAACTGAATGATATCTTCAAAGAATATCAATTTTAATCGGTCTGCAATCATGTTTCTGTCCTACTGGGCAGAAACGTGATTGGAACGTGATTGAAACGTGATTGGAACCGCGCAGTTGCCAGATAATGATGATTTAAGAATGGCAATAGTTTACAACTATATAACTATCGTGATTCTCCTGACTTGCAGCAAAGAATTCGAGTTTGTAGATCATGTCTTGCTCGCAAAACTAAAATTATGGGATTTGCACAGCCCAAGCGTACATTGTTTCTTGATTATTGTGATAGATTGGCCTGTAGTTCTTCGCCAAAGAAGTCTCCCGCTTTGGGTAGCAAATAAGTGATGCCGCTTGTGAGCCATTCTGGGAGTTTCTTTGGATTTTATAAATTTTGTTAATAGTTCATATCAACTTCAGTGTTCTCTATCGTTGTCATTTTACCTCTCTTAGGTTCATTTTTGCACACTTGTCAAGACCAAATTTACATGCAGATGTTATTGCTCATCACGACAGACAATATTTGGGAGAGAATCGCTTCATTCTTAGCAAGCACTTTAAGACAATCTTAAATAATAATAATAATTATTTTTATTATCATCTTTATAAAACACCCATCTAAACGAACAAATATCAATCATTCGCAAGTAGAAGACAGGAATACTTCTTAGTTGCTGTTTCTTCTCCAACGAGAACACACGTTCTCCCTCCAAGCACCCTCTAGTCTCGTACTTGGTCTGCGGAACATTTGCTACTGTAAGTTGGCCTTGGAAGAAATTTACGGCCACGTGTGTCCCATGCTGCGACAATTAGGGCCGTCAGTAGTAAAAAGCGCGGAGCGTGCGCTAGGGCGCGGCGCGCGGCGGCGACGGCGACGGCGACGGCGGCGGAGGCGAGGGGCGAGAACGGGGGCGGGAGCGGGAGTGGAAGCGGGGGCAGAGAGTTGAAATTCGGAGGGTGCCGCGAGGGTGCGACGGGAAGAGAGAAAAGTCAAATCGCAGGCGTTGCATCATCAGAAAAGGCACATCCGAAAGGTGCGAACGTCAAGAGCCACAGAAAATAGAAAAGAGAGAGAGAGAGACGAGGAAGAAAGAGAGGATCGAAGAAGAAGGAAGGGGTGACGAAGGGACAGGGAGGGATGATGAAGACAGAAGAACGAGAAAGGAAGAGGGAGAAACAGGGAGGGGGAGGAAAGAGGAAGAGGGGAGGCAAGAGTAAGGGTGAAGAGAGAAAGAGAAGAGAGTGGGTAGTAGGAGACGCAGAAGACGAAGTGAGTGGAGAAAGAGCAGGAAGATAGAGTGAGTGGGAGAGAGGAAGAGGAATAGAGAGGGTGAGGAAGGGAGAGATATTAGAGAAAAATGAAAGAAGATGGAAAAGAAGAGAGATGGAGATAAAGAGTGAGACGAGAACAAGAGAGGATGCAGAGAGGAGAGTGCGAGGAAAGTTTTATTTAAACTAAAATGATTTGCTTTTATTAGTACTACAGGGTGGCTCAGAACAAATTTTACAGACTTCTAGAACATCAAAAGGGTCGATGATGTTCACTTTTTGCCAATGAGTATGTGGTGAGAATGTTTATTTAGCGAACTTACACACGTGATATTTCGGACAATTTTTCTGCTTAATAGGCAACCGGCACATCCTGAACGAAAGCTTATCAGGTACACTAACTCTCAAGGGACGACCTGCCCACTGACAACGCCAATATTGCGTTTTTTTCTTTATTGTTCAGCTTTGACTACAAAAGTTCTCGAATCATGGCACAAAGATTGATGCATGCCTGATAAACGCGGTGCAGTTATCACGCTGCCTTCACTGAAATATCTGGTGTAGTCTGAATGCAGCAGACCGCGGCTGAAATTCTGAGCAGCGGAGCGTCGCCATTGGAGTTTCAAGTACATCTGTGACTTCATGTGACCTCACTGAAAAACGTCCGTCCTTTGGAGGCCAAGCAATAGGAACACCTCTCCAGTTTTCACGACCACTTACATCTCAGATAGGTGCACTCCTAAACGGAAGCAGAGCCATGCCTCCTCATGTGTTGCCACGTGCGACTCGTCATATCAAATAGCACTTCTTCAGAAGAGTAGGCAGAGCCGCCTGCAGGAACGTGGAATATGTGAGGACGTTGAGTTGGGACATGTACCGCACGAATAATTAATCTCGGATGATCGCTGAGCATGTTGTGAGGTGTTGCTACCACAGCAGTGGACTGTAGTAAGGATCGTGGGGTGAGGTAGCTAACTTCACATCCTCGGTGGCTCAGAGTGGTGACAAATAATCCACATTTTATGATCTAATTTTAATTATACAAGAAATAATGAAGTTACAGATACAATATGATGTATAAATGGCATTCAAACCATATGCAATCTGAATAGAGTGATCAGTACAATATCTTAAACTGAAAATGAGAACAGGGAAGTCACTATAACAAATGTATGCATAATGCATGACAAACACCTGGAGATACAAATAAAATATGTGAAAGTACTGACCAATGAGTAATTAATATACAAACCAATGAGTAATTAATACATAATGCATGACAAACACCTGAAGATACAAATAGAATGCACATGCAATTAAACAATTGAAAACGTTACAGTTTCCTTGAAGATAGCACAATTCCTGGAGTTTGCCAGTAGGTCGTACGCAAACATTCAATTTGGCGGACGTGATCCATCCGTGGCTGACCCAGGACGAGGAAATGCCACACAGAGCGGTGGTATTGAATGTAGTTCTGCTCACGTGTAAGCCTTGACAATGGCTTAAATAGCAAGTAGCAAAGGGGAAGCATGCCTCCTGCCCATGCGATTTACCACGTGCCAAACCTTTTCACTTGGTATTCAAATAAAAGGAGAAAAACGAACTGTCGTGTCCGTTGTCAAAGTTTGCGACACTCTAACAAACATGTAATTAACGTCGCACTCAGTAAAATAAACTAGATGCTTGAGGATAGGGGGCGGTGTGTAGTTCCACCCGAAACCTCGCCATTTTTGCCTCACACAACATACGTCCGCACGTCACGACCGCCAGTGTCGAAGTGGCAGAACTTCCGGCCTGGCGATTGTTGGGCCTCTAAGAGCGTCCGGTGAGAGATGTGTCACTCGGCGCAGGTCAAAGAAGTTAAGGAGACAGAGGGGCATCTTCGCTATATCCAACACATGTGTTGATACCGAAATTCACATGATCCTCTATGGCTATCCTCACACGGCCACACGTGACTGTTTCTGAAGTTTGAAAAAGCCAGAATTCAAAATTGCGGCTTTGTCACTGAAGACAGTGAGGGAAATCCGGGTTATTTAATGTTTGAAAACCACCTACAGCTATCCACACGCTGTGCAATGTCTTCAGGGACGAGTGTGGTGGAGAATATGGTGTCTTCCGATTAGAGGTGCGTCTTCAGAAATTTCTTCTGTGTAACTACCTTAAACTAAATTTCTCGCTCTTATTTGCGAAAGCAGAATATTTTTATCCTTCTACATGCTCTAGAAGTTTGTGAATATGCTTTCGTGCAAGGACTTTTCACAAATTTTAGTAGTTATTGCGGAATTTTGATTAAAATCCTGTCACTTTTCTAAAAAAAAGGCCGATAGAATATTTTTGCTTACGATGGCTTCGTATTCTCAAATTTCGAACATTTTCACAAATAGGGAACAATATACTGAATCATATAACACACATTTTTCATTAAATCATTCGGAACTTATGGATGGCTCTTCTTCTCCAGGGTAGAGACAGGAAGGAAACAATACCCACCAAAACTACTGAGGGACGAAAGAACCTAAAAAATATATAACCGCTGCGAATTACAAAAAAATACACTTAAAATTATGTAATACTTTCCAATAAAAATTTAGTTTTTCGTTTGGCAATGACTTAATTTTACAAAAAACTGCAATGTTAAGTCAGTGCCTAATCGACTAAATGCATGTTCGAAATTTTTTATCGGATACATTTTTTCAGCTCAAATTCGATTTTATATTTTTCTTAAATTAATATTATGTATATTTTATATTGTTAACATGCAAATATTATTCAATATATGCCAGATACATAATATGTATCACGTCCATGTGTTGTAAGCCATACGATAAATATAAAGTGCTGGTGCCCACTCGGTAGGTGGGACAGCAAGGTGGGAAAGGTGAGGGTGGGCGACGTTGGGCGACGCTGGGCTGGCGCGGGGGGTTGGTGTGGGCGGGGCGCGGACGACGCGGGGCGAAGGCTTTTCAGCTGGCTTAACCAGTCGTCAGGCGGTGCGTGTCCCGCGCGCCATTCGTTCATGTAATCTCCGGGGCCCTTGTCGCCGACGGGCTCTTCTATCGCAGCCCGGATCTCTGGGCGCGCGCACGCACGTGCCTGCACTCGCGAGCCCGCTTGCTCGCACGCTCGCCTGTCCGCCTCCACCCCGCTCCACCCGGCTTCCTCCCCGCCTCCACCCCGCCTCCACACCGCCCACACCCCGCCTCCACCCCCGCCTCCACCCCGCCTCCACACCGCCCACACCCCGCCTCCACCCCGCCTCTACCCCGCCTCCACCCCGCCCACACCCCGCCTCCACCCCGCCTCCACCCCGCCTCACCCCCGCCTCCACCCCGCCTCCACCCCGCCTCCACACCGCCCACACCCCGCCTCCACACCGCCCACACCCCGCCTCCACCCCGCCTCAACCCCCGCCTCCACCCCGCCTCCATCATAGCCATGTAAGCGAATATTCATATTACTCTCAGACCACAATACTTAGTTCTATTAAACATTACCACTATTATTACTCTAACTTGTAAAATATGTAGGAAAATATCTAACATGTATCCACCATTATGCCCTTGAATATATCAATTGTTCAAAAATTAACTGAGTGTAATATTGACAAGATATGATTATCGATATGAATTAAAATATGGAAATTGATACTCTGTTAATTGGTATTGTACAAAAGATATTATGTAGTGTTTAAAAAATGAATTTTGCAACATTTGATATCACTCTTTGTAAATAAATTCCAAGAGAAAGGCGACAAGTAAAAAGAAAAGTTTGGATGGGCATATTAATCCGAAGCGACTCTTCCCCACCCTGAATCACATTTTGCCGTTTTAGGAAACCATTCACAGATTTCACTAAATAGCACGGACGAATCCTCATTGTCTGATATTGTGTACGGTACTTCAATTGGACAAGAGGGGAAAAGCCTGTGAATCCTCAACGTTGGAGCTCTCAAGTGAAAAGTAGATCAAAGTATTCTTTCATGTCCGCTGTAAAACACCTATTTGCTTGTGACACTCACGGCAAACATACATAGTCTCTTACAGATTTGCGGGTGAAAGTTGAAAGAAAACTATGAAGAAGTCTCTGCTTGATGGTCTAGTTTTTTCCCACAGAACTCATTCTCAAAATAATAAAAGAACTTTTGCTATGTATGTATACTATCGTATGCTTTGAGTAAAATTTGATATAACGAAGTTGTTTAACAGAGAAGATAAATTGGAAATATAGTAGAGCAAACTTCAATTGTATAAATTTAACATCTAATTGTCATGGGTCATATTGCAATTTATTATGCCGAATGCACGACATTTATAACAGGATTTGCAACTGATGGGCAATTTGCGTGTGAGTTTCACGAATAATCCAAACTTATTAAGCAATACATAGAGCCGCTCGTTTCAATGTAGAGAATCGGCATTCGGACGCCATCAATTTCAGGTTTGCTGCATACTTTGAATGAAATGTCAAGGACCAGTGCATGGCGATTCAGTAGTCCATTCATCTTGCATTTTTCTTTTATATTTCTCAATTACATTAGTTGGGAAGTGGATTTTTGATCCTTCCAATGTCTCCAATATAATATTTGATAAAATATCTTAGTCTTCCTTTAATTATATTAAATTTTTCAACGTCGTTATTTTCTTTATTTTTTTTACTAAACCTACTCTCCCTTTCATTTCCACACCCTATACCACGGGCTTCTCACCACACCTCTCTCTCTCTCGTCTCTTACACTCATCTTTTCGTCCCGACTGAGTCAATTCAGCGCCTCCGATGGAAAGGCGCCGCCCACAATGCCCTTCGTGGTTCCCCGCTTCCTCTCTCGGCGCCGCCCACCACCCCACCGCCCCGCCATCCTGCGTCCCAGCCACGCTGCCGCCGCTGTCTGCACGGAAGAAAGGACCTCTTCCTGCGGCCAAAAGCCCCCTACCGTCACGTTTTACCAGCTTATTTTTGTGCGAAATAACCCGCCCCAAGAACACTGAGTGAATTCTTGTGGCTGCGGCGAGCAGGCACGGACTCGGCGGGGGAGGGAGGTGCGGGCGCGGGGATGGTTCCTGAGAGTCAGGTAGCGAAGTCACACCCTCTCCTGGGAGCGCGGGCCCCGCGGCCTCGCAGATTCCGGCTAATCCAAAAGAAAGCATAGTGAATGGCCGCAAATCCCGCCTTTGTGGCGCTCTGTCAATAGGCGAAGACGACGCTGTAGCCGGCGCGGGCGGATGCGGCTACGTCCCCTCGCGAGGGCGGAAGGGCGAGGAGGACGCGCGCGTGAGGACGCCGCTCCCGCCAGGTGGATGGGAGAGCATCGCGCACGAGGAAGAGCGCCGACGTCGCCGAGAAACGCGAGCGGAAACGCACAAGGGAGGAGATATATTGGGAGAGGAGAAAGCAGTGAGAGTGAATATTTTATGGAAAGAGAAAAGGTTTACCATCATATGCTAGAAAATGCGATAGATTCGCATTTTAGTACAATAGGATGATACAACAGCGAGTTTTGCGGGAGGGAAATAACTATACGTATACAAAGTTAGAAAATTTAGGAAGAATTGTTAAAATATAATTGAGAAATATAAATAAATTATTTGTGATATGTTTCAACATCTTAACGTAGGTGGCTTTATCATGGCTACTAAACTCACTGGGAGAACAAAAGCAAAGACTGTGAAATGTTTAATACGTTATATATTAGATTTAATTACTTCGATTTACTTATCGTCACAGAAGAGTAAGAACTGTGTGTGACGAATGGGGAGACGTAGAGTAACGGTAGATAATTATAGTAGTTAGAATAAGATAAATGTAGGTAGAGTTGGTTTAGATGAATAGGAAGATCATATTTTCATTCATGTATATAGAAGTATTAATAAATGAAGTAATAATGAATATCTCGAAACATAAGCAGTAAAGAAAAAATGTGAGTTTTGATTGACTGGATGAAAAACAAAAGGCTTTCTAGTCATTTCAAAAGAACCGGCCATCCACTGGAGGAAAGCCTAACCAAAAATCGTGTCAATTGAGTCTGGTGGAGAAAATTTACTAGATAGTGTAGGAGACAGCCGGTGTCGGGAGGCGAGCGCAGCAGCGAGCGGCGAGTGGGCAGCAAAGAGAAGACAGCGAGCGCGAGGGAGTCCGTGCGGCGCGGCGCGGCGCGGACGGGCGCGGCCCGCGGGGCGCGGCGCCCAGCACGTGCGCGCGACAACAGACGAGCCCCGTAAGTCAAAGTGCCGGAGGGTGGCCAGCCCGGAGCGTCGCGGAGCGGGGCGAGGTAGAAGGGGCCGAGGTTGAAAGGGGCGGGGCAGGAAGGGGCGGGGCGGGAAGGAACTGGGCTGGGCGGAGCGGAACGGGGCGGGACGGGATGGTCGGGGAGAGCTAGGCAAGATATAGGGGAGGGGAAGGGAAGATCGGGGATGGTCGGGGAGGAACAGAGTGGCGAGGAGGATCGGAGAGGGTCGGTGGCTGCGGTGGAGGCAACGCGGCGCGCCAGACGGCTGCAGGAGCGAAACGGCGGCGGCGGTGTAGACGGTGGCGAAGGAGGCAGGACGCTGGCGAGGACGTGCTCTGGACTGGCGGGCGACGGTGATGATGAGAGAGAGTCGGGAGGTTGGATCTGCATGCGCAACGGAAGTTCGGTGTGGAGGTTGGATGGGGAATTGGTTGAGGTAGGAGTTAAACGCAAGAAAATGTGGACGGGTAGAGGTTAGCGAAAGGTGCCAGTGGGATGTGGATGGTAGAGAGTGGGCAGTGGGCGTGGAGAGTGGGCAGTGGGCGTGGAGAGTGGGCAGTGGGCGTGGAGAGTGGGCAGTGGGCGTGGAGAGTGGGCAGTGGGCGTGGAGAGTGGGCAGTGGGCGTGGAGAGTGGGCAGTGGGCGGCGGCTAGGGCCCAACGGCGAGCAACGGCGCGTGCAAGGGCTGCTGGCGACCCGGCGCTGCCGCCCTTGGCGAGGGCGCGCCAAGTGCAAAAACTAGCTTCCAGCTGCCCATTCATCGTCCCCGGGAGAGCAGCCGAGCAGCAGTGGAGTAGGGCGGGCCGAGAACGGGGGCGAGGACGGGGGTGGGCACGGCTGCGCCGCCAACCTGCGAGCCACCGGCTCGCGATGATGCGCTTCGCAACTCGGCGAAAGCCCGCCCAGATTTATCTCCGTGCGCTTTTATTAAACACACGTAAACGCGAGGGAAGCGGATAAATACTTTCACTACTTTTTATTGCGGTGCCACTCGGAGAGCGTTTTATGATTTTTAATGTCTTCTCGAGTTGAATATTTTTCTGTGCGTGAAGAACGAATTCTGTCATATCTGTGTTTGTTTTCTGTGTCTTAGGAAGCTTTTATTTTCAATTATTTATCTCTACCTAGTCACCTGTGTACTGCAGTACGAGTTAGGAATTTATTCGAAATTTATTATAATTCATTTTTTAAATAGTATCTTTCTGGTGAAATCTATTTCATTGTTCTAAAAATGTGTTTACATCTCGTGAGGTGTCAAAGTTTTCTGAGAAACAAATGTAACGTTGAAAATTGTAAGGTTTTGTCTGACATAATTTTCCTCATATCTGGTCAATTAAATCGAACATGTTGAATTATGTCGACGCACGGAAATGTGGGCAAGCACAGCATTTCTCATGACGAATAACCATGCCCTCGTAATTTATTTACTTCATCTATTCTCTTCTAGAGAATATAGTCATAGTTTGCTGATCGAAGCCAGAGCAAATGGGTGGAAGCCCTGATAGGTATGTGCATAACATTTCAAGTGTACGCTCCGTAGATTTTTCCATAGATTTCACAATGCAGGTTTTATGAAAGCCGGTATATCATCGTAGCACCGCAGCAACGTGTAAAAATGTGAGGCGACACTATTGATGCTCATAGATGCTCTCCCAAAAATCCGCTTTTGCCTATCTGTTACTTTCAAAGGTAGATATTGTTGATGTGTATTTTAGTAGCAGTGAAATCGGCCATTTAAAAGATTTATAAAACAGTATCGGGCACGTAAACTCATTTGGTGATATATCGAATATCTGTTTCAGTTACCAATACAGTACGAAAAAAACTGCGTCATGTTTTGTTTCATGAAGCTAGGCTGGCTGGATGGGGCCCAGTACGATCTATACAGACTTTTTTCTGGGAACTGTGCGACACATGATTTTTTTCTCTCGTGCAGTAAAGAGACAACTTGTTACTGAAAACCAGTGATAAATCTAGAGTTCATATGAATGTTATTAATATAAACTAAATTTAAAATTCGTTTCAGAAATCGATTTTGAATTTGATGGGTAATGTAAGCATGCAAAAAAACAGATGAAAAAATCTATTTCCCTTGCCTTAATAAACTTGGCCGGACCAAAGAAAATATTGAGATTTTTCTTTCAGACACGTTTATTCCCTTGATGTCATTTATCAATAAGTATATATTAATTCATAATAGTTAATTTAACCCACTCCCCCATTACATGCGTTTTTTTAAGAACTGGAGCAGATGACGCATTATCCATTTAATGTTTTCTTGTGAAGAAGTTCTTGATATTGCAATGTTATCATAAGAACATCTGTCATTAGATGGCTAATAGTGGTTTTATGTTTTTATTAAAATGTTTTCACTCATCTGAGGAAAATATCAAAGAGAAATTTATGTGTTTAGAAGGAAAGGTCTTTCTTCTTTTGAATCCCTTTGACAAACTTTAATTACATCTACTTACGAATAGATACCTGACCATTTCCTACATTTGGTTTTTGCTGTCTTACTAATACTCTTGGTTGTCACCGAAATTATTAGAGAACAAGATAACTATAAGCAGAAAGCGTCAATATAATAGTCAATCCTGCAAAAAAATCTCACTGAACGAAGTGCCTGTCCCCTAATTTATGAGAATTAAGTAAGCACGTTGCAGAGAATTAAGCACAATAATAAACCGTCAAGAAAATCTATACTTCCTTTGCCATTAGCAACTCCTCCTTATGATAACAAGCCGTTTACCACTTTTGCCAAAATTATGTGACAGTACACAAAGTTCTCCTGTATTTATGAATGGACGAGATACAGAGGATCTCTCAGAATAATCTGATAAATTCCAGAGCATATTGTGGATTAAAGATGATCCCTCTTCCGCAAGAATTATGCAGTTTAAACAGGATGTCACACCAACTATGTTCTACCCCCATAACTTCTAAACTGTTCACGATATCGAAGTAAAGTTTTCGCTCAACAATGCGAAATCATGGGACAAGTAAATAAGTCGTAGAAATATTGTTTGAAATAATTTTACATTTTGAGAAAGGAAATCGTCTTTCATTTTTTAAATGGAATATATTTCTCACCAGCAATACATAGATCATAAAAAGAGGAATTCAATGAAGTTTCATATTTTTTAAGAAATTTGAGTATAAAATAGACTTTATGACATCTGATTTTAAATTAAACAGAAAATATTTCCTATAGCAGCCCTTGCAGCTGTCACCTTTGGTGAAAGTGTCCTTCGCGATGCCGAGGCTGTTAAGGGCGGCAGCGGCGCGAAACGAAGGCCACCTTCCCCGAACGCGACAGTTGCAAAGGCTATTAAAGGAAATTTTGTCGGTTTAATTTAAATCACATGCCGGAAAGTATTATTTTATAGTCAAGCTACTGTCAAAACATTAACAAATGATACATCATTGTATTCCTATTTTTATGATGTATCCATTGCTAGAGAGAAGATATTCAATTTCATTAAAAAAATTAAAGATAATTAAATTTCTCAAAAACTACAGATATTACGAAGAGTATCTGTGCATCATATTATTTGCTCTACGACTCTGCACTGTTGAACGAAAACTGCATTTCGATATCGTGAACCGTTCAGAAGATAAGAGGGTAGCCCACAGTTGGTGGGATACCCGGTATAACGAAATTACACATGTAGCATTTGCCCCTGATTTATAGGCAACTCGTCTTGAACTAGTGTGTGGTAGAAACAGGAACTCTCCAGGGGGCGATCTGCTCACTGGCATTGACAATATTGAGTTTGTTTTCATTGTTCAGTTCTACAGTATGATTTAGACTGCGACAAAACTAGATCGCGATCAATTCCATTGCAAGGTAGGTTGCCAATCAATTTACGGGAAATGTAACATGCGTAAATTCGTTACACAACATTTCCAAACAAATGTTCAGTGACAAAAGGTAATCACCTTCAAACTCTCCTACATACACTGGAAGTTAGTCGCATTTATTCTGATATTGTGTTGCTGTAAGAATAAATTATTTCTTGAGTAAGGTAGATGAACAGTTATAAACGAAAAATTTGTTTCAGCTGTTATCGCTATTTTCGTGATGCGTCTCTGCTGTTATGTCAAACCTCGAAATACTTTTTAGTGTTATTTTGAAAAGACAGCTTGTTTCCATTCGATGCCTTTATGGCTATATTTCAGTTACTACATAATTTAAATATTTCTGCATTAATATAAGATTTTGAGCTGAGGCTAGTTACCCTTAATATTTCGATGGTTCGTTATACGAATCATAAATTAGAGGTATTCACACAGTAATGTATTTACGATTTTATTGGTTGTTTAGTAAATGACATGGGAAGGTTTCCCCACACAACTCAAATCACCAGGAGCAAACATCAATAGTTTCTATGAAATTTTACCCTGTGCCCCTTCCAACAAAAGAATTGAGTTGGTGCCTTTCCTAACCACTTTCCCTTCATTAACAGAGAGACGTAAATTTATGCAAATAAAATTTAAAAGAGTTTTATTAGTAATATTTACGGCTGACAGCAACCAAATGAGCTAATGCAGTGAGTATAGTGTGTTTGCAGGCATTTTGCGAAAGAATGTAAGATCCGCGCGAGATGTGTGCGTAAATCCTGGAGCTGAAGAAGACCAGTTACCCACAGAAGCTCAGGGAACAAACGTTGTTCTGCAGAAAAGTTTACTGGGAGGTCCTAGGTTTGGACTATAAACTGCGGCATATTTGATCATAGCTACCATACGTGGGTCGAATTCAAAGACTGCATGAAGGAGAATTATAACGGCCGGCTGCTGTGATGGGTAGTTTTCCGTGGTTTCTCTTTTAATACCTGACGACTATCGAATCAGTACCCTAACAAAAAGGCCATGTGCCACCTGATCTTCCCTTCCCGTTGATTGACCTATTCTCTCCCTTACATAAAAACTTACGCTCTATCCCACCACATGTCGGATGATCACTCGAAAGCTTAGAGCTTATGCCAACTGATGCGATGCCCCGCTGGGGGAGATGTCTGCAGGGGAAAACACCTAGGCCAACGTGTTCATCGGATCACACGTTCCAGTCAGGGTGGAACACCGCCATCTCTGTCGTCCTTAACATCCACTGCACTAAAAGACTCAAAACGATCAGTCCTCGTACACACCCAGAATCCACATTCACTTACTCTTTCTGATGCCGAAGAGTTTGTGTGTATTATTAACTCTTTCAGAATAAATGGGACATATATGTAATGTTGCTGCTGATGGGGTTAACAAGTTTTCAGAAATGCTGTACCTATGTCCCATTGTTACCGGTAATCAAAGCGATCTAGATTTTGCAGACCAAAGCGATCTACATTTTGTTATCGTTCGTTTGCAACTAGTAAGTTGAAAGAGTTGACTAATTTTCTGCACTGAATCGTGTGACTAATTTGTCATACAAAGGAAATAGTCCGCCCCGTGACCGAGATCGCTAAAGCAGTAGTGCCGTAGTGGTGTTGAACAGTGGGGTCGCGGGTTCAAGTCCCGCTTCGGGCATGGTTGTAATGTGTTCGTCCTTTTCACTTCCTATCATCACAGTATCGTTTCATCCTCATACGATAACGTTACATCCAATAGTGGTCGCTAATGACCTAGTAGTTGATGCGATCTTAAATAACAAAAAAATAAAATAAAAATTTCAGAAAAAATTAAAATTGGTAGTGAAAGAGTTAAGGACAAGGTGGGTCTTCCCGCTCTGAAGAGGTCGTGCTGCGCTATCGCATGCGGAGGAGCGACGGCATTCCCTGGACCTCCCGCACACTCTCCTCCTCCTTCTCTCTCTCTTCTCTCCTCTTCCCCTCATTCATCATTCGAGACTTCCTCCCTGCGCGGTCGCGAAAGTGGAGACCATCTATTAGCTCCTCATTACGTTGCTACAGACGGTAAATGGATAATCGCATTAATATTACCAAGAAAGTGGTAATTAAATACAAAGTTTCCCACAACCCCGAGTCTCTGAGCTTCATTGTTCTTGGCTTATAGAAGTTCTTCGCGAACTCAAGCAAAAATTCTGCGAACACGAAATGCGATTCAAAATTTGAGGTAGAGATAGCATGTTAGCATGGACATTGAAGGAATGCGTATTTGATTGATTCAAATAATCAAAGTAAGTTATTGCATAGTAGCACTCTTAGGTATGTGCAACTAATGTTCGTACTGGAGCTATTCCAACACATCTTCAAGCTACAAGTATTCCTACAGGAAATTTATCATAACAGGTTCCTTGATTTGCAATCAGTGTAGACGAAGGACTCACGATAGTTATATTCGTACTATGTTATTTTGGTGTAATGTAAGTCATATTCTGAAAACATGGATAAACTTTAATATGAAATTAATTTTTTGATATCATGAGTCTTATAATTTACAGGAATGAAAAGATATTATAATTTAAATTCAGAATCTAGAGAGGTTTTTTCTGCAAAATATTTTAGACAGATGTAGATAAATGGAATTGTAGCTAAACTTCAGAATAAATTAAATTTCTACGTAGAGTGCATTAGCAATTGCAAAAATAGGATGTCATTTCACTCATAAAAACATATAATAGTGTTCTCATTTGTGATATTGATCAAATATATTTTAATAATAACTAACATATGTGTTATTTAAATTCTTTTTGCTCGAAATATTTGGCACCCCTAGTTTTGGGGATTAATAGAATACTTTTCCCACTTTTGTAACGTTAAAGTCACGATTTTATTTCCATACCGCAGTCAAGTATTTCAATAAATCCTGAGAGGAAGTCACACACACGCGCATACCTCGCTAAACAGCGCTAAGAACTGGAGAACTTTCAAGACCCAATGCCATCGGAATCACTGAACATCGTTGGATATCACAAGGCGTATCCATGGACTATCTGGGAATGGGTCGGTCACAGCTGATGAAGTCGCGTGGAAATGAAGAAAACGAAACTGGAGGGCAAGGGAGAGCGCGGAATACTTAAGTGGCTGCCTTTAGAGGAATTGCGGCTAAAAAGGAGACGCGGCGACAAACCCAGCGGGCTGTAGTTTGCATAGTGTAGAAATTGACCGAGCGTCGAAGGGTAGCAGCGGGGCGGCGCGGGGGCGGCGCGGGGGCGGCGCGGGGGCGGCGCGAGGGCGGCGCGAGGGCGGCGCGGGGGCGGCGCGGGGGCGGCGCGGGGGCGGCGCGGGGGCGGCGCGGGGGCGGCGCGGGGGCGGCGCGGGGGCGAGACGGCGGCAGAGCGGAGCCGCGTGAGTTGAATGGCCGCAAGTGGTGCGTGGGTGGCGGAAAGGGTTGGGGTCGTGGACGTTGAATGCACGCGCCGCTCGAAGGCGCAACCCCTTATTATGGCAATGCGCGCACGCTGGAAAATGATTGGAAGCGGCGACTGGCCGGTGCGCGAGAGGGGCGCGGGGGGCGGGGTCCACTACTTGCGTTTGGGGTGTGCTATCCCTCGCGCTCTACAGGCTTCGTCCTTTCCTCCTTGCCTAACCACTTCCGTTCCTCACTCAGCCTTTCCTTGTATCTCCCTCCTTCCCTCCTTTCTACGTCCTTCACTGTCTTCTTTGACAAATTCCCTACCTTCTTTTCCGATCATTTTCATTCTGCCTTCTTCTCTCCTTACACCGCTCTTTTGCTTCCTTCTTACATCCCTTACAACAGTAGCCTTTTATCTCAAGTCCAACTTCCCTGCGTCGCCATTGCTCATGGCTTGCCGGCGATGATACTATTCTTTCCTAGTTTTCTGTACTCCACCCCCTGTTGCTGCTGCTTTGTATCTAATTATTTTCTTATCTCCAGGAATACTCTTGCCTGTTTTCGTACCACTTTTGCTTCTGCCCCAATCCATTTTTTTTGTTTGTTTTTCTTTTCTCAAATCCATACCGCCTTTGTTACTTCTTCACACCTGTTTCCGACATGGTAATTTCCTCCGCATTATTTTCATTCTCACATGATTTTCACCATAATTCACTGTGAGTTCTCCCTCAGAAATTGCATGCCACATGAATTTATTATATTGCTATTCATCTTCCTCCTCCTGTAGTTCACTCAGCACTTCTCTTCATCCCCTACTCCTCCCCGTCAGCCCCACCAGCAGCGCTCTCGAATACACTGTCCCCTTTGAATTGTTTGTTCAGAGACCCGATTCTCATGCTTGAGATGTTCCGGAGGACTTGGGCCCCTCCGTCGCCGCCGCCGCCCTCCCCCTCGCCCCCGGCCGCACCCCCCGCCGGTCCTGCTTGCGGCGCCGTATTTTTGTGCGGCGCCGTTCGCCCGCGAGGCGGAGACTGACGGCCTAGGACCGCGCGAGGAAGCGGCGTGTTCCTCCGAGGGCCTCGGCATTTTCCAAAACGCTCTCCGCTGTGGATTTGGGCGATCGGCTCTCGGCGCTTCCTTCGTATACGAGTATGTTATGGATGCTCTATTGGAGGACCAAAGCAGAATCAAATCAAACTAGTACCTGAATTTTTAAGGATTTTATTCCTAATTTATTACCGCTCATCTTCAGTCCCAAAAACGGGTTGTGGACCAGCTTGATGTCAACCCCTGGATTCCAACGCCACTCCTTGTTTCTCTTAAAAATCTCAGGCCGTGTAAGCAATGCAGGCATGCCTATCGCCAGGAATCGAGAATCCACAATAATATAGTTGAAGTCAATTTACTCCAGTAATTCTGTACCTCTGATTTTCTCTAAAATGTTGTCGATAAAATGGGAGGTTTATAACAACCTCGTATGTTTTCTACTTTAATATGTCAATTCTTAAAAGAATTATTTGGTGATGTTTAATTTAGATGACTATTCTCTCTAGATTATTTGAGTAATTTACAGAGTATTAGTTGCCTCTCGACGCTTTGTTGTTGGTTCGTAGTCGGGAAGCTCCAAACCGTTTGACGTCCTTCTTCCCCAAGTTTCCAACTTTCTAATGTAGATTTAGGATATTCTATCTCATCTTCAACTTTAATGATTCTTCGTAAAGAGATTATGGTCGATACGTTTGATATGGTACTATTCTCCACTCATGAATAAAAAAGGGTTAGAATAGATCCTTATTTTGGGCAAGTTCTCATGAACAATATACTTAATTTGGCAGAGAGCATGAGCTCCACTTACACTCATAACCTGTTCTGCTCATTTTAAGCGTCCGGCAAGGACTTTTTATTTTCACTGCGCGTGGGAAAACTATCCTCAATGTGCAGCTGTCGTGGCTGTTCTCGAGTCCGTGTTACGCGACGGTGTCGGCGTCTGTGAGCCGAGCGGTGACCACGAGCCACCTGACGCCCCTTCACATAGAGCTCGCAGTCGCACTGTTGCTAGAGAGCAGATTCTCTGGCCACGTCCTTCGCGGGGAACTCTTCATCCTTTCAACCGTATGGTCGCCAACGCGCGAGCAAAACACAAAACGATAAGTAGGAAGTTTCAGCAACCTGTCGCTTCCTTTCGCTACTCAGCCGTTGGGGCAGCTGTTTCTGATACAAAACGTTGGGGGAAACTTGCTTTTTCTTTTTAGATTATTTTGTTTTTGGATCGCCTCGATGGGTGTGCGTAAATAAAAATTACTGTCTAAACAGCATTCACTGTAGAAATAAATATGTTACCGGCATGATCACTGTTAAATGCCAGAAGATTGTAGTAAGGTCAGGTATAACCTGCAGCTAATTGTTTTTATTTTAATGTAGATCGTACATCTGGAGTAGTTCGTTAGATATACGACTTTGAAAGTGTTTATTTGACATACTCTTCATATCATGTGGTTAGCAGCTAGCAAATTAATCTATTACAACAATACACAGAAGCGATCTCTTTTGTGAATATATTTTTGAACCGATGATTAGAAGTCGCTGATTAAAAATACAAGTACAAACAGAAAGCCAAATAATTGTTTTGTGAAATTTGGTTTAATTTTCTTCCAATGAATTCGTTTTTATTTGGCAGCAGTGACGTCACTACCGAGATGGATTGCACGAAATGTGTAGCAGCTGTCGTTGCCGCATTTCGTTTTGTTTGTGTTATCGACCAGTGTGTATATCCTGTTTATTGTAGTACTTGTGTTCTCTGTATTTATTTTGTATATCAGTATATCTGCCCACTCTGCTGCGTGACTAATGTTTAACAATCTTACATGAGAATATTGTGTAATTCAATATACTAATATTTCTATATAGTTGTATCATACTTCCTCTCATTTTTAAGTGTCATATCATCTGTTCTCACCAATGTTATTTCATACCAAATAAATGCATTTTCTAACAGGGAAATCAAAATACGTCTAATTATCTAATCTTTATTACTAGAGTGTTATTTATTAATTATATAGCAGCTACACTATGCTGTTTATGACTCTTACTTAAATGCGCTATCTTTTTCAGTGGTGAAGACTTTCAACCGCCCTCATTTTACTTCCACGTGATCGCGTGCACCGAGTATTCCCCGGGAGGTTTCATAACTGCCACCTCTTTTTGAAACACGGATCATTCCACTTCCTGTGAGCTTTCGATCTCGTTTTCTGAAGGAAGCTCTTCCATAAAATACAGGCTTCTCATTAATTGAAAGATAACTAGTATTTAATCATTAATTATCCTCTTTGTCGTAAAAGTCCCCTTATTAAAGATGCCAATTAGTATGCAAAAAACTATTTATTGCAAGAGAATTTGAAGGAAGTCGTCACGATATTCATGGAGCATAAACGATTTTTTCTCCTTTTTAATTAGCAATGGGTTTTTAGTGGATTAATGGAAATCATTAAAGGAAAAGAACTCTTTTTCACTGCGAAAGAAGACGAACGCGAACGTGTATTTCCCGCCCGGGCTGATCCAGACTTCGACAATTCTTCTCGTTAGCTGAAAACTGCTTCGGATTCGCATTAAATTTTACGTTCACAGACCTTTTATGTGCGGGAAGCTTTTAACTTGGTCGCGATAACTGGGCCGAGGAGGGAAGCCTTCTGTAAGGCGCCTCCTTACTATTCCGCCTGAACGCCAGTGCGAGCGTCATCACCAGCGCTTCTCCTTCTGCGTCCCACGTCAATTGGGATCCTGCCTTCTCTTTCCTCTTCCCCTGCCTCGCTACACATCGCAGTGTCACTTCCTCCACTTTGCGCCTCGATTGTGCTTCATCGGTTCACGTGTCGGCGGGATTCTACGAAGTTTCATTGAGACTCGCGTTGCTAATCGGCCGATAAAGCAAAATTCTCTGCCAATTTGGCCTTGGCGTCTTCGTTTCTCAGTATTTGAAACTGCTTAAGAGATTTCTATATTTATCGCACGGGAAACGAAATGACTAATGCTCGTTCCATTGTGTTGCTGACGGAATAATTTACGTCTTATGATTTTATATTGCTTCTTACAAAACTTCCCTCAGCGGAAGTTCTTATAACGCGCGGAGTTGACTCCGCTTTCGGCTAAAAAATAAAATAATGGTCTTCGTTTACTTACTTTCCTCTGTCCGTCTCTGGTTCTGAAGCTGAGCGTATTTTGTGTGGGGTAAACAGACGTGCTGCGCGCTTACAGCTGAAGTAAAAATGTTTTTTTCGGTCGACTCATAATTAAAGGCGAGGAAGCTGCGGGTAGGGGGGCACGGCGGAGGGTCGCGGCTGCGGGCGGAGGGGCGGGGGCGGGGTGGGGCCGGAATGCACGGCGGAGAGGAAGGCGGCGTGCGCGGCTCGGAGAAAGAGGCCGGGGCGCAGGCAGGGTCGCAAGCGGGGGTGATGGCGGGGGCGGGGGAGGCGGAGGAGGAGGTGCTTTACGCGCAGAAACGAGAGCCGCGCCCGCCGCCGCAGCTTACCCCGGCGCCCCGAAAGCCTGAGCTGGCGTCCGCGCTCCCCGCCCTTCATCGCCGCCTCCGCGCCCCACGCCCCCGCCAGCGCCGCCGTAAACCTGCGCTGCGCTTCCCTGATGAAGCTGCGGGCGTGTGGACGAACGGGCCAACCTACGACGAAGAGCGTGGAGGGGCGGAGAGGAATGACGCGAGGCGGGGACAGAAGCGACTCCAAGGAACGGAACGAGGCCCGGAGAGGGACGGGCGAGGGAAGGAAGGGATTCAAAAAAAAGGTCTTTACTTAAGATGGCTTAAGTTTTTAGTTTGATCAGTTATAAAGTTGTAGATCAGGTTTGAAAAATGAAGCAGTGTGGAAATAATGCAAATCCTCGCTCTTAAAAATTCCGCTCCTTGCGCTTCCTGGCGTAGTCGGTGCTTTCCCGCCAGTTCCTGGGGCCGTCGCCCCACGGAAGTCTCCCTCGTTCGCCTCCTTCCGCCCTTCGTCCCTCGCCCCGCGCTCCCCGCTCCTCTTACCCCTCGCCCCCCCCCGCCCCGCGCTGGCCAAATATCGCGGCTTCTGCGAGGGGCGACGCTTCAATTGTTCCGCGCTGGAATTGTTCGGCGGTGGCGCACGCAAACAGAGGCGGATTCGACGGCAACGAGGGCGGCGAGGACGGCGAGGGCGGCGCCACGCCGAGATGGAGACGGCAAGGGGCGCTGGCGACGGCGACGACTGTGAGAGAGAGTCCGTTGTGGCGCCAATGCGCAGACCCCAGCGACTGACAGTGCTCCCATTGTGTAGTGACCAAGAGGACTTGTGTGACTGTACAGGGTGTAGGATGTGATGACGTGAGGGGGATGACAATACGGAAGCAATGTATTGTCATTCGGAGGTGATGGAATCGCTTGGGGGTTGTTTTCATGGCCGCTCAATACGACCGAGAATATGTAGGTTGTAATGAAAGGGAAAGGTGTGTAGGTGGCTATAGATGTGTTGTAGTGTTTACGGGCGCCAGGCTGGCAGTTAACTGCGTGATACTTCAAAGTGACTTCGCGGGAAAGGTGTCTTTAAGGCGACATATCGTCGTTCATCGACGTGGTCGTGGTAACAAAGGCCATGAAAACCCCGCGGCGGGCGCGAGGTGTCAATGGAGGCGAGAGTAGCCGGCGCAGAGCGGAGCGTCGTCTGCGGGAGGGCGCGTGGTGTGGCGAGGCGGGGGCGGGGCGTTGCGGCGAAAGCCCAGCGGGCGGGCGTTGCCTGGCGACGGGGCAGCGCGGACGAGGACGCGGACGCGGAGCGGATTTCCTAACACTACTTGCTGAGAGCAAATAATATTGTGTGCGGGCACGCGGCCGAGGCAGAAACCCGGAGAGGCGATGAAGAATGGAGCCGGCGAACTCGTGCGGCCCGCGGATCAACTTCTAGATCAAGTCCAGCGTGTGCACTTGGACATTGCCAAATGTAGAGTTGTGTTTGTACTCGGAGAATTCTTTTGAAAATTGCTGCTCCAAGATCCGTTAATCTGCACAATTTAAACAGAAGAAATGTAAAATAGATATGTAGTATTCTGTTCCTTTTCACATACACTATTTTTGTATTATTTCGCTTAGCTTAAAGTTACTAACATAAAAGGTGCATTAGAATAAATGTTACAAATTTCTACAGCATATATGGTTGTTGAAAATAATCATTTTTTGACAATGAATGTGTGGGAAATTTCATGCAACGAATTACTCACGTGACGTTTTCCCCTCTTGTTAGGCAACTCGTCCTACATTGGTGTTTGGCGGGTATACGAAAACGCCATTTGTGGATATAATAAAAAACATCTGCCAAGCACCATGAGGTGCCTACCTATCATGAACAAGACATGCAACTTCGTTGTATAATATTTCCACCACATTTTCAGTGGCAAAAGTGACCATTATCAACCCATCTACATGCCCCAAAAGTTTATAACATTTATTCAGAGGCACCATTAAACATTTGATTTATGTTTGATGTAACACATTTGAAGGAGCAGCACGTGTGTTTTGTTAGTGAGCTGTGATTAATTTAAAGCGTGAGCCAATACACACTACTCCACCTTCCTCTGTCGAACTTACCTTGAAGGGCCACTGGTGATGGATTAATGATTGATAGTTGCAAGTCACCAGTCTCGCGTTTCTGAAATTGATCTTTCAGGTGCTGTCATCATCACTCGGAAATAAATTAGTTGGTAATATAATTGAATTAAATGAAAATTACAAATGATAAGGTTGGTAGAATTACGATGCCTTGTGAAGACATAAATCATTAAATTGAATGAGTACACGGATGGTGTAGCTGAACTTAAACATTATTTGCCATCACTGAATCACTGAGAAAGGTTTGGATTATCATTTCATGTATGTGGCACATGCAAAGATTAACCGAATATAAAAATAAATCACATTGGAATTAACAGTGATGCTGTAAGAAAAGATAAGGGATTGTTACGACGTCTGTAGGAGGCGTTGAGTTCACACTGCGATGTGCTTGTAGCTTGTCAGGCAGCAGATGCGGAAACTGGGGTAGAGGTCAGCGAAGGGCGAGCCGTTGGCTGGACGCGCTTAGTGTCCCCTTACGGAGCCCCAGGAATGCATGTGTGTTGCCTACCGTATGGCTAGCAAGCTCGCAATGCAGTTGAAGAACATACACCACATCGATTGTGTATTGTTCGTTTGCCATGCAAGAAGCAAGTGGATGGTGTGATGTGAATACATGCTCAATTGAAAAATTGATTGCATGAAGATTTACTGTTGTAAGCACAAACGTCGAACACAGTACATTGCGCAATGCGTGAAAACGGCAATTACTGATCACTACTATTATAAGTAGTTCTGCACCACGCGCACAAAATAATGTTCACTTGAAACGTAAATGTTTCGAGTTAGGACAATTAGTACCACTAATTAGTTCATCGTGCAATACACCGAACTATTGGAACAGTGTTAAAGTGATGTTACACACGCGCATACATAATACATTGCGATGTGAAGATGTTGCAATATGAGTGCGATGAGTCAGGTATGGGAAGTTAATATTGAATTATATTAATTACAATTGTGGAGTTGTAGGCTGAGTGGCTTTAAGGGTTTGGAATGATTAAAGTAACCCCCCTATTGCCAAGGGCGGTTGCCTATAAGTGAACTTGGGAAAGCGCACGAGACCTTAAAACACTAGACAAAAAACATGAGAGAACAAGAATTCTTCAGAAGCAGCAAATTAAGTCGTCAATTTGAGCAAATTACGAAATTTTACAATTCTCTTCTTTAATTCTCTGCTACCAATCGGTCATGCACGCGATTACTCTTTACTCTTTCATCTTTTCGTATAATGAACTCCAACACATCCATCATTCACATCCTTCAGATCATGTTCATCTCCCTTGTTTCTACTGTCCCTCGCATACGCTTCATACGCCTATACGTTTTCAGCACCTTCATCATTGAGCAATGCCACCTTAGTGCGTAACCTAAGCATCTCTTGTGTCCAATTACAATTCCTCAAATCTTATGCACGCAAGGCATGCAAGTTCTTATTAATTTGAATAAATATATATTGAATGTGACAAAAGTAGCATTAGCAGCAACGTCCCGTTGCAAGGTTTCTACAGCGCCGCCGCGTTCCCGTCAGACAAGCCGTCTGGTGGCCACGATCCACGGTCCGTCCAATCAGAAGGGAGTGAAGGGGTGCGAGATGCCCCTCCAGATGGGGGAAGTCTCAAGACAGCTTCCGCACCACGCGACTCTCTCACTCCGACGGCAGTGACCAGTAAGCGGCCATGGCAGTGATCTGGCAATGTGTTGCCGACTAAAAAAGCGTAGGCTTGCGGGGTCGGTGTCAGTAGAAACTTGGCTCTCTGGAAAACGCCGCGTCCTAGGCACAAGTACAAACGTGTCGACCACCATTCTACAGCATTCCTCATATCCTTTCCCATTGGCCGCCATTCTGCGATCTTCCTAGCATTTCGCATTGAGGAATTTCGTAGAATGTCGGCCTAGGGCGTTTGCCTTGTCTTTCGGACAGCCAAGTAGCTACATCTTGCCGACTAGTGCATGCGCCACGGTACCCTTGCGCCCGCGCCATTGCCGTGGCCTGTTAAGTGAGATCACTTGATTTTTCGTATGGCCATGCCGACGAACTTGTTCTCTTCGTGTTTGTCTGTCCATACCTCTTTGTAAATAAGTGTTTCGTAAACTTTGTGTTTCCATTAGGAGGACCATAGCAATTTCAATGTCGGTGCCAGTCCTCGTTCTATAATACCGCTTCTCATGTGAAGTCGCTACTTCGGACGACGCGCTCTGTGCGGACAGCGAGTGCGGGCGACACAACGCAACACGCCAGGCCTTCGCAGTAATTAGCTGCGAAGGCACCAGGAGGACAGTACCGCCCGGCGTCTCTGTGTACTGTTTACAAGATGTGACACATTTAAACAGTTACCTTTTACTTCCAAAGCTCACATTTGATCAGAAATATTCACGCCCGTATTACACAAACTATTTCCAACGAGCTAAAGCGTTCATTTGATGGTTCTGCTGACGAAATAACTAAATCCTCATTAGCAATCAGCGATGGGTTTTTTCCTATTTAAATAAAGGCTTCAACATTTTTAAATAATTTAATGTAAATTATTTTTGAAAACCTGAGAAATTTCACTGACCATTAGAAATAATGCGAGAAAGTATGTTTTGTAATTCCAGTAGTCTGTTATTAAATTAGATAAAATTATGTATTACATTATTTTCCCCCATGAAAGAGATTGATTCTGGGTGTGTTAACTGCTAAGATCATTAGTCCCGTCAGTGTAGTGTTCGTGTTTTCATCGGGAGGTGGGAACGATCAGCGCTTGTATGGCAAGATCCGCTGCCGGCCTACACGTCGGGTAGCGGGGATTTCCCCTATCAGGTTTCTCCCACCAGCGGGGCACTGGCCCCAGCCGAGGCAAGCTCTAAGCTCCCGATCAGTCTCCCGACATGTGGTAGTGCAATAGATGTAAGTGTAAGTGTATGTATGTAAGAGGTGAGGATAGGACAATGAAAGGGAAGGAAAGTTCGCACGCGGTCAATGACCCAGTCATGACGCGGTCAGTGTACTGCTCCGGCATTCGCCTTGGGTTGACCGGAGAAACCACGGAAATCTGCCGATCAGAGCAGTCGGCCGCTAGAATTATCATCCATAAAGCAGTTCAATTCGTCCTAGCTGTGTAGCTAGTGCCGAAAATCCTGCAACCGTCGGAACTCGAACCCTAGAACCTGCCGGTCAGAGGCACTGTGACATCAACTGAAGCCCTGAGTCACCTAAGACGATTAGGAACACTGAAGAAGAAGACACGGGAAGGAAAGTGCATTCTAGGAACGAAAAACTGAAACTGGTTTTTACCATACATTCAAAGTTACATCACCTCCATCTTCGCTCTCTCTCTAAACTTTGCAGAATGGGATATCTTTAGAGCAGCAATTCTGTAGTAAAACTTCACCTCGTTCGAATATTCGTATTATTTAGTATTTTTTATAATGTGAAGATTCTTCAACGTTACGAGAGATACGCCTAACTATCCAATTTTGAATTTACGCACCGTGGAAATAAACAGTTTTTTGTGACCATGGATTTCTTTTCATGTTTTACTTTACGACATGGGGCTGTGGGCTTGCTACTGTCCGAAGGAAATAATTCTCAGGGTTACGTTGCTAGTAAAATGTACCACTATACTCCAGGATCGGACTCGTAAAGGTGATTTTACGAAGGCAGGACGGATTGCGAGATTACTGACGCCAGTAAAAGGGTTCCCGGACGTATACACCCGTGTTTCGACAGTCGAGTTGGCGGATCTGCGACTCAAGTAATTACATATTTTTTTAGATTTCGGGATGCAACACGTGTTTGTAACTTGTTCCTGAAATTGTGGTATTTTCTCTTGTGATTAATTCTCACTCAACACCCTTCACTTCCTTTGTCGTTAAAGCATTTTTGAAGCCCCTTTAGCCTTTTTGCAGATTGTAACTTTTACCATCCGTTTGTTGACCGATTTTAAGGAAATTTAATCACACAAACAGCAATTCCTATAAACGCATATTAATTAAATCACGTTCATTATATTAATAGAGATACTGGAAACAGGAATTCCCATAAGCGTATATTAATCAAATCATATTTATTATATTAATAGAGGTACTGGAAACAGGAGTTCAAAGAAAATTAGGTAGGTATTTATATCCTCCAATTTCATACGATACTTTTTCAAAACCTCTGTTTGTAAAGAATTACTAAAATAGAAACTTTCATGCGAATGCGGGCCTGTATTTTCGACATGGTCCGCTAACTTTCCGCTCTAAAGATCGATCTGCAACATCACCATGCGTACGTATTCCTTATTATTAAAGCCCCCACGTCGCTCTCGTCCGTCAGTGCTCGCCGTCCCACTTGTACAACGCTTCACCTCGCCTCGCAGAGCTGTACCCAGCCGCCGGCCCGGCGCTCTCCAGATAAAAAGCGGATCTCCCGCCCCGCACTCTGGAGGGCGTTGTTTTTGACGCCGACGAACACGCCCTCGACACGCGGCGCTCTGCGTCTCACCGCCTGCGTCCCCGCCCCGCCCCCACCTCTTCGCCACCCTCCGGCATCCGTCCCCGTCACCGCCTCCGCCCCCCGCCTTCACTCCAGGCCTTCACCCCAGCCTCCGCCCCAGCTCTCCGCCCCAGCCTCCACCCCTTCCCCCCACGTCCGTTCCTGCTTCCGCCCCTGCCCCCGCCTCCACCCCCTCCTTCACCATCCTCCGCCCCGCCCATCCTCCGCTCCCGCCAGCGGAGGCCTTTCCTGTTCCACCTCGCTGTCTCATCGCCCCACCGCCCTTCCCACCTCTTTCCCCTCCCAAGCCTCCGCTCCCCCTTCTTCCTCTATCTTCGCCTCCACCCCCGCCGCCCCGAACCGAAAGCGTAATGAAATAAGCGGCCGCGTTCCTCACCGAGCCGGAAGGACAAGCGTAATATGTAGATTGCGCAGCAGGAGCGCGCCCGGCACGAGGGACACTGGTTGGTGGGAGGGGCGGGGAGGGGCAAGGTAGGACGCGTGCGGGGTGCAGGGGTGTGGGGGTTGCGACCGCCCTGGCGCTCGCCACCACCACCACCACCACCACCACCACCACCGCCGCCACAGCTGCCCCCGCTGCCCCTGATGCCTCCGCCGCCGCCGCCGCCCCCGCCCCTGCCGCCGCCGCCGCCCCCGCCCCTGCCGCCGCCGCCGAACCCGCGCCTGCCGCCGCCGCCGAACCCGCGCCTGCCGCCGCCGCCGAACCCGCGCCTGCCCCCGCCGCCGCCCCGCCCCCGCCGCCGCCCCCGCCGCTACCGCCGTAGCCGTCCCCGCCACCGCCGCCGCCGCCGCCGTCGCCGCCCCCGCCGCCACTGCATTGTTGCGCATCTCTCGCGCTCCGACGCCTTTTCGCGCCTATCGACGCCTCGCAGCGTCCGCTCGCCGCGTGTCAGGCGGGTTCCTCTCTCCATGCACGCTCAGAGCGCGCGGCCTCCCGCCGCCCCTTCTGCTCCTTTGGTCGGCGATTCGCCTGTGCCTAAAACCACCCGTGGTGCAGCGGGCTAGGCTCAGACGTGTTTCGCAAATGTGTCGATAGGTTTCGGTGAGCATCGCCAGGTTTCGTCAAGTTTCGCCAGGTTTCGCCAGATTTTGCCAGGTTTCACCAAGTTTCGCTGGGTTTCGTCGGGTTTCGTCGGGTTTCGTCGGGTTGTCGATAGGTCTCAAATGGTTTCAGTAGCTATCGACGAGTATCAAGAGGTTTCAAACTCTTGGGCACTGGGATTCAAATTCTGAACCTTCTATGTACACTTGGACAAAAGTTTCGCTGCAGGGCTCCTCAGAGATCTGCTGTAAACCCTGCCTCTTAATCTACTAATGCTCCATAGTTATTCATCCCATTATTACGATCTCTTCCCGCGGCGAGGTGATGTATTCCTAGTCTTAAGCAAAAGTACTGGAGATTGTTATAGAGTATATAGATAAGTATCCACTTCCTATCTTGCACGTAATGTCGTGATTCGTCTCACAGGCTTATTGAAGTTCTCTCGAAAAATCTTATGAAGGTTTTTTTCGCCTAGTTTACTTTTTTCTTTGTGCTGAAATACCTCTCCCTATGCGAAGTTCCTAGATAATTTGTTTCTGGTACTTCAATTATCAATCTTCTTTTCCCCAATGTATCATTGCGTAAACCACACCCACCCATTTATTCTGTTTCTGATTTAGAAAAAATTCTCGTATCATTCTAGCCTTTTGTCTGATTGTTATTTGTTTTAATTGAGAACATATTTCACAGATGAAAATTTAGTTTATTTAAAACCTTCTGAAAATTTAAAAATGTTTTTCAATATTAAAAAAGTATTAGTTAATGAATATTTGTTGCAAAGAAATGGTGTATTTTTGCGAATTATTCTAGAGGAAAGGAAGAGGAGTATCTTTAGTTTTGACCTTGGTCTAGCTGGAAATTTAATCTTGTGTTGCCAGATATGTAATTGGATAACTGGCATTGGATCTGCGCTAGCCATCGTACAGCGTGTCCATTGCCGGCGAATACAAACACAATGTGAACTTTCCACCCAGCCGGTTAACCGCGTAAGTACATTGGGGGAGAAGTGGTGGGGACACACGCGAGCAAAAGTGGCCTGCCGTTTACAAAATCGGAAGTGGTCTGGTGTGGGTGGGGGTGGGGGGCTTTGGTATCCAAATATTTCACATACAACCCCAGCTCGCTGATGTAATTGAAACATGCAGTCGTATTTGTCGAATGTCGTATTTCGCTTCCATAGCGGAGCGCACAGAACGGAGTGAGCAATGCGCCTTGTACGTGGCGCGGCTTTTCACTCGGAGAACGTTAATTGGATCCGAAAAGCTTCTGTACGCAAACACAGTTTCAATGGCACTACCGCGCTCCAATTTCAACTTTTCGACAAGATACGTCGAAATTGGTCTTCAGTAAGGCGATTTGGTTTCCGCTTAACTTGATTTCTTTGCAAAGTGCTTTTGTATGAACAATTTGGGTGTTAAATATAAACCGTTTTTAAGTTTTTTTGGAAGCACCGTTCTCGCTGTTTTTCAGATTTGGTGTTTAACTGTGCAAATATTAATATTATATCACCTTTCAAATTTTTTTAGCCATTGTAATAAAACTTCAGTATTGTAACTTTGTGGCTGTGTTCTGCTTTTAAGAAATAATGGTGCTGCAATAGCAGTTACTTTCTCGCATTATTTGTAACTTTGGTAGAGGGACAAGCTGGTGCGGGGCGCAGTGGATTGTAGGTAGTGTATTTGCTTGCCACACTACTTACCTTGACAACTCAGACTTGAATATTTACTTTCGAAGGATCATCGCCTAATTTCTGATACGGCGAGATGAGAGCCTTTGGCTGATCTGAAAATAGTTTCTGACTTCCTAGTGGAAGCTATCATGGAGGGAGATTTATGAAATATGAAAATAGTTTTACATAAATTATAATTAAAATCAAGTAATACTTACATAATTACAGGAGGTTAGAATAATGCGTTCAGTTGCAGGTAAGAATGGCAATTGTTCTTGATAATGACTAAGAGAATTCTGAATAGTTAAATCAGCTGATTATCAAGTCCAGTCATTAATGTTGATAATTGATCTAAAAGATACTGCATTGAGCATTCCAAATGCATAATTGAATTTAAATCAGCCTAACATTTACACCATGCTGTAAGAAAGAAATAAGTAATAAGGGTGTTTGATAATAGACTTCGTGTGATGAGCAAAGTACACCAAACGGATGCTTGATACTATGAATTCTAGGAGAAACGTGCACATCCGTAGAACGGGAGGGGTGCCAGTACCACAGTGAGGTGTCAGCTGATGTGTCGTAACACGTGGAAGACGTGTCATTTGCACGACACTGGGGGCAGCACACAGAATACAAATATTAAGGTAATGATGTGAACTACATATCGAGCAGTAGGCAGACACGGATGTGTCCCGTACACCATCGGAAGCTCGGCTGAACAAGTTCCATTAGAAAATTGTGAATAAATACCACATATAGAAAGTAGAGAGTTCACTCGCGCACATATTAAAAGTCATGGTGTGAATAACACATTATAAAGAAAAATATTCACACGCACACATGTTAGTCATGGTGCGAACAACACAGCAAGCAGACACGGATGTTCTCCGTAGAACGCGGAATAGGTTCCGTCAGGATATTTTGTAAGTAAATAACATATTTAGAAAGTAGAATGTTCACACGCGCACATATTAAAGTGATGGTGTGAGCAACAATAGAGCCGCAGGCCGACACGGATGTGTTCCATACAAGAACGGCAGCCAGACTGAATAATTCCGTTGGAACATTTGTAAATAAATAACACATTTAGAAAGTAGAGTATTCACACGCGCACATATTAATAATGATGGTGTGAATAACAAAAGTGAGCCGGACGCAGACATGGGTATGTCCTCTTCACGAGCTCGACTGAATAGGTTCCGTCACAGCATTTGTAGGGGCGAAGTTGGCGGTTGCCAAAGTTCTGAGCCAATCGGAGTTCTGGTTTTAGCTATTAGAATTTACAGTTATTGTAAATTAAGCTTCTTTGTGGTAACGAAGTGTGTGTGAAAGTATAAATATTTTAAATTAGGAATTTTGACAAGATGTTTGATTTATTGTAGTATTAAATAAATAAGTTGTATGATGATTTCGTAGAAATGTGACGTGACTGTTGCTGAATACTAAGAAGCGTTGTAGCCAGATCGCACCATGCCACTAGCATAAACCTATTAAATATTTACGTATACAAATTAAAGTAAATTGTTTGTACAGGCCTGGGATGGACTGTGTGACAAGAGCGTGCGTTGTAGACTAAGAGGTTTGAAAAGTAAAAACTTGCACTGACATTTGACGATTTTCAAAATTTCAAAGTTGAACGAAAATGAGATCTGCGCCATTTTTAAGCGTCTAATATTTTATCAAATGAAACAGTTTAAAAAAAATTGGAACCGGTTTTTTGAAAAAAAATTGTCTGTAGTTCATACAAAAGTACGCGAAATCTAGTCATATTTTCGAAAAATTGATATTATCTGATTTCACAATCTCTCTTGAAAAACAGATTTCGTAAAGAAAAATCTTAGTCTGCAATAGTGTAGTTGTAGCAAGTCTCCGAAAAATGGTGCGTGTGTGTCCAATGCGTTATGAAAGATTCCCATATACGAGTAGTATTTGTACATCGATTGGTTTTTTGTTTGTTTTTTCGTTTTGAGGAAAGCGCTATGTGTATTGTAAATAACATTTAAAAAGAATATCATGTGAATTTTTCACTATATTGCAAAAGAACTTTGATATAGGCGCATCTTTTATTATTTTTACCTGATAAATCTCATGCCAGCTCGGACCAGGAAAGCCGATGAAGGAATCCTTTTTATCCTTTCCGAAATTTATTTAGATGCTTTGAATTTGAATCACTTTGTGCAGAAATCCCTCATGTTCAGTTTTTACAGATTTTGAGATATGTCGTTCACACGGTATAATGAATACAGACGCATCGACTGGTATAAAAATCCACAGGTCCACTGCGAAGTGTGAATGGCTAAAGTTTTCGTTTGGTGCAGAATCAAATGCAAAGTAGTTCAGTTTTTTCTTACTCTTGAAAAATTGTGTGGAGCAGACATTAGGCGTTTCTGCACCAAGCGATTCACTCGCATAAATTGCAACTGATGTATTGAAAGTGTCATATGTAAAAGTGTTTGTGTTGATGGAGAATTTTTACATTTGAACTGCGGCCATTGGCGGTAAATATTTGAGGAATTTCAAATATTTGAGAAATGAAAATCACTTTCTAAAACCAACTTATAGTGCGGGTAAGTAAAGTTCAAAGGTCTATTTGCAACTCTTGTGTTCTACTGTCTATAACATACCGAGTTCAATCCAAACGGTTTTGCAGAGTGGGTATACTCTCCAATGGTATGTAAACAATTTTACAGCAGAAATATTTTACATATTTCATGAAATACTGCAATGTCTTTGCGTCTGTAATGTCGATATGGTTTCGTTTAAGAAGTTGGTTAAATATTGTAAAGACGTTTAGCCTATACGAATTAAATGGGAATCTTTGATGATAATAGTGATGATCATGTTCATAATATATTTTATAAAATATAATAAAATAATAATAATAATAATGATGATGATGATGTGAAAAATATAAGTGGTATGGAACGTGATCAAGAAGCATTGAAGATCCCTCGACATAAACTGAAATAATCAGCACATGTGAAGACAGTACAGGAATTCGCGATTTCATAGCAAAACTTCTTGGCAAAATCTCATTAGGGTTCTCAATTTTTCTCTCTGAAGCTGTTTCATTTATACTTTTCAAAATAATCGTGCAATGGACCACTGGAGGAATAAGAAATGTAGAAACCCTGCGTAGACACCATAAACCCAACCATTAAGTGAGACTTACTTTCCCTAAATCTGTGGGCGAGGTATAATCTATTGAAGCAACTTACCTTATAATAGCTGCAAAGTGTGTTTAAATATCGTCTCAGAGAAAACAATACGAATCGAAATTACAGAGACTAATTGTGATGACAGGGATTTTCTCGTTCACACTTGGCAGGATAGGTTGAGTTCTTTGAATAAGTGACGCTGAGAAGTGCTGAAGCAAGCTTTTGTACTTGCAGAAGACACTTCACAGTAAACGTGCTCACGCTTTAAAACAGCAATTAGTAGTCGACTAGCTGCTTATAACTCATAGTTCAACTCAGGTAAATCATTTCCCGAAACAAAAGAATTTTTGGGCATGAAATCCAAAACCATTATATCAAGGTTGACACGGAATGTGACACATTTAAGTGCTGCTGGGTTGGAACATAAAATATACAGCATATAATGCCATGGAGACGATCATTAGCTGCAGTAGAATACAAAATAGACATGACAATATTACCAAAAAATTGCTTCGAAAAATCTCTTGTGTGTTGTCAAACATTCAAGTCAGGCCTTCTTGAAATCATAGCTCTTAGAAGGCACAGACCAGATACAGCACTTTTAGGCAAACTGACGAAGACTGCATGCAAGGTCGACATTCAGTCTCTTTTAAAATACAACAGCATGTTATGTAAATGTGAGAGAATACACAAACGTACAGATTAAACTGAAACAGTTATGACTTCCGACGCCAGTGGCCTATTGCACCAGTAGTAATATCTGCAAACGCGATAGAACCTATAACCGAATCATTGAAGAAATTAGAAGTGCACAAATCCTCACACATGTCTATCCAGAAGGCAACAAACTTAGCAACGTGCAATATTGGACAGATTTTTTTCTGAGATATAAACATTGATTTATTATTTATTTTTTATATCACCTGAATCACTTGAGGATGAGGTTACGGAGAGTCGTCAAATCTAGTCCCCTAGCTCCATAAGGGAGGTCAGATGAAAATATCTCATCTTTTGGTGAGATGAGTCACAAATAATTACAGTAATAATAAATGGTACAAGAAGTATAAATATATGCATTACTTAAACTATTTGATCTCCATTATCCAAGTAAATGTTCACATACTATTTCACGATGCTGGAAAGAATGTCTACAACAATTGCATAGATGTTTCTTATGCGTATTCATATTATTATTTTCTGCTGACTACAGATTTGAGTAGTGTATGGGATGTTTCTTAAAAATATTATGCCAGATCTCAGGCGAGAATGTGCATCCGCAAAATACAAACACCAAGCTATTTGACTCACTGAATTTGCGTTAGTTCTAAATGCAGTTTGTCGTCCTTAACCAGTTCAGTCAAATGCCAATTTCAGTTCAGTTAAATGTTAGTTCAGTTTACTTGAAATATAACAAAACAAACAGTAACATAGTTTCATTCTAAATTGTTTTTATTAGTTTACTATTAGCAGTAAACGTTGGACAGTCACCAATACTGTGCAAAGAATCCCACGGAAAGGGTAGCTGTGTGTCGCAAAAATATGTCACCATTTGGATACACATGCCGACTATGCTTGCTAGCCATATTAATGTACGCGGCGGGTGCCTGACTAGAGAAGCAGCCCCTCGCGTCGCGAACATGAATTGTTGTCCACTTCCCGGGAGAGGACGGCGGGTCCCGGCGCTGGCGCGCGCTAATGTCTGTCAGACCGGGACTTCCGCCCGCATCCGGTGCGCCCTGCGGGCCGCGCGGCTCTCCCCGTTCGCCTCCCCGCTCCCGCTGCCGGTCCCCGCCGCACGCCCGCCCTCTCTCCCCACGCCCGCGCGGCCTCGCGAGGTTAGTCCATCCGCTTGAGCACACTTTCGCCCGTCGCCCCCATTCAAGTGCTCGCCCCTCGCGGCGCCCGTTCAATCTGCGGCATGCCGCCCTTCCCCGCGCCCCCGCCGCCTTTCCCACTCCTGCCCCGCCTCCGTTTCACCCCCGCTCCGGCCCATCTTCTGCCCCGCCCCGCCCCGTCCCGTTTCTCCACACGTCCCCGCTCTCAGCCTCGCACCCTCTCCCGGCCCCGCCATCGCAAGGCCCCGCCCTCCCATCGCCTCTGCGCGCCCCGTTCCTTCCGCACGCTCCGTCGCTCACCAAGAATTCCGCCCCTCCCTTCGCGGGGCGAACCCCACACGCGGGCATTCCTTCGGCCCGCACCTACGCCCCTGTATACCTCCCTCTGGAAACACATTAACTCTAGCCTTTGGAATTGCCTGCCCTTTTGTTTTACATTGAAACGCCGATTGTTATTTACTTCTATTGACTTCTCGTTTTATTACCTCCTCTTTTGTAAATGACACACTTATTTGCGCTTACCTCTCTATTTTTCACTCATCTCATCTTTCGTAATGTCTTCTATTTAACATTTTCATTTCCTTTGAGTAAATTGTCTTAGTTCACCCACTTTCACATACTAAATAAAACAATACTGCTAATACTAAACTAAAACGTTGCATGTGTGTCAGTGTTCATTGCATCAGCCTCTAATTCACTTCTGTGCTTTTTAAGACGAATCGAACTTTCAATGAATAATCTGCAATGCAATCTTATCATTAGACCGCGGATTTTTAGGCTTTAAAATATGCATTTTAGGTGTCTAAAATAGGTTCTTTCCGCTTCTCAGTCAGGTTTTTTAAATGGTAGAATAGGCACAAATAAAATAGAAAAGTTACAAAAAAACACATTTTTAAAATTAAATACATCAAAGATAAAACATAAATCAAAATTATGTAGAATCAGTATACTATATTTTGCGATAATACTATTTAAGAACAATTTTAATCGTTTGTCCTCTAGTTAGAATTATTTATACCGTATTTTGCCTCACAATACATTACTAATACTTTCTCCATGTTTTCAAGAGAAAATGAATGTCTCTTAACGGTAGTATCACTTTTTTTTCGCGGAAATTCAATCGCTTTATCTTACAGCTACGCTTTATCACAATCTCAGGAATATAAATTGTATAATTATTATTCCTCTGAAATGTACTGCTATTTCCTACTAATTCAATTTATAATCATGCAAACTTATTATATGTTATAGTAGAATTTTCTGAGGTTATTTCTGTAAGTTTCCCTCATATGCTCTAATTTTTATTGCAGTACTTCAACCTTAAAAGATAATGTATTATCGAACAATGTACGCCTGCTAACAAACCAGCAAATGTTATCGGAAGAGATAATAGGTTTTCACTGAAAGAAATACACATTTACGATCTTTCTTTACATAGCCAACGAATTTTACACCGACTAGCTTCCAGGTTCATGATACTCGTTCAGATTTCTTTATATTAGAAGCCCTCAGTATATTGCATGCAACACTGAAGGCTGCTTCGTAAATCGTTCTTTTTTAGTTCGCGTACATATAACTCTTTCATAATCTTCACCATAAAAGCAGGAGTACCTCAGGGACATGTCTCCTATCTTCTGTCGTAAAATATTACAGATCAACCATTCTCCACATTTTCGTGAAACAAAATCTGCACCTCAAACGGTTACAGTTAAAGCCAACAAGTCAGTTTTTTTCCCCTCCCACAATTATCCTGATAGCACTTTTCATATAAAAACAACTAAGTTCTGTATATCCCTATGTAATCAAAATTATATAAAACTGAAAAATTATGGCTACTGAGGATTCCAGGAAAAGCAATAAATAGTTTTTAAAATAAATAATTTAGTAAATATTATTAAGTTTTGTACATTTGTGAAACTGCTTTGAATACATGGATTTGTTCTAATTTAATGATTTCCTTTCTATTCTTTTCAAAGCCTACTTGCTTTTTCTTATTTTCTTTCACGTATGTAATACTCCCTTATTCTCATCTTTTCTTATATTTCAGACTGATTTACAGATGCAAGTTATTTATTCTCTAAAGAAGATTAATTATTTTTTGCGTGTACCGGAGATTATAATAGTTTTCTTTCATGATATTAATTTGCTTTTCTTTCCTTTAATTACTCTTTCTAGTTTCTTTGCGTTTTGTTTTTTATTATATTTTTAATTCGTAATGTTCCTGTTCTTGTGCTCAACTTTAAATTCTATGACCATTTAATCCCACGATGTGGGTCTTTTTCCTCATCTCTTTGAAACAACTTGAGATGATAGATATTACAAATTTACTAACGATACGTTGACAAGGTTACTAACGATGATTATTCTTTCTCTATTCACCATTACACGTTAAATTATTATCGCTATTTTCCCCATTGTGCTCATATCACGCATCTACGGAAATGGCATACGATTAGATTGCCGTGCGATATTATTGTTATGGCTCTAACCAACACATTTGCAGGCTAAAAATCTGCCAACCGTTGCAGTTTTCTGTTTTTAGTTCCAGAACTTGATGTGATACTTTATCTAAGTTTCAAATTTACCTCTTTAACGTTTGTAGTTTAGTAACGTCTTGAAAAGCGAAATTGACAAAAAAGTATTTTTAATTAAATCAACTTTATTTGTGTTAGAAAACGTTTGCTTATACTTTAGTTATACAAATGTATAGTATTTATATAGTAAAATGTTTGCATTGCATGCTTGCGTGCATGTTTGTATATATCACATTGTATTTTAGACATAGTTCTTTATCAAAAAATTCTTATGAATTGGCCCTGTTGAGACCAGTGGAACGTTCGTATAATATAAATACATGAAAAAGAATCTATTTGTTGTGTCCAAAGTTCTGTGTTCATGAGGCCTCCGCATGTGTAAATGCGAGCCTGTTTCTCTTTCTCCGCGCCTGGCGTCCTTCCTGTGGCAGCCGCTCGGCCGCCCACCGTCGCCGCGGTTGCGTGCTCTGGCGTTTCTTCGGACCAATTACTTGACACCGGCTGACTCACGCCCTGATACGGATCTCCGCGTTAGCAGGCCCGCGTGACTGCGCGCGACTCCGCCCCCGCCCCGCCGCCACCCACGCCTGCGCCCGAGCCCCGCTCCCGCTCCCGCTTCTACCCCCCCGGACTTTTACCCCTGCTTCCCTATTCTTGCCTCTTCTACTGCGCGCCCCACCTACCCTTGGTCTTTGCTCTTACAGTCTCCGCATCATTTAAACACCTTATTTTTGTGCCTGAAATATCCAATTATCCTGCATGATAATTTTCAAATGATTTGCCAAAGCGAATTACAGAACGTAGGGCGTGTCAATGAATTTATTTTATTTATCGTTGTTTCATTAATTAATTAATCCAATTTATTATACCGAGTAATGTCATTATTATTCTATATCCTTTATGCTTCCATTTCGTACTTTTCCCTGTTGCCGCGCCTGTATCAATGGAACGAAGGCCTTTCTCCTCCTTAGCTTAACTGTGACTTAACTCCCTTGTCCTCACACACTCGCGCAAAGCGAACACTAACGCGTTTCCCGAAGTGATCAATCTCTCTCTCGGAACGGAAGAATGAGATCTTATGATTGTAAATATGTTTTATGATTTTCTTGTAGTGGTAGAAGTAGAGCTGAGGGTGAGTTACTATTTTGTTAGCAATGCAGAAGAATCAAATCTGCAGTTCGTTTATCGTTCCAAATATGTTTTCTATAACTCGGGAAGCAAAATGTCAAGTTTTTCAAATGTTGATAATCTCGCGCTTTTTAAAATTGTATTTGTTATTTTTTATCTTCTATTCATTTTTCAAATATCGTATTTATAGTTAAAATGTTGGGAAGGGACTTGGTAAATCAAGAAAACGTGCGCAGATAAATCTTCACCCCATACGTCACATAGTTTTACTATTTTTTGACCAAATACATAAAATACAAAATCTTTTGTTGGACTACGAGAAATCGTACGTTCGTGCTGTATTTTTCCCCATAAACACATAAAGAATAGTTAAAAATGTACTTTCAATGGGACTTTGTAGGTATCAATGGAGTTTTGTAGGTTTCAATGGGACTGTTTGACAAAGTACACTTAATAAAAAATTACCATGAAAGATAAAGTTCGCCTTCCCTCTCTTCAGAACATCTCATTACACACACGAAAATGTGTTGAATCGCAAAATGTACTGACCTAAAAATAAATAAATATGCAGTCGGACTTTCGCTATATAAATACACAAATATTACCACTACCCTCTTTCCAAAAACAGAGATTTCAATCATGTCCAAATATTACAGCAGGCATTTACTGATTCTACTTATTACTGTTCTATCACTTTCTATAACCTTTCGTCACTCCATTTATTTATTAAAATATCAATAAATCGTAATAAATTCCATTACTATATTCCTTTTTCTAGAGAAATCCTCAGAATTGTCAGTAAATAAAAAATAAATATTCAGCTGGTTTATCTGAATTTCTGGATTGTGGATTAAAACCTGTGCGCCTGCCTTAATGCATCCATTATCTCACATTTTAAATACTTTTTTTATGCACAAAAATATTTCCAGAATTTTTAAAACAGCAAAAATTAAACCAATTTTTGCAAAAAGCAACAAAAATTAAATTCAAAATGATTGGCTAATTACTCTTTCGTCGGATTTCTCAAAAGAAACTTTTCTATGTACGAATGAAACTATTCTCGGAAGAAACATAGCGTTTTCAGAATCCCTACATGGATTTAGAAAAAAACACGAAAACGTATTGTTTTTATTTTCTTAAAGATGACGCTTCATCTGCGATAGAACTATAATCTGCACACGTTTTCTTGATCTCCGGAATCTCTTCCCCAGCCTTTTGCAATGCGTAGTTAAATGGCTAGTAGAAGTACTCCCAAAAAATTAAGATTAACATTTGAAAATGAAATTTTCCCTCCCAGGTTATTGAAATTTTTTTTGCTTCGGTAAACGAACCACAGATTTGATCAGATTTACTATCAAAATAGCAACCAACATCCGGTCTCTACTCCTACCAAAAGGAGAGCACTACCTTGCAAAAGGAGAGCTCAACAAAACGTGAGCATCGTGAAGCTAAATTTATGTCCTTGGGCAAAACAAGGGGTGAAAAACTTCAAAAGTTTAAAGAAAGAATTTGTAGCCCTTGTCAATAAAATAATAGTTTAAACATTTCCTATATTTCTTGCAAAATTACGCGAAAACTACTCATATATTCGAAAGATTATAGTGACCTTATTAAATTATTAAATATATCGATTAAACACATTTTCTCAAAGAAAAAAATCTATCTTCAGTTTTGTAGTTTCAATAATTCAAAGAGTACATCGCAGTTGGGACCTGCAAATTTTTTTAAACGTTCTGTGCTGTATCCCAGCAAAAAGTTTAATCCAAAATGTTTGAATAATTTTGAGAAAATTTTGAAACTGTTGCGGCAAGGTATTTTGCCGTAAGCGTACCGCAAAGTAGGACTTTCCAATCAGTAAGCAGTATGGTAAATGCCAGTCTCCATGCATGCGTGTTGCAAAGGGAACTGTTTAGCAATTACAAGTTATTAATAATGTCGCTGATGAGGTTGATATCTTATAATAATTTGAGAAATTGTGTTATCTGGTGATGATACCTTCTGATGATGATACCGTCTCTCAAACTCAAATTTGAAGTTAATTGCTTGCGCCACGAAGTGAAGTCAGATATTCTACTAAAGGACACGCTTTTCTTACTGTATATTCAGAATGCTGAATATTCCTTTTTTACGGACATTTGCAATAACACCTCTCTTCTTGGCTCATGTGTTTCAAAACACTTGTCGCCATCTCCTTCTGATGACTTCTCAAGTTGGTATATTTACTTGAAAGAAATGCTCAGATGTTTGAACTCTCGTTTCAGAGGCTATCATCGTATCATCGTATCATTGTAATGAGAAAACTATCACATCTTCGAACCAGAAATATAGAAAAAACGTAAGTGCTATGTTAAGCAAATAACGTTCTTAGTTAAAATCTCGTTTCCCATATAATTAGTTGTTGGTTTCTCAAAGGCATTTTACGCTTGAATTTACATTTTCTCCTCATGAATCATACTATTATATTTTTGTAAAATTAATTTTTGAATAATTACCTCTTTCGGTGGACTCAACGTCTCAAAATTCAGGTGGATTATGATTTGTGGGGTACCATTTAGCCAAAGAAATACGTCAATCACGGATTGCTTGATCTCTTTCTAGCAAATACTCGAGATTCTGGGGAATACTCGTTTTATGAATCGTTCGTGTTACGATTAGCTATTGTTCTAATATTCAATGTCACTCGATTCGTCATTTCGTTTGCCGTTCTGGCCAAGGTTTGAAACTTGTCACCTCTTGTGACATTAGATTTTCGGGCGCGATATCAAAATGAGAAAACGGGTTCTTCTAAAGAATGGCGACGAAAATACTTATGCTTACATCTTCATCCCCTCACAACTTGTTTTCACCCCTTAGAAGAATCTTGTAATCTCGCATCACCACAATTCTCATTTTCGCCATCTTTCCCACCCAACTGATGATCTCTCTGAAGCTTCTCCTTTTTCCCGTCCGCATGACTTCCTGATATAATTACGAGTCCACCGCCCTTCGCACAGCCCCACAATTACCCCACACTTAGCATTCCCCCTTACCGGAACGAATCTGTCTTCTTGGCTTCATTCATCGTTTCTGGTCTGCCGCTCTTTCCATTTCCCTACTTTCTCGCCTCTCGACTTTTCGATGTCGCCGTCCTCTTTGCGTCCTTGTGCCGTCTCCCCGCTCGTTGGACTTCCGCGGGACTAATTCCGCGTTTTCATTATTTTGCTCGGGCGTGAACCGACCTCGTCTGTAAATTCTCACGTAACATTTTGATATCCGCGCGCGAACGCAAGCGGTTAGGAGGGTGCAGTGCTCTCGCTATATCGAGCAAGTGATTCAACAGTACAAGTTTTGGTATTTGCAAAGAATTAATATTTGCCGCTCGGGGTCTCCCGCGGCGCATGTGACGTCCACAGAGGTTGGCGAAACGAGATGATCGATTGATTGATTGTTTGATTAGTGTTTGCGGGCACGTCAACTTCTAAGGTCACTAGTGCTGTAAGTATAGTGCATGTTTTGTCACGAGAGGTGGCTATGATCTTCCCCTCGCGGGTACCTCCTTCCAGCGGGGCACCATCCCAGCCGGGACAAGCTCTGAGGTCCCGACTGACCTCCCAATGTGTGTAGTAGTGTAGTGCATGTGAGTGAAAATGTATATGAGTAATGAGGAGAGGATAGGACATGGTGGAGGAAGAAAAGATCGCTGGCGGACGGTGGTCCGTTTATTACGTTACTGCTTCAGCATACAACTGGCTGAAATCGACCTAGCGATGGAGCTAATGTCGAAAACCCTGCCTCCGTCGGCACTCGAACCCTAGAACCTCCCGTTCACCAAGCGAGAGGAGAGTTAGGAGTGATGATTTCCACAGAGGTGGATCTAGAAAATATTTCAGCGACAATTGCAGTTAGTGGAACTATAAATATTTTTTAAAGAATTAAAAAATTAAAATTGTTTTCTAGAAAATAAAATGTGTATTAATTATGGTAATACTCCTTTGGATGGGATGCATTGACAGTTGATGCATGGTAATTATGTTGAAAAAGTTGAACTGAAATACTAAATATGTTGGCTGTGAGGAAGGAGAATGGACCCAATACTCTGGATCTCTGCGTTCTCGGGTGCGACTGCCGGGGAGCAGCAGACAGCACTTTCCACTTCAGGCTCTTAGATTGAAATTCAGAGCTTTCCCAGGATTATTGGAGGTCGACGAAGTGAAATTGGGGCAGATATACCTGTTTCACAGCATACTCATTCCACCATCTGCTTTGTCTTTCAGTCCCGGTACTCAGGTGGATTCGAGTTTAAGCTCGCTTGCAATTATCCTCTGATTCAATTACAGTTCTTTGGTTGCGCATCAACATGTCATTCCTCCAGCGGTAAACGCAGGGTAGAAAAAGTGTAAGTCATAAGATTTTCTCATAGACGTTCACTTAAGTGCATCACTTTTCTTGGGTTCCTCAAAGCTAAAGATTTGGTTGCATTTTACGCTTGTAAAAATGCTAATAAAAGTAGCGCAGGTCCATTTTCATTAAATATCTGTACTTAACGCAATCTATTCCCCAATATTAGATCTTTAAATTTTATATACACATTTTCAAATATTGGTAGTTTTCCCGTTTTGAATTGGAGCGTGACAATATTTTAGAATTCCGCAGCGTTAAGAATTCGTTACATTTCTCACGTACACCCTATGATATAAGAATACTTAGCGAGACATCTCTTGCCACAGAAGCCTAAGCGCCCTTGTTCAAATCTCTGCCCGCACAAATAAATTTGCTGGTTGTGAACAGTTTTGCGAGTTCAACAGTTATCACTTAATCGTTACAAGTAATGTGAAGAAGGACGTAACGTAGCTTTCTCTACTTATAATTTTATTTGAAATTTATTTATTTCGTATGTTTTAAATGATAGCGGTTCCCCATAGTCTGAATCCAATTATTCATCTTATGATTATTTTCCACGTTCCTTTCTCCACCACTTATCGTTCCTTTTTGTCTCTTTTTTTCCCCCTTGAACCCTGCATTAGTTCTGTACAATTTTTCTTCTTCCAGCGTTCCTGTCCTTCCTCGTTGCCAGCCGCAACACCCTCTCCCCCTTCCGCTTGTGTCCTCGCCGCAGACGCCGCCTGCAGATAGATCTTCATATCGGCCGGGCGCAGCAGGCGAGCGCGAGCCTGTGGCGTTGCCGTCAGCCCCGCCCTGCGCCGCCACGCCCCGCCCCGCCCCGCCCCGCCTTTCCCGCTCAGAGTCCCTTCCCCGCCTCCCACGCTGCGGCTGGCGCCCTGCCTCGCCCCCTTTCCGCCTTCGCAGCCATCTGCGTTCTGCCGGCTTGTTTGCAACCCTGCGATGATAATCTTGATTAATGAAAAAGGATTCATTAGAATAACAGATAAAAATTGTGTACACTAATGCCGACGTAGCAGTAAATTGTTAGCAGCCATGGTTTATTAGGTGCGTAGTCGTTTTTGTCACCATACCCTTATACCTTTCAGAGCATCATGACAATCGTTTCTATGCGTGTAATCGCCAAATATAACCGACGCAAAATCTTGCCATAAAAGTCTCATACAGACCGGAATGTGTCCCATCGTTAATCTTGGTCAAATCATATTTCGCACCTTCGTGAGTGGAGTTCGCTTTTGCGACGATCCATCAGTGTCAAAAATTTCGTTTTGTGAAAACAGGGGCTTCATGGTAATTACTATTGTGTATCACTGGCTGCAGAAAAACCCTTTACTCGACTCAATATGCAGTTGGCCGGTCCAGCGGGCAGGAGGGGCGGAGGGCTGTGGGTGGGCGACGGGCGTGGGCGACGGGCACGGGCGGCGGGCGGCGAGCGGCGGGCGGGGGCGGCGAGCGGCGGGCGGGGGCGGCGTGCGGGGCGGATGGCACCGCCTCCGGGCGGATCAATGCGCCGACGCGCCTGTAGCGGCTCTCGGCGCCCGCGGCGTCCACACCCGCCCTCGCCCGCCCTCGCCCGCCCTCGCCCGCCCTCGCCCGCCCTCGCCCGCCCTCGCCCGCCCTCGCCCGCCCTCGCCCGCCCTCGCCCGCCCTCGCCCGCCCTCGCCCGCCCTCGCCCGCCCTCGCCCGCCCTCGCCCGCCCTCGCCCGCCCTCGCCCGCCCTCGCCCGCCCTCGCCCGCCCTCGCCCGCCCTCGCCCGCCCTCGCCCGCCCTCGCCCGCCCTCGCCCGCCCTCGCCCGCCCTCGCCCGCCCTCGCCCGCCCTCGCCCGCCCTCGCCCGCCCTCGCCCGCCCTCGCCCGCCCTCGCCCGCCCTCGCCCGCCCTCGCCCGCCCTCGCCCGCCCTCGCCCGCCCTCGCCCGCCCTCGCCCGCCCTCGCCCGCCTCGCCCGCCCTCGCCCGCCCTCGCCCGCCCTCGCCCGCCCTCGCCCGCCCTCGCCCCGCCCTCGCCCGCCCTCGCCCGCCCTCGCCCGCCCTCGCCCGCCCTCGCCCGCCCTCGCCCGCCCTCGCCCGCCCTCGCCCGCCCTCGCCCGCCCTCGCAGGAATGTGGATGTTTAATCATGATTAGCTTTATGAAACTGTGAAATCAGGCGTGTGTAATTCTGACGAGTATAGCCAATACAAATGGCGCACGCTGTAAGCACACTTGAAAGTTTGAATGAATAATGCTTTCAAGCGACTAAGAGCAGCCGTTTGATAAATACATTTTACTTTGTTGGCTGTAGAGCAATCTTTTGCTCTTTGCATCCCTCGCCTCTCCTTTGTCTAATTTCCGATGAGAATTTGCTGCACCACTCTTCCACTTACAGGCATTTTTATAGCACCAGACTGATTTGTGGATTTTCTTCGTCATAATTAATTCACGTTCGCTGTCACATAATCTTCACTTCGCTGGCACTTACGGTCCCATTGGTGCCATCGTGCCACAGCATACCGGATTCTTTCCTGCAGCATTTTCGTTTTGCTGCCTTGTTCATTGCGCCCCCTAAGAGATCCGACATCTGGATTCTACTCTTCTCATTCTAAGGTTTCTGTCTAATTCCAAACCAATCCACTGATTCATTCTCGAATACATTTCTGGAAATTTCTTACTTAACATGAATCTGTGGGCTTCCCACGTAAGCCTATATTCACCGCTAAGAAAGGACAATAATTCTGTATACCAAAAGTATTCTACTAGTACATTAAAGTATCTTTAGACTGCATAATCTATATGACTGGTACAAAGACTTTTAAAAGTATCTCTACACTTTCTTTTCAATTTCTCTTCTGTTACACTTTGAAATTGTGATAATTATGTGCCCAGGTCTGGTGCTGGCTGAGCTAATGCTCCTTGAAAGCTCCTAATCTAAGGAAAACTAGTGGTACTACAAAAGTACATACTATTGCGCATTATTTTAAATGCTTTGCTTGCAAAAGTGTTTCAAATCAACAAAAATGTATTTCCGCTCACCAACCCGAACTGAGATCTTCAGAGTTAACTTGCCGACGACCGTACCTCTACGCCACTGAAGCACCGTATTGCAGTGGCCTTTGTAAGATCGAGAAGTAATAATATTCGGATCATGTATAGACACTTCCTGTTTATTTATCCGTATTGATTTTATTTGTGAGTAAAACTGTTTCAAATGATTTTCAGTAAAATTTCTCGAATTATCAATAGTTCTCTGCAACAACATATTGATGAGAGATAAGCAACAAATTAAAACCCCTGCACGTGACTCGAACAGGCGACCTTTTGCACCGAAGCGCAGAATTCGTACACGCCATTTACCCACCTCGGCCATCCGCTACGGACACAGGATCCACACTTGTATAATAGAATTAAAGACATGACTGTTTCAGTTGTAGCATCAGGGAGACGAAAAATTGAGAAAATGTGAAAAAAGCCATCTGGGCGGCAAAAGATGGCAACTGGGAAGAGAATAAGACAAACCAAACGCTACTTGAAGCTAAAGACATCAGAAAACTATTGCGAGAAAGGCTGTGCCATTTTATAACACCACTAGTTTTTTAACCATACATTGTTATATGCGAGAAGAAATTTTAATGAAAAAATTTCGTGTGGGCTTGGGGAAAATATTTTGTTTTGGAAATTGCATCAATTTCAGACACTAATTAAGCGAAATCACCTCGTTTTTCCAAAAATTTATACATGAACTTTTTTAAAGAGCTGATTTTTTACAACAGTCTTTCTTTAAAGAAAAAAATTGCTCTCTCCAATTTTGTTGTTTTGAAATGTTCACTTTTTTTCAATTTAAAAAAAAATGGAACCATAGCCGAAAGCACTAGTACTAGATTTTCTTACCGCCCCTTATTACACATGAGCAGAAAATTTAAAGAAACAATCGTCTATATTTCAAGCAAAATTACACGAAAACTATTCATATTTTCGGAAAATTTAACATAAACTTATTAAAGATCCGTCTTTAAAGAACATATTTCTTATTATACTTGTATGAAGATGCCCACAAAAAATTGTTTTTTTATTTTCAAAAATCTGATTTCATCCAAAATGAAATCAACACCATTGTCTTAAGCGCTATTTACGCTATCCGAAGACAAAGTTTGATAAAAAAATGTGGGGTCGTTTTTGAGAAAATGTTGAAAAATATTTTTATGGCATCGTGTGAAGTATCTTCGGGCATCAAAATATTTGTTTGAATCTCCCAAAGCCACGAATTTATTCAGATCGATTGGGGAATATCAATTTTGAAGAAAATTCTCTGAACGGTTTAGGCACTAGCCTTGACCACTAACGGACTGACATAAGGCACGTTTCGCCGTCAATTGATTTTTCGGTGTGAAGGACCCACCAAACGTGGGTACTCCCTACACCACGTGTTTGAGGATTGTTTTTTCCAAATTTAGCAACAGGAGATACCTTCGTTACGAGGGCCCGACAATAAGTTTTTCTGCCAAAAATTCGCAGTTTTCCTGCGCATGATTGCATAACTTTCTCTTCTTACGAAGAGCTTCATAAGGCAAAAAAGTAAAAATTTGGTCAAGGGAATATCTTTTATGAATTATTGGAAAATCAATGAACCCAAAGATTGATTTTAATCGTTATGCCAAGTCTTCTGTTATCGTGCCTAGGGCACTTCCGCGCACCCTTCCCGAGACTAACGGCCGGCGCTACCCCCGAATCACGACTGCACATGCTCACCTTCCCTTCGTATGTCGCCTCGCTCTCCTCTCCACCAGGGCAGCTGCCCCTTCCCCTACCTGCACCGTCATCACTGGCGCTCGCCCACTTCACGTCTCCCGTTCGCGGGTCTCCCCTGCACCCGTCGCTGCCTCCGCGTCACTCCAAGCGGCCGGTCATTAAAGATTCACGGCGCGACTGCCCAGCCTACGGCGTCCTCGTTCTAGCCCGCGACCGCGATGCCATTTCGCGGCGGTGGTGGCGCGGGCGGTGGGGTGGTGGCTGGGTGGGTACCGGGCGGTGGCCATACGGGGGCTGTGCGGGGTCTGGGCGGAGGCTGGGCGGAGGCAGGGCGGGGTCTGGGCGGAGGCTGGGCGGAGGCAGGGCGTGGGGCTGGCGGGGGGCTGGGCGGGGGGCTGGGCGGGGGGCTGGGCGGGGTGCTGGGGGGGTGCTGGGGGGGTGCTGGGGGGTGCTGGGCGGGGTGCTGGGCGCAGGGGTGGGCGCGGGGGTGGGCGCGAGGCTGGGCGGGGCGCTGGGCGGGGGCTGGGCGGGGGCTGTGTGGGGTGCTGGGCGGGGTGCTGGGCGGGGGCGAGGCAAGGCCAGGGGCCAGGCTGGAGCAGGGCGCGCAGTGGGCGGATCGCGAGCGGGGAGGGGGCGGGGCGGGGCAGGCCGGAGGCAGCGACGCGCTCCGTCTTTTCTGGATCTGCCGTGAGGTCGTTTCTCCTTTCAGTCGCCCGTGCCTTCTCGGGCGTCGCGTCACCGCCTTCGCCATTTGGAGCTGTCCTCGCCTAACGCCGTCCCCCCCGCGCTCCACCCTCCGCTGGCGCTGCTTCGCGTGACGCTGTCTCTCCTCCGGGCGCGTCCGCTGCGCCCACCTGCTCTGACGGCGCACCCTCGCCATGCAGGAAGAGGTGATGGTCCATGGGGAAGTGCGCGCAAGATTATCAATGCCGATATACGTCGCGCGGAAGATTCATGATTTGGAAATTCGGCAAGAAAACAGAACAGATACAGGTAAATTCTCCTTTGTAAACAGAATTGGAACGAATTACCTGCAACAGTGCTGGAGACTCCCTCAGAATGTCAAAAATTTTAGAAGTATATTAAATAAATTGTAGTTTTTAGATTATGCTAACAGTAAAATTATTTTTTACATGTTATTTTACATTAGTAGATAAGCTTTAGCATATCTACTAATGTACTATCCTACTAAGCATATAGCAGGATTATGGGATTAATTTTATAAAATTGGTTTAAGTAATATGTAAATATAATAATATTTGTTGATTGTATATGTATGTATATATAAAGCTGATTTTCCTGCTGTCTTCTCAAACTCCCACCACCGACTGATATGTAATTTCACCTGCCATAATACAACGTCATTTCTCACTAGGCCATTAACAATGTACCCTATTAACACACTTTGCACTCTGCCGTTCTTCGGAATTGCTCATTCTCATAACTTAATTCAGTTTCCCTTGGTGTCTTCGTTTTCTATCCACGTCACCTCTTCCTTTTACCGATTTGGTGTTTATTCTTGAAGATTCTTCTTCAGCAATTCAAAGGTTGGGTTCTTAAAACCTGTGTCGATGTCCACATCCTCCTTGCCATTCTTAGAACTCTCCGTTCTCTGCAATTGTAGTCCACTGCGAGTGTTGCGAGTTGTTGTCTGGCATTCTTCCTTGATGTTCACACCAATAGAGGTTGCCAATTTCTCCAGCAGTTATTGGACTCCCAATTCCTCCCAATTTCATATTTCTTATGTAAAATTGTATAACCATGTTCTTATATATACATATAACTAAATGTTCTGTTTTCATTTATGAATCTTGTCAATCCGGTTGCTCTTTTCTGCCGCGTTCCTTCTTTGTAATACACATTTTTTTCAAGTAATCTACTGTTTTGAACTCTTCTCTTCTATACCTTGTCTCTTACCGTTTTCTTTTCTCTCATCTTTTATTTTACTCCTCTCTTCTCTACGTTTCTTTCTTTTACAACGTGCCTTGACTACCTTTAGCCTCCATTTCACCTACGGCCCCATTTTTTTCGTTTCAACTACGAACTATCTTCCTTGATTTTCTCTCTCTCTCTCTGTGCTCCTCCGCCGCTCGTCTGCTCGTCCCCGGCAGTGGGCGTCCGCCGCGCGCCAGGCGGGTGAGCGCGGGCCGTGTGGCCGGGGCGCCGGGGCTGGCCGTGGGCGGCGCGCCCTTTGTAGGCCCCGCGCGTCGCCCGGCGCTGGCCCGCGGCGCGGAGCGGCGCCGACGAGCGGAGGAGCGGAGCGCCGTCGGATTGCCGGCGGCGCGCAGGCGCCCGCCACGATCCAAGGCCTCATTAGCCGCAGTAGATTACGGGACTCCGTTTGAGGCCTTTGCGCCTTCACTCTTGATACGTGCACAAGACGCCTGCTGCTACTGCCTTAACGGAAAGCTCCCTCACCTCCCCCCCCCGCTCCGACAATGGTAGAAGACGACGGTACTGGCATATTTCTCGCGGCGAGTTTTCTGTATGTTTAGCCCCGAATGTGCATGTGGGGAAAATTCAATGGAAGAGAACGGAGTTGTTTTTATTTTATATCTCGAATTGCATTTGTAGTTTGTTTTCGCTTATTATACTGTTTGCTTTTATAACGTGTCGCCTTCTTCTCGACATTGCTTTCGTCGTTTTGTTATTAATTCAAAGATTTCATATACAAGATAAAATTATATAAGTCGTAGTTTTTGAACGGAAGTACGTGCTGCCAGAATTCGCTTTACACATGAACTGCATTATACGAGATGTTTATACACAATTCTCAGTCGTAACTGCGTCAACAATATACGTAACATTTCAAGATCTATGAGCTTGAGTCTTATTTCTTCTTTTCATGTGCATCTTCTTTCTCCCACCCTTTCTTTTGTTTCCGCAAGCAGAGGGAACGCGGTCTTGGCTCTAATTTGCTGCTGGCGTCTGCGCCTTTTCCTTCCTTTCTCTTGTTTGCACCACATTTTTCTTGTGCGATCCCTCCTCTTGACGCAATAGGCTAAATCTCTGGAAGACATGAATGGGCAGCGCGCGTTTTGTTTCGTGACTTATATTATTGCTTCTGCACTACAGTCGGCGCCCACTTCCGTTGTTTCATAAATAATTTTGATGAATGGACTCTTTTGAGCTTTGCAAAGAAAGTTGTTCTCCTAACCCTTGTCGCCATCATACGACGAAAAGTATGCGTGTGTGAGATTCGTGGAACATGGGGGAGCGATTTGCAAGTGCGATTAGCTGAATTATGTTTCCAGAATGACTGTTCATTTTCTTCCCTATCACATGTTTCAACACGAGTGGACGCAGCTGCGTGATGGTTATGAATATTGAATTTAACAGGCAAAACGTACACCACAAATTTTAAGGCTAGTTCAAATCTGCGTAAATAGCTATCTATTAATGATATTGAACAGTTTTGGAGATTCGTTGCCTGATGTGCTTTTACGTTATTTGTATTACAAAATTAGAATTGTGTATGATCCGATAATTTTAGGTATTCAATCATTTGATAGCAATTATACACGTTCATTTTCAGCAACGTATTAAACGATGTAGTTCCCTGCGTATCAAGAATCTACAAAAAATGCAAATGTGTACTAAAATATTTCGTATTCATTATTCGAAAAAAATATGTACTAATTAAAAAAGCGGTTTGTGGATATAATAAACCGAATCATTAGCACCAAAAAATGTTGATATTCTTACAATGTATTTTATTACGATAATCGTATTTGCAAGTAGTGCTTACTCAATGCGGTATTTTGTTGAAATGACGAAATGTGGTAATTGATGAAATGTACATTTTAGTGAATACGCTTGTTCTATTCACTTTCAAGGCCCGAGATGTGCCATATTGCTCCCTTGGATATTGATGTACGTACTGGCGAATGAGCCATTCATTCGTGGAGCTGACGCACAGCCTCGTTGAAATGAGCCGTCGTCCTCCGAAGCCTGAGATGGGATGGCGTCGACCGCCGGCGCGGGGGCCCCTGGCGGAATTATTCTTGCTCCGCCGCTCTCCGGGGTGCCGCCGCCATGGGGCGGGCGCCGGCCCTGCGTTTGCAAAGTGAATCCCCGGCCGCTGGCGCCTTCCAGGCCGAGCCCCGATTCGCAGCCTGGCTATCCGGCTGGGCGCGGTCGCGAACAGGGGAGTGGGAATAGTGAGGGTGGGAATAGTGAGGGTGGGAATAGTGAGGGTGGGAATAGTGAGGGTGGGAATAGTGAGGGCGGGAATAGTGAGGGTAGGAATAGTGAGGGTGGGAATAGTGAGGGTGGGAATAGTGAGGGTGGGAATAGTGGTAAAGCAGTGACGCGAGAAGTGGGCGTGGCGCGGGCGTGGCGTGGGTGCAAGTCGAGGTGGCGGCGTTCGTGGGCTGGGGCGGACCCTGGCGGCGATGGAGGCGACGAAGGCGGTAGAGGGCGACGCCGGCCGGTTCAATATCGCGGTCGCCTATCGCTCGTTACCTGGGCCGACGCTACGGCGTCCCGGCGACGGCGATGAGGGTGGCGGCGGCGAGGGCGGCGGCGGCGAGGGCGGCGGCGGCGGCGGCGGGGGCGGCGGCTATGGCGCGGCTCGCTAGCCTCACGCGCGCTGCCGCCGCCGCCTTCTGGCGTGCGTCGCCCGCCAGCGCGCTGCCCGATCGATGCTTCGCCCTGCTGGGCCCCGCCGGCCCTGGCTCCGGCCCCGGCCCTGTCCCCGCCACCTCTGCCCCCTGCCGCCCCTGTCACCACCGGCTCCGTCACTGCCGCCACAGCAGCTGTCACTGGGTGAACGAACTGGCGCCATCTCATTCTCCATTCTCACGCCCTCCACTCACATCACTATTATGATTACATACTAAGATAACTATACATTCATACCCAAGTATTACTGATGGCTGATCATCGTTCTTCGGTACCAGCCTTTAATACACTACTAATATTGAATTGAGAATACCAATTTTGCACAGTATGTAACTTTCTTCTACGTGAACAATATATACATTTATTGGCATAGCTTGGACTAATATTAGGAAAAGTGATATTGCACTCATTAGTATGGCTAAAGAGACAGGGTGACATGAGGAACAAACTGACGTTTGAGATACTTTGAATAGGATTTTACAAACGGATGAATAATATTCAAGTTAGCTGAGGAAGTCAGTAATAATACAGAGAGCGATCCATATGTGTATTCTTAATGGATAAAATAAAACGTTAAGTAAATCAAATTAAAAATGATCACTCTGATCTCGTCTTTTCACAAGTAAAATATAGGATATCAATTTAATAACTTACAATGTTTAGAATCTTACGTCGGGCACACTATGTTATGAATCTGAACACATGCGTTGCCCTGTTATTTATCGGAAGTATATGAAATTGTATAGATCGGTCATATTAACTAATATAGCTCGTTTCTTTTATTGGGTTCAATGACATTAGTCGAATTTAATATTATTTTCTTGCTCTCAAATTTGCCTCGAGAACCTTTGCCGGTACTTGATTGATTCTTTTGAAAATTTGGTGATTTTGCTCAGCGTAAAAATCGCCACACGCATTTATTTTTAAGAACCACCGTATTTTGACAACTTATTCTCCTGCAATTTCATTTCGGCCTCTACACACACACACACTCACGATTTTCGTCACAATCGCATTACATATGGAGAGCGATTGAAAACGATTTCATTCATTACACATTTAAATATTGTAAAGTCTACATTCGATGCCCTAAAATCGTCGCACCTAGTATCTGCGAAAATAAATGAACAAGGGGTGACTTTTTGACCACTTATGATCGGTCTTCCCTACGTTTTTGCATGTCTACAGCGGTTTTATTTTGAGAAATCTTAGCATACATACTACTTGTATCAAACATTCATTAGTATAGCCTTAGTGAACTGAAATGTTTGAATTTTACTTTGTCGTCTATTATGCACATTAGTCCCTGTGATTTGGCGAGGGGTTTCTATTCCTGCGCGTCATGATCCGAAATTTTCGTTTAAAGCAATAAAGTAATTGGAGTTTCTCTATTCATTATATTTTAAATTTTGAATGAACCTAAAGAAAAACGCTCGATTTCAATCCCATCGTTTAAGGCAATTTGCGCGAACGGAATAGTCACAATGTCCAGAATCGTCCCATCAGTTACCATCACCTCACCTAACAATCTACAGTCTTTCCATTTCAAACGCGCACTATTCTCACTCTCAATCCCAGAATTCCCATCATCTCATCCCATTATCACTACTTTTGTCGTAACCATTAAAGCCACTCCGCCATTACCGGGGCATATGCACCCTCTGGCGCCTCTGTAACCCAACGCAAGCGGCCCTGGTTCGACCCGCCCTCCCCGTCCCCCCTCCCCGTCCCCCCTCCCCGTCCCCCCTCCCCGTCCCCCCTCGCCGTCCCCCTCCCCGTCCCCCCTCCCACGTCCCCCTCCCCGTCCCCTCCCGTCCCCCTCCCCGTCCCCCTCCCCGGCCCCCTCCCCGTCCCCCTCCCCGTCCCCCTCCCCGTCCCCCTCCCCGTCCCCCTCCCGTCCCCCTCCCCGTCCCCCTCCCCGTCCCCCTCCCCGTCCCCCTCCCCGTCCCCCTCCCCGTCCCCTCCCCGTCCCCCTCCCCGTCCCCCTCCCGTCCCCCCCGAGGGCTCGCTCCTCCCACGCCGCCGCGCCCGGCAGCGGCCAGAGTGAGCCGGACTCTACTTTAGGGGAAAACGGCTTAAGTACCCCTGAGCTAATTGCACCGCACCTTGGGGAGGAGCGCGCCAAGCTCCGAAATTTTGTGCTCGGCACAAGAGAACGCGCTGCCGCAGTGGCTGCGAGAAAGATGCGCACAAAACTCCCGTATCTCATATTCTAATGTAACGCAATAACCTGAGAATTCCGTGCACGCCAACGGATTCTCCTTTTGGATGGTAGCTCTTATACAGTTTCCCACTACTGTGCATGTTTTTAATATATTATGATAAGGTTTTGACTTGCATACATGGATTTGGTATTATGTTATTTCGTGTGCTCAAATATTATCGTACATATTATACACAGACACTCATACAGTAGAATTTCTGTAATACTTTCACACTGCAATAGCACATGGTTTACTTTTGTTGGAATTAAAAGAATGAAAATATAATATACGTTGTGTTTTGGATAATTTTCTCAAATTTCAACGCAAGGATTTGTTACCGTATGTAATTATTAGCCTAATGTGTCCTAATTCAGTATTAAAGACCATTTTTACCCCAGTATTTATAGGGATGTTGACTTTATCAGATTTCAAACGTGACAAGTTCATTGTGTATTACTGTTTCCATAAAAACAATAATAAAGTATGATGTAAGAAAAGAATTTGTATTTTTAAGTGCCATTCTGTGCGTCGATAACATTCATTTTCAGATTTTTTTCTTGCAGGCTGTGTATAAATTCCCTATATTCATTCATTGAATTATTTCTCTCATAGTTTTGCCATTCTGTTTTGAAAATGTTGTTTAATAAATAGTGAGTTCTTTTACCAATCTGTTTCATATTTTAAATTTTCTGGTTGGTGGCAATTATTCATTTCCGATTCTTTCTGAAAGACAATCGGTGTCATAAACTGTCGTTTTATTTATTGTTCTTTTAGTGATGCAAACATGCAATAAATCAGCATTATTAATACATTCATTATGATTAAGTTTTTAATCAGTTGTATTAGGTTCCTTGCACATACAAGAAAAGATTCTGTGAATCACTGAGGAAAAATGTGAGTTACGTAGGTATTGTCAGAGGTAGGCGATAATGACGTTGAATGAAGTTACATATCAACACATTGCATATAATATAAATTATAAGAGAGATCAGTACTATTAAATCGAAATTAATTTATTGGGTAACATTTGGGCGTTCTTGTGCTTTTAAGAGCATCGATTGTGTTTGCATTTGTCAATTCTGCAACAAACTTCAATTGATTCCATTGATAGTTTCAATTGATAGTTTGGCTGTGAGTTTAGAAGCAACTCTTGAACATTTTATACACACACTGCCCACGTCAGTTTGCATGGCTATTGCGCGTGTTTGCATTTGAGGATGCCCACGTAGGAGAACGCAAATTCTACTGGTAGTCCATTGCTTCTGCTCTCTCGGCGGGTTCGTCTGGAACGAGCTCTCTTCGCTGGGTCAGCAACGCGAGGGAGAGAGAAAGGATGTGTGAGTGTGTGTGTGTGTGAGAGAGAGAGGGAGAGAGGGGGGAGGGAGGGTGCGGTCGAGGAGGCAGAGTTGCAACGCATGCATGCAGAGGTGCTATGCGTCTCGCTCCCCCCCCAGCCAGAGACGCGTGGCGCAGGGCGCGTATGCCACCCCCTGTTGCAACGGTGCCATCCAAGGATCTCCCCCCTCCTGCCCCGCTCGGCCCCATTTCCCCCGTCCACCACTTATGCGCCAGCGCTGCCGCACAAGCCGAGTCTCCGCTGTCTGGGTCACCGCATACAGCACGACAAATGGAATGATTTCCACTGCTCGCCAAGAGCATACATACGAGCGATTCTCATCAAAAGCTCCGACTCGGGATGTATTACGGCGGGATTTTTCAGCACGGAGATGCCACGATGAGAGGTATCATTGCGCTGCAATGTGGTAAACATATCCAAATGCAGTATTCCCCACAAATGGTAATATCGTTTACATCAGTTATATTTCTTTAAAAAAAGGCAATTTTACACTTCTTACCCCCGGCGAAATACAGCCGCAGAATTATAACTCACTGAATATTTTATTGAATACAAACAATTAAATTTGTGTTTTAACTGTTGTAATCCCCTATACAATTTTGCCTGTATTCCATTGCATGGTTTCGAGGCAGGTAACTTTGAAGTAACAGCGCATCAAATCTTCATTCATTGTACTTGACCATTGTAAGCGCTTCTTTGATTGTCCTGTAGCAACGGTTGCCAGCTGGGGAACCGGCAAAACATCAACATCATGAGAGGTGTTGGGGGTTACTCTCACTTCTAAATTCAGGAATAGCTTCTTGAGAGACCGGCGCATGCTGATCCAACAATCGGCCACTGGTGGTCAGCTCACTGACATGCCCAGTGCCAACTCCAGGCATGCCCTGGCGCTCCCCAGGCAGCGACTCTTTTTCTGAGGCCTTCTGACTTCATAGACGTCTCTCCATCATTGGTTTTCTATTCTGAGTATCCTTTTAGCATTTTAACCCTGCTGCCAGTGGACCCTTGACATCCACCCACCCCCGGGTCAGGTGAGGGCTTGGAGTAGATTTAAGGAAGGAACAAAGGACACAATTACTTAGGATAGGTACCAGGGGCCTCGGAGCTACTCAGTCCACCCGTTGGCCCTGGGGAGCAAGGGAAGAGTTGTATGATACGAAAGGAATAATTCAGGTAAAGAGTTAGTCGCCTCTTACGACAGGGGGAATTACCGGTAGTGCTATTCTACCAAAACCCCCGGACACCATATGGGGTTTATTATTACTATTGTTATTATTGTTATTATTATTGTTATTATTGCCGTGGTTGTTGATTTTGCTGTTGTTGGTGGTTATGTTTAGAATTACGATAATTAATCCTCTAGTGCTTTGTGAAAATATTTGTAATTTTGGAGAAGAGGGTGCCCGGAAAATGGCATTTTGTAAGAAGTTTTTCTGGCACTTGGTAGGAACAAATAATTAAGAGAAATTTCCTCTCATAACTATGTGTGTGAGAGTGGACTTAAATACTCATAATAATGCGAGAAAAACTATACTACATTTTATTACTGCCTACACATTCTTAGCTTTGGAGAAAAAGGAAAGTGTTTAGTATCTTTATTATGTTAGCCCAATTTCATACCCAATTCCCAAATTAATTTCCAACAATGTTTCTCGGCTCAGTAATGACATTGTATGCATATGTGTATACACGCACGCGCACACAGACACAAATATACTTAACCGTTTCTGTAGAGACTCACGAAAAATCTTCCTGGAATCAACGTTTTAAAACCTATTGCTAAATTATCATATTCTTGCGTAATGGAAAGTATACACTGATCTGTATTGAAAACTGATTTGTTCTAAAATTAGTTTCCTTGGATGATACACTATATATTATGAGTGCGAACAAACATATTTGGGAGAAGTATAAAACATTACTGTTAGTAGTACAACTTAAATTCTGCCATTTATCACATGCACAGTATAAATAGCGAGCATTCATTAATTTGTTTCTGGAACTTTTGCACGATTTATTACATTTGCAAACAACGTTTTCTACATTTGAATAATTAGCATGTGTTTTATGCGAACAATAATACTACGGAGCCTGTTTATTTGCATTACGAAGCTAATGGTCGGAGAACGCTACGAGTTTGCGAATAACTGCTTAAATATTTTACTTTGCGTTCCTGAATTATGGAGGAAGTGATTGCAATTTGCTATCGTAGTACGTGCTTACAAATATTGCGTTTCCTCAAAACACATGCATGCCATATCTAAATTGATCATTAGAAATTCTGTTCCTTGATGATATGTAGTTTCGTGTATTACTGAGCCAATTAAGTCATCACAATTTATTCCGTATAATAAATTTACGAAATAGCCAACCCATTTTCATAACTTATTCAAGGAATTTCTTGTCCATATTGGTCCGTAACGGATACCGAACACGACTAGTGTTGAGTAATTACTGTGATTTTGAAAACAAATGTAGCGATCACTTTCCTGGAGCGTTCTAAATACTTCAGACACCTCACATTCCTCGTATATTTAGATGAAGTTATTACCGAAAACAGTTTCTCAATGTAAAGCAATTTTATATGACTGCGGGGTTTCAGATAATAATAAATGCCGGAAATGTCAACAATATTTGAACCTTGAAAACATAACTGAAATTAGTGCAAAAATACAATGAAACATCGTCATACACAATTAAGTTCTTGCAATTTCAATTACAATTGTGTGGTTTCATTCGTCGATGATGCGTTTGACTTCAGAGTAGCACTAATTTGACTTGAGTAGAACGACGATAGCACAGCTGGCTTAAGCCGTCGTAGAACTCTTGCGTTATAAGAAGTCGACCAATTCACTTTATTAATAGTAATAAGAGTCCTTCTCGGAGTTAGGTATTCGAGGCAGCCGTAAATTCGGAAGTGAAGGCCCAGGGGACGCGCTCCTATCGCCTTGCGTCTCCGCAGGCTCCCCTCGTCTTCTCTGCGCTGCCCAGGCGGCCTCCCGCCCTGTACCTTCCTCCGTTGACTATCGTCGTCTCCCGCTGAGCCTAAATTCGCACGTCGGAATACGCTTTCACCTGAGTAACTTCCACTCCTTTTTCGATCACTATTCCTTTTGAGACCTTTTCCGAATCTCTATTTCCTTCCAATTGGCTTCTGTGCTGTTGATCTCCTGTATTTTTCTTGCACTTCAATCATTCTAATATAGTTTTGTTTCTCCTCCACCCCGTTCCGTCGCTTCCCTCGCCCTTCTGAAGCAACAGCGTCTCGTTCTCTCTTTTCCACCTCTGGCGAACCTAATTCCCCCTTTCATCTTCTTCCTTTGGCACGTGTTCTGACGGCCTACAGGGCCACCTAGTCATCCTTCTGA
>JAHLJT010008446.1:110028355-110090171 GCA_031308135.1 Acheta domesticus | reverse complement strand
TTTTGTCTTTCTTTGTAGAGTTCTCAAAATTATGATGTTGACGAATTGCTGCTCCTAACGAAATATTCAAAATGTTTGTTACACATTTTAAAATATTTTGAATTCTATTACATACTTTACGTATTTTGCAGATACTCGTATATTACATTTCTAACTACCAATTTTCGTGAAATTATTTCCTAAAAACATGTGATTAGCTTTCAAAAATTAAATATCGGTATATTTTTTCTTACTAATTGAGAATTGCGTTTTGACGATTCACGGTGCCCACGTCCAGATGCGGCCGGAGGTACGCGTTTGGATTAATTTCAGTCTCCATTACCTTTGTTATTTATGCCGCTTCGTATGCAACAGCAACAGAAAATATTACCTTCATTTGTAGAAAATATCAATTACATTGCGTTTTTTTAACTTAAATTTCAAGTTTCGAGAAATATTGTTTGTTGCGGAGTGTAGCACTACGAAGAGAATACTCCAGTGATTCTCGAATTCTCATTAAATTTTCAAAATTTTTTTTATTGATCTCATTGCTGTCGAAAATAAAAAAGTACTCTTGAACAAAACGTAATCCCAGTAGACAGGACAAACTTTTTATTTTTAAAATTGATTTAACAAATATTTTATTAATTCAATTAGAAATTGTGAACATTTATTTTTTGTCGGAAAATATTTTCTAACTGTGCATGTGCTGGATAAATAAAATAAATGTTTGTTAGTGTGCTTTGGTTTGACATTGTATGTTCGATTTTATATATTCTTGCCGTCTTTTAACATATTTTTCTACATATTTTGTAATTTCATACTACCTATTTTCCGGATACAAGTCATGAAAATATGGCTCCATCCTTAAGAAAGGCCATTTTGGCAAACATACTGATTCATAAATGAAGAGGTGGGGTAGTAATAAATGGTCGATAATCAGTGAAGTGTAGGAATCACGTGGACGGCATTTGATTGTTTGTGAAGTGTTTTCCGTAATCTTACAATCTGGGAACTATAGGATGAGTTTTCTCAGAATTCTATGCTGTATCTCAGGGTGAATGTACTGGCAAAAGAAACGCAACGAGCTGTAGGAAGGCTGACTGCTTTAATACTCGACCTATAAATTTTATTACTTTGAAGTAAGCGATTAAACACCATTCATTTTCAAAGAAATACAGTTACTTATTTGAAATGTAAAACTCTATTGAGGACGGGTTTTCCTTTATATTTCTATTAACAAACTTTATGAAACCAATTTGAAAAATCTAATATCGTACTACTTACTGTTTCTCTTTCTTGAAGAACTGTGAGACTATGCCAGTTAAATTATCTTCATCTTATGGTCCTGGAGCTCTTTGTGTATCAGAGCTCTTTTCTTAATGCGTTGCTCTTTTTGATACTATCAATTGCCATAAAATGAAAAATACACCTCTCCAAGTTATTTCATGTACATTTTACTCAAGAATAAAAAACGAGATAATGCTGCAAGATGGACATCCTGTGCCCTGTAACTTATTGTCAATCCCATTGCAACAATGAATGGCACCAGCCCTAGAGTTCGATTGTATGGAGAAATGGGGCCATACTACATTACCTGAATGATCGAACAGGTTGCCTGCGGCCGCGAAGCACCTGTTTCGCATCCCTCAGGTTCCGGGATTGATGCCGCAGGAGAGGATTGTTGATGCCATGTAGGCCGATGGGGCTAGATGACGATGGCCCGTCCGTGGTTTGCAGTGAAGTGGTTACTCAGCTGAGTGGGGTTCCCAGCCTCTTCAATCCGGGTGAATGCTCACAAGGCAACTGAGCTCTTCGGTGAAAGAAGAGTAGCAAGGACACTTCCTTTTTGATTGAAGTACTTGATGGCCATTACTCGTGTCTAATAATATACGTTAATTGTCTCTAATTAAGAATATAGTAGAGTTTGAGAAAAATATTTTTTTCATTAGCCGTATCAAGTATTTGCCGTGCCTTCAAAATTTGTAAATGACACATTTACAAGTGGAGAATATTTGCACGTGATAATGCTCTAACATATACATTTTTGTATCATTCCAAGGATGACGAGTCAATCATTAGCGAAGAGACTATTTTAAACATTTTTTCTTTTCCATAGTTTAAACATGATATATGAATCATATTAAAGAATTGATACGATTTATTTACTTATAAGGAGTGTTGTTAACAAAATATATTGTGTACTTAAACGCAGGTGCATGGATTCTGACGAAAATACTATCCAGAGTAATAACGAATAAAGTTAGTGGTACAGTTTTTCGTTGTAAAAACGTTGTTGTGTTTTGTCGTCATGTGAAAATTTTAATCACTCACATTTTCGTTATTTAAAATTCATAAGTAAAAATTGCTATCACTAATATTAACAGATATATATTTCAATTTTTTTTCAAAAGTATGGGTATGAGGAATAGTAGAACGTGTCTGCGAGGTCAACCCCCTCTCTCTCTTCGTGTAACTTCTACTTTCGACCGAAGAGCACTTTCTTAGACGTTATCCTGTCGCGACAAATGATCTGACAGAAGTTGGAGGGAAGGAAAAATGACTACCGGAGAATTAACGGGGAAAAGATTTGCTATCTGAAATGGAAGGGTATATGTCAAAGACTACTATTATTTTGCTTAAAACTTGACGGAGGAGAAAATTTGAGCTGTCGACCGCTTTTTGAGGTGAATTTCTCGGCCAACGAGATGCCAATTATAATTTAATAATGGTGAAAAGACAGGTAATTTATGATCGAATAAGATTCTGCGTTTTTGCACCATTTATAAGGTAATAATAATACTAGTAATAATGATAATAGTAGGGTAATATTAATATTAATATAATATAATAATATTCATACATTTTAATTATTTTCATCAAATTTGAAATATAGTGTACAGAACAGCAGTACAATAACAAAGTATACACAATCAATCACAACCATCACAACATGAAAAGCAGAAATAAAAACATAGAAAATACCACAAGTAAAAACATAGAAGAACACATATCATTATATTAAAGCTATTACCAAAACTACACTTCTCATAAAATTTGTTTAACACAGTACACGCCAAACCCTCTCTAAGTACTTTTTGTACTTTGCACTTTCTACTTTTTAGTGTATTACCTTTGTTGACCACGGTTCACCCAAACATCTGTACTGTTTGCTAGGTATTGTATGTTGCGTGAACCGTGTCTCCTAAAACTTAGATTTTTTTTTAAGGAACAAATAGAAATTGTACGCCAAATCGCAAATCAAAATTAACATTAAGTAAATCGTCAAATTATCTATATTACTTATTGGTAATTGATATATGTTCAAGGAAAAACATTCATTTAGTTTCTTTGTGTATTCTTTGGCTTTTTTTTCGAGAATGTTCCTTGCCATGCAACACTTTTTTATGTTTGGTTATATATCCGTTTTGTTTCATGCACCCATTGAACTTGCTTCTGAGCAATAAATCATATTAACCGAAGTTTTTAGTCTTTTATTGAAAGTAAGAAATATGATGATATAACAGTGAATCATTACAATTAAAATTAATAACAAATAAATTATAAATCATACAGAATTGCAACAGGCAAAAAATAGATTAAGTGTAACATTAACAAATTAAATAACTAATAATTAACAAATAAACATAATAATTATTATTAATACATAATGATAATAATTAATAATCAGTGATAATTAATAAAAAATAATAGAACCTGCTTTTAGGAGAGAATCTGAAGTGTTCCAAGAATTAATTATGATTTTTTGTTACCACATATAAAGAGACCACTTGTACGAGTTTTCCGCCTATAATACACAAAATTCTAAAGGGATTTGTTTTCTTTCTTTCTCTCTCCCTCTCCCTTCTTTCTTTCTTTCTCTCTTTCTATTTTTCTTTCTTCATCTCTCTTCTTTTTCTTTCTTTCTCGCTCCCTCTCTTCCTTTTTTCTTTTTTTTTTTTCAGAAGTCAAACGAGATTTTTTTCGCGGTAAGCTGGGTGACTCACTGGATTTACTCTCAAGCACCTTCGACGCACGCTGCATAAGCTATTGCTCTCCGCGGGAATACCCTCCCAGAAACAACTCAGTTCATCTGTGGAAGGTGAAAATCTGCTCCCACTTTCCTTGCATATCGATTTATATGACACTAAGGCGTGCGGTCTCACACAAAGGCTCGTTTATGCTAATGTCTTGATCGTGTTCAAGCAAGCCCGAACAGTGTGAGCTGTGCGGTATTTGAAAACCCGTTAGATTAATCATTATTGTGTACTTTCTATTAAGCTTCCAAACGTCGTTGTGGTATAGGTGTTGGTCTGCTGAACAATGATCAATTTCCATGGGAGGCGATTTCTTATATGCAGATTTGTTTTTGAACATTCTAATTGTGAGCAGCAGTTGATAAGAGGCAGCTGAAAGAAATGATCTCATATATAAAATCGAATATAGTCAAAGTGTATGAATTCAGATGAAAATTTAATGAACTTTCATTTGCATTTCCCAATTATTAGAGCGCGACTTTAAATTTAAAAAATGTATGTACCCAGATATGCCATACAATGGTTTTTGCATTTTAAAATATATAACGAATTTATATTTAGAAATTTTAAGTAGCGTAATGTACTTATAATATTTAACTCCGTTCAACCAATTCATATTATTGTGTAAGCACAGTATTGATGATACTAATACTAAGAGTATATACTACCAGTCGATACTATCAACACTAATCCTACCAAAGTACATTCTTCCATGCTAGTGGGTGTTTCTGTACACTTCGACGATATTACTTTTCATTCAAATGAAGGCCAAATTTGCTCAACAATCTCATTTCTTCTATCCTTAGAATTGTTGACAGGACACCTGTTACCATTCTTTTTTCGTATAATGAATAATTTTCTTGGCGAAAACTATGTCGCATATGAGATATCGGCCCAATTTTCATTCGGGTCGATGCCTCGCCCACGTTGCTGACACCACACTACTCTTTCATGCCTCAACGCATTGCAGCTGCGGTGCATGCTCTGTAGAGCGCAGAATAATTGAGTTGCGCACCTGGAATTAGAAAAAAAGCCTAGTTTTCTCGGGAACAAAAATGTTCGCCGCGAAACCGATTGCACCGAACGTCAACTAATGATCAGAGTATTGAGTAATTTTTTGTATGTAATTACGGAACCTTGTGCATATACCTGCAGCATAGGTACTTTTTTATTTTCATGCTGTGCAGTCACTTATACGTCTGTAACGTATTAGACGCCGACAACTCGGTTAAACCAAAGAATCTTTGAAAACTGCCACACACATTATTCACAAAGGCAAACTACCGTTACCAACACGCCGAGTGTCAATGTCATTCAGTCCTACTAACGATGACACTGTTGTATAAAAAATCTATATTTGCATGTGTAAGTTTTCAATTGTAGTCTCATCTGAGCTCCTTTAATGTATTTATGCAGATTATTTAAATGACAAAGAATCCAGAAAGAACTCAAAAAACCTCGAGTGTTTTGTGGCAAGGGCTAAATTTGTTAATCGGTCTGTGAATTCACATTATTCATATTTTAATATACAGGTACCTCAGAATACATGTTACGAATAACTAGCGCATGCCGAGGAAACGAAAATGACCACGTTTGCCAGAGAAATATGTGCTGGAACATTTGATATAACGAAATCCCAAGTGATATTTGCAGCTGATTGATAAGAAACTCTTAATGCACCGATGTACGGTAAGTATCCGAAATGACCCTGCGTCAGAACGTCATCTGCTGAACACCTGTGCATAAGCAGTTGCCTAACAATCAGAGCAAATGTCACATTTGTAATTTCGTTATATGACATTTCCCACCATATGTTTATTGGCAAAAAAATTGATCATTTTCGATCTATGTACGCGCCCTAGAAGATTTAACATTTATTGTGAGTCATGTAAAATTAAGGCTATATTGAAAATACAGCCTTGCCAAAAAATTATAACCTTAAAACATTCACACTTATACTTTGGGGAATAGGTGAGACATCTTCACACAATCAGATAAAGGTGACAACTGAAATTTTCCATTCAGATATGAAGCTAAAGGACAGGACGCAAGTAGTTCACAATCCTGTAGCCCTTTGCCCACCGTTCTCCCTATGCCCGTCTATGGTCGGGCGTCGGCCATACCGCGCTCCCATGCTCCGCCTCAGCCCGGGGCGGCGGACCAAGTTGGGCGAAGAGCGCGCCGCGGCCGCACAAAAGCCACATTTGCGTCGGATGGGATGGGGTGGCGGCCGCTGTCAAGCCACGCGGGGCGACCTTTGGCAATCGGCGGGCGAATACACAATAACCTGTTCGGCTGCTGGTGCCGGTGGCGCCACTGTGGCGAGGGCGGCGAGGGCGGCGAGGGCGGCGAGGGCGGCGAGGGCGGCGAGGGCGGCGAGGGCGGCGAGGGCGGCGAGGGCGGCGAGGGCGGCGAGGGCGGCGAGGGCGGCGAGGGCGGCGAGGGCGGCGAGGGCGGCGAGGGCGGCGAGGGCGGCGGCGCGCACTATTCTGCGTGGCCGAGTAAGAATAAAAGATTTCCGGCTCATGTCCCGCACAAAACGGACCGCAAGTGCGTCCGACCTGTCCCGCATCCCCGACAGCGCACCAGTCCTGGCCGACCGCCCACCTACACCGCATTCCGAACGCGCCCTCCTCCATCTCCATCCCTCCGATTCCAACTCTCCATCTTTTCTCTACCTGCTTCGTCTAACCCGCCACGTCCTGCAGTCCACTACTCCCCTTCCTTCCCTCCGTCTCTCTCCACCGAAAGTGCTCTGACCCCCGCCCCCGCCATCTTCCATTACTCTGCATCCTACGTTCCGCGTCGCCCCTGAACCAATCTCCACTACACTATCCCTTTTTCCCTGTGTCACCCTTCACCTGTCTCTTCCGCTCTGTTCTCCGCCCCGCCTTAGATTCTCCCGTCCGTCCTGTCCTCCGTTCCGGCCTTCGTCACGCCCTCTGGCCTGCCCTCCGCCCCTTCCTCCTACCCGTCCACCATCCCGCCCACCGGCCCGACCTCCCTAATGATTGTTTCAAAAATATGTTAAGTCATCTCCTAGTATTTTGGACTGATATTTTCTCATTTTTCCATTTCTGATTTAAAATCTATTGTCAATAATTTTAATAAGTATAGAAAATTATTTTTCACTCTTACAAACATTGATGTGTAATTTTGAAATCTTTTTTATAATGTTTTCAAACTATGATTTGCATCTATTTTATTATTTAAAAACGTATTTAACACTATACTTGATGATGTGAATAATTAATTCACAAATAATTGTGTATATATAGCTGATATATTTTTTTCAAGTTTCATGCAATAAACAAATTATTTTTATTTAAAGAGCCTCTAACTAATAAGGATTCATCCTATCTTTAATACGGAGTTACTACATTGTTGGTTTCATTTTAGCAACAGTATTTAAATATCTTATTTCAATCTCACTTCTAGATGTTTTATTCATCGTCTCTTCCTGGTTAATTTGACATTCTATTAACGACCGTCATTTATTCATTCTTTGACATCTTTTGATTTCTAGCTTTTTTTGTCCCTGCTTTTCCTCTCGTCATCCAATTCATTTCTGAACAGTCACTTTCTTCTGTAAACATTACAATGTATCCTTCTTTCTTCTCAATTTTCGTCAGTCACACTACAATCATACAAATCACTACCAGCTTACTCACGACTTACGGTACTCAAATTACTATCGAAATATCCCTAGTTCATTAAAAATGCACAATATGATGTTTGGGAATCAGTATATCGCCCAGCTCTAATTACAGGGATGAGAAGGAAGAGAAAGGAAACTCAATTCCAATTCGTGGCCCATTGTATAAGGCGCTTTTGCGGCATCCGTTGAGAATTGATCGGAGGAAACGACGAAAACGACCAATTTGGAGTAGATGGCTTCTATTGTAATCCAAGAATTGGGTATTGGGCTAGGCTTAAGGTACATTTCCGTCGAAACTTAGGACGGAGACTTAAACTAGGATCCCCCACCCTACGAAGCTTCAATTGCAGCGTAGTGACTTTATACTTAAACGAATTTGCAATTCACCAACCCGCCGAAGTATTTTCCAACTTACCCTCCCATACCCACCAGAGTAAGGGACTGTACCATCTTCCTCTTCACTAGTGTTTGCAGCTAACTTTCCCTAACACAACTCTTATTAGTTCTCTCCCATTTACGATTCTCACATAAAGCGGTGATGTCCCAATGGACACCATAGCTTATCTCCATTCCTCTGCCCGGACTGTCATTAAAATCTTCGCAGTAACTACCACCCCTGGTGCTACCGCCACCCACCCAACCGCCGAAGGCCTGGTCATTCTCGCCGATGTAACCGAAGCATCACCATCGCCACCTTCATCCTATTGGCATAGCCGCCTGCTATCTCCCTTCCCTCGCCGCCCTTGCTGTACGCGTAGCTCTTTCGGCGTGCGTTGCCGCCGCAGCCATCGTCTCTGCCCTCGCCACCCTTCTCTGTCCTCGGCGTTGGCGCCAGCCTTTTTATTCCGGGCCTCGCACCCACTCCCACCCCGCTCCCCATCCCTCGGGCGGGGAGCGACCGCCCGGTCCAGTCCATCGAGATGAGATGCGGGTCGCGATAAAATGAGCTGGGCCATACCACGCGGCGCGGACGGCGCAGAGGCGCGGCTTTGCCGGCGGTTGGCCGCGTCATCAGCAGCGCTAAAAAGCGGAATTGGCTAATTTAAAAAACGAAATTCAGCATCGAAAGCAAAGAGGGAGCGTTCGGAGCGAGGGGGCGGGGCGGGCGGAGGAGAGGGCGGCGGGGCGAGGGCGGTAACAGCGGCGCCGCGATGCTAATGCGTTGTTGCGGAGGCCGCCGCGGATCATTCAATCGTGACCCGACGCCACAGGCCCGCTCGCCCTAACTTCATCACCTGAATAAATTTTGCGTCAATATCACGGCAATCCATTCTAACTGACATTATACGAGTGAGCCAGCACGGCTCTGTTGCGCCGGATAGTGGGGTCGCATAAGAGCGGCCGCTGGAACACAAAATTTGGAATGCGGCGCCGAGAGGCTGGAACGCAAATTGATTGGAGTTGCATGTGATCTCGTTTTCCATCCCAGTTTTCTCTTCCGTTTTGATAAAGCGCTAGTATCGCATTGCCTTAATAGTTGCATGAGAATGGATGCGGATAGTATTGTTTTACTTCCTCTGATACGTAGTGTAGTGCGGCACAAATTGATATAGAGATTTTGACGCAGACACAAGTTTTGCGGGTTCCTGTTGAAAAAAAGGGATTTTCCATACGTCTGTTGATCTGTCTGGGAACACTAATAGCGCCAAAATCGTTCACAGAGTATTTACTAAAACGGATATTGTCCGGTCGATCAGAATTACGTCAGGACCCCCTAGGATTTGAAATGTATCTTTAAATTTTGGGCCGTACTTTACATATAATCCCTAGGACATTTTAAAAATATACTAAAAATTGGCTTAATTGTTGATATCAAAATATTTGCTCTAATAGAGCAAAGCTCGTTTAAATAAATGGCGAAAATGCAATTTTCAGTGAAATCTTATAATTTGCGAAAATTGCAAATGTTATTTTTATCTTTTCGTGCCATCTCACAAATATTTTATTAAGACGGAAATTATTTCTTATTAAAATCTCTTCTTCCAAATTAGATTTTTAACTGATGTAATGTTAACATTATCAAACTAAAAATAATTTTCCTATAATGCTCAGTGACATTGCGACAAAAAAATTCTAAACAAGAAATTATCAAAAGCAGCTCCCATTTTTTATTTAAATTGTATACCCAATAGAGCAATATTTGCTTAATAATATGTCATTGATTCAATTTTCATTAAAACTTTGTTGCAAAAGTTCAACTTTTTTTCATGTATCGCGACTGTTGGTTGTGGTTTGGCAGTGGACAAATGGATCTGAACGTTAATCGTGGTACCTAAGCCAGCCCGGAAAATGTTTTTTCCAGATTCGAAGACATGTAGAGATATATTTGGAGTGAAAGAGGCAATGCCATGGTGATGTATGCTGCGATAACAATGTAATTGAATTAAGACATTTTAACGTATGTGCGTTTAACGCTGGTTTAATGAATTGTATTACGAGACAATACGAAGAAGTATGTGCTGTTTTAGCACTTATATTTTGATTTTTTAGTGAAGGAAGGGAAGAATGTATGTACTTGCTTCACGAATACACGATAAAACTGAGCACCAATTTAGTAGCATCTTTAATACCTCAAAAAGTCGTTCAGAAATTTCACATGGGTTATTAAAAATAAATTCAAATATATTGCTTATATACTTGCTAAAACTCATTGCATGATATTTCTTTGATAACAAAAATAGATTATGAGGAGATCTGTTGGTGTAAAAAATGTCCGTTTATTCTTTCTTTGTATTTAAACGATTAAAAACGAGAAATATAGTAATAGTAAAATAAGTTCCTAAATATTCCTCTTCATTTCTCTTTTATTTGCGTGTAAGTGAGATTATTGTATAGCAATTCTGTATTGTTTTACTTTTCTTAAAGTACACTAAAATTGTTGTATTCATTTGCCCTTACTTAATACAATTTTAGAATCCCATTCATCTCTTAGGCAAAAGGACAATCGAAAAAAAAACGGAAAATTTAGCAGCTTCCTATTTTAATGGAATTTGTTTTCTCGCAGTCGTGGAGCAATAAAAATAGGAAGATTCCTCGTTCTTTTCGCATTTCTCTGCCCGGCGTATATGCAAAACCGCTCGCATCGCGGAAATGAGCTTTTTAATAGGATTATTTTACCTACAAAGTCCTTGGTAATTGCTTCGAACTGCATGCTACTAGCAATGCGACAAATTATAAAAGCGTTTAAACTTCTTGTATAAATGTCCAGTTAATTTGAATGTAAGTGGGTGCCGTGCCCGTTCAACAAACTCACTCGAAAAGCTTGCTGAAATCAAACCTCTGTCTACCACAGAATCTCTCTTAACCGACAAGCACTTCGGCTTACGACCTTGCAGTGCCACTCACAAAGCTTTTAAAGTATGCATTAGCATTGAATTCGCTTTTAGAGGGTAAAATATTTTGATTTTTGAAAGCCATGAAATATGAAAGGAAATTAATGAAAGGTTTCTTTTTGTTTTTTGAAGTGAGAACCATATCTATCGTCCCATTCATATTGATCACACCAACCACTATTTTTCAGACGAAACAGAATTTCTTTATGTTCGCTTTCTGTGTAATAGACTTAAAGTCTCGTTGATTATGATCTTATTATTCAATTATTTTTCTGTAATTTCAGAGCGATACACAGTTTCATTATTATGTTCGTAAATTGCAGGAAATTTCAATTATTCCTGAAAATGCGAAGTGAACGTGCATTGAAGCGGTAACAAAAAAGTAATAAAACGCCGTATTTGATAAGCGAAATGATTTAATTTCCTGTGCGTATTGCACATGTTTTATTGTAGAGTCGATTAAGAATCTAACATTATGAGGAAAATTCAAATCCTGTTAATTTTAATTGTTAATATATGTAAAAGTCACGTAGGAAATTACTATCGTTTGAAGCAAACTACAAATTAATTCGTTACCAACTAATAAATTGATAAATTGTTCATGCTGACAATTTTTTCGATAAGTATACACCCAGTTAAGTAAACGGTAGAGATTTTCAATCTGATCCTGGAAGCTTTTCAAAATTCTGCTTTTCCTATTGGCCGTTTGAACACGGAAATCAAACATTGTGCCACTTTTCCAACTACGCCACTAATGAAATACGTGGGCGGACTATGTTAGGATAAAGCGAAAAAAAGGCGAAACAGCGCTTTAGGGAATTTGTAGGTAAGAGGAACTTTAGGTAAAAACGAAGCACGTTCAGATGGGGTAAGAGGACAGTGTATTGCGAAATGAGGACGTATTGAAGAAAGGCACGAATGAGAATGGCAAAGAATTGAACTCGAGAAAGGGATGTAAATCACACATGGAGTGTAGTATGGAAGAAACGAAAACGTTACTATAAAAGTTACGGAAACAATGGTGTGTGTGGCAAGAGGTGAGGGACATAGAGCCTGGGGAAGCAAAATGAAGACATATTTGATGTCTTGCATAATCAGCCCAGTACGGGCTTCCTATTATTTTACCCTGCCCTTGCCCCGCCGAGCACGTCGACTGGCAATCACAGCTGCTACGGATTAGCGAGATAACTTGAGGGCCGAAAAGATGATGGTAACTTGATTTCGAGGACATATCGAAAATACACAGATGCAGCATTTTCATTCCGAATTGGTTTATCTGATGCTTAGTATAGTATAACTAGAGTGGACATTAAGAGGATAAACAAAGAGTTATTAACCATTATTAAAAAGAATATTGATGAATTCGAAAGAAAAATTGTCATAAATAAAATTAGTATATATAAGATATATTTTAGTTATTTTTAATTTCGGTTTGCTTCCCCTTTCTCCAGGTATTTGCTACCCCCATCTCCAAAATTATACAATCTATTTATTTAAACAGGGTGGACCACTTAGTTAGCCATAGCTATTTTTTTTAAACGGTTTGAGGTATCGAGATGCTATTTGCGCCATGTTGTTGCAGATGATGGGGCAAATGACATATTTCGTTTTCTTGTTAGTGCCGTATCTAATATTTGAGATATTGACACAACTTTGTTTTTTTAAATGGAAGTATATCTTCCCCCCCCCCAACATTCTAAAGTTCTTTAAAAATGCAATGAAGTACTATAAATATAGTTAATATTCTAAAAGTATTTTTTGCAAAAATTAGTGCAATTAGAACTTGAAAACGCCATGCTGCAGCGCGCAAGATCAGCTGACCTTGCTGACATCGTATACGTGAATCGACGCACCTTGTTGGAAAACGAGAAATTTCGCGGATTAATTTGCAAAATATTATCAAAAATTATAAAAAATTATCGACAATTTATCAATTTTGCAAAAAATATTCCAAAACCTGAAGAGGGAAAAAAGATAACGATGCTGATATTTTACAGTTTTTTGAGATGAAATTGCAATGACAAACCAAGAAATTAACGTTTGAAATTTTCATCTTCATGGTGTATCTAGCAAAAAATATAAAATGTTCTCTTGTGAACTAAATATCGTCGGAACGCAAGGAGTCACACATCACTTCTTAAAGATATGTAAAAAAATATGTTTAAGAAATTACTTTAATTTTACTAGTACTTTTTATGAGTTCAGCCTGTATAGAAGATAATTATTTTTCTTAGTTGCAAGATAAACGTGTCTATTCAAATAAAAATCGTTATCCTGCAAAATGACACATTTTAACATGTTTCATATTTCGTATGCAACGACGATCTACGAATAATGAATATAATCTATCAAAAACGTATAACTAGTATTTTTTTATTTGTATGTGCGGCAATGCAAAAAGCATACATAAAACAAAATCTTGAAGTAAACGAAACGTTAGCTAAATCTTGACGGAACACGACGCTACAATGGGGCAGAGCGAGAACACTCTTAAAGAAACACAAGCCTCAGGGGAAACATCCAATCTGCGCGGCTGGGAAATCGACCTCGTGACCTTGTGCTCTCTTGAACGCGAATACGCCGCGCCAACCGCACACATAACCCAGTCAGCAGAGGAGGGAGATAGCGGGCCGTGCTGGGCAGCTCTTGGCGTCGGGATGGCCGGAATGAGTTACCCCGGCCTCGCAGCTCATTAGCGGAGTCAACCGCGATAGCCCCGACTATTCGTCCGCACACTGCCCACTACTCAACCCACGAATACTCACAACACACGAATCACAGAACAAACGAACAAACCGACCGACCGACCAACCAACCGACCGACCGATGGATAAACGATGAACCGGTGGACAGACCGGTCGATGAACTGACGGAGCGACCGAACGATCGACGGACCGACCAACGGACGGACCGACGGACGGACCGACGGACGGACCGACGGACGGACCGACGGACGGACCGACGGACGGACCGACGGACGGACCGACGGACGGAGGACAAATAGAGTGACCGAACGACTATCCAACCGCTCGAAGATCGACGTCGACGGAGTGACCGACCGACCTGCCGGCCGACAGATCGATCCCTCGACGCTGCGTTCCCGCTACTAAAAACAGCGTCCTCCATAATGATCTGATGGTGGCCGCCGCCGGCTTTTTTCACGAGCCCCGCGAATCGCTGGCGCGATGAGAAACCGACATCGCCAAGCAATATTTAAACTCCACTTTTGAATGCACAAGTTCCCTCCGGAGACAGATAATTTCGAGCCGGCGCGGCGTTGTATTCGCGTACGGAGAGCAACATGAATTTCGAAGCTGCGTTCCATTAATTATTCACTCTCGGCGACGGTATTAGAAAGACCGGCGTTTAATGTCCCGGAAACATTTCACCAGGCTACTGCCGTACAACAGTTATACCGCGAGGAAACGAGTGAGTCGGTGGACGAGTCGATATGGTCGGACGTTGTGGGAGGAATTTCGCCGAAAATGCCGTTTGTTGTTCTTTTTATTCGGGGCGTTCGGTTAAGTCTGCGCATCTCCGTGAAGAACTCTCACCACGCCTCAGAGCAAAGATATTACGGGCCTGCGTGAGAATTTATACTGACGATTTCTTTCTTGGATCAGTTATAAATGAGCGATGCATCGCTAAGCGCTGGTGTAGTCTTTTAGGAAGGCAAATTATGATGCCACAGGGCAAAAAAAAATACTTTTCCAAGATGATGCATTGGACTTTCGCAAGCTGGCACTTCCTGTACATATTGGCCTCGCACACTGCTCGCCCTCACTCGCCACACTCACTCGCCGCCCTGAGTCGCCGCCCTGAGTCGCTCTCACCCTGAGTCGCTCTCACCCTGAGTCGCTCTCACCCTGAGTCGCTCTCACCCTGAGTCGCTCTCACCCTGAGTCGCTCTCACCCTGAGTCGCTCTCACCCTGAGTCGGACTCTCACCCTGAGTCGCTCTCACCCTGAGTCGCTCTCACCCTGAGTCGCTCTCACCCTGAGTCGCTCTCACCCTGCTCTCAATCGCCGCTCTCACCCTGCTCTCACCCTGCTCTCACTCGTCGCCTCTTGCCGCTCTCAATTGCCCCCTACCCCTCAATCGTCGTTCGCACAAATCATTCTCACCCGCCGTTCTCACTTGCCGCTCTCGCACTCCAAATTTTGAACAATGTGTATAATAATGATAGGTAGTAATATGGTAGTAATAATTTCTGATATATTTAATTTCCCACGTTGTCTTGAAAGAGACATTTTCTGTACTACATTGCAAATGTGAATATTATCCCCGAAATAGACTTTTAAAATTAAACTTTTGTATGTCGATCGCCAAAAACTTTTATGCTGCCTTTTCTAAATTCGTCCAGAGATAATTTTTCACATGCATTCAAGATCCTCTTTTAAATTAATAGTCCACAAAAATACATTTTGTAAAGAAACGAATATCAGAATTTTAAAATAACAATTTTACGTAACAACATTCATGCAGAACATTTCCATTTATTTTTCTGTTTTCACTTGTATAATGTGAAGTAAATATAAAATTCCAATTCATTAGTGAGTTCCAAGAATCTAAAAAGTATAGGAATAAATATGCTTTTCTGTAAGAGTTTTCATCGTTAGAGTAGCCTATTTTAGATATAAGAGATATGTATATTTACGGAGAGAGAAAAACGCCTCTGGGCTCTTCGAACCGAGTCCAAATTTAACGCAGTCCAAATTGACCTTCTCAGAAGCTCTTTTTGTCCGGCTGTTGCAAGAAAATCACGCAGTAGTATTTTTGGGGTTCTTTCGACCGTTTCCCTCATGCATGGCGCCTCGGGGTCGTGTTCGGAAACATCAGAGCTAGCCCCCGAGGCTGCAGCTAGACAAATTGTAATGGATCGACTCCCGGAATAACTATCGGCCTTCCCTTTACGTGGGATCGGAGGCCAATTGCTCCGGACGGCAGCGGTGGGATTGTTAGTCGGAGAGAGGACAGTTCCCAATTTATCCTTTGCCGAGCACCCACGCGCACAGCGCCGCTCTCTCTGGCCCCTCCCCCGTCCCCTCGCCCCGCCTCGCCCACCCCCCACCGCCTGTCCCCGATACCCGATGCGGATCGTGAACGCCCCTCACCCTTCTCCGCGCGCGGCCCCGAAATGGGCCCCGTAACCACGGCTGCGGCCATGCCGTTTGCAAAGTCGCTCTCACTGCCGTTTTCTGGTCGCCGCTTCCCCTTGCAGCGTGGCATGCTTCTTCGCCTTCCGCATCTCCTGCCGCTATTGTTGTTTCTTGCAAGTTTCCTCGATGGGCCTCATGCCACATCGCCATTCCTGACTCCAGATTTCTACTTTGCATTTGTCTCAGATGCGTCATCGCCATCATTCCATTTCAGACTCAGTTTCTTCTGCTCAGTCTCTTCTGGTATGACGCCCTCATTTTCTATCATCCACAATTTTCTCCATGTGCCGTCTCGTCCCATTTTTCAATTTTACTTTCTCCTGTATGTAGTACAGAAAGTTGTGTAATGTGAAAATTTGGTGACGAGAATGTAAATAAAACATTCGTTTGGGTGCACCTCATTCCGAAAAAAACGCTTTCATAGCCGTCTATCTGTTTGACTGTGAATGAAAAAGACTACGGCCTAAAAAGAACAAAATATTTTCCCGGAAAAGAATATTATTTCATTTCCCCCGGCGGAACACGGGGCCCTGGGAATTTGATACATTTTTCATTTTGAGGGTAGTTCTTGGAAAGCTCGAATAACGTTTCCAAAATATTGTAAAACAATCATCCAAACGCTTTCTTCAATTTTTCTCAAATAAAGCAAAATACATTTCATAATATCGCAAAATTCCAATTTGTATTAAAACCAAATTTTCAATTTTTTCCGAACCTATCCTACACCTTTATAGAAGCTAGAGATTAATTTTATAATGCAAACTACTTTTCAACACTAAATCTTTAAATCATTTAAAATTACGAGTACTTTTCGCTTAATGTTGAAACAAATCGTGACAATTTTCCTGATGCGAGTACAGAAATAATACTGACGGCATACTTAAACAGAGTTTATTTCCAACATAAAAATGTATACAATTTCCCGCTGGGGCCGCCTGCTAGTGGCTGCCGACTGGTCGAGGCTTCGAAGGGCCGGGCTGAGCCCTGTGACGCCGCGTGTGTGTGAGGTCGGCGGAGCGAACGCGCCGATGCCAAGAACGATTGGGCGGCTGAGGGGTTGAGGCGTCAGGGGGAGAGCGGACGCTTCGGGTTGATGGGGCGAGGCATGGGCACGGAACGCGCAGTTGCTGCTCGGCTGATAGTGACGCTGGGCGGGCCACGTGGCGCTTAACTGCGTTGTTTTCGAATTCAATTCCAGGATCATTGATTGATGAATTGATTGGTGATTCCGGACGCGTCAACAGCTAAGATAATTAGCCCCGTAAGTGCAGTGCATGCTTTTATCTCGGGAAGAGGGGGTGATCTTCTCAGCTGGATAGTGAGATTTTGCGCCGTCCTGCTCGTCGGCTAGGGGGGTTTTCCTCAACTAGGTATCTCCCACCAGTCGAGCATCACACCAGCCTAGACAAGATCTCAGCCCCCGACCGGTCTCCCGGCAAGTGTGATAGTGTAGTGCATGTTAGTGTATGTGTGTGTAAGGGGTGAGGATAGAACAAGGAAGAGGGAGGAAAGATCCGGTCCGTGGCCCGTTTGTAGGGTACTGCTCCGGCATTCGCGTGGTAGTGGTCGTAGAAACGACGGGAAACTATCTATTAGAGCAGCTGGCCGGTAGGATTCTCCTCCAGACTGCGACTGAACTCAACCTAGCTAAGTAACTAGTGTCGAAAATCCTGCTACCGTTTGGACTCTTACCTAGGAGCTCCCAGCAGAGGCACTGTAGTGGCATCATTTGTTGCCCTGAGCCACCTCTCCCGGCCGATTCGAATATCGCGCCGTTGTCGGCTTTAGTGCAGAATAGTAGGTGAGGTACGTTGCGGAGTGGTAGTTGAATCTCGAATTGTAATCAAATATCCCAAATTGAAATACTTGGACGTAACTGAATTCCAATGATAGAAAAGTGGACAGCTGTGTCAGTGAAAGGTCGAACTGGCTTGACTGAAAGCAGGCTTGCAATTTACGTTTGTTTGATAGGTTTGTCCGCGTATCTATCGTTTTGAAGTAAATTGGCGACCGGCTACTCTCTCAACACAGGGGGCGACAGCACGTACTTTTTACGGCTACGGTGAGGCTTGACACTCCTTGCGATTTGAATCCGCCAAGGTGACAGTATTTTCAAAAATATCTTAAACAACATTTTCAAACAAAATATCTCAAAGAAGATTTTCACAAAATTGGCTCCAAACGTTTTCTTTCTTTTTCTTCTTTTGCATTGATATTTTGTGCAAACACCGAACACTGTCATAAGAGGAATTTCATGTAAAACGTTTGAACTTTTCAAACATTAAAGATAATATTAGTTTCTTACTTCTCATAATTTGTAGAGTAAAAACTATTTTCTAGGCTTTGGCTTAAGTGTTAGGACAGAACATGTAATAATAAAAAATTACGTAACCGTTGGAAAAAAATACGAGCAAATATATCATTATGTAGCATCTGTAATTTGTTTTATCATATATGTAATATATAACATGTTTCGACAATAAACAATGCAATCAACACGAAATCTTTGTGAAATTCCTTTTGTTGATTCAGAGTGTATAAAATGTGATATTTTATGAAAAAATCGTGTATTATAATTGGTGAGGGTGCATCATATTTCATTGATGACAATTCTGTCTGCCAATTTTCTTTTTTGAGAAATACACAAATATTTGTTCCTTTTCGCCATTGTTTTATTTCATTTCATGACATTGAGATGTTATTTTCCTTCAGTGCTTCTCCACCTCTCAACTATTACGTCATATTCTATTTAATACAGTTGCTAAAACCTCTTCACATGAAAAAAATTAAACGTTGTGGGCCAGTGATGAAACAGTTCAGAACAATAACATTCAAACGATGCAATTAAATTGAACTTGAATAAAGAAAGTTCCTTTCGAACGTCAAAAAATGACAATAGGATGCTTTGTAATTGCATTTTGGTAAACTCCATAGCACTGCGAACACGTGCACCCGATGTGATGGGGCGACGTCAACCCGTGCTCTGTTTCGGATGCAGCTAACTGGACTCGCGCCGCAGTTTCCGTTCTTTCTGCCCCGCGCGAAACGACCAACAGTGCGTTTCGAAGGCCGATCAATATGAATGGCTCCGGCGAATTCGAGGGCGCAACGTGATCCGCACATTTTTCGGATAATAGAAAAACTACACAGCGCGGTTGTGGCAATATTATTGCTGTTTCCGGAATCGTTTGAGTCCGCGCGATGCAAAACGCATTTCAAACAAGTCGATCAAAGGTTGCTCGTTTCCGCGCCGCTTGTCAATGGCCAGTTTATATTTTACGTGAAGTGGCGGGTAGACGCGGGGCCATCAGCGGAGCGGTGCGGGACGGGGCAGGGCGGAGGAAGGGCGGATGGAAGGGCAGAGGGCGGGCGCGGGTGGACGTGGGGGGAAGGGCGAAGGGGGAGGACGAGGGTGGCGCGGGTTGCCGTCGGTCGTGACTGAAGGGTGTCAATGATTACAGCGTATCTGCCAGGCACTCGTTTAAGTGGTAGTGCGGCGAGGAGGATGGGGTCCCGGTGACGGCTCTTCTGTCGACGCAGCAGTGTGCGGTTCGAGCTCCGTGACAGGCTGTCATTTACTATGTGAAGCAACAATAGGCCGTCGCCAGACATTCGCCCTCGCGCACGCTGTCCGCCCCGCCTCTCCCTCCCGCTCTTCGTTCCCCGCCCCCTTCCCCGCCCCCCTTCCCCGGCGTTCCACCTCGCTCACTCCTCGGTCAAACATTGGCCGTCCTTTGCTATCATGCTGCGTGCACTGGGCGCTCATGTGTCCAAGACCGAGCAGACAATACTTCTCCCTGAAGTTTCATGAGCGCTAGTTCTGTAATAATAGTAAACGTGGAAGTGTCTCATTTATATACAGATGTCGCGCGAATTCTTGAATATCACATAAATTCATAATTAATAGATGTTACCGCACCAATATTTTGTATTACTTTGACATATTCTTCGTTACTGTACAAGCTGTTGCAAACCACAATGTCAAATATGTATTTAAATTATTATTTTCTCAAAGTTACTTTCAATTGTTTGTCATTAAATTGGAATTATCGTAAATTATTATTTTGTCTTCATGTTTTCATTGTATGTGAGAATGCCTGGATACTGTTAATCATTTTTAAAACATTTGATTTATGATTTATGTTGACGATCTGGCAACATTGAAGCGATATTATAGTAAATAATAACCAAAAAATAAAACGTGCGAAATGTTTGCTGGCACCACGTTTCAATAAGAAACGTTTTTTCTGGAGTCGAAATTGATACTATTTGAAGGGTAAAAATGAGATTCGTTACTTTCGTTAGGATGTTGTCGAATAAGGAGCTGTTTTGTAATACCTGTTTTACGTACTGATGTTTGCGTACTTGTTTCAATATCATCTTACTCAGCTTATTACGTTTAATTTATAATTTGAAATATGTAAATATTGTGTATGAATAATGAGTTTCTGTGACACAATATAGACTTTTCCAAATGGCCATTATAATGTTTTTAACATTCAATTTTATAACATTCATGAAAATATTATGGAAAAGAATGAACATAAAATATATGTGGCAAAATATTATATTCACATTTACACGACGATAAAGAGGAAAGTTCAAACTTCAATATACAACAAGGGTGCCACAGTTGTTTAACATGCTTACACATTACCTTCTAAAACAAGAAGAAAAACTACGATGTATTGTTTGACCAATCATTCTCTTTCCTTATGACCTTTACAGTATTCCATTTTATCAAGCCTTAGATGTGAGAGCGCAAAACTATGGAAAGTATTTGGTAGTGACAATTGGTGAGGGGAAAAGAACATAGAGGATAAGAGTGAATATGGAGGGTATAATACTATATTCACTTTGGTGAATATAGTATTATACATATACATAAAGTTTTAACTGTTTTGACGTCATATACATCCCTTTCCGCTAATTGCCATATCTTCGAGAAACCGATTAATTTTTCCGTAAGGCTTATGGAAATATTATTTCTTTTAAGTGCTCACCATGCCTCGCGGCCAGTCAGGTACGTTTCGTTGATTCATCAGTATTAAGCGGCTGCCTCTAGCAATTTTGCATTGCAAAGAAAAAGAAGCGAACGAATGGTGGGTATTATTTTTGATTCAGAGCCTTCATGCGATGAGACGGATTGTGAGATTATTTACAAGGAAATCTAAAAATTCTTCAGTGCCGAAATAGACTTAATTTTTCCCACTGAGCGCTTTAACCACATTCCTGTAAGGATCTGTATTTAAAAGACTGTTAACTTCGGTTTCTGCTAGTTACTACGTCTAAAGGGTCCGCACCTGCACACTGTGATGATACGTCAGCTCCTGGAAAAACGAAATTCGTTGAAGTCAACCTCAGTTCGCATCAACTCTGCTGAAAACGGCTGATTGCAATATTCCGGCATTAGTGCGGAATCAATATTGACGGAAACTAGTCTGCGCTTGAGCTCTCCCAGACTCTAGTTTCTACCATCTGTTCTTCTTCCTTTTCCATTTGGTGCACTTGGATGCTGACGTTCAACTAATTTTGCTCCACGCGTCCGATTTTGAGAAGAGCGACGAAAAGTGTCAAGGTAAACAATACGGCACCCTCACTTTAGCCAGGCATACCACTGACACAGACGCTGCGCGGAAAGCTCGCAGACGCTCAGGACGTATGCACTCACGCAAACGATGTAATGGTACGTCACATGGCTTTCCCCTACGACCTTTTTTTTGAACTTATTGAAGGTCGCCTTCCAACTTTAAGGTCATATAACTACCACTATAAGAAACTTTGGGGGTAACGGTAACAGTACACAGACACACACAAGCATCCATGCGCTGGGTGGGATTCGAGCCCGCGACCGTTCAGGCCCGAGGCAGCTACAGCTCTTCAGCCTTACTGACCTGGGTTATCCGGACCGACCCTACGGCCTTTCTCTTTCACCGCTCACAGCGGCTCCGAAATAAGTCATTATTCGACGTCTACCGGGAGCAGCTACAGTATGACTTCTTTAGAGAAATGGTATGGTTCTTTGATGAACAAGCTCTTATTTTCTGTCGATGTTTGTTAGTATTTGATACTTGGAAGACATTGGTAAGTAGATATTTTGATGGAAAATGTCTGTGCAAGAGCTTGAGACGAAGGTCAATTCTACGCCCCGTCTTATTTAACACATACATTGCTGGCATCCCTGCTACAACTTTTGAAAGATTCTTATAACTCGATAATATTTCTGTTGTTGCACAGAACACAAAATTTTAGTCATCCTCTGATTGCTCAACTTACCTTGGAGGGCCACTGGCAATGGATTAATAATTATGGGTGAATGGATTAATAATTAATAAATAGGTAATAATTAATGGTTGTTCGAACAATTTGGAAATTTAAACGGAATCCAAACAAGGCATAGCATCAAGATTCTATATGAATAGCAAAACAAAAGGGTGCTCTGTTAAACTTCACAGTATACATTAAAATTACAACATTTGATAATTTTCGTACATAATTGTCTTGGTACCAAACTTTTTGAACGCTTGCTTTCATAACGAGGCTCCTCTGACCTATCTGAAGAGCACAATGAAAGCCAGAGTAAATCTGATTGATAAACGCGCTGGAAGATGCTGGGATTCGAACGTATATGTCCTGAGCTTATCGACTGAGTCGTGAGGTTATCGACTGTCTTTGAGCTGCGGAGTACTTTGTCTTGTGTTAGTGTAAAAAGGAAGCAGATATTCCACCTTTACTTGACTTTCAACGTAAGAGAGCCATAAGATTTATCTTTGGAACATTAAAACCTTCCAACGCTCACTGCTACCTCCTTTCACTGATCCATACTGAATTACCGGCTGAAGAAGAAAACAAGCCACATTTCTGAAAAATTAAAAATTGCGCTTCAGGAAAAGTGGCACCTGGCTATACACTGAGAATGCTAGCAACAGAAATTAAGTTGGTAGCATAGCTTGTAACAAAAGAAAACGTAAATAGCGAACTTACCACAACATAACAGATGCTGGGAGTGTTAACCAATTCACTTGTTTCCCAATGATCTGGTTGCTTTCAACATAAATGCAATTTTTAATGAGGCCCGTACTCGGCCCGTACTCGGCTAGGTGCCGGGAGACTTTCTGGCTCACTGTAGTATATGTGGGGGTTCCTGAGAGATACTTACGGCGACAGCGCAATGCAGATTAGACGTCGCATACTTGAATGCTGACCTCTCTAGAAATTGGCTGCCAACATTTTCGCTCTAAACCTATGTTTTGACGATGCAAATAATTCGCAAACAAACTGACCTTTGACTAGTATAAATTTGATTCATTAAACTACAATGCATTGGTATGTTGTGTTTTTCGGTTCGATTGGCAATGTTTTTTGCAATCTTCTACTAATACCTATTTTTAAATTTTAATTATTCATGAAATATCTATTCATTCTATTTTTTATAATGTGATTCAATTAGTTGTAAACATTATTCAATGGGTGACGTTTTTCTTTTAAATCATGATTCTAAATAATAACGATGGTGTAAAACAATATTTAAGAAGCTTATACAATGGAAATAAATAGTTGATACTTTCTTTCCTTAAATCTTGTTTGCTCGTCTCGTCTACGTATTTATACTTTCGTTTCCGGTTGTTTTCCTCATTCGATCACATTTTCCCTTAGTGTTTCAATGCATTTATCTAATCTTTTTGGTTTTCAGCGTCTCATTCTCGCAGTCGTCCTTTTAGAAAAGAGGAGGTGGTCGTTACTCCAGCACCGCAACCCTGTCGGAGATAACGACTTGAGGAAAGGTCATGGCGGATGATGTACTGCGCGCCGCCCCCTCCCCCTCTCCCTCCTGTAGTCGGAATGGGAACGAAATGATCACGCGTAGGTTTTGAGCAGATTCCCTTGTTATCACCCAGTTATTTGGACGAAAGGAAACGATGAAACAACTTAAACTCCTGTTTGTCGGTCTCGACCCTGAGATTTCAGGTAGCAATCTCTGTAAATCATAGCTTCCAACGTTCGTGGTTGGAGGTATAGTGATCTCGGCGACGATTCTCCCAAGAGAACAAACTAAGAATTTTTTACAAAAAATACCGGTTTTGCAATTGCAATGTTTGATTCTTCTGAAAAAGTATTAAGTCGATAACCTGGAGCTTCTTATGTTCATCAATGCCTTTGATGTTTGCGGTATTTCACGGGCTTTACATTTAGAGTGTATGTTAAATAACTTCAGGAGTTTTCCCCATTCGTTGCGATTAATACACATTGCAAATTTTTTTAAAAATGTTCACGGTGGTCAATTAAATTAGGATATAGCGAGAAATTCCCATAGTTAAAAAAATATTTCAAATTGTTAAGGTGTTAAATGAGTTGTTAGCAGCCACATCCCGTCCACAGGATGGAGTTGACGAAGAGCAACATTGAAATTTCATATGGGTCTCTCTCTTATTTGCATTTCAGATGTTGTTGCAAAACAGATTATGTTGCAAAAATTGATAACATTTTTGAGAAACATTTTTTATATTCAGGACAAAATGCGTTGAAATACATCATATCTAAATTCCCATATTTTTTCAGTTTGAAACGATTAGGATTCATTTTCTATCTAATCTGTGAGAAAAAATGCCAATTTTGTTTACATTTTCATGAATCATGATAGATGACTCTACGCTCAACGAAAAGTAGCGAAGCACTTGCGTTATGCAAAATTGTTTAAACAAAGTATAAAGAATTTGGTCAACTTTTATAGGTATTTAATTAATGAATATTGCATTACGCTGAGCTGGATGGCTGAGATTGCTGGAGCGTGTGCCGACCCAACGCTTCGGTCCGAAGGGTCGCGGGTTCGAGTCCCGCCGTGGGCATGGTTATCCCTTGTTTTTCATGTACGTGGGTTGTCGCGGAAGGCCTTATGAGCCTGCTGACCACAGACCGAGGAACTCAGGTGTGTCTGGTGTAAATGGTTGATGGGGACATTGTGGGTACCCGGCGCGGGTAATAATCCAAATCCCCTGAAGCTGGAAAATGCCCCAGTAAGAATATTGCATTATGAATAAATGATAATGAAATAAAAATTGTAGAAAATTGTGTAACAAAACAAAGTACATTTAATGCTCAGAAAAAATAAAAAAAATAACGATTCCAATACCTGAAGATTTTCCTATGCACTTAGAAGAAAATAATAAATAAATAATTAATAACAGATTTTGAGTAGTACGTTCGTAATAAATATGTGATATTTTGTGTAAATCTACGTTGTCCCGGGCGTAAATCCAATGTATTGCCTGTCTTCTATAGACATCAAGCTTGATTCTCGATAATTTTGAAAATTACCTTATTATTATGTTTCTTATGCTACCAACGTTTTTCATTTGTTCTTTTTTTCACTTATGCGTAGTCGCATCGTCGTTTGAGGTCATTAGCCATATTTGTACATTGAGTTAACAAATAGTTAATGCCGTATTGTTAATCTTGATAGAGGGTACAAACAGTAAAATCTTGGTCAGATTTTATATATTTTTGGCCTCAATTAACATATTGAACATGCACACTGAAAACCACAGATACTCCAGTAGGTCACAAAATATAAATATAAACTTCAAATACAACTTGTATTGTTTGTATTAAATTGTATTAAATATATTTTTATCTTTACAGAATTGAATCACATTATCATCGGTAGTACTACGAATGCTTTGGAAATTTTCGATAAATTCCCGACTCGGAAAGCGAGAAAGGGTTTTATCTGAGAATTTCTGAAGCACAAGTGGTATTTAATAGGAGTATTCCACGAATGAAATTACGTACAACAGTGTTCCAAAATGCGCCAAATATTGAAAATTACTGAAAGTTGTGTTAAGATCAAAGAGGTTAGGTTACAGTACACACGCGGTTTATTGGACATCGACATAGCGATCGATGTATACCGCTTCTTAAGAGATAGTTTATGATTGGTCAGTAGGGAGAAGCGGTATGAAAAATGGGATAGATAAAGCGATACACTTTATGAGACACTGCCTTGATTGCGGCTTTTTGCATGTATTGTTAAACACTATTGGTTTTACTTTCACGGGTGGAATAGTCTTGTTAATCTATTATTCTCAATGATCGATGCTTTTGAATTTCAATCGATGGAAGAATTCAGTTCTGACAAAACAACAGAAAACACCTCTCAATCTGATCTGCAATAATAACGTTAGTTCCTGTATTCTTCGTTTAAAGACTGGAATGCTGTAATTAAGCCTGTATCCCTGACTGCTACTGCTGCTCCTCTGTCTCCCCGTCTCCCCATAACAACCTCGGCGCCGCAAGGGACCGCCTTCCCCGAGGCCACAGTAGCTAGGGCTCGAAAGGAAATATTGTCCCATTAATTTAAAATCACATGTCAGAAAGTATAATTTTATATTCAAACTAGCGGAACCCGGCAGACGTTGTTCTGCCCTTCATCTCCATTTTTCTATGTCCCTCTCCCTTTTTGTCTGTCACTTCTCTCTGTCTGTCTCTCTTTGTCCCTGTCTCTGTGTCTGTCTCTTCCTCTCTCTGTCCCTCTCACGCACATTTAGTTAATTCACCTCTCATCATCATCCTATCACATCATAATTCACAATTCAAGGAGTAACAACCTTGTCTTACCGAGAGATATAGCTGAAAAGCTGATCTTAATAGTTACACACGTTAATCGTATAGCCTGGTCAGAAATGGCCAGTAAGCAAATAATAATAATAATAATAATAATAATATAAATAATAATACTTATATAAATAATATAATATAATATAAATAATAATAATAATAATAATAATAATAATAATAGTAAATTATTGTAAATAGTGCCGAGTGGAATCCATCTCAGTTTTTACTTTCTCGCTGCAGAAAGAGAAAGTTATGCAATGCTGAGCGAAGAAATGACGAATTTTCGGCACAAAATCTCTTATTAAAGGGCCCTGTTTTCCAAAAAGTGGATAAATCTGTGTGGTAAATTTAGAAACAAAAATCCTCTAATACCAGATGTAGCCAGAAATAATGTTTTGTGAGTCCTTGATACCGAAAAACTGAAAGACGGTAAAACGTTTGTCCGTACTTTTTGCGTAATTTTGCGTGAAAGTACGAGAAACTTTTAGCACCATTAGTTTTTATTGAAACTATCGATTTCTAAAGCAGAAAAATCGACCCTAGGGGCTCGATATCGACCATTTTGAAAATGACAGCCTTAATTTATGATTGTTTCACTTTGAACAGTGTGTTGTTGCGTCTAAAAAATGCTATTTTGGAATCGATTGTAAAAAGTGAAATGAAGAGATGCTGTTCGAAATAAAAGATGCCTCTTACTTTAATTGAATATAACTAAAAATCATGAAAAATCCAGTACTAGTCCTGAGTGCACTACTAATTTGTACGTCACTGCAAATTAAATATTCTTAAAACAATCTCACCTTTTATTTAAAAAAAGTGTAAAGAGTAAAAGGATGTCTTTAATGATTAGAATTGATTTAAAGATTCAACACTATTAGGTTTATTGAAATCCTATAAATGAATTGAAAACACATAATCTGTGCCCAATTATATAGGAAAAAAGTTACTTGGGCATGTTCTACTTGAAAGAATTCCTGTTGCAAGTTTTCATTTTCGTTATTCATTTTGTATTGAATAGTAAAGCTAATCATTTTTTAATCCACTTGTACCACTAGTAAAGTTCTTAGCATAAGTAACGCCTAACGAGCTGGATTTCGTTTAATCGTCATTGAAAATCATTGAATCGTCATAGCGCTATGGAAGTGCATAAGTTAAGAGTGGTCACTAAATAACAGAACAAGATAAAGCGCTCCAAATTGGCATATGTCCGCTTACCGCAGTTATGTAAGAAGTTTTAAAATCTGAGGTGAATTACCATATATTTTAAATAACATTGTTCAATATATTTTCTTTTATTGAATTTATAATGTACGGAGCTTTTGCTGCCCTTCTTGTTCACACACCAAAGTTAAATTATTTGATCACTTTATTTGAAAATTATCATATCTGCGTGTTGACAACAGCAGTTATTACGATTATGAAGTATTAGCGTATGTGGCTTAGCTGGTAAATATATTGATTATCAGTATTTTGGGTTCTGTACTAATTTATTAATTAATGGAATTGTCACAGATTGATGGACAGATTCGGGCAGTTTCAAATTCAGTAATTGCTTGGGGATATTATTTGCGCAATATTTCTGTGCACGCGGTTTATTCCTGGAAGGAAATTATAAATATTTAATGTTGAAAGTTGAAATAAAATATTTAATTGCGTCGGCGGTTAACTTTATAGAAAGGTGTAGCCATTTTACACTCTCTTATAAACTGCAGTGTTAAATATGTGGAATCAATTTAATTTTTAAAAGTTTTGTGACACAATGAGATCAGGGTGAAAATGATTGATCAAAACTCGAAATAATTCATTATTATTATTTATCCATTTTATACCAGGTATTAAGCGAATATGGCCCACACGGACAGCTCATTGGTCAAAGCACCCCGGGTTCGATTCCCGGTCGGGCAAGATAATAGTGTGTGTGTGTTTCCTTGCAATGTCCAAGTATACGTTGCTGTGTGACGATGAAAAAACTCATATTTCAGGTCGAGACGACAAGAATACGACGTGGGGATGTCTATGTGCTAACCACACGTACCCCGTAAACCAAGGCCGCAAGGCCGGGACGTCACGGTAGGCCCAGGCTTCGTCAGAGGGTGTTGCGCCAAAGTATATACATACATTAAGCGAATATTACATCCATTATTCTTCCACTATAATAGAAAAAAGTTTCTGGCGAAATAATTACGTGTGTATGGAACCAATTGTTAATCTTATATTGAATGTATTCAATAGAAAAGTGACAAAAATGAAGATGACCGAGTAGTTTCGAAGTCTTTCGCATTCTCGACCAGAGGTTCGCAGCTATTCGTGGTTTATAATTTGTTGAACAAATGCCTTTGTCTTGGTCTTCTACATTTTTTTATTTACATTCCTGAGTGGTCTTAAAAATACTTTTGTGTCTGCGTATGCTTCCGATTAATTCATCTCTCTCCAGTTATTCTTAATATCCTTTACTTGTAACGTGGCTATGAATGAAAATTTGTGTTTCTGTGAACGCAATAAGGGTTTTCGACAACTTTTGATTAATGTAACACATTTCGTAGCAGAAGATTTATTTAAAAATGAGATAAAATAATACTTATCCTGAAAGTGAGATGATTTTATTACTCTTTATTTGACGAAATAGAGTAGCAAGTAAAAAATTCATCTGCTGCTTCGGACATGTTTTTTTCTCGAAATGGGTTGTTAAAAAAACGGTCTACAGAGCAATGACCCCGGTTTTGGGGATTTTTTATCATAATAACACACACTGCTGAGCGTATTATCGCCTTTGTCTTTAATCCATCGCCGTGAACAACTTGTCGGTCACCTCCCTTTTTCACGTTTCATGCCCGAAATGTCACCACCTCCCCTCTCGAATATCACGGCGAGGGGACCGCAGACCATAAAAATCTTTTGTTTCCTTGAAGCGAATCGATTTGAATAGCCTATCACGCAACGTATTCCTTTCGCTGTATACGACTGCACAGGGGACATCCGTAACGGGGTGGCGCCGCGCGGAGGGGGAGGACCAAAGCTCGGAAAGTGAATCTGTGATCAGGCAACGATAAATTCATGGGACCCGCGGCTCGTCGGAGGTTGTAGATACTGTGGCTTTCACGGTTGGCAGGGGAGGGAGAGTTGACAATATTCTACAAGATATGTAAAATGAAGTCCACAACTAAAGAAATCGATGGTGTTACAACAGAACATGCATTCTCGTATTAGTACATGCATTTTGGGTCCAGACAAATAATTCCCAACAGAAGTAACGTACATGAGTTAACATACTGAATAAATATGAAACACTACTTACATAATTTGAAATTCAATTGAATATTATTACTTATAGCTTTTGGTACGTAACACGCCACGCATGACCACGAAGTTCGTTGAAAAACGAGGCTCCCATACGAAATATTTTCTGATAACTTTACAACGGAGCGAAGTGAAACAACAAGCAATGATTTATTAATTAATGTATTTGTATCTAATGAATATTCATAAATTAATTGTCATTAAATACAACTATTTTTTTCTAAAAATAAAGAAGCATTTGGTCATGATCCATGCAAGGACCGTATCCAATCTTTCCTAAAAATTAGAATCAACGAAACCAGATGTTAATTATAAAGTTTCTCGATTGACTGAAAGATCTTGGCTGAAGGTCGAACTCCCTACGTTTCCCTCTCTCTGGAAACAAGGAACAATCGTTAAATAGAAGTGTAGCATTGTAAGCATGGAAAGCAATGTGAAAAGAGCTATTTACAGAAATACTATTCGGTGAAAGATGAAGATGTCTACAGGTTTGAAATTGTCTTCCTGAGCTCTTCGTAAGTCTTCTAACTTTAGTATATGGTTCCATTTAAAAATCGAAGTTCACATCCACGTTGCATTTCTATGCTTCTATGCTATGGATTCTACGAACTACATCTTTGTATCGTCTCGTTCAAAAGATAAAAGGAGACTTATGACTAAGTTAACTCAAATGGAACTGTCAACTTCTAATATTAACTATGAACCTTGTTCTTTTGTTGTTTAGTAGATTACTTTCCTTCGATTTATCTCGTTATTTAGTAACTAAAGTTATTTTAGTTATTCGGGTATTTACCTACTCGTTTTTTAAATTGTAGATTTTATGAACCTTTTCTGCAAAGTTGTCTTGGCCTTATTATAAATTTTCCTCGTTAAACTAAAGGATTCAGTTGCTACATTACTCTCAATATTACTTTTAAAATTACTTTCAAAAGGAGTTCATAACCAAATGATGGCACGTGCAAACAACTCTGTCATTTAAAACGCTACACAGATTTTCTATCCCAACCTTAAATGTTAACGCTTTTAGAATAATACTATTAATTATTGATATAACATTTTGAAACATGAACTTTAAGGGATGTATCAGCTATAACTTAGAATATCTTATCACTACCGAAAAGATGGTGATAATTTTTCTCTCCGATTTTAAATCTAAAAATAATTGCACTGTTTTAAAAAACTCTCAAATCTTGTAAAAGTTTGAGAATAAGTAAGCATAAATATATTTTTGAATGAGACAAAAGTTACGGAATCATATAACTTTCAGTATGAATGTTTGTTTTCAGAATGACACCTCAATCATTTCTTTGTTTTACTTAGACTCTAATGAGCATTTTTTCTTTGTAAATTGAGGTACTTTCATTGATGTTGCGATGCACAGAGTTGGAATTTCACTTGCATGTAAAGGCAGAAGCTAGAAAGAAAGAAGGCTGAACAAAAGAAAAGAAAGGAAACGAAACGTATTGATTCAAAGAGAATATAGTGCTTTGAGGAAATGTGTGGTGTCGTTTCTTTTTAGTTTGCTTTTCTTGGCAGAGGCGAAACAGCACAGCCTTAAGAAATGGATTCAAGGGGAGAGCAACTCAAGTACAAACAACAACAATCCGAAGTAGATTACAAGGAACAGGGACACCGGCAAAGAAGCCCAAAGCAGTGGAGGCAGAGAACATTGCAAGGCGCGACCGAGAAAGTCGGCGGCTGATAAACGAGTTTCTCTAAGAATAGAGACAAACGATAACGGTTAAATCGAAGAAGATTCAGCCACGAAACTGCGTTCTCGTTAACTGTAGGCAACAGAAACACTTAAGCTTTTCGGTCCCCTTGGCACGAAATGTCTTTAGAGTACCAATATTCATGTTTGACCGAGCGTAAGAGTCTCGTAACCATTTATCCGTTCGTGATAAATCGTGTTCGTATTACTAAACAGTTGAATATTTTCAAGAATAAAATCTTATATAAAATAGAAAACGTGAAGATGTTTACATAAGCATAAATAAAACCCAATGTAGTCGTAGTATACTAATAATTATGTTACAATTCGCTTCGTCTAATATTGCTTATTTAATTTTATTTCTTTCGGGGATAATTCTCGAAATAAACAACGTAAATATGCTATTTTCGTGCATCCACACGCAACGATACTTAACAGCATTACCTTTCACCGTATTACACCTAAAACAACCGTCGTAAAGGGGTTAATATTTCCTGTTATACAAAAAAACGGCGGACACTATTCTATTGCTTTTGAACGACGACTGTTTACTGTGATAGCATGTATGGAGAAAACGTATGACTTGCCAATGATTTCTTTGATTAAATAGAGGTGTTCTCATATGGTTACATTTACGAGAGCTACACAGAACGAATATTGTACTTTATGTTTATGTGCACGCTGTACCAATCTGCTACCAAAGGTCACAAAACTCGATTAAATATAAAGAGCGCCGCTGTTCTATTCACATGTATATTTCAAACAACCCCTAACAATGGTAGCATTTCGTATATTCAACAACGGCGGGGGTTAAGACCTCGTTATTTCCAGCAAATTAGCGGGGTGAGCGCATGCGTTGTTTGCCGACAATGCGCGGCTGTGACTCGAAATGGTTTCGGGTGCCATTGATTTTTCGTGAACTTTTGGTCGCAAAGGTCGCCTCACAGGCCGGGCGCGTTCTCGGGGTGGAGGCCGCCACTGGCCACAGCGAACTCGCTCTCCCGGCAGCGCGTCTGGTCCCTCGCGCCGAGGGAGGAAGTCCTTCAATAACAAACATCAATACAGTTCTCACACATTTGTTATTACACGGACGCGCGGCCGACCAAAACAATGCATACGACTGGAGCGACAACGGCTCTTCATTATGGTGGTGAGTTTGAACCCCGTGTAAGGGTTGGATGTTTTCATTTTGTAAATGTGTTGTGGCAGACAGATGGTAAAACCACCATAAATCTTGCAACATATCTAAATCATCCTTTTAAATTAATCAGTGCATGATCCAAGATACATGATGATGCAAGATACATGATTCTCAAACTATTTGTAATCTTGGGAGGAACTTTGCATGAACCCTCAAATATAATTGTTAACAGTTTTTTAAAAATTGCCCCATTTTTTTTCTGAAAACAGCAGCAGTTAGTGGGTTACGAAAATTTTAAAAATTATAGCAGTACAAAAATCAAACAAAATAATGTAAATCTCTAAACAGACAAAATTTAAATTACGGTAGAAAATTTTTAATACTAATCAGTAATCAAGAACAATGAGTGTCCAATTCAGGAATGGAGAATGCCATTAGAAAAGAACACAGTTAATATTTACCAGTCACAGAAGACCTTTCTGTTCGAGTGGTATTACTCTCTCTTTCACTGAACTCCTATTCTGTGGAACTACGTGTTCCATTTCCGGAAGATTATCCGCATATCAGAAGATTCATTCTATTGAAGTAATCAATAAGCTGAAGTACTCAGCTGAGGTTTTGTCAATACTGTAAAGGAAAAAAAATTTTGATAGATATTGGCATTCGTATGGATTAAAATGTCTAAACTCTTAAAAATCGGACTCGCCATGTACAGAAAACTGTCATGATGAATGGAAAAAGAGCTCATTTTTTGCAAGCGAAACACGTTTTCTGGATTCCTATTATGAATTATTTGGTTCCGTCTTTCTTCTACGCATAGTATATTAATTCCAACGTGTAGTGTAGATAAAATATATTTTAACCGAAAAATGTGTTTTTAAATCATTTCAAATATATTTTATCATTTCAAATATATTTTAACCGAAAAATGTGTTTTTAAATCCGTGTGTCAGTGTGCCCGTCCACCCGCCCGCCCGCACTTTCGCCTTTCGTACTCTCCGCCAGCCCACCCGCCCGCCCGCCTGTCCGTCCGTCCGTCCGTCCGTCTGTCCGTTCGTCCGTCCGTCCGTCTGTCAGTATTAATTTAGCAACTGACGTATTGAGTGCACGTATTCAAAATCATCACCGAACGAAAAATTGATTTCTTAAATGTTAATGTTGATGTAACAAATTATGGCAATTAAATAACGTTCTTCTATTAGTCAATAAAATTTTATTCTAAACGCTTAATTTTCTTATACGTAACTAAAACCTTCGAAAACGTGCACAATCACACGAATCTATGATCTCGGTCCGCTTCGTCCGGAAATATACCTACAGCTTTTGGTAATACCATTTTCCTCAACTTCAGCATTTACTACTTAGTGGCTATGAAACCGGCAGTGCGAGTTGCTTTCAGAATGAAGGACCAATGAAAATATATTACTAGTTTTTTTGCAAGATTTTAATATGTTGATTTTTACTACTAATTTCCAATGCGCACAAAAATTGAAAGAAAAATTTGTAATCTTCAGACATGTGAGAAGTGACTAAATTGTCATTAGATACCCAGGAACTCGGGGAAAATACAAAACAATTTGGTGCGATTTTTGAGAAAATTTTGAAAATATTTTTGAGGCTCTATATGAAGTACTCTCAAAAATCAAAATATCCGTTTGAAAATCCTAAAGTCACGAGTTCATTCGGATCGATTGGGGGATATCAATTTTGAAGAAAATGGACTGAACGATTTAGTCGCTAGCATTGACCACGGACGGACGGAGGGACGAACAAACAAACAGACGGACGAACAAACAAACAGACGAACAAACAAACAGACGGACGAACAAACAGACGGACGAACAAACAGACGGACGAACAAACAGACGGACGAACAAACAGACGGACGAACAAACAGACGGACGAACAAACAGACGGACGAACAAACAGACGGACGAACAAACAGACGGACGAACAAACAGACGGACGAACAAACAGACGGACGAACAAACAGACGGACGAACAAACAGACGGACGAACAAACAAACAAACAGACGGACGAACAAACAAACAAACAGACGGACGAACAAACAAACAGACGGACGAACAAACAAACAGACGGACGAACAAACAAACAGACGGACGAACAAACAAACAGACGGACGAACAAACAAACAGACGGACGAACAAACAAACAGACGGACGAACAAACAAACAGACGGACGAACAAACAAACAGACGGACGAACAAACAAACAGACGGACGAACAAACAAACAGACGGACGAACAAACAAACAAACAAACAAACAGACGGACGAACAAACAAACAAACAAACAAACAGACGGACGAACAAACAAACAAACAAACATACGGACGAACAAACAAACAAACGGACGAACGAACACACAGACGGACGAACAAACAAACATACGGCGAACAAACAGACGGACGAACTTTGCAATCTCTGGCCATGTGAGTGGTGTCTATGGTTTCGTTAAAAATCGAGGAACTCGTGAAAATCCCAAAACAATGCAAAAGTTTCTATTTTGTTTTAAAAATGCAAATATTTGACTGTGCCATTCCACCCATTCTCATATTGTGCATTTCATCTGAATTTCTATACTTATTCAGTCATTGCTTTCGATGCAGCTAACGTTATGCGACATCAGTCTTCCAAAGAAGACGCCGGCCGACATTAAATATTTGTTATTTACGGGTAACATTTATGGAACTGCTTGTTCATATTCTTAGTTTGTAAACAACTGGTGTCCTCTGTACACTATGTTTTCGAAGTATTCCTAAAGACTAATTTTTTTTTAAATATTTAATTTATTGTAGTGTGAACCGAAAGTATTATATTTGTTTGTTTTGAGCATTTACAAGATTCATTTTGGAAAACAATTTGATGAGCTTTATTTCATCAGCATTTTTGCTCCTACTGGACACTAGTGTATATTAATAATCCAACCCATTCTCCTTAAATGTGTTGCGGATCGTATTGAAAATTATCGTAAGGATATTACTTAAAAACGGGAAAATATCAATAATCCCTAAAAGTGAGCCTAGAAATGTGAAACGTATTTAGAAACACTGGAATACATAGGAGTAACTTGCATTACACTTTCTCAATAAGCATAAGTGAAATAGCCCAAAACGAAAACCTGTTCCCAGCTGCATTCTTACATCAGCAGCAGTCACGCAACCTGCTACTCCGAAGTGGCGCGCGCGAATTAAAGAGAAGAGCCACAGTCCTCAACGCACTGAATTTCTTCGCCGGCGGAAGGAGACTCGAATGGTAAATGTAATGTGCGCCCGCTCCCACTCCGCGTTGTAACGGCTGCTTTGCTATGATGGAGCAGAACAAGTCGGTGGGGTGGTGAGGCAAGGAAATCTGGAGCCGGGGAAAGGTTAGGCAGAACGGGAGGGGTTCCGTAGTAGGTGACATTGGAGGCGGATGAACGCACATGAAAGAGAAATGGCAATTGGGTATGTGGTGTGCGGAAAATGGAATTGGGTGGCGTGGAGACGACAAGAAGTTGAAGTTAAGGATAGTAGGACGGAAGAGAAAATGAATTGAAGGTGGCTGGCAGCAGAACCTTCAGTCCTCAGCACTCTCGCAGACGCGCGGCAGTATTTACGCTTCGAGATACTATATCGCATTCGAAATTATTCCCTTTTTCATAGCGACAGCCCAGCTTAGGGTTTATTGTGTTACTGCTCTCTTATTTCTGTATTCAGGTTTTTACGGCTTTTATACTAGTGGATATGGCTGTGCGTTGCGTGAAAAACACGAGGTAACGGCCGCCTTTCCTTAAACCCGCCCCACGACACGTTCGCACGAACGGCAGTGCCTGCTCTCCTCCCCGTTCTCGCCCCTGCGCCCGCCACCCGCCGTCACCATCGACGCTCCCGCCGCCGCCGCCGCCGCCGCCGCCGCCCCCACCGCCGCCTCGCCCTCGTACCGCACGCGCGACATCGCCCGCGAAAGCCGTATTCTGGAATAGGCCGTGCTGGGTAAACACGCGGGAGCGTAGAGCGGTGAAGCGGTGACAGGTACAGGGAGACCAGTGGGGAGCTCAGAGCTTGTCCCGGCTGGGGTGGTGCCCCGCTGGCAGGAGATTGGGTCCGATGGTTGAGGAAAATCCCCGCAAGCCGACGTAGGTCGGCGCCAGATCTCGCCATCCAGTGGGAGAATATCTCAATCACCTCCCGGGATAAAAAGTGCCATACACTTACGGACTAATGAACTTAGTCGTTGACGCACCCGGAATCACTAATCAATGTGACAGGAACAGCACGAGTAGACTAAGAGTTGCACCGACTGTGATCGCGCAGTGGCAACATTGGCGTTGCTTCCACAGTATCGCTGACAGACCCTCTAAGGTCGGAGTTCCGATGATGGCGTGTGTTTGATACTAGTTACCTGTCAAGGAAGAATTCAACCTCTGTATGGAGGAGAATTCTGGACCCTGGCTGCTTTCGTGAGTAATTTTCGGTGGTTTCTCCGACCGATACCAGGTAAATGTCGGGGCGATTCTCTAACAAACAGGACTCGTGCCGAGCGCGATCATTCCTTTTTCATCCTTGTCTCCACCTGTCCCCTTGCACAATTGCGTGCGCTACACTCCTACACTAGGGTGTCCCTTATTTTCCGACTTTCAAATTTGTGACCGCTCACCCTCCAATTTTGTTCCAATGTACTTAAAACATGCCTATACAAAATTTTTTTGAGATCAGAGTATTCTAACCCGTGCCGACTTGAGCGCGAATTCGCATGACGGACATGTCCAGAGCATGAATTTTAATCGATCGTATTACTCGTGTTCACAGGTTGCTAATCTAACAATGTCATATGTTAGTGTCATATGCAGTGCCGAAGAACGTGTGTTTTTATTAGGAGATAATATTAACTATTAATATAAAACACCAAATAAACGGACACAATTGACCATCTGTCAAGTGCTTGATGTTTTATTTCACAACATATGGGAAGTAAAATGAACAGTTAGGGCAAGTGCTAAACTTGTGGTTGGTGAGAAAATGATATTTTGCGAGAAAGCAAGAATTTCAACAAGAGCTAATCAGCATTGTTCGCAAAAACTTATTAACTTGTACTATTCGGAGTGAAGAAAATTACAAAAAGCGCAAACAAGTGTGAAGATATTTTTAATCATCGTGAAGATGAGTTTAGAATTAAATTGAACAATGTATTTGATATTGCACATCCGAATGCTTTACAAATGATTATGTTGGAAGAAGAAAGGATGTTTGTATTTCGGCAGAGAGAGCCAGGACGTAAAAGCTATCTTGAAGGACTGGACGAACATCTTGCGGATAAAGAAGAAAGGGTGAGACAAAGAACATTACAAGAATAAAAAAGATTACAAATTCTTTGATGTGATACAACTGCATCAAACACGACGTCTTGAAGGAGTATACGTCTTTCTTGAAGAAAATTTGGACAGAGCATTATTCTTTCCGTGCCGTCATTACATATAGAAATACCTATTTTATAATGTGTATTTGAATGTAAAATACATAATGTAGTAAGCAATCCTGACGCCACTTTTTTAGCATTTTAAAAAAGTTAAAAAAGATTTAACGCCATTAATTTTCAAAGTCGCAAAGAGAGTATGGGAATATTCTTTAATGAGTCCGATTTTAAAGAAATGTTGAACTTTTATGAAAGTAACAAACTAAAGATACATCTTCCCGGGCATTGCATCGAACTCAACATAGATGGCAAGAGATATTAAATATTTAAAATGTTTCTTCTCAGATCAGATTCTAAACTATCTTGTGTAGATAAAAATTCCTTAAATAATGTCTCTCTGTTGTTCGTAACTTTATGTCAAACTGTGGCTTTAGGGCAGTGCAGCTGTAAAAGTTCCTTATCAGGGTACTTTATAAAAATTTCTAAAATTGCATGAAAAGGTAGATTCCACAATTTCAAAAGCAAGTTTAAAACAATTTAGACACCGTATGTAGTATTTATTAGAAGAACTGTCTGTCGTACTCTCTGATGAAGCAGGCGTACAAATAAAAATCAAAGTGTTAGCAAGTTTAGACTGAGAAAATCTACACATGGAAGAGAATTCCTTTTTTAAAATAATTGGATGAAGAATAACATGGCAAGCGCAATTGTACACTGATGACCGTTCTTTAATTATTAATTCGTTAATAAACAATACATCTTATTCAATTTAATCTTCATTTCAATGAAAACAAGCCGATTCTGTATCAATCAAAACCAGATACCTGTTCTCTTGCCTGAAGATGGGTATTAGTTTTATTCAAAACTGTCCTTTAACGTGGAAAAGCAACTTCATATTTAGAAGCTAAAAGGTTATTTATAAAGATGAGAAGCTGTGAATGACTGCGCGGAAAGACCTGTTGAATCAATGCAAGATTTTCAGGGACTACTGAATGTAGATGAGGAGCAAAAGCAATTTTTGTTGAGTTGTTCAAGAACATCGTTCACTGTAATCATATTGCAAGAAACAAACACTGAAAAAAAGTACCCATAATAAAAGTTAAAACCATAACACAGTCTAAAGAGTAAAAATGAATTAAATTATAATATAAAATTATATATTAAAAATTTTTCAATAGTTTTCCATTGACTTAACCCAGCAAAACCAATGATCCCTAACATTCAAATTTCGCGCTCAAGTCGGCACGGGTTAATATCAACCTATTGAGATGAAATTTTATTTTTGAGTAAATTGGACCCAATAGAAAATATTTAGGGGGTGAGCCCAAAAAAATTGCAAAAATAATTTTTTGGGCAATATAAGGGACACCCTACTCCTACACATATCGGAATGCCAGTAGGGAGCTTAGAACGTGTTGCAGCTGGGTCGGTGCCTTCGGCGGAGATACCTGGAAAGGGAAATCTCAAATTCATCGCCGGATCTCACATTTCAGCGAGGAAGGCCACCGCCACCTCCCGTGATGTATCTTGCTTCACACTCACGGACCGGAAACACGAAAAAAGTGAATCAATCCGACGAGGGTGAAACTCGAAGAGCACGGTGCCGGCCAATTGTGCCTTCACTCGTGGCTTTTACTTCTCTCTGTTCTTTCCGGTCTCTGAATCCACATGCCCAAAGGTTCTCCCCCACCACGAATTCTTTTGCGCTTCTTTCCACCTCCGTATTGTTGCATTCTGTTCACACTATACCGAAAACATTTTGTTATTATTGCCGACCAAAGTGATATAATCGGCTGTCATAGAAGCAGCTATTCGCTTAATTCACTTAGTTCCGTTCTAATGAAGACATAATATTTTCTTTCATTGTGAATATTTGTTACAGAACACGTTTGCAATTCACAACACCGACCATCATGGTTAGCCTCTGAACAGACATTATGATTATGATTATTATTATTATTATTATTATTATTATTATTATTATTATTATTATTCCACTACATCATGACTAAAGATGTTATGAGTCGGTTGAATATAAAATCTACTCCAGGTTGAAACCATTTACCTAAGGAGCAGATCTAAGGACTGTCGGTACTTCTACAGTACTTTGCGCAAAATGCGGACGGTTCCAAATAAAGCGATTTATTGCACTTCCCAGTCTTTTGAACTACCTGAGAGTCTTACACAAATTTTGCGGAACAAATCCCAGAGCTCCGATAACTATCATAACCGGCACAATTCATTGGTTCAGTGTTACGAGGAAATGATCACCCAGCTTCACGGACGTCAAAAGCAAGGGTTTGAAAAGGTAGGGTAAATCTTTTCGATCGCTTTAATTGCCTTTACTGGCCCTGATTTTACTTTACTTCTAGGCATATTTTTTGTACGCTAACACTTCTCAAATTCTTGGCATCTGCTTCTATTTACGCATTCATATCTATTACTTTCATTATTTCTTTCTACTCAGTAATCGTCTCGAACGTCCATATACATCTTTTCTCGGTATGCCTGGAATACCAACACGACCTAAGTCGGCCTGTTCCGATCTCTGTACACCCTACGTGTCCTCTGCCAAAACAGTATTTCCCTTAAAGTTGTTTTCCTCGCGTCTTATCGCGTATGTTGTGTCTCCTTCCGTCACCCGTCGTTTCTCTGTCTCCCTGTCGTTTCCTCTGCCTTCGCACAGCGCCTAGGGCTCTGCCTATCTCCTCCCGTCTCCGTCATGCCTGCACGCCTCCGGGCTCCCGCCCCGCCTCCCGCCACGCCCCCCGCCACGCCTCCCGCCCCGCCCCGCCCCGCCCCCGCTCCGCGTCGCACCCGGTCTGTCCCAACCTCTGCCCGCCCCTCGCCTGCGCGGCGTTCCTGGCGCGGCCCTCCGAACACCGTCAGCGACGCGACCGCCCCCGCTCTGTCATTGCACCCCTCGGTGCCTCTCCAAGGCACGCCCATGCCCACGCCCTCTCCGTCTCCTGCCCGCCCACGCTTTCTTCGCTCCCGTCGGGCGTTTATCGCACGAGCTCGCCCTCGCCACGCAATCTTTGTTTGTAGACGACACTGCCGCGATCGTTTTCCGGTCTACTGAATCGAAATGGCGTAAGACTGGTTACCGAAAACTGTTCTTCAGTTCTGAAATAGCACAAATGACAGATGTGCACACGAGATAGGGCTGAAAGCAAACAGTATTGCCTACATTCAAAATCACTAAAAATAGCAGAAAACAGCTGTGGGTACACAGTAAGTAATATTGCACCTTATTGCCTTTTACACTGTAAATTGCATAACAGCGCTTTTAAGCTTAAAACATGACTCGTAATGAGAGACGAAGTGAGTTGTTTGTAGTGCAGGGTCCTGATGTGGGGACAGGGTGAACGACTGACATCACTCATACGCATTCGATTCGAGATGTGATAAGCTTATGATGTTTCAGAGAGAACGGAAAGAGTACTGTAGTACTACTGACATCAATACCGTCGAATCCAGTAGCCCTTTCCCGGATAGTTGTGACAAGTGCCGTGGTATTGAGACCAATGCAAACCTGTGAGAAGGCAGCATCGGAAAATTGCCAGTGATTCAGCCACATTTCCTAATTCACTCAGAGAAACCGGAACTTTGGAATAAACAAAAAAATAACGGTGTTTGTAAGTAAAATATAAAAATTTATTTTCATTTATCCCTCGGCAAACTTGCAATGTACCTCTGAACAGGTGACAGACAACTATATTTTGGATCATTCTTATTTATGCTTTGAGTATCAGAGATCACGAATTTAAAAGTATAGTAATTTTACTTCGCAAGGTTTGGGCACTCTTAGCTGGTCTGGCAGCGGCACATTCGAGAGCTAACTAACGGCATTCTTTTTGGTTTATTCCATAGATTCATTGCATTAGTTAGTAAACTTGGCGGAACGAATGACATTTTATGATCCTTTTTTTTTGGTCTATTTCTGAGGATTTTTTTACCATGATCTAAAATTAGATTATTTAAATATTATCATTAGATGGTTTCAATAATTGTGTTTGTTGTGAAAATACGCATCCTTGTTGTTAAATTGATAAATTCTGTAAATGTACTACCAAATTAAATATTCGCAATATTTATTTTCCGAAATGAACTTCTATAAGAAGGGTAGTCTTGTAGTATCTACTTTTTGTTACTTTCGCCGTCCTGTCTGTTCCGACGTCTTACACATCTCATTTGTCTCGTACTACCGACATGTTATATAATGGTTTCCCTGTCTGCTTACCTTTCAGACAACGTGTTTGTTCACCTACTTTCCGGTTAGCCTGGTGTTTACATACCTTTCTGTTTATTCTCCTGCTTATCTGCAAGCTCACCTGACTGCACGTGAACTGGTTTCCTGCCTGCCTACCCACTTACCCGCTGTATACCGATCTCTTCTTTGGCATGTGCGTGCTTCGCGTACTGGGTCTTGTGCCGCGTGTCGGCACGCCCGCTTTCCTTCACGATTTCCTCGACGTCCTGGTCGCACCCGCACACCAGCAGCCGATTACGAATTATCTGCACGTCTGACTGTGCGTGAGCGGTGACTTGATGTGAATTAAGATTTGCTTTTCCTCGTTTGGCTTCTGATGAGGTCGCAGAGGGCGTAGCTACCAACATCTGATTGTTATTTGCGATCACTACGTTCCTTCCGTATCCGAAGAACGTCTCCTTTGCTTCACAAAGTTTCACCGGTTCACCATGTTTTTGAGCATCACCAAGTTTCAGTTTTATACCATCTGTTGGTTTCTTCAAAGAGCAGGTGTTATAAATATGTTTTTCCATCTTCAGGCTTTTTACTGTATCGCTTTTGATTCTACATTGAACAGCATTCCGTCCCTACCATCATTTTCATGTTACTCAATTATTCTTTACAATTCTTTGGCAGTTCCTCAATTTATGTCTATGACAAATGTAGCAACAATGGGCCAGTTAACAAATTTATTACGTAAATAAAATTTTCTCAAATCCACGTGGAGTCAACCAACTGAATATTTCTCAGCCTCCAGTGTATCTGCGTGTACGAGCATCTAAATTACCTAAAAAGGGTGCGTCTCATTGTATTTGTAATGAACACGGCCTTATTTCAAGATTTGTCTTTAAAGAACAGATTTCGTTCGGGAAAAAATCTCAAACTTCAATATTATAGTTGTAGAAAGACGCCAAAAGCAATTTTGAACTTTTGCAATTGCAATTGCAAACATCCAAAGCCTCGAGTTCATTCAGATCGACCGGAGAATAGCAATTTCGAAGAAAATTTTCTCAACAGTTTAGGCGCTAGCGTTGACCACAGGACAAACAGAATTGAATTTTCGCAAATTTCTATCCGAAAATGCAACATCGGCAATAGTAGGTGTAGAGTAAAATTTTCATAATGAAATATCGAGCCACGCCCAAAAAGAACTGTCTTTCGTTATTGTGTTGTAAACAATTTGTTAGGTTTGACCGTCAGATTTTTAACAAGTTTTAAAAACCCTAGTTGTGGAATAAGACTTTATTTTAAAAACCTACTTACAGAAGTAATTTAGATAAGATATCTTATGGGCAGGACGGTTTCACATTATTAATTTTCTGCTGAAACAACACGCATACTGACCACGACGTGACTTGATCCTCTTTGGAAAATTCTCCATTCCCTCTGTTGCTACCTGTTTAGGGTGAGAGGAGACCTTACCTTGCGTATTTTTCAAGCCAGCCTCATTGTAAGGGCGTTTACCCATATTATTCTATTACCGTTTAACAAACACTCATTTGCATGTATTCATGTATCATTTTTGGTTATTTGATTGCTTGGTATTCGTGATATTTGCTGTTTCTTTGAACACGCGCAAGTGTGCGCCTCATTTGACATTGTGATTTTTGTATATGAATGAATTATTAAGTGCATTTCACCTGTGAACCTCACATTCTTATCCTTGTCACTTCTTTGTCACAAAATTTAGACACTGCATATTAATTTCTGGCTAATTTGTTCCGATATTTGTTGGATTAGTATACCGAATAATGCTATCTGATCTATTGTGGATATGTAATTATTGTATTTCCGACTATTTTTTCCTGTAGTTAACTTTGTGACGCCAGCACTCTTGACTACATTATTAGGCCATTGATCTTTTCGCAACAGGAATTCAAAAGTAGAACCTTTTGAAGATTTTGATTTTGAGGCTTCAAACGTACTTTTCTTCTGGGACTTCACAAAAGGAAAATATCTTCGCCATAAGTACATCAATATTACAGAGTACAAAGAATTATTATTACATGAATTTGTAGGGGCTAAGATGGGAAAGATAAAAGGAAGGAAAAAGACGAAAGTCGTACTTAAATGCAAAGCGGTAGGCCTAATTAGTGGGGGGAAACTTCCTCTTACCATGAACTACGTTGTTTAAATGGCAGGAGATCGAAAATTATAATTCTGCAAAATGAGCATTAATGCTCAGTATTCTCTTTTCAGGCAAGCGTCTGATTTTTTGACAGGTTGAAAAACAGTGGAGCAGCGCCAGAGACAGCATCGCTCCGCGGAATGTATACCGCGCCTGTCGCATGAGCTGAAGCAGCAGCTGATATGCTTTGGAAGTGTCTGTTGCGTGAGTTTAGTTCGATTGATTGACTATTTTGTGTTTCCGAACAAGCAAACTTCTAAAATAAGGAGTCCCGTAGGTGTAGTGAACGTTGTTCCCTCCCTCTCTGAAATGAGAGATCTGGTACCGACCCTACATGTCGACTTGCCGGGTTTCGTCCCTGTGTATCTTCCCGTCCGCCAGCGGGACATCACCCCAGTCAGAACAAGTTCGATGCTTCCCAGTGGCCTCGCAGCATGTGATGTGCATCTAAGAGTGTGGGAAGAGAGGAGTGGCTAAGGATGGGGAAGAAACGATCGCGCGGGGTCCGTGGGATGTGTTTTAAGCTGCTGCTCTGGCATTCACCTGGCATTGATCAGAGAAACCATAGTAAACAGCTGCTACAATTCTCAAAGCGGATTGATTCGACCTAGCTCTCTAGCTAGCTAGAGTGTGGTTCAATTCATTGATGTTTCCGGGCACATCAACTGCTATGGCCGGTCCTCTTAGTGAAGTGGATATTTTATTGTAGTGTGGTCCAGGTGTATTGGTGTGTGTTTGTGAATAATGGGAGAAGATAGCACAAGGAAGATCGAAAGATCGCGTTTCGTGCACCGTTTGTTAGGCTACTGCTTCGGCATTCACATTATATTAATCAAAGAAACCTCAAAAACTACCGATCAGTGCAGTAATGTAGTTTGAAATGAGGGATAATGGATAATTTTCAGGCTGATTTAGTTGGATGTGATATGAATGAATTGATACAAATCACGTCGAAAATAATATGACAATATTGAAAGGATAAAAATGTATCTGATACAAATGTAAAGCCATACACATAAAGTTGAACTGAGTGTCCACAATCATCGAATATCAAGGAGTTCGTGTTCATACTTTTTATCACGCTTCTAGTTAAAGCCACTATAGACGAGCTTTTAATAAAAATGATTCACGTAAATAATAGTTTTGGGAATAGATGTTTTGAGATGCGCTTTTCATAAACTCTAGCAACATCACATTTTGTTTAACCCTCTGCTACCGACTCGGGAGTCCCTGGGACTCTTCCGATTTCGCGAAACTTTGAATACGTGCATATACGTTTTTTATAACATTGACTTTTTTTTAACTTTTCTTTCTACATTTTTAAGTAATGGTTCGCGAGATTACTGTTGTGGAATGCTTTTCAGGGGATTTATCAGCCTTTGTTGGCGCGCAGGAGACCTAGGTACTCTACGTCAGTAGCAGTGTAACTTTCACTGAGTGCCAATCACACTTTGCCAGTTAGTACATTTTGTTTTGTTGCGCCTCTCAAGAAAGTGCAATGTACAGAAAAACATGTCTAGTCTGTTAACTGAGTGTGTAAATATCAATGACCTTGATTTAGAAGAAAATATTGCAAAATGGGTGGATCAAATATAGTTGTTTGCGAGTATCTTCGGATCATCAAATTGAAAATGGTCATTTCTCAACAATTTCGATTACTGACAATTTGGTTTAGAATCTGGCGAAGAAGACGATAACGAGTAAGAATTTCTTGAGAATGAACCCGAATAAGAAAAAACTCTGAATGCAAAATACTACTACGGAAAGAACAAAAAAGTGTGCAAGCGTTTTGCAGAAAAAGATGACTAAAGAAACTAGTTTCAAAACTTTAGTGTTTGCATTAATAAGTTTTTCCCTTTATTTTCAGTTCTAATGTTATAGTAGTTTTCATTAATACATTTTTTTAATGTTCAAAATTTTGTATTATAAAGATAAATCCGTTAAATTAAAGGTCTGCATAACTTTATTCAAACATTTCTAATCACATGATATTCTCTCCTTAGATAACTTATATATATATATATTGAAACGTTCCTCTTTTGGGTTTATTTCGACATTGATTTTAAGAGATATGGATGGGAGATGTGATCTTTGTTCGCGAATGGGCTCTGGGTTTTGCACATTCATCAGAAATACACATTGAAATACAGAGAACATGAACAATACTTAATTTCACAATAATTCAGTACATCGTTCGTCACTTCCCACTTTTCTAATATTAAATGTTAATAAATCACGGTTACAGTTCCACTTTTTCTGATACGCTATTCAACACACAAAGGAAAAAACTGATATTTATATGGGCGATACATCTAACCCGCAGGCATCATGGCGAAGCGGCGTCTACGACCAGCTCGGCATTGCTCGGCTGCCCTCGGTCCCCGTCGCTTCCCAGCCACGGCGGCCGCCGCTGCATGCAGCTCGGGGCCCACGCGCCTTCGTCCGTTGTTACCTCAACACACTTTACTTCCAGGCACTATTTATGTTCTATTTCCATCTACCCCTCCCGCACTGTCTATTCGGTGAACAAGCTACTCATAAACACTCTATCTTCAGTCCACGCCGGGTGTTTCATCATCATTTGCACAGACACGTGCTGACACTCGCTTCCCGACTGATATTTCGCACTTGTTCAGTTCTTTATATTGCGAATCCCGGTTTGATGTCGAACATTGTTCATCGTATTCATCCACACGTTGGTTACCACTATGTCCATTGTCCGTTATCACTCTTGACGTACCCTCAGTTCCTCGACTCCTATCAAGATCAGTCGTGCCGACGCATCTACCCCGTCTCCTACAGAGTTCTATCTCACACTGTCCTATGCTACCCGGGCGGCCCACTGCCCGCTCTCACTCGCGCCTTCTCCTGACCCGTTCGGAACGGGTCAGGCGGCAACGGCCATAACTGCCGCGCCATTTGAACAGGGTTGGCCGCCGCTTCATTATGCTAAACGTATTATAAAAATTATATTATAATTCGTTTCAATATATATACATATTGTAGTGATACCGAATCCATTACGGCTGCGAGCCTAAGAATTGCTCCACGTCGCACGACAGAGGGGTCGGCGGCGGCGCCAGGGTTCCGTCCGACCACCCGCCACACAAGTGTTCCGAAGCCTGGGAGGTCTGCACGTGCACGCGACACTCCAGTACTTTTCCGCGGCGCCTATCGCCCTCCCCATCCTCCCTTGAGATTTTCAGTCCCTCCCCCCAGTCATTAATTACTGCCCCTGTTTGACAGAAAATTGAAGCGAGAGGGAACGAGTGCAGGTTTCTCTCTCATTTCTCGGCCCGAAAAACTTCCGATGATTGGACGGAATTATTTTGCGACGCACTACCCTTTCGCCAATAGCCGCCGAACTTAGGCAAAGTTCTCGAATGTTCTAGAACATTCTGGAGGAATTTGGTGGGGGAAGGGAGGCTCGAAGGACTTCGCGGAGGCGACATCGAGAGAGAACGTGAGAGGCGGTCAGAGGGACCAGTCGTAACCGTTGTGGCGCCCGGCGTCGGAGATACAATTTTTTCTCTTAGTTGGACTTGTAAGAAAATGTAGAGTTTTCGGGGGAGAATATGTGCGCGGCCCCTAAATAATTGTAGACCGCGGATTGTGAGACGCCTCATTGATATTCGAATCGTGCAGAGAAAGTAACTGACTTGTGCTCGTGTTTGGAACGTTATTGTGAAATAATTTGATCATTCACGAACTTGCCACGATCTCCAAAGTACTGAGCAGGGAACTGAAAGTGACGAGATCATTCAACCGAGCAGACATTATCTGGTAATTAGCAACAGCAAGTGAACGGCGCTGTGTGCGTTGGGCCAACACCCAAGGGCCCATCCGACTACCTGACTCGGCCCTGCTCGTCCCCCCGCACGGCACCCCAGCGTGCGTGGCGCGCGTGCCGTCCTTCCTGCCAGCTGGCGGCCCGAGGTCATTCAACTCTGGTTGGTTGTGCGAGCCGCCCCGCCAAGGCGGTATTTTTTTCGTCCTTTTGGCGCGCACGTTGTCGAAAGGCATAAACAGTTTCGCGAACAATTTAAATTACCGTTTGACCGGGCGACGAAGATAAGATTCCCGGCCGCGCCGTCAAGAAGGAATCAGCGTAAAGAAAAATTTGTTCTATTCATTGTAGTAATTTTACTTTTCAATTTTACTTTGTGTGTGTTATTTTGGAATTGGGGAAAAGGAGAGCATGCTCGCCGACATAAGTGGTACTATCTTAATCTTTTATTGCCGAATAAATGCCACCTGTTTGTTAACATGATTAAAATTCTCCCATTTTATACCGGCCACCAACTTCCTCCATCATCATCAATTTAGACAAACCTTTCTACCAACTGAGCGAACCGGCGTCTACGGCGCCCAACTGGAGACGAGGTAGTCGCAATATATATATATATATATATATATATATATATATATATATATATCCTGATTAATGTTTTCTTTAGTCATAATTTATCGTAAGATTCAATGTTCTTCACCCAAAATACAAATCAATATTGTAATATTTGAAACATGTGTTATGAGTCCAAGGGACTCCACGTCGGTACCAGTGTGACTGCACACCCATGACGACAGCTAACGATTAAGTGAATATTCTTTTATTGGCGGTATGATAAAATAATGGAAAGTAACACAGCACCAAGAAGAAGAAACAAATTACGAGTTTTCTCTCTATACTACTCGTACTTCTTTTTATTTTATTTTCTCTGCGATTTAGTTCCCCTTTTCTTCCTTCCTCTTTTTATTTCTCCCTTCCTTTTCTCTCACCTTACTTACCTGACTGACTCCTTCCTCAGTTTAGGCTCGTCTTCCCCTCTAGTGCTACTCCTCCCTTCTCCTAACCCTTTAGCTCCTCCCCCTCCCCCTCCGTCCCCGCCCATCCCACGGTCGAGCGAGCGCCCGCCGCTGGTGGCGCCGAACTTATCCGATTAAGCGATAGCGGCAACTTGGCCGCGGTGGAAGCGGCACGCGCGGGACTCGACAATGGAAGAGCGCCGGCGGAAGGGCGTCTGGCTCGGGGAAGAGTAGGGCGGGGCGGCGGGGCGGGTGGCATCGCGGGGAGCGGAGCGGGGAGGAGCGGGGCGGAACGGCGCGGGGCGAACCGGTAGTGTCGCGTCGCCCACGCCTGGCTCCCGCTTCAAACGTCCCCTAGACCAGCGGTCCTCACGGTGCTCCCATTCTTGTGAGGGTTCCGCTGCGCTTTCCGCGGAATTTCCTTAATACACCTACAAAGCCAATGGCTACGTATGTCCGCGTTCTTTTTCATGTCGTCTATGTAACGATACCTTTTCCTAGAGAAAAAATAAAATATGTTAACACGTACTTATTATCACGTAACATTTTTCTTAAACAAAGAAAAGCATGTCTAAAGATGGGTTTTTCCTATACATTTTCATTGTTCTTTCACTTAGTTCAACTAGTTTCTTCATTAGTTCACTTAGTTCAACGTTCAACTAGTGATGCTACAACAACATATTTCCTCGCATTATATCTAACTCGTGTACTTTTCGGAAATTCAAAGAGTTCGACGAAAATGAGAACTGTGCAATTTTTTAAGCGCCCTTTACTCATCCGAGGAAAAATTTAAAGAAACAATTGAGAGCCATTTTAGAGAATATTTTTAATCAATTGAATTAATTTCAATACAAAATTATGGGAAAACTACTTGTTTTTTAAATTACACATTTTTTAAAGATTTTTTTTTAGAATAGATTTCATATGAGACAAAAATATCTATCTTACTATTGTACTTCTGCAAAGAGAATTTTCGGACGATGGCCACTTATCACTTCCGAATGCCTTCTAATTCGCTCCACATGATATTGTGGACTTGGGAATTCTTTCCTCAGGATTTACTCATTATTCCTGTATTTTATTTTGCATTTGTTACCGAGTTGATATTCACCATTTATCACCATTTCTCTTCTAGAATGAAGCATTTCGTTTATACGACATAGTTGCCTAGCACTAAAAATATATTATCTCAACAAATGCTTCAGATAATGCGCTATCTTCAAAAGTTTTATATTTGAATCAACTTGGTACATTACGTTACGAAATTGTAACATTTATTATCTATACTTCGGCAGAATACATTAAATGGTTCTACTAGTGTTTTGTACAAGTTAAGTACTGGGAGTTAGTAAATCATGTTCTTAAGGGTATTTGAATTCTAAACGCTTGTAAACTTTTGGGATTAGCCACTTTAAAATTGCTGTTGTGTCTTTAGTGTTAATTTACTCTGTTTTAACAATAAATTGAAAAGTAATGATCTTTAGTATTGAATGAAATATTAGCAATGGTGCAATGCCCTGAAATATAGAAATGAAAACCTCATCTTTGTTTAATATTGAAGTTATTGTAAAGAAAAAATGTTAATTATATTTCTCTAGCATACCATGCAGGAAACGACTTGCTTTTATCCAGTATTTACATGAGACAGACAATTTTGTTCCAAAAGATAATTAATTTGTCAGTTTTTATCTTCAAGAAACAAGATTTATGTCATATAAAATTGCGACTCATTCTCATTTGTAAGAGTTTCACAAACAGCATGTAACGCCTAAATAAATATTCCGCAATACGCTTTATCCATTTACAATAAATGCATATTGTTGTATATTTTTATTATTTTTCTTTTAATGCGATGTATTTATATATATATATATATATATATATATATATATATACACACATATCTTTACTCGTATTTTTCATATCTTAACATCAATTAATAAAATTGTCTACTTTATCTTATAAGCGTTACTGACTTCCAAATTTGACCAATTTATTTAAAAAAAGGAAATACTTCGCGTGGTGCTCCGCAGGCCAAACCCACATTCTGAATGCTTTCCGCGAACAACTCCACACCAGCCCAAAAAGTCTCTTCCGAGATAGTGACTAGGGCCTTCGAGATCCGTCTCGCAGGGAGGACTCCCCCTCTCTCCCTCCCCCGTCCCTCTGTCCCTCTCACTCACGGTGGCCTGCGCTCGGGGGCCGATTAAAATTTCGGGGAGGAAATTGCGCGTTTCCACATAGGGGGCGATCCCTTTCTTATCTCCATCTGGGTAGAAAATATATTGAGAGAAGGTGCGCTGAGCGGCGTGGCTGCCATTCGGTGGCAGCGAATTGCCTGGGAGAGACGCCCTTAACGCCCTTCCCACCCTCCCACGCGTCTCCCGCCCTTACACAAGCACCTTCCCGTGGTTACGCCCCGCCCCTTCCCGCCCTTCCCACCCTCCCCGCCCCCCCACCATTCCCAATTCGCACCCTCGCGATCGCACGCTCTTTTATAACGGTACTTCGCGATCTTCATGCGTCTATTTAAATTCATCATCAGGATGGTGTATTCATATTTACACTCGTCGAGGCGAACGTAATACCTATTCGTTTTATTGAGTACTCGTAAAAAAGGTAATTTATAACATTGAAAACGGTGCGCGGCGGAAGACAATTACATTTGTCCCTATTGCGTGGTGCTGTGCTCGAGCCGAGTGTTTGCTTTGACGGGACGCGGGAACATCGCTCGAGATTTGAGGAAAACGCTGGAAGAACAAAACCGGGCTGAACTCGTTGGCCGGAATCCTCCGCTTATGAAAGTGCAATTGAATTCAGACGTGCGCGTTGCTCTGTCTTTGTTATTCACGGCGTTATTATCACGAAACAATAGGTTAAACCGACATGAGGAATTGAGAAGCGGAGCTACCAAAGGGCGATTCAATTTTCTTTGTTGTAAACTCCTTTTTGTTTGGTTTCAATTTATTTACTGTTCTCGAGCAGAGGCAGATAACACAAGCATGTAGCAGGGAGGGTCAGTGACGACCGCGAGCGACAGGACACTGGAAGTAGGAGCAGTTGAGTTGCTATACGGACGAGGGGAAACGGCGTGAAATGAAAACGTAGGATAGTGGGGGAGGGGGAAGAATAGCACAGGGGTAGATGAGAGAGTGAGTAATAGGGACGCTATGGAGTGTGAGCATTGTGAACAGTGTCTCTGGGGCAGGAGGGAGGGTGCGAATAACTATCTGCTGTTGGTGAACTAGTAAGCACTCTGGGGAGAGGAAAAGAGGTTTTAAAGGGTCGCGAAATACTCCCAACGTCTCAAACAGCTTCAATATAACCGACGGTCTAGGGATGCAGAGTTTATTTCATAGACGTTGCCATTCCATGTTATATACATTTAATGTTCTCAGATCTTTCCGTTTTATCATTTTAATGCAACGCCACTATTACTCCTATCTCACTTCTTCAACTTTTCCCGCAAAGACTTGACTGCTGGAGTTCCTCCTAAAAAGCCTATTTCGTGCTTGCATCTTCTCTGCTTTCTTTACATTTTCACTCCTTAAAATATCAAAGTACGTTTAATACTTTCTCCCTTGACGATCTTCACCGAGTTTTAATTATTCCTTTCATTATTCTGCTCTGTTTAACATGGATACCATAATATTTATTATAAAAATGTTTGTATGAAGTATGAAATTGAAAGTATAGTGGATTCTCTCTCTCATATGCGATGACAACGATGCTTACGAAAATATTTTAGCATAAAACGGACTTTTTTTAAGAAAATAATATTTTGGAACGAAATATTCATTGCCTTCTTTTCAATTCTTTTTTGCGTAGATTGTTTTAAATGTTGAATTTTATGAAATTAAATTAATTTAAAATGAATCCTTGTCCTGTTTTTATGCTTCTATAAGGAATCTTTTCCATCATCATGGGAGTGTAAAGTCGAAACATTATCGTAGAAAGATGCCAAGATGAAATAAATATCAGAGGAAAGGAAAGGTCGCAATGGCAGCATAATAATCACAGAACGACTTGTATACGAAATTCTATCTTGAATCAGTGATTCCTTCTGGTTTCAGATTGTTCCACTTTAATAAGAATCGTCTAAGATATTTAATTCCAAAGGATACACTACACTTCTAAAACCATCTCCTTCAGATGGTAACTGAATGTGATACCATAGTTTGAGAGAAGTTCGAGAATAACAATAAATTAGGAAGATAAAAAAACATGAAGTCGACCCAAAAGAAGTTTGATGAGCGAAGTTGTGTCGGGCGATGAGAACATGTGTGAGATTTTACCGAGGGCAAACCGGGAATACGTAGAGCGTGTGAAGAGATGGCAAACGGAGAGAAGGGGTTTTCGCGGGGCGTGTGCGGTTGCGGCTAGGCGCAGAGCAGCCACTGCAACGATTCGCTCCACTCAGGAGGGAGGGGTGGCAGCGTGCCAGCTACGTCATCTCTTGGCCAAAACTTTGCACGAAATATTGGTCACTTAAAAATAAAGACAACGATAAACTCTGACGTTTTCTACAATGTATAAAAGTATTTTGTAAATGTGTTTCCTTCAGGATACTTCCAGCATTAAGCGTTACATAAACACAGGTCTCTTGCGATTTATCAGTGCTCTAGTACTTCAAGCACGTTGAGGTGCGTAAGAAGTTTGAACAGCTCGTTGTGGGTATGGTCTACACTGGTATTCCTCCAATTACATTGTACTTTGAATTACATCGTGTTGTATTCTAGAGAACGATCTTTGAGTAAATGAATGACTGCTCGTATTTAAGAACTTGCATTTAAAAATGGTTTGAAACACTTGAAAAAATAATTGACAAATATTTTTCTACCAGGAATGTTTTTTTTATTTTTGAAATTTATTTTTTCTCGCATTTTGTAATCAAAATTATTTTTTTAAAATGCTTATCAAGTGTGATGTCATTTAAAAATAGATGTTCTGGTTCAGCATTTACTCTGAATAACAAACATTGTGACTATGGAGAGAGAAAAATACATGGCTACATTTGAGCAGGACCGTTTTGGGTACTACGTTGCAGATATTGATGGTAAGATTTTGTTAGTTGGCTGACCCAGGAACATAAAGCTTCCACACTTTTAATCTCTTTCTATTCCCTGATGTGAACTTGGAGGTTTTTTGGAGGCTATTTGTTTTCCAGTGAGAATCCTCCGAGCGTTACACATAACCCCAAAGGTGATACAAAAGTTGTTTCTTGTCAGATAAATATTTCTTATGCCACACACGTATGTGCAAGCTGTATCGAGAACTTTATTAAAAACATCCGTGCTTTATGGAATAAGTAAAATAATTATATCGCTTTGGGAGATTACATAGGGAACATTTTAAAAGCTAACACGCGGCACATGTTAGCTGTTGACAGCTATTCGTCTGCTTGCGGAGAATTTCCGCTTCCAGGTATCTCTCCCAGCGGGGCACCGCCCCAACTAGGGAAATTTCTAAGCTTCCGTCTGGTCTATCGTCACCTACGGTAGGGCAAAATGCATGTAAGTGTGTGTGAGAAAGAAACAGAGAGAGAAGAAAAAGAGAGGGAGAGAGGGAGAAACAGAGGTAGGGAGAGAGGAAGAGAGGGAGACAGAGACAGAGGGAGAGAGAGAGACGGAGGGAGAGAGAGACGGAGGGAGAGAGAGACGGAGGGAGAGAGAGACAGAGGGAGAGAGAGACAGAGGGAGAGAGAGAGACAGAGGGAGAAAGGGAGACAGAGGGAGAGAGGGGTGGGAGAGGGAGAGAGTCAGAGGAGTGAGAGACAGAGGGAGGGAGAGGAGAGAGAGACAGAGGAAGGGAGAGGAGAGAGAGACAGAGGGAGAGAGAGGAGAGAGACAGAGGAAGGGAGATGAAAGAGAGACAGAGGGAGGGAGAGGAGAGAGAGACAGAGGGAGGGAGAGGAGAGAGAGACAGAGGGAGGGAGAGGAGAGAGACAGAGGGAGGGAGAGGAGAGAGACAGAGGGAGGGAGAGGAGAGAGAGACAGAGGGAGGGAGAGGAGAGAGAGACAGAGGGAGGGAGAGGAGAGAGAGACAGAGGGAGGGAGAGGAGAGAGAGGACAGAGGGAGGGAGAGGAGAGAGAGACAGAGGAAGGGAGAGGAGAGAGAGACAGAGGGAGAGAGAGGAGAGAGACAGAGGAAGGGAGATGAAAGAGAGACAGAGGGAGGGAGAGGAGAGAGAGACAGAGGGAGGGAGAGGAGAGAGAGAGACAGAGGGAGGGAGAGGAGAGAGACAGAGGGAGGGAGAGGAGAGAGAGACAGAGGGAGGGAGAGGAGAGAGAGACAGAGGGAGGGAGAGGAGAGAGAGACAGAGGGAGGGAGAGGAGAGAGAGACAGAGGGAGGGAGAGGAGAGAGAGACAGAGGGAGGGAGAGGAGAGAGAGACAGAGGGAGGGAGAGGAGAGAGAGACAGAGGGAGGGAGAGGAGAGAGAGACAGAGGGAGGGAGAGGAGAGAGAGACAGAGGGAGGGAGAGGAGAGAGAGACAGAGGGAGGGAGAGGAGAGAGAGACAGAGGGAGGGAGAGGAGGAGAGAGACAGAGGGAGGGAGAGGAGAGAGAGACAGAGGGAGGGAGAGGAGAGAGAGACAGAGGGAGGGAGAGGAGAGAGAGACAGAGGGAGGGAGAGGAGAGAGAGACAGAGGGAGGGAGAGGAGAGAGAGACAGAGGGAGGGAGAGGAGAGAGAGACAGAGGGAGGGAGAGGAGAGAGAGACAGAGGGAGGGAGAGGAGAGAGAGACAGAGGGAGGGAGAGGAGAGAGAGACAGAGGGAGGGAGAGGAGAGAGAGACAGAGGGAGGGAGAGGAGAGAGAGACAGAGGGAGGGAGAGGAGAGAGAGACAGAGGGAGGGAGAGGAGAGAGAGACAGAGGGAGGGAGAGGAGAGAGAGACAGAGGGAGGGAGAGGAGAGAGAGACAGAGGGAGGGAGAGGAGAGAGAGACAGAGGGAGGGAGAGGAGAGAGAGACAGAGGGAGGGAGAGGAGAGAGAGACAGAGGGAGGGAGAGGAGAGAGAGACAGAGGGAGGGAGAGGAGAGAGAGACGGGGGAGAGTGAGAGGAAGGCGAGAAAATAGGAGTTCGCGTTCAGATGTGAAGATCGCGCGTGGTTCGTGACCCGTATGTTAGGGAACTGTTCCGACATTCGCCTAGTATTGATCGGAGAAACCACGGAAAACAGCAGATCTGGAGAGTCGCCGCTAGAATTCTCGTCCAGACAATGGCTGAATTCGACTTAACCATATCGCTAGTCGCCACCGTCGGGCCCGAACCGTAGGATCTCCCCATCGAAATCGCAGCATAAACAGCGGAATTACTCTGAGCGTAACTCAGCCGCTAGAATAGCATGTACTAGCCTTTTTTATCTTTTTTTCACACTATATACCTACGTAGTACAGAGAATGTAATATAATGCTGCAGCGGAAAGTGGAGATTTTTCATAAAAAATCTATTGTGGAGTTCTAATGTCTAAAAAATACAGAACTCTTGTTCCTTTCTGAAGTAAAATACTTCTTCTAACACATTTTGTAGTCAGAATCCGCTTTTTTGAAGTCTTTGATATCGAAAAATTGGTTGAGGGCAAAACGTATGACAACGCATGACAAATATTATTCTGGAAGACTTCATGTCACTACCGGATCATTTTATGTTTAAGAATTATCTTTTCATGTCAAAAGTAATGTTTGTAAAATGCTATTTTACAACAATTTGATCTCACAATTTATCACATTAACAGTCTTCTTATCTAAAAATATTATTTCCGGTTCAAAATGTTATCGGTTTGTCACGAAGGTATACTTTCATTAGAGATAAAGTTGAAAAATGAAGAATAGGCCGCGTTTCTAGAAAAAGAAAGCGATCCAAAAAGTATTCTACGTAAACTAGAAAACAATCTTAATGTTCATGCAATTGTCATATTACACGTATTACTACAAGTGATTAATTGGTATGCTTCTTGAAACGTTCTTATATAGGCATTTAGTATCAGCAACTGTTTTTAAAGGTTTCATCACATTGGGAATGTTATTTTGAAACGTTTTTCAATTCTTATTGATCTAAGCATCCTCGAACACTCACGAGAACTGAAACCCTTATTGCAATATTCAAATGTTATTTTCATCATGCCCAATATGGCTACTATATGTAATTTGTAATGCGTTATAATACAACTTGGATATTGCCATTTCCGAGTTTCAATTTCCTAAAATAAGTTATTATCCGGCTAAATTTGTATCAAGTATCCCTTGAATATATTTGGTATATCTCAATATATCTCTATTTCACTTACATCAGTAATGTTGATATACCAGAAATATGGAAAGTTTTTACAGAAGTTGTACTAAATGAACGAAAATTATGCTAAAATATGGTTAAATGTAATGCTTTTTCTTCTCTGAAGCTTCAAATATTCGATGGCGTTGGTTAATATTTTTCAATCGTTCTGAAACATATCAAGATTTGGGGATTCTGTTTTTCATAATGCACACTTAATTTTCTTAATGTTCACAACATTTTTCAAATACTTCAGAAACCTACCTAGAAAGAATGATGTTATGTTTTGTATTCTACAAAAATAATTGAGAATATGGGAAATCAAGGGGTACATGTGATATTTTGGTGAAAACTTGCAGAAACGGATCACTCTGTCTGGTTCCACAATTTAGGGGTACGAAAATGTTTTGTTCTGATGCCAATAGGAGCTAATAATATATGTTTAATTCATTAATATACGAGTTTAATTTTTGCTCCAAGATTTTTGTTCTCAGACTAGCATATGTTGCATCAATAAGTATATGTTTTAGTTTAATTTGCTTTTCTGTTGAAAGCTGCAATAGATGATTATATTTATGTCGGTAAATTGACAGTATCTTTTCACTGAAAAGTGCTTTTATTTGTAAATTTACTGCAACTTCAGCTTGGTGTGCGTGTGCCTTTAAAAAACACTGTGTCAAGACAGTCAGTGATATTCATGGTATCCGCAAATACAACGTTTAAATTTAAAAAGTTGCATCTTTTCCCACTATACAAATCAACGTTAAGTCCAAGATCTGAAATTAGGAGAACCACAAGGACTTGTACCTAAGCAACTGCCCAAAAATGAGACTCCAAGAATAAAGGCTAGGAGTGCAAGTAGTAACAGGAGTTGCTTCATTTCATTTCTCTGTGCCATCGTACCATCTACTATGCATTATTAGTTCAAGGAGAGCAGCATATCTAGGAAAATGACAAAGGATAGTCACTGATTCATTATTTGATTAATATTTATCGTCATAAAAGAGCTAAACACCGACGTTGGATAGATCTCCATGAAAGTTGGTACTTCTACATATTTTTTTTCACTCAGAAGGTTTATGTGCTGTTAATTCTGTTGTAACTCCACTAAATGGCGATGTAGAACAAAACTAAATATTCATATCAAATGCAACCCACAACACACTCTGCAGCATTTTGAATCTATATCGTTAAATAGCTCCTAAACGAGGCGTTCTAGGGCCTTAAAAACTAACATTTTAAGGCCGAGAGCCTCAAATGTTTTTCACACCGTAATCTCCAGAATGAGCTCTTCTTAAATATTCTGTTACATTACATGCTGGTCCGGCGTTTCTCGATATTACCTCACCTGCATAAGCAGCAAGTAAATGTGCATGAGAGGGACAGAGAACGACAGAGACAGACAGGCAGGGATAGGGTGAGGGAAGGAGGGAGAGACAGTGAGAAAGGGTGATGGTTTGGGAAAAAGGGAGATGAACGGCAGAACAACGTCTGCCGGGTTTTCCTAGTATTAATTATTATATATATTAATCAAGTAAATGTTATTATCCCTGGAGTTGCCTGCGATTCTTGCCCCTCTAGACGGTGAAATGCGGCGCTGATTTACTTACGGGCGATATCCCCCCTCCAAGAATCTCCTCCAGTGGGGCACTGCCCCAGCCGGGACAAGCTCTAAGCTCCATGTGGGGTAGTGTGGGGCCTGTAAATGTGTGCGCGTAAGGGGAAAGCGTAGGACAAGGCAGTGGAAGTGAAGATCGCGCGCCGTCAGTAGCCTGTTTGTTACGGTAATGCTTCCACATCAGGCTATTCTTGATAGGGGAAAACGGAAAACTGCTGATCAGAGAAGCTGCAGTTAGAATTCTTCTCCAAACACGGCTGAATTGGACCTAGCTATCAGCAAGGTCGTGATGATAATTATCATAATGACGATGATGATTCTATAATTGTGAGGGAAGCTTAAAGCTATGTTTTGGAGAGTGACATTCAGTAAGTCCTTGATTGTAAAATAACATATCTTGTTTTGGCATTCTGAATGTTGTTATTATTGCGCAGTCCCTAAATCATCATTAGAAGCCAGGGGGTACAAGTGGAACATATTTATCATTGCACAATGATAACTGGTGCGTAAAATTATATTTAAAAAAGTATGTAATTGATTATTTAAGGGATATACAGCAATGCAAAAAATAAGCCTTTTAAACTCATCGTATTTTCAGGGAATTTTACACAATATTTCATCTTTATCGTGTGATACATCAGAACTAAGAAAATGTCACTTGTGCGCCTTAGCTTCTCACTCCCTCAGTTCTAAGTGTTACGTTTCGACAAACACAGATTGATCTCATTTGGTGTTTCCCACTATTTAACGACAGTGAAAACGAAAGCAATGAACAAAAAGCGGCGACCAAACACATCGCTGTCCTCCCTGCCGGGAAACCAACTAAATTGAAATTAAGATAATACTTCCAGCGTGTCAACGTCGGTGGAAATTCCGAATCGATCGGCCGAACAATAGGTACGCCCTCCGCGCGCCAGCGTCGCTGGGCCTCGTCCCCGCGAGGGGCACGGGGAACGGGTCCGGGAACGACTCGGGGCGCCCGCGGCCGAGGAGGCGGTGAACGGATCGAGAAGGGAGCGCGAGAGCGCAGTAAACTGCCGAGTCGCGCTGGGCAGCAGGCAGTGAGTCTGGGGAACGAATCAGAAACCGCAGAGAGCAAGGAACGGGTCGTGGACCGAGTCACAGAAAGCGGGGCTTGGCGCGGGAGGCCGAGACGGCCGAGCCGAGAGACTGGGAGGGGATGTTATCGCAGCAGCAGCTGGCGCCGCCGCCTCCGTCTCTGCCGCTCTATCCACCGCCACCGCCACCACCTCCGTCGTCTTTGCCGTCTCCCGCGCTTCCGTGCCTGCAATGGCACCCTGAAGTCTGACTTCCTCGCCGCACCGGGCTGTTTGTCAACACGTACCCGCTCCCGGGGCAGGCGGGGGGCGAGGGAAGCGGTACTATTTACCAGGAACCCCAGCTCCGAAAGCGCTGGGGAACCTCGTCTCCCAATACCCAGTTGGGCAATTCAACTTTTATTTTCCATGCTCCATGACATTTCCTATTGATGTGGAAATGAGTACAGGGAATGATGATGCATGGAAACTGAAATGAAGCTAGCGGATGTATGTTTAAGTATGATAATCAAAATGTTTATATCACGTCCAAGTATTGATCCAGGAGACGGATGGCTACATTGGACAAGATCATTTGCTTTCCTAGGATTTATTTACTACATTATACTTATTAAAACTTAGTTTCATTAAATTGCGTAGCGGATGGGCTGACTAAAATTTTACAGAAATGAAAATATACTCAATGATTATCTTCTGCTATGATTCAAGATAATAATTGATGCCTTAAACAGTAATCAAATATACACTTTCTTGAAAGTGTTCTAATTAATGTTAAATTATGAGAGTGACAATTATATTTTTAATTTTTTTAAATAGTAAGTTCAGGTTCCACTAAATATGAGAAAATAAACCCAATCAATTGGTGTATAAACGTAAGTCAATCATCCCGGTAATATTCATAAAGTGTTTCAAAAATCTATTCTGACCTCATCGTCATGTTATTTATTGTATTAATTGATTGGTGGGAAAATTACGAATCAAAAGTAATACACTCACGATACCATACAATATATTTTGATTACATCTTTGAATTACACTAAATACAAGATATTTGCAGCCTCACCTAAATGTTTTTCCTCGTGTATTGTAAAAAATAAGATACCATTGGGTTATATCATCGCAGTTTGTAGAGATTTTCCAGTCTGTCTACTGAAAACCTCGTTTGGTGGATAGTTGATACCGAAGAAGTGAATTTTTGTTGCCCGAAAGAATGGTAGATCTAGGTTTTTCTAAAGAAATGTTGCCTTCGAGAAAATAAATTTTGAAAGTAACTTCCAGGTGAGGAATTTAAGCCGACTGCCGCGTCCCAACAGTCACCAGCGTCTGCGACGGGCATGGGAAT
>JAHLJT010008446.1:109931864-110028255 GCA_031308135.1 Acheta domesticus | reverse complement strand
CACATCATGTTTTCTATTCTTCTCATTCCACGATTCCCATCATTCAGGTTCACGTCGCCACTCCCGTTTCTCTCTCGCCACACTACATCTCCCTCACCACATTCTACTTTCTCTCTACGTACTCACGTTTATCGCCACCACCTCCATTTACGTGTGCATCCTCCACGCACGTTTGCATCCTCCACGCACGTTTGCCACCTTTTTCACTCACGTTTCCCACTTTCCACACTCGGATATCCCATTCACCACGTCTACTTCTATCACAACATTCTCACTTCTCTCGGCGCATTTAGGTTTCTCGCCAGACACACGTTTTCCCTCAAACTATACTTCCGTTTCTCTCATTTCCGCTTCTATTTTTCACCAGCTCCTCTCATGTTTAATATTCGTATAAATTTCCATTCCGCCTTCTACATTCTCTAAATAGAGAGAATAGAGTACCATTACCAATAGAGTACCTCTTCATGAGTACCATTCCCAAAAGCACCATGCACGATTATCTGTTTCATTCACACTCGTCTCATCCGCTACGTTAGCGATTTCAAATACGCCTAACACTTTACGTTATCATCCGCCCACTTGTATCCTCACACACACACACACACACACACACATAGCTCTCAAGCTTGTACTAGATACGGCAATCATCGTATCCTGTCTATTTCGTCGGCATTGCTTGAATGACGTTTTCGGGCACGTCAACTGCTAGGGTCTATAGTTCCATTTAGAGTACATTTTATCCCGGAAAGTGATGGAATTTCTTCCCGCTAAATGGTGAGACACGTCGCCATACATTAGCTTACAGGGACTTCCCCCCTCCAGTTTTCCTCCACAGAGGGGCTCCGCTCCTGCCGGGACAAGATCTAAGCACCGACTGGTCTTCCGACATGTGGTAGTGTGCTGCATATAAGATAGAACACGGAAAACCAAGGAACGATAGCGCGCGGTCTGTAGCCTGTTTGATAGGGTTCTGTTCCGGCAGCATTCAGATTCTTATGTATTTATCGTATGGGACTATTAGCTGGGAGACTACCTAAGGGATTGTTCCGCACCCGTGTTTTTTCGACCCAGACTTCCTTGAAATCCGACCCCGACACGGTCTAGGCGACCTTTAGCGAGCAGGCGCACCTTGTGGGCGGTCCTCTAAATGCTCCTGGGATTTAACTCTTACTTTCTCCGCCAGATGTCGTGCTCAGTTAACTATATCCGAACTGCCTCGTTGGAAATAAGTGAGATCTCGTTAGGCCGGAATGCTGTCGAAAGGATTTAATTTTGCGGGCATCCTCCAGGGTTCTTTTACATGCCACAAGCGTGACATGGCCACTGTGGGTTTTTCCGCACTTCAAAAATCCACGCACCTCGGCCGGGATCAAACCGACGTACTGGGGGTTCGGAGGCCAGTAATTCACCTGATATTGATCGGAGAAACCATGGAAGAGCTCAAGCAACCGGTCACTAGAATTCTTTATTTCGTTTGCGTTTCATTCTCACTTGCTATTCGCACTCCGCCCCCGTCATCCTCCGACCAATTCAGGCCTTCATTTCCCCTCTGACTTCTCCTTGCCACCCGCCACCCCCTGCCCTCGCACATTTCCAGCCGCAGCCGCCGCCCGCTCCGTGCTGCTGGGCTTCCAAGCTGCGCCCGGGCGCCTGCTCTTCTCCGGTGGCGGGCGCCGCCCTTGCATGCTGATGCTTTCGGCATTTGTTTCGCTTGTTTTCAGACAGCGGAGAGCACTCAAAGCGAGGTTGCTTGAAAATTTCGTTGTTTCTTGCTATTTGATGATATAGTGACAGAAGATTAACTTCAAATATAACACATTTTCAATATAATTTTAATGAAAATATATATTCAATATGTTAGTCTGTGGCTTGGTGGAAAAGGACAATGTCATTTTGAGTTATTTTTGGGATTGTATAGCCAATGTGTGCTTTAAAGCCGCCCTACTTTCAACGCAAGAAAGGCCAAAGTCAATAGTCGATCCCATCTTCTAATTTCACATTGCTTTATATCGACTTACGATTGTTGTGTTATTTAAATGCTGTAAGAAATCACCTATTCTCCGATTTCAATATTTTTTTAATATTGACATGGGCCCATATATAATAGCTCGGTGCGTAGCGCGCAATCGCGACATCATGGTTCGAACCCCGGGCCGGTCATCCTGGCTGGGGCTTTCGTGGTTTCCCTTGGTCATAAGGCGAATGCTGGGATGGTTGCAAAAGCCTATAAAAACCTCCCACCTCCTGCTCTCCCACCTAACGCCTCCCACCATCATCCTAGTTCTTTCACCCCTCATCACCCCATTCCAATATTATTAATAATAAGAGAACATGGAATTTGATACGCACATTGTGATTCAAGAACTTTAGCCAAGTAAAACTTACAAATATCTGAGAATTGAAGAATGTGAGACCATTTCGAACGACACAATGAAAGGGAGAATTCGCAGGGAGTATTACAGAAAAGTGAGACTGGTCCTGCAGTCCGCTCTGAAGTCCAAGAATAAAATATCAGCAATAGGTAGTTTGGCGGTACCTGTAGCCGAATACACTTTCGCACTAGTGGACTGAACTGAGCAGAAAATTCGCATCATGGATCGAAAAAGAAGAAAAATGCTTACAATACATCATGTTGCCCACCCTCGAACTCATGTGCATAGACTTTTGTCACGTAAGGAAGGAGGAAGAGGCCTCAGACAAATTGAGATCTCCTGGTACAATGCAATAGTTGGGATGGGAAGGTATGTAGTGAGCCATCAAGATAACCCTCTAATGAGGCAGGTCATGAAATTGACCGAAGAATGGGAAACAGAGGTATTGTAAGTGTAGCAAGAAGCATTGCACAGAAGACTATGCAAGCCACGCAGAATCACAGCTCGCTGCACTTCTGATGCTACTTAACATGAAATATTGAGACAAGAAACAGTTAAAGAAATCATGGAGAGACAAACCACTCCATGGACAATATTTAAAATGAATAGACAGGGTACATATCAATAAAGATTAATCATGTATGTGGCTTAAAAGGGGAAGTATGAAGCCAGAATCGGAAGCACTTGTAATAGCTGCCCAAGATCAGGCGTTGAGAACACGACATTATGATAAAGCGGTTCTCAAAATCTCCCAAGATAATAAAGGCCGCTTTTGTCAGGAACACGTAGAAACCATTGATCATATTGTCACAGCTTGTCCAATCCTAGCAACGGCCGAATAATTGAAAAGACACGGCAGGGTGTGTATCTACATCCACTGGCAGTTTTGTACCACCCTCGAAGTTCCAAACACATGCCCCAAGTGGTACAAACACTCACCAAAATCGGTGACACCAGTTGGATGCTATACAATATTGTACGACCACAATTTCAACGGATCGCAAATAACAGCAACACAAACCGGATATTGTGTTATCCGGATTTGAAGAAGAAAATTGTGTCTACTTGTAGATGTTGCTGTGCCTTGTGAATCAAAATGTCGTAACTAAGGACGCAGAGAAACGTATTTAATACAAGAGTTGGGAAATCGAGGTCAGCCGAATGTGGGACATAAAAGCACAGGTCGTCCCCGATAGTTATCGGAGCTCTGGGATTTGTTCCGCAATATTTGTGTAAGAACTTGGGCTAAACTTCCATATCATTTAAGGTTCTGGGAAGTGCAAGAAATTGCTTTATTGGGAACAGCCCACATTTTGTGCAAAGTATTGTAGAGGCACCGACATCCCTAGATCTGCTCCTTAGGTAGCTGGTTGCAACCTGGAGTAGATATTATTTTCAGTCGACTCATAACATCTTTAAGCCTGATATAGTGGAATAATAATAATAATTAATAATAATAATAATAATAATAATCGGTCCCATGGGCGAGATCGCTAAAACAGGAGTGTCGTGGTGATCTCGGTCCAAGGGGTCGGCGGGTTCGAGTCCCAACTCGGACATGGATGTATTTGTGTATGTCTGTATGTGTGTGTCGTCCTCTCACCCCTCACTAGCATCATTCTCCCATCTTCCATACACCCAGGGCTAACAACCCTGGGGGATAAAAATGGGAGCTAGCGTAACGCTGATCCAACCTGAATTACACACTTTATTTCTCCGGGCCTCGGAAGATGACGTGTAGCGTGGACATAAATGGTCTGTACGCAAATAATAATAATAATAATAATAATAATAATAATAATAATAATAATAATAATATTAATAACCATAACGAATCCATCCTATCACCTCATATTTGTTTATTTAAGGCTAACGACCTTGTGTAACCAATGGATGCTGCCAAAAGGCTGATATCCATAATACCGCACGTTGTTTTCTACAGGATACAATACGACTGTCCTGCGGAAGAGAAACGTGTTGCGTGGTAAGTAGTGGCCCACACGCAAATTACATACACACACACACACATGTATATACATTCATACATATATACATATATTAGGCTGTATCAAACAAATAGAAGTCAATGACTTGGTGAAAAAAAGTAAGTTTTTGATGTAAGAACATCGGCAACAATAAACCATTTTAAATGGGTTTAGGGGTGCCACAAATCTCATACTAGTGGTGGTACAGAATGGCAGAGACTTCCTGATTTAGTATTCTATTTCCTTTGGTCTCTACTAGCTATTCGACTTCCTGCACACTCTCGCCAGCAGCCATTCATCGCCGCTCAAAGTACAGTTTTATTGATATTTTTTTGTTAATTTAGTCGGTTTTTTCATAGAACGGAAATATTATTTTTAAAATGTTAATGAACAGTAACCCTGGTCATAAATGGCCATTTTCTTTGAAAATTTGAACTCGTTTTCAATAAAATTGCGTGTAAGCGCTACTGAAAATGCGAAATTTGCAGCTCTTTTTCACATGAATCTTTGTTTTCGAAGAACTTCTAATGAAGTCATTTGAAGCACTTTAACTCACAAACACAGTAGTGTGTACAAATTGCTGGACATGTGTATATTGACGGTGTGAGATTTTTCTAAAAAAGTACACTTGTGTAATTTCTGAAAAATACACAAATAGACACCAAAATGAACTTTACGTCATATTAAAGAACGCAATTAGCATTACCCGTGCTTAAAGTTTAAAGAAAAAATTGGAGCCGTGTTTTGAGAAATCTAGTTTTCGTTAGTTTTTAAAATTGCCCATATTGCACGCAATATTGCCCGAAAACTTCTATTTTTTTTAAAAAAATGTACAGGACCTTAATGAAAGAACTCGCTATAGAGAACAAATTTTATTTGAAGGAAAATCTGTCTTCTAATTTGTAGCTCTAATTTGTATCTGTAGGAAGACGCTGATAAAAATTCAAACTTTTTCAATTTTTCGAAAATTCGGAGTTAATCGTGAAAATAGGACATACTTTATAAATATATTTTATTCTAAAGAAATTTATATATTGTATATTAAAGAAATTTAAAGAAAAAATTTGATCCGTTTTTGAGAAAAATTTTAAAATGTCTGGGGGCCTCCTATTAAGTACCCTCAAATTTTGAGAAAATTTTTCAAAATCGCAGCGCCTCGAGTCGAGCCAGATCGACTGCACCTCATCACTTGGTCGGGGTTATTGTGTTAGGCTTCTTGTTACGGAGTAATTTTATTTTTAATCCACTAATCGATATTCCTTATTAACAAAAATTATTGGCACTATTTATCATATATTCAAAATTTTCTCCTTGTTCATAAATTTGGGTAGGACAACACCTAACCCTGCTTCTTACCAAATAGAGGACATTTTTTTAAAATTATTTAGTATTTCGTTTTTTGGCACCATTGCTTTAGGACAAAAAAATATCGGGATTTTTCGATCACGTAACTACGTACCTATCGGCAAAGGCCAACGAATATTATTTACATAATCGGGATCACATTATGAATCACTGTCTCTCGCACTCTGTCGTCGAATTTTGGCGTCCTCCTCATACCTCTAAGTTTCCATTTTTGTCGTAACTTTACACATGCAACACGACACCATATGCCAACAACATTCATATTCTCCGTTTATTTGTAATACGGATTTGACGTATTTTTCAAGCCTAATTTTCCGATTTCATAAAGAGTGGCTCGTATTCACAATTTCGTGTACTATCATCAGTTTACTTTGATCCATAAGCAACATTCATTTTACAAAGGAATTTCAATATTTGAAACATGGACATGTTTATTCCTGGAAACGTTTCAGCTAATCTAAATATAAATTGAAATATGTTTTGCAGAAAAATAATTCTGATCTGCTTTATGAAAAAATATAAAGAAAATATACAATATAATCATGGCTTTGCTAACTCTGTCGATTCCGATTCATATGAAAATAATATTTTGTAGTGCACAAATAAAAGTTTTGTATTATATATTACAATTAATGTAAAATGTCCTTCGTCCCCACCTTGTACATAAAATATATTTTAATTTATTCGGTTTAAAGTTGCAATTAACTGATAGTTCAAATTCTACTAATACTAATTAACTGATATTAACTCGTGATGTAGCCAAAATCCATGTTTTGAGTATTTTACATGAAGCCCCTCGGACATTTCAATGTTTTCAAAAAATGGCTCCAAATTTTTGATTAAATTTTGTAGTTGAATAGTGCAAAGGACGTTTATGAGAATGATGTAGATATCATTTTTCGTTGATATCCCCAATTTTTTAAAATTGCAAAAAACAATTTCAAACCGGAAAAATTGAAGATAAAGATGTTTACGTCAAAGTCGGTTGTACAAAATTAGCACTTTAAATAAAGTCATGTACACATTTTTTTAAAAACGAGTTGTTTTTGCGTAAATTGCGCTTGAAATTAACCAAAATTTGGTTTCTCAAAAACCGCTCCAATTTTCTTTTAATTTCTCCACATGTGTAATATGGAACGGTAAATAAATAAATAAATAAATAAATAAAATAATATTTGTTATTTATAAATAAATAAATAATTATTTTTTTACATAATTCGGTCATTTGCATTTTTATCCCTCGGCCCGAGTTCAATCCACGCGCGCTTATTTAGCGTAGTGGTAAAGATACCGGCAAGTTAAGTCTGAGGATTTGAGATAGCGTCTTCGGTTGTTTTTTTCCTGTTGAAAACACTTTTGCTGATTTATGTAGTAGTATAAATTTTCGGAACATTAGGAACAATGCGAGAAAGTGTGTGCTTTAATAGCACCACTAGTTTTACTTTCTTGCCCTACGAAGTTCTTCCTAAGAAAAGAAAGTTACGTAGTCGTGCGTCGGAAAATGTTCTTTTTAAATATAGTTTCACCGGAACACAAATACTTTCTCGAATTTCCGGAAACGCGAAAAATACCCTGATCGAATACGCAATTGACTATGCACCGAAATCTCATCCAACACAACGAATATAAGGAGCTCTGCAATCCAATATAAAGAGGAAATTTCACGAGCTTCAGCACGCACTTCTTTGGCTGCGTGTTGGCAGGTTGAGGCTTATCGCCGCGGCGTGTCGTCTATGCAATCCAGATGAGGAAAACACCGGTCAGGCAAAAGCCTAGTGCTGGAAAGCTGAAGCTTACAAAACACGACCCAAGCCTTGAACCTCTAGAAAGGAAAAGGATCATTTCAGGTTTTCTTTGTATGTATGTGTGCGCCTTGTATGGATGTGTGTGTGTGCGCGCACGCGCCGTGAGTCCGTATGTTTCCTTTCCTGTATTGCATCAGTTGCATTGCATAATGTGAAGAGTAATGATGTTGTAACCAAATGTGCCTAAAACGTCACGTTTCATGCCTAATAGTGCCTAATTTTATAATTTTGTTACCTATTTTAGATGCCTAAAATCCTCACTTTTTTGTGCCAAAAATTCCGAGGAATTCATAATGCGTGTCATGAAGGTACATTCATATCGAAAATTATTATGGTTAAATTCGAAATCTAAAGTAAGTCATCAAAAACATAAAATCGCATGTGCCATTGAAAATGAGCAATTGCCATTCGCTAATGTTAAGGTAACATTTCTAGGTCTCTTAATACAGTCAAACCATGAATGAAATATTATATAAATGAATTGAACACTAAATTAATTATGTTACGTATTCAGAATTATTTCAAAATCCAGTCAGCTCATTTAATTTATTTTGCAAATGTAGATTCCCACTTAAGATACGGCATAGTATTAAAATCGATACGTTAAAGTGCCAAGTAATGTCTTTTCTGCTGCTTAACTGTTCTATATAGTTTAGTGACTATACTATCAAAAAATATTATTATATTAAAAATATTTTATTTAACTGTAACATGCAATGTTCATCATCTTCTTGGTCGATGGACCCTTGCCCATTTTGATCAGATTCTTTTTTTCTCTGATCCATTGAGTAAATGTTGAAATGGCACCTTGTTTTGCACAAAGTTGCACCTTGTTCTGACAAAGATGGAGGTTCACTATTGCATGTTTTGTTGAGCTCTTCTTTTGAAGTGTAATTGTGGAGTCGGTAGTTGCTACGTTTGTAAAACAAAACAGTTAAACTGCGTACTTTATCGATGCAATAAGTTTTCTATAATTCGGTGCGAAAATGGTAGTTTTTACTTGTTCCTTATCTCGCTTTGTTGGTACGTTTATCATCATTCAAATACGTTTAGTAAAAGATTCGGAAGGGATTCTGCAGCTAAAGAATGATGGCCCATTCTATACTTCTCCTACTTACGTCACGCCAAGTGTTACTCGTTTGTTTACGAAATAATCAAATAAATGAAATCAAAATGAAATGGTAATAATGAGCCGAAGAAACATCTCTCATTTATGATTATTTTGTGTAAATAATATGAGTGATTACCCATGTTACAAAAGCTGTTACTGGATTCAATTACAACGCGCTTCAAAGAGTAGCAATGCCCGTGATCGCGTAGATTGCAGAATTGTGGAGGCCGTCCTCATCCAGTGATGGATACGCGTCAATCCCTCACGTGGCAATCGAACCGAGGACAGTGGCTGAACTGTCGAGACGGGCTTTACCATCACAAGCTGACAGCTACCTCGGCGAGCGCTTGGCTAGGCGAGGCGCAAAATCACGTTGCGAATGCAGGTGGAGGATGGAATTTTCGCAATCCCTGCAAGAACGCGCAGGCGTATTGCATCGGCGCGTATGAAGTCCTACTAATGAAAACATGGCCAGTGTTGGGAGGCGCCGGCGAATGGAGAGGCCGTTGTGCCCGCGCGCCCGCCTACGCCCCCCCCGCGCCGCGCCGGGGCGGACTGACGCCCCCGCAGGGCCTTGACGCGTGGACGGCACAGGTTAATCCAGAAGCAGCGGTGAGAAGGAAGCGGAATGAAAATTGGGATGATGGTATTTCGTGCGTCAATCCATGAGGGCGCGAGGTGTGAAGCAGGGAATTGGTTGAGGAGGGACGCGATCGGTGAGGACGGGTGGGACGAGGAGGAGGAGTAAAGAGAGAGCTAATGGGTACATGGGTGACAAGAACATGTGACGCGTAAAGGATGAGGGAAGGAAATGTGTTTGACATGAGAATTATAAGTAGTGGGCAAGGATAAAGGTAGACGGTATAAGGTATGAGAAACGAGAGGAAGGGAGGATGTACGTGGCGAGGGATGAGAAGAGGTGGACCTAAGGACCTGGTGTGGGAGAATTGTATTTAGTTGCTAAAACAAGTTGAAGAGATAGAAATGGGGAGGAAACGGAGCGAGCGATGATTGGGAAAGGGGAAAAGCTGTTAGGCGGAACACGCGGAGACGTCGAGGGCATGAATGTTCGCGCCATGAAGGGGAACAAGAATATTTAAGAGCATTCGCGCGACGACCTGGAGGAACGAGGCTGGAGGAGGCGAGTGGCGAGGAAGGGCTGATAAAGAAGAAGGGCGGATTCGGGCGAGGGCCCATAGTTCATCCACGCGTTCACCCCGCTGCTGCGTTCGCCTCGCCCGCCTCGCCCCCGCAGCTGCCTCCGGCGCCACTCTGCTCGCTCCGCCATTTTTACAGTCATGCATCATTGAATGCCTATTTGCGCTCAATTATTTATAATTCCCCACGCATGCACATCCCGTTCAAGCTGATACCGTTTGATGCAAAATCGGACACAGCATGTGGTTCTCTGCTGACAGTGCTGAAATTTTAATTCGGTCTATAATTAATTATTATGTTATTTACAGGGGTTTAAACGCAGAACAAACGTGAATGGCTGCTCCGACCTTCAACAGGCAGTCTGACAATGGATTTTAGTTGATATGGTTTTAAACAGAAATAATGTTATTCAATAGGCGCTCTATCGAAGATTGTTTGTTCAGGCCCGTTTCGTTTATTGTTTGTGTTGACGGTGCCTTTTTGTTAAGAGCTTTTTAAGTGCGGTTGGGTAGAGAAGACTCCTCCTATCGAGTTACTTTCCAGTCCCTATTGTAATTACCTTCATCACGGATAATGAAAGAGCGGGTTTTTAAAGAAAAGGTGAAAGATCGTCGGTACAGGTGGAAGGTGAGTATATCCTGAATAGGGCCTTTCAACGCTTTGTTGGAGTTGCACGCGTCGGGTGACAGCGTTGGTGGCGCGGCGGGTGGCGGCGCGTGGTGGTGGGAGGGGCAAGTGAGGAAAGGTCGAATGAATGGAGCGGGGGAGGAAAGGGGAGGGGAAGGGAGGAGAGGCGGAGCGACGCGACACGACGCGTCGCGAGGCAACAGGAGTGCCACAGCTGCTTTAGCAATCAAAAGCTGTGTCCGCACCCCTAATAGGTTCCAATGCCATCGTTGAAGTACACGTTTAAAGCTATGGAACGAACAGAAATAAATTGTAAAAAGTATTTTAATATGTAGAATTATTGAAATGAAAATTATAAATGAATAACTTTCATTATCTCAACATATTGCCTCGAATTTGAGAACTGTAGCGGAAGTGTGGAGTGAATTTTATAGTTTGTTATATATGCCATCCTTGGAATACTTGTTTCGTATTCCTGCTAACAGCCAAGCTGTAGTTTCGGAAACTTATGAATCTTTTTCTCTACCGTTTAAGTAACTAAATTTTTAAAGAACTATTTATTTTATTCTGATGTTTAAACAATTTTTAAGCTTTTGTATGTATATGTTTTCTGATGATTTAAGATACTTCAATTTTCTGGCTACATTTCGTGGTACAGACATTAAATCCTTTGTTTGATAATAATGCAGGCGGAAACTTTTACGGTATTACTTTGACTCGCATGCTCTCATTTGCATCATTACGCTTACAGTTCAAGTGGAAAATGAATTATTGATGTAATTAATGCAGAAGTTTAAATGAAACACCACAATAACAGCAACATAAAAATAGAAAGTCTTAATAACAAAAGCGCGAGCTTGGCCTGGCAGCGTTTTTTACCTCTTTTTCATTCCCCAATGTGGGACCAACTTCAAGTTTTCCACACTCCGTTCAAAACTTTTCCTTCCCTTCGCGAGAATATTTCGCGGAAAAGTAAGAGTATTATATGCAGGACACTGCCGTCGATAGATTTCCGTAGATACGCTGAATATGGGAATGAAACATTGATAGAAATTTTCATGGTTCGCTTCTGAAGTTTCAAGATTTCCCCAGGAGTACTTCTTCTTTAGTTTCAATCGTCCCCTGCCATTCTCCTTCTCCCTCTCCCTCTTTTTTCTCGGTGAGCTGTTGTCGCCGGCATACCCGGTCTTTTTCGTCGGCCCTTGTAAATTCAAGTTTGTTGGATGGAGTCCTTTGTCATCTAGGTTCTTGCACGTCTCCATAAATCCCCGCGCTCTCCGGCGGGAGCTACCTTCTGCGACGGCCTCCCTCCACTCATTGCGAGTACCTGCGCGCAGTATTTCAATCTCTGCGGAAGAGTCATCTCCCTAGGGTTCAAATTCCGCAATAGCGCAAATTAAACCCGCAACCAACGGGAGGGAAGGTACCTCCGACCGAATCAATTTATTGACTGTTTAATTCATTTATTGACTGATGACATTTCTAGTCTAATTATCCTTCTGTTCTCTGTGGTCATCAAGATGAGTGCTTTTTTTCTGCTGAAAGATATTGTGATTTTTATGGCAGGCATCTTTATTTGTCCATGAACGGATATAAATGCCATGACTATTAACGTTATTAAAATTAGACATTGATGTTTTGGGATAAGAGTAATGTCTCAAACGTGGGGACAACATTTAACGGGTAAACTATCTGGTACTGTTAAGCATTGTGCGATAAGTTGATGTCGTTTTTTTTTTTCAAGGCTTGATGTCGAGACATCTAGAGAGACGGTCGTAGAGAGATAGTAGGAGTCTGAAAATCAAAGTGTAAGTTCATATCCATTTCTTTGTTACAAATTTAAAACAGTTTTAAGTATTTACTTCTGTTATGAAACTTTTATTTTTGTAAATACGATTTAGAATATGAACTACATTAAGCGGTGCAGTTAGTAAGTAATTCCAGTGCAGCGTAGTTGTAAATTTAATATAAAGTTAAATATGCCCCTGCTTTTCTAAAGTTTTGCGACCCGGCTTATATTGTATATTCCCAACGATACGTTTACCTGGCGTCCCCGTTGAGAAGACTGTCAAGAATTGGATTCACTACCTCTCCTCACTTGTGGTAACAATATTACAATAAACGCAATGCTTTAAGCAATTAATTGTTTAATTAAATGTAATTCGATTATACAACTCGCTCAAATTGGTATTGACACTGATAAATTTAAAAACTCGCAATTTATGTAGTTTCGAAATAATACGAATATATACCTCAGTAAATTTGGAATACTCCATAAACCTAGTGGTGTTGCTACTGTTGGAAGGAGAAATTTGGAAGAATGACATTAACAAAATTCTCTGAAATAATAACTTCGTGGGCATAAATAATTTAAAATGGCTTCCTTGAGGGTAATAGAAGTGTAGTTAAGAGTAAAGGGAAATACTTCAGAGGAAAAAAATTCAAGGAACATTTTGTGGGTTTTTTATGTTGTACTTAATATATTTCAGAACTTTTCTTTTTACTTCAAAGATATACCTTATAGCATATGTGATAACATGTGCATGTAGGATAAAAGATTTAAGAAACTCAGAATGAATCCCTGGTGTTATTTTCTGGGCCTGCGACTTCCCTTAGGGTTACTATTTATAGTAATGCGGCATTAAACCAGCCGTAGTTTCGAGAAGCGCATGCATACATGTTTTATGGTACCCGCTTCACGAAGACATTTACCGTTTCCGTTCAAAATACCCTGGAGGTTTCCGCTGGCCTTCATATCTCGAGGCGGCGGTAAGAGGAGGCGGAGGGCTTGCGGTGTAGTTTGGTCCGCGGAGGATGCGCTGCAAATAATTGACCGGGTGGAGGTGCGGCGCTCTCCTTCGGGGCTATGGAACACACGGCAGGCGGGAGGCGGGCGCGCGCCGTGGGGCACGGTCGAAGAGCGCGGTGGAGCCACGCTAGCACGCGGGCAAACGCAGCGTGGAGCTACAGCGAAGAAAGACACGAGAAGGGAGGTGGAAGGGAGCGATGAAGTGTCGAGAAGAACGAGATGAAAACGTAGAAAGTGGAGAATGGAGGAAAAACCGGCAGAATTGGGAGAGGAAGGACCGGAGAACGGAAGAAGTGAAAGGCAGGTGGAGCGGGAAAGGACACGTCGCTGGAGAAGGCAATAAGAGAATGACGGAGTGTAAAGAAAGGTCCAAAAGGCATAGACTTAACACCCAGTCGCTTTCGGGAAGATGTGGACACGGTGGAAATAGTGGAGCCGACAGAGAATGCAAGTTCGGTCGCGACACAGACGATGAACCAGCAACGCCGTATCTCGGTAAGCACGCCCACTCGTCGTCTAATGCTCGCAACCGGACATGCAGAATAATGCTGATTGTTTTAATATCCTCTGCTTATTCGTTTTTTTTCTCTCCGCCTTCTGCCGTCCTCTTTCTGCTATCCTGAGCTCCAGTTCCTCTGTTTCTTTAGCCTTGAGCGGCGCCCATTGTTCTCTCATGATGAAGATAAAACATTTGTCTACAGTTTTAAAAAGAACATCGCAAAGAATGAGTTTTGTATGTTTTGTCTTCTCTACTTTTTGTGACTGCAATGTAGATGAATTTTGAGCTGGCGAAGGAGGGGGAGTATGAGTTACAGGGTGTAATTAAATGAGCAGCCTTTTTCCTACGTAGCCCCATGCATTGGATGCTAAAACGTAAATACGTGGCGCCATTTGCAGTGAGATAACGGGCCTCGTCGGTGGACCGTGGCGCTCCGGTGCGTTTAATTCGGCGTAGCCGCGCCGCGACCCGCACGGCTACGCCCACCACGCCTCCCTTCGTCGCCTCCCTCCGCCAGCCCCCCTCTGCCATCTCCCTACGACACCTCTGCCCGAGACTCCCATCCGCCACCTCTCTCCACCACACCCTCCGCCACGTCCCCTTTACCATCTCTCTCCAACAACCTCCTCCGCCTCCGCTTCCCCTCAACCCTCTGCTCCCATTCCGTCACTTTCTTCCGCCATCTCTCTCCGACACCCCTTCCTGACATTCCCTTCAGTCACCTTTCTCTGCCACCTCCACCACGTTCCTTTGCCATCTTTCTCCGACAACGTCCACCACCATCTCTTTCCGCCACCCTCCCCCTCTCTCCGTCCTTGTCCTACGACTCCCAGCCGACAACCCCTTCCACCACCTCTCTCCGCCATCTTTCTTCATCCCTCCTTCACCACGTCCCTTTACCATCTCTCTCCGCCACTTCCCTTCGCTAACCTTTGTCCATTACCTCTCTCCGCCACTCCTCTCCGTCATCCCCCTCCGCTAATCTTTCTCCACCCCCTCTCCTCCGCCATCCCTGGTACCTGCCATCGCTGTCGCAAGCTCTGCCATCGCTTGTGCCGTAGCTGTTCCAGCCATTTCGTTGAGTCGTGCCCCCTGTAATGGAATCTTCGTCCAGTGAGGCGCCTGACCTAGCGGAGAGCGCGTTGGTCTCCCCCCCGACTCCGGAGAGAGCGCTTCAAATTCCGGGAAATATGGAATTTGTGGTTGACTAAATGGGTTTAGTGGCCGGTTTTCTCGCGATTTACCCCGTTTCAACCGTCTCTAATTATGCTGCTGCATCATCATTATTCACTTCGTCATAATCTAATTATCGTTCCCCAATCGCAGTATGAACTGAAATTCATATTCGGAGAATCAACAAATATAAATCTAAAACCTCCTCCCCGTCTGCTTCATTGGACGAAGTGTTCTCTTAATCAAAGCAGTTAGTAGCCATGTTTAAAGATGACGTAACGAATCGCTCTGCAGCAGCTGGTACTCACTCTTTTCGCGATATTTTGACGCGCTGGTGACTGGACTGGATGGCAACGCAGCGATGTCTCCAGCGTCCAGTTGTATACAATTGGACTCGTACTTCCTTGACTCATAATCAAAATTTTCTGCACGTAATTTAAATTTCCATGTAGAATTTTTATGCGCATGCGCAGGCCCTGAAGTAATTAGTATTCAACCACTTGTCCATTTGGTTTTATTCATCTCCGTAATTTCATTATTTGTTCCTCTTCATGCTTTCAATCATTCCTATGTTTTCATGAAAATCTAGTGGTAAGTTTCCTTTCATTCGTAATACAATCGCATCTTATGTTCCTGTTCTTTATTTCATTTCCAGACCCGTGAATTCTTTATCTGACATACCCCCATGTTTCGTATTACGCACAATATATCTGTGTATTTTTGTATATCCCTTTAACGTTTTCTTCATTGTTCTCAATGACGATGTCTGCGCTTCAGTTGTTTCAATACTCTCATGTTTTGTCGGTTACATACAGTTCCTGCTGTTGCTCTTTAATGTACTCTCAAATAACCTCGCATTCGGGATTAAAATTAAGTAATATAGAGCAACCACAGTCAGATGTGGCAGAAAAATGATTCGAATACTTCATCATAACATTCAAATGAAAATGAATTTATCGAGGCTGCATTAGAGACCAATTTAAAGCAAATGAATATTCTTTGCGTTACATAAAATTGGTTAACTCATAATGAACTTAACATTTTCCAAATTCCTAACTTTCATCTTGCAGGCTGTAATTGTAGAGAAAGGGAATCAAATAAGGCCCTGAATATGAAGGTTTCTGGATTATATAAGATATGTTATCGATTCCATATGCGTGACGAAATTGGAAAAGTATTCAATTGAAAATGTTTTCGAAATATGTATCGTTCATCTTCCTACGATCAAAATTATTTTGCTTTGCATTTAAAACCTTTGAACAAAGTGAGCTATAAACGACACCATATGCTTTAAAAATCTAGAGATATCTCTAGAAAGAAAATCAGCAATCGCTCTTTGAAACCCATTGTTGTATGCCGAGATTTTAAAAATGAATTTCGGGCCGAATCTTACGAAAAAGAGCAGTTTCTCAATTTAATTAATTCTTTCATATAAGATAATTCAATAAATGTTTTACACGGGCCACACTTAATTCAGAGGGGGCAATCGATTCAATTATAATAATCAACAAAACCCTATAGATATGAAAATGTAATGAAAGAATTAGTATACAGTGCCCAGGATGCACAAATTCTTTTAATTTCGGCAGATGAAACACCAACGCATTAAATAATACACACATGTTTAGATTATTTACTACAAGTAAACAATTATTGATAGAATACTTATTGCAGGAAACATTGGACCGATTTACAATGTTGTTGATACAAATAACATTTATAATTCATTTTTTCGACGCTCTCATTTCACTTTAATTCATGCATTCCTCTTTAAAAAAGGAAACTAAATATTTCACGAAAAGTAATACTTGGAAAAAGCGAGGGATTAGAACATCTGACGTTAAATAAATAAAATAAAAATTGAACGTTATTTCGCTCCTTTCGCCGTCGTCACTGTTTTGCAAAGCCTTCAGTCCTAGCCGATGTAGTAGCCGTTGTTACTGCCCTGTGTCGGAGAAACCGCCTCTCCGTCACCGCGTCGCCATCCCTGACAGTCGTCACACCCTCGCCGTCACCTTTTCACCATTACCGCCTCGTTGTCATAGTCTTTATCGTCGCTGTTATCGCCTTCTCCGTCGCCGTTGACTCCTCCTCCTCCGTCGCCATCATTGTCATCTTCTCCGTCGCTGTCACCGTCGTCATCGCCTTCCCCGTCTCCGTTGTCAAGGTCTTCTCCGTCTCCGTGGTCATGGCCTTCTCCGTCTCCGTGGTCATGGCCTTCTCCGTCTCCGTGGTCATGGCCTTCTCCGTCTCCGTGGTCATGGCCTTCTCCGTCTCCGTGGTCATGGCCTTCTCCGTCTCCGTGGTCATGGCCTTCTCCGTCTCCGTGGTCATGGCCTTCTCCGTCTCCGTGGTCATGGCCTTCTCCGTCTCCGTGGTCATGGCCTTCTCCGTCTCCGTGGTCATGGCCTTCTCCGTCTCCGTGGCAATGGCCTTCTCCGTCTCCGTGGTCATGGCCTTCTCCGTCTCCGTGATCATGGCCTTCTCCGTCTTCGTGGTCATGGCCTTCTTCGTTTCCGTGATCATGGCCTTATCCGTCTCCGTGGTCATGGCCTTCTCCGTTGCCATTGCCTATTCGGTTTCCGACGCCCGCCATCGTCATCCCTTCTTCGTCGCCGTCGTTATTGCCCAAGCGGGAGCGACCCCGCCATTTCCTCCACCAAGTCCGTCGCCATTTGCGTTGCCGTCTCCATCTCCGTCGCCACATGAAGTGGCGCCACGGAGGCAGCTCACGCGCGCGCCGCTGCATCAATCAAATTTGGAGCCGGCGGAGCGCGGCGGCGGCGGCGGCAAGGGCGGCGGTGGGGACGGCGGCGGGGGCTCGGGAAGAGGTGAATGTGGATGGGATGAGGTGATGGCGCTGAGACGAAGGTAGATGAAGACGCGCTTAGATGCAAACAGAAATCTGGCAGAGCGGACGGAGGGGCAAACTACAGAAATGCACACAACGGTGAAAGCAGTTTTAATAACTTGGTTGCCGTAAGGTCGAAAATGTGGTTGTAGACCGCGGTTTAACACGAAAATGTTTAGAGAAAGGAAGAAGATAAAAAATGAATTGGAGTGATTGTAAGATCCGTCGCAGAGGGTAGTGACAGATTGTTGTCGATCAGAACAAATAATGTAAATGTTAAAGTTGTAATGTTAAATTTGCTATGTTATAGTTCACCTTTATGTAATTATTGAACATGTTGAAGTTGAATAGTTGAGAATATTACTATGCTGAAATGTTCAAGTTGTAACGAATAAACGGAGATGAACGTGAGGGCTTGTCAACAGGGTTATAAAACAATAGCTTTGAAAATGCAAAAGAAATTAAAGAGTATTTCTCAACGCGCGAGAAGATAACAAAAGACTCAAGAGAGCAATGTATATAAAAAAGTTAGAATGATTGAAAATGGAGATATATGATCAAAGAACATAATTGTCACTTCATGAAATCCTCTGCAAAATCTCTGTAGATAATCTAGGTTATTAATTGAGTGATAACTATTATGAAACTGGTGGTTTTGTAGTAGCACATGCATTGTCGTATAATTTGAAATGGTTGTGTAATATCATAATATTGCAAATTGTGTCCTCCTGTTTGTTCGCTCATTATATTAAACTATTTTTTCGGCCAAACTTCAAAAACACTTTCCTACAAATAAAGCATAGGAAATTCTAATTTGCAGGATTCAAATATTTGCAATATTTTTAATGTTCACGATTTGTATAAAAATCGAAGTATATTTACTTATAAATTCACTTTGCTCTACTCGAGAGGAAAAAATTAAAAACACATCTTCTCTAGTAATCTTGGAAATGGATTCAATTTAGAGTGGAAGCCACTCGGCTACCTTGTTCCATGAGTTGTTCCAAGTAATACTATATATACCAATTCTTGGGTAACATAACAAAATGAACACTTTTTAACTCAAAATTACTTGAAAGCAACTAATATTTCGAAAAGGTACATGAAATAATTAAAATCTAATTGTGAGGAATAGATTGCGTTAAGAACGAAATCTATTGTTCTACTATTGAAGGTGTTTGTTTTGAAAAAAATAAATTTTCCAATTTTCAAAATTCCAGTTTAAAAAAAATAGGACCTCTGCCATATTATTGTACGAACTTTTTGTATTCAAGCAAAAAAGTTAAAAGAAACATTAGGATCCTTTTTCAGAAAATTATATTTACCAATTCTTGTAATTTGTGATCATGGCACTGAATTTTGTGGGAAAACAACTGAAATTTTGAAAAAATTGTACATTAAATTATTTCAAGATTTAAATTTGAAGAACAGTTTTCACGTATAAGAAGTTTTCTTCAAAAATCTTGTTGAAGGAGGGTATCAATAAGCCCTTATACTTTTGTGACTTCGAAATTTCGGATGTTTTTCTGAAAATCTAACGTTTTTCGTTTTATAAGTAAATTTTACTCTATTTGAGCAAAATATTGAACGAAAAATTGGAGCTACTTTTGGCACAATTTTGAAAATATCGCGGTTTCATGTAAAGTACACTGTTCAATAGTATTAGCTACACATACTGTATCTACAGAGTCATTTAAAATACTCATACAACTTACAATATTAACAACCTTCTTTTCTAAAACCCGGGACTAAAACGTTTGGTGATCACACAGTCCTTTTATACCCTAATTCCTTCAGGTTTTTGCTGGGTGTGATTTATAAATTGGTTATATCAGACGTCTTTTATCTTTGTTCCACGTTATGCCATATGTCTACAATTGATAAATATTAATATACCATTCTGTGTGAATACCCTTAGAGTCCTATTTGCAAAACACTTGCAGATTATATTATTTTTAGTAGAAATAAATTTCTGGAGAAAAATTAAACTAGTAATGAACCATTCTTTTTAATAATTTGGAATGGAAAAACTGTTGATGTTCTACCAATTTTATTGTTATGATAGAGAAATACAAGTAAATAATTTCTAGTGGAAAAACAATATTCACCGTCTTTTTCTTAACTACAAGAACAAATGTTTCTAATGTCAGTTTGCTGAAAAACTCTTTATTTTTGCACAGCAGTTTATTGACAATGCTTCTTCTTCTATGATGTTAGAAGGTTGTGCTTATAGTGTTGCGAAATCGTAGGATAGTTCTAAATATTATTTTCGAAAAACGTATTTTCGTCACATGCAAACGAAGAAAAACCCAAATTTATTAATTGGCGGAATTGGGGTGATAATTACCACGGTCTCAATCACGCGCAGACCTGCGATCGCGCCCAATTTTAGACCGGAAAATTGTAGTTCGCCAGCCGGCCATCAGAACTGCACTGAATTTTCTAATGATCTCCCAGTCTACAACGACGTTACAAGTCTAGAAAATGCGCGTGAAGTTATAGTGATATACGGCTGCGATGAAATAAAAAAGCAACACAAATGCATCTCACGTGACTCTATGCTACTTCTGAGGCCAAAATGGTAAAGGAATTATTTATTGCTAATAATATGAGAAACTCGCTGGTATGGTTTTCTCCTGGAATGACTCATCCTGTATAAAGAAACACAGTTATAGGAACTGGGACCATCTGAGAGAGGAGAAATATTTTCAAGAGTGAACCGCTTCAAGGTTCAGTACTCAAGTTCTTTCACTATGTTAATGAGTTTGTAGTTATTCAAAACTTCTTGAAAAGTAGCGGAAGTGATTTTCAGTCTACAAGCAAAAAAAGAGAAGGCGTGAAACCTCGTCGGGTTTGCAAAATTAGCTGCAGAATGGAAGTTCGCAAAAGCTGTCTCATTCAAGAACTACCGAACCCTATCATTAGACAGCGGCTTCTCGGGAATATGAAATTGACGCAACGGAGAGATGTGTAGAGCAGAGAACCCTTAGCGACAAGTAATGTCATTCTGCAGACACACTGGTGCGACCAGTAGAAGACCTCAGCGTAAATTTCAAAGCGTAATCGATTATGGATTTATACAAACTGATGAACTGTGATATGCAATTATCTAGAAAGAGTTCATATCCTGTTCGTATTTTTCATATTATTTGTTTTCAGTTAATCATTCGATAATCGATTCAATTACTATGGTTTCACAAAGTTTGTTTTAAAACTATTCCCATTTTTACGAGTATTTTTCTATATTCCTGTTACGGTATCGTTAACATAGGTATGTAGTGTCACGTGAGACTCGTGGCTTGTCATCTGTATTTTGAATCTTCGATGCTTTTTATTTATTTGGTCAAAAAAACAGTAAAACTGTATATGACGTATGGAGAAAGAGATATGGCATAATATTCTGGGGAAACATTTTACAGCTCCCAGACTTTCAGATTACAAAAAAGAATTGTACGAATAATAAGCAAATCCAACCCATGTGATTCTTGTAAGTCTCTCTTTATTAATCTAGGAATTTTACCATTACCTTGTCTCATGATTTACGAATCAGTAGTTTTTGTCAAAAATGACTTACTTAAGGGCGGGAATATATTTTCAGCAAACGCCGATGTCTATAAATATAACACACGGCGTAGTAATCATATTCACCAAGTGACAGTATCAACAGCTCACTATAAAAAATTCACATACAATTCATATACATTACTCTACAACACTTTGCCAGAAGATATTAAACGATTAAATTCGATAGAAAAGGTCAAGTCCCAAGTAAAATCTTTTCTGCTGCATAACTGTTTCTATACAATTCGAGACTATACCGAGCATCAAAAAGGAAAGTAGAATTAATTTTAACAATGATAGTTAATGTAATTATTTATCATTTGGACTGTATAATTCTAAAGAACTTGTAACAAGTATTGTACCACAGTTTCTGGGTTGATGGCCCCCATCACGATCAGGTTTTTCGTCCAGTTTCCCTGATCCTTGAGCAAATGCTGAGATGGTCCCTTGTTTTGCTTCTGGTCATAAATGTAACTTCATTATTTGTGCACGTCTTCTGAATTTCAGTGGGAAATATAGTTATTCAAATTATCGTTTTCCATATTATCGCGGCAAAAAGTATTATTCTTTCATGAAGAACATGAGAGTTCAGGGCAGGAATTTATAGCTAATTTACCTTTGAAAATATATTTTATTATATAGGAGCGAATATTTTGTCAACAAAACTAAAAAAAACTCTCTTTCCTGTATTCAAAATTCGACTAGAATATGGTTTAGAATAGAGATCACAGAATTATGAAAACGTGCACAAAATTCACTTCTCCCCATAGTTCGTCACACACAGTTTTTAACTGTTTTTGACGTAAATAAATAAATGATTATCTGCGCACATTTTCTTGAGGCCCAGAATAAAAAATTGCTTATCCGAGGTTTCCTTGATCAAATGGGAATGGGCCATTTAAGAATGTGTGATAATTCCGTCGCTAGGCTTTAAGGATGAACGAAGGAAAGAATGAATGTCGTGCAGCCCTTGGTCCTTTGAGTAGAGTACTGTTACACCTGGAAGTGATCAAATATTTTGTTTACGAATTATTGCAAAAAGATACGCTTAGAATTGGTTGTTCTTTCTCCGTTTTTGTTCAGTGTGTCACCTTGTGTAATTTCACGCTGGCGACTTCCAATATTAATTCTCTGATGCAGAAAGATACGGGTAAACACCTTTACAGTAGTGGGGCCTCCGTGGCCTGGGACATATGTTTACTGGAATGTACGAATTATCAATGAATTATTAATGTTTTTCACGTTTATTTCAAAGTTATAAAGAGTTACATATTTACTTGTACTTTAATGTTGCAGTATTCAACAATTTTATGCACAATTAAGACACATTGTGACAGCGCTACTCTGTGTTTTGCAAGCATAACGTTGACATATTTCACAATATGTTTTGGACTTCCTGTGAATTGTAGAAGGACATATGTAACACCTGAAAGGAAAATGAATAGGGCGTTAAAGTTTTTGAAAATAATCTTTTTATAATATTGTACACACATCTTCTACTCGTTTTGTTTTTCCTGTTTCTGATTCCACTGTATGAGCAGCTTCACTCCTAAATCCAAATACTCGCAAAGTACTCAGAGTAGTTACATGCACTCGAGGATTGTTCAGTCTTTTTTGCATGTTGGCTGTAGAAATTTGCACACCTAAATCATTCAAAAATAAACGTCTTCTGAATGCCTTGTCCTTTTGAAATTTGTTTGATACTAGTAAATAGTATGTACGCATTTAGCACTGCAACATCAGTTATGTTGTAAAACAATTTCATAGACAATCGCTAAGTTTGCCTTCAAATATATTCATCTACCATCTGATCCATCTTATCAACGCCAATTTTGATGTTATTGCAATAATAAATTATTTCTGTTTTTTTCTTTTCGTCTGTGCCTACCGTTTGATCTTGGTGCTGTGAACTCAACAAATAGACGATTTTGTCCCTTTTATCTTTGTATGAAACCAAAGTCATGGTTCCATTGCGACCAAACAATGAACTGTAAACTTCTTGCGATTTTATTGAACCTCCCATTTCAACGGGAATTTCTGGTTTATTTGTTCTCATAGTTCCAACCAACGACATATTTTTTGGAGTACTGTGCTAGAGAAGAAATTATCACACTCGTGAAGAAATTATCTCACGTAATGTTGAATCCTCTTCTCGCTAAATTTTGTAATCGACATCTACTAGCTAGTGGCGAGCTTCTTTGCCATTGAAATCCATTTCCAGATATCATGAAGTCCAATCTTGGAGATGAAGTAAGCGGTTCCTCGTTGAAATGAGAATCAGGTCTGGTGGAATCAGATTCAGATGAACGTGCATCAGTCACTATATTCTTTTTCTTGTCTGCGGGATCTTGAACATAGGAAAGGCTCTCAATTGAAATCATCATCATCATCATGATAATTTGAACTAAATTCACTAATATCTCTCATTGCCGAATCACTTAGAATATTCTCGAATTCTTCTTGTGAAATCATCGCTTCAACATACAAATGCCACGAGAAAAGTAAGCCAAATGCGCACTCTTATATGTTTGATTGCAAACTACTCTCAGACAGAGCTTAAACAATATATTATCTGATTTTACATTATGTTTGTTATCGACACATCCGCGCCTCAAATTTCCAACAATTGGCTCCCGTTGCACTCCGATGAACGGTACGTGCAGAGGGGAACGTCACATCGAGTCCGGCAGGCTTCTGAGGCCCCACTTCTGTGATGAAAGTGTATTTAAGGAAAGTGAGCCGTAATTCGGTTTCGGATAACTCAAATTCACCGAAAACACACACAACCGTTCTTTACATTACAATAAAAGAATACCAAAAGGTATAACGATAGATGGTTCCGCACCATCAAGCTATTTCAAATTAAAAATACCACCGGGTTTTGAAGGCCCCACTTCTGCATCAGTGGGTTAAATCATTAAGTAGAATATAGCTTCGTAAATACATTTTAAGAGGGTAGTTTTTTCACTCTCTCGTTTGATAATTGAACCAAATGCTTCCATTAACATTGGTGAGTATGCCTTCACACAATAGCTTGTTATCGCATCTTTAAAGTTGTGGCTAAAATATCCCAATTCCGTCCCTCGCACCGCTCCTCGTAGGCTGTTTCTGATCTTATCGCAGCGGCGGCCGCCTGAACGCCCTTTTCCTCTTATAATTGCATATTTTCTCCATTACACCAGATGATCTTCTCGTCCTCCTTTTCCACTAATTATTACGTAAGAGCCCTAGAGAGCCGACCTATTACTTGCATAGCAACGTAAAGTGCCCCTGTGCTAACAACATCACGCCAACAACTGTGTCGTGGAGCTAAGGCTCGACAATTTGGGGGCCAGTGGCCCGGGGGGAGGGGAAGGAGTGAGGTGATGAGGGCGCTTTACCTCCAGCGCATCGCTCGCTCTCATTGGAAGTTAGGCTTTCGGGCGTGGGTCGCACGGGAGTGGGGCGGGAAGGGGAAGGGAAGGGAGGGGAGGAAGAGAAGGAAGATGACAGGGAGGGCGGGAGAGAGGGAGGGAGAAAGGGAGCGTCCCATCTGCGAAGATTTGCATGCCGACCTCGCTTAGCAGGCGCACCACTTCATGTTTCGCATACGATCGCGTTATATGCGAGGAATGGTGAACTGAAATATAGCTTCATGTTCATGTTTTAAGGGAAGGATTGAATAATGTAAGCGCGTGTATAGTCTTGCGCAAAGTTTTTACTAGTAAACTCAGTACATAGGGTGATTACCCTTAGGTGTGTTTGGTTCATTATTAATCATGAAATGTACCCCCCAAAAATGTATCAACAATAAAGTACAGAATGAAGTGTAAATAAACGTAGTTTATTCCTTAAAACAATTGCATATTGCCATTTTTTTAATGTGATGGTACACAAAATGGAAATGAATTGCAATAAAGCAAAATATTTCCATCTAATACTATCCTCATATTTTCGTTCGGGCCTCTGAAATTTTACAAGTCATCACTTTTAGTCAATTTACTTCCAGCACTGAATGCTTTGAAAATTTCAAAATTAATTTGGCTTCGTTTGCAGAGGCAATTTTTTTTAGTAACAAATTTGAAACATCAGAAGAACCAGTTATCCGGTTCTAAAGTAAGTAGAAGAAAGTGAAGAATTATGAGAACGTGGGATACCAATGCGCAAATATCAGAGCATATTATAAATAACAGAAGTAAGTATAATGATATCTAGACAAATTATTAGTTCGTTTTAATGCAAAAGTATATATAGAACGGGTTGCCTCTCCCAACGTTTTAATTCATATTCAAAACAAAATATACGTAAAGATAACATCTTTTATTTATGCTATTCCAATGCCTAAAACACGTCCCCAACAAACCAATATTCAATGATGGTCGATGACGTGAAATATATGCCATTTATTTACAAAGTAGTTATTTTGGTGTGATTTATACAATAAATAACGCATGGTAACCCATTTATCTCAAATGCGCCCTGATCTTATGACAGCGTAAGTGTTTTAATGATTGCGAAAATGAAATTTTTGGTCTGTTTTGGTTCTAAACACCGTAAAATCGTTGACAAGCATATGCACGCTTCAAATGTCTTATACAGGAATGATAGGAAAATGTTTGTTGCACGCACTGTGTAAAAGGAATAGAATAGGTTAACATTTAAGGAAGCGATTCCTAATTATAAATTTGAATGTACGCAAGTTCCTTTGTCAAATGCTGATTATTCTCTTTAAATTTAACACGGTAATCACTTATGCGTTAATGCACGACAAAAAACATTAAAAATCTGTTAAGCTGATTAGTGATAACGCCAACTACAAATGACGACAGGAATCCAATTCTGATAATGGTGCGTGGCATTGTGTCACGGGGAGAACGTCATGGAAACATCACATTATAGACAACGTTAAATACTACTGAGTGATCCGTGACTGATTTGATTAATACCATTCATTATTTTGACGTTTCCACTGAGCGTTCTCGTTTGTTCACAGAGGAAGTAAGTCTATGGAGGGGACCAACCGTGGGGCAAACACTATCAGCGGGGCCACCCGCATCGACGCATCTGTCGCAGGCAGGTCGCCCCCGCCCCCCCCTCTCTCACCAATCCCCTCGTCACAATCCCTGCGCCCTCTTCGGCATCGCCCTTCGGCCTCCCTTCCCACGATTGCCACAGACACTGTTGCCAACACCCTCGCCAACCCAGTGTTATCTGCCGCCCCCACACCCTCAGTTGCAACTGAACGTTCCCTTGCGCTAACTCTCCGACACGTTTTTTTACTCTACACTTTCTACTTTTGCTACACCTGCTGTTTCGGTACTTCTCGATGACTCCGTCTATCTTCCAGATTGTCAGCAGAATTTATACCTTACCCTTTTAAAGTTTTTGTTTATTCAACTTTGAGCTTCGCCACTTATGAGTCATGTTGCTGATTTTCCCTATTCTCTTTAATTTGTAAGATTTTTCTTTCCGCTACGTTCTGATAGAAAAAAATCCGTGAATCCTATGCGGAAACCCTAACATTTTCCTCGGCATCTTTTGACTTCACTGCGTTACATTATCCCTCGCCTTATGCCCGCAGCCTTATTTTTAGCGTAGCCTAGGGTTCCGACTGTGCTGTGCCACGCGTGATCCTCTCCCCCCACAGCGCCTGCTTCTTGAGGAGCCGGCGTGGCGTGCAGTGGGGCTGCGTTCCAGAAGCTGCAGCAGCCGCCACTGCCCGCACCGAAGGCTCCCTTGCGCGCGGGCGCGAAAGTTTCGCCCCCGCAGACGCACGCCTGAACGGCCGCGCTCTTCCCTCCGCGAACAGAGAGGGCGCGGGAGCAGGGGCTGGACGAGGCGGGGAAAGGGCGAGGAGACGAGGAGGGGACGAGACGGGGCGGGGAGGGTGGCGGGAGTTGGCGCAGGATGAGGCGGGGAAGGGGCGAGGCAAAGCTGGCGTGGGTCGTGGAGGCGACAGGGCGGGGAGGAGGCGGGAAGAGGGGAGGGATAGGGCGGGGGGGCGTGGCAAGGCTAGCGGGGTGGGGCGAGGGCAGGGCGGGGCGGGGACGCAGCAACGGACCAGGTGCGGGGCGAGGATGAGGGGGAGGAAAGGAGCCGGAGCGAGCGCGGCGCAGCGCGTGGGTGGAGCGGGTCGGAGGGGGCGCGGAAGCGGAGGAGCGGGGAGACGACGGCCGAAGGAATCCGCGATCGGAGACGGGCAGAACGTGAGGGCGCAACTTCCTCCCTTTTGTTCGTGCGCGCGATGCCCGGGCCGATGCCAGTGGGGCTGCGACGCTGGCCGCTCCTTGGGCACCGCCTCCCCGCCCTCGCCTGCTCTTGGAAGCCCCGCGAGGACAAGCTCGAAAATCAAGGGAGAAGGAGGAATTGGAAACATTGTGTTGTAAACAAATTGCACTCGACTCTATCTTACTCATCATATTCACATGAATTACGTTTTTGATTTATTTATCGTCAAAAACCTGTAAAAACTGAGTATTTTTCATAGTGAATTATACCCCATACACATTTTCTTGAGTACTAGACTTTTATTCCAAATATAGTTATATTATAAATAAAAGTGCCAGCAAAGAGTGTTTTGCAACATTTGAACACCAGAAATGCCCGCTCCTTCGTAATGGAATCGTACTTGAATTTGGCTAACGAACTATAACATCCTGATTGACATTACTTGTATACATAATGTAATGAGTACAACTACTCGAATACAAATATTTCGCGTGCATAGGGACGAATCGGCTCAGTATACCAGCGCTTCTATTGAAGTTTCCCTTTATCGAAATGCAGAAAAATACTGTTCTATTTTTCTACATTTCTCGAACATTTTTGATTGAACTTTGGCCTCGGATAGCGTAAACAACGCTTAAGAGAATAGTGTATGTCTCATGTTTGCTGAAATCCCGGACTTTCTTAACTTGCAAAAGTGCGATTTTTTGTCATCTTCCTACAACAAAAATATTAAAGATGATTTTCCTTAATAAAATCTGTTTTTTAAAGACAGATTTGGAAACAAAGTCATGTAGAATTTTTCAAAATACGAATGTTCGTGTATTTTTGCGTCAAATACAGGCAATTTTAATGTTTTAAAACTTTTCCTCAAAAACCGTTCCAAATTTTTCCTTAAAATTTTTCCCTCGTATGTAGCAATAGACGATATGATTCTGCTAGTCCCATTTCCGGCAAATTCACCTTATTTTTAAAACTTGCAAAATGTTAGCATTTCAAAATTACAAAATTGATGGTAGAGATTTTTGCCTTAAAGTCTGTTGTAAAAAATCAGCTCTTAGAAAGTTCATGTACAATTTTTGAAGAGACGAGTAGTTTTCGCGTATCTTGAGTTTGAAATTAATGGAAATTATTTTTAAAAATCTCAAAATCGCTCAAAATGTTTTCTTCAATTTTTTTTGCTCAGATATAAAAAAGGACCCTCGAAAGAATGGCGCTGGTGATCTATTCGTTGAACTCTCCGAATATTCGAATATGGCAAATTTAGAAAGAAAGAAGTGTGTGCTGTTGTAGCACCACTAGTTTAGTTTATCCGATAGCTTCGACAATCTGACGACAATCAGTTGTTATCTGATTATCCGGGGAAATCGATGACAAGGACTCCAAAAATAACAGATCCCGCCTTTTGGTTGGTGCTCTTAATCATTCGTTAGCTAACGACGAAAGTTAATGCGGCGATTCACCGCGAATGATATGATGTGTTTGAATTAAATTTTATGAATGAATTAAAAGTAAAACTATGATGTGGATTTGAAAGTGAACATACGAACGTAACTGAAGAACAGTGAAGTGGAAGATAAGCGCTGAAACAGATGGTCTTTTCAAGAAGTGGATGAAAAAGTTCGAGCTAGTCTGGCAGGGAAATTTTCTAACGCGTTTCGAAACACGCCTGTTTCGAGTTGTCACAGAAAAGTTATCACTAAGTTTGGGCAAGACGGGTCTCAGAAATGTTGAATAGCTAACACAAGAACCTCTCTATTTGGAAATGTCCCTTAAAAATCTTTAATTTACACAGTATTAATGGAAGTGTGCAAGATTTCAATGAAGACTTGTAGGTGTCCATACTAAGGAATTTCAATATATTAAACTAGTTCTAAAACAGCACATACTTTCTCGCCCGTATTTTCACGCAAAATTACGCGAAATGTACTCAAATTTTCAAAAGATTGTACCCGACTTTATTTTGAAATCTATCTTTAAAGAACAGACTTAATGAAGGGAAAAATCTTTATCTTTAGTATTTTCGTGGAAGGAAGTCTCCGAAAAAAATTGGAACTTTTAAAACTTTCAAAAAATCAGGGTTTTTAAGGAATATGAGACCTCCACACTTTTAAACGTCCTTCACAATATCCAACAACAAAATTTAATAAAAAACGATGTCTTTTTTTGAAAATTTGAAAAACATCCCAGGGAATTCACGCTAAGTACCCCCCCCCCAAAAAAAATTAAAATATCGGTTTCAAATTCAATGATCTGATTCAACATCAGATCGATTGAGAATATCAATTTTGGAGGAAATCGGCTGAAGAGTTTAGCCGCTAGCGGTGCTCACAGAGGGACTAACGGAGAGACATTTCGCCATTAGATTTTTCGGTATCAAGGACCCACAAAACATGAATTCTGGCTACACCACGTATTAGAGGATTTTTTAAAATTTAGTAACTGGATTTATCCACTTTTTCGTTACCAGGACTCTGTAATAAGTTTTTCTACCAAAAATTTGCAGTTTTTTCGCGCAGCATTACATAACTTTCTCTGTACTCCGTAGCATGAAAGTAAAACGAGTGCATTAGAAATGAATGAGTCTCGATCAAAGGAAAGAAATTAGAGGAAGGCTGATCAACAATTACCCTAGAAAGTGTTTTTTGTCAATAATGAGAAATTTATTTGCGTATGGGAGTATATACCCAATGTTCAAAATTGCGAGTCGAAACAATGCATCGCACACTCAAATATGAAGACTATCGAACAGAGTCATTACCATTGTCTGCAGTGAGAAAATACTATTGTTAAAATATAGTGATAATCTGAAAGGATCTTTGAAGAAAGTGCCACTTTCATCTAGGATAGTTGGGACTTCCATGGTTTAGTGTTTGATAGTGAGAGTTTTGGTTGTCGATCGGGCGTAACTCAACATGAGTGAGTCGCAAAGAATAGAAACTAGAGCGGTTTGCTGAACGATCCCGCCGCTGTATGAAGGGTTCGAAGGCTGTCCTCCAGTGAGCGAAAAGAGCAGTCTATGAGACCAGAAGGGAAGCGAGCACTCACCAGAGAAGCCAAGCCGGCAGAGACCGCCGCTGCATCGGACGGAAGCGCGCGGGGCGGGAGTTAGGAAGCGGGGACTGGAGGTGCTCGGCGTAACTTGGCGTGACGCGTGGGTGAGGGTAAACCCGCTCGATGGGAAGATGAGGAGGAGAGCGGACGGGACGCGTTGAGCGGAGGCTGTCGGTGCTCCGTAGCCGAGTCTGAGCGAGTGACCCGCGAGGACGCACGGAGAATGCAGAGGGGCCCAGCAGAGGACGCTGGATGGGAGAGACGGGCGGGCGTCTCTGGTGGTGTCTAGCCGGCGGGCGTGCCGAGCCGCGCGGACGAGCCCTGGGGTCGGGCGGGAGCGGGGGAGGGGCGGTGGGGGGCCGGGCATGGGCTGGGGAGAGCGCAACTCTCCGGTTGCGGAGTCGCCGGGCTCCCCGGCGAGCGGCACACAGAGGACGAGCGGCGAGCGAGACGGGGCTCGGGGCGGGAGGTGAGGACGGCGGCGGGGATGAGGGCGGGGCCGTGGGGCGGCTGCGGGCGGCGGAGGCGACGCTCGCCCGCACCCCGAATGTGATGGATGGTAGTCCGGCGCGCAGCGTTTTACACCTTCCACGGCAGACGTGTCGAGAATCTCGCCGGCGAGGTCCAGGGGCCGGGTCGGGGACGCGGCACTGCCGTCGCCGCAGCCGCATCTAGCCCTACCCATTCCTCGCCCTCCCTCCTTGCCATCCCTCCCCGTCCTTGTCTCCCCCTCGCCCTCCTCCGACACCCAACGTGGGGAGCGAGCCTGAGCGACACCCTGCCCGGACGCCGCCCGGGGGCCTGCTAGGCGGCGCAGCTCCTCAGACGCTGTGGTTTCGGGAGCTGAGAGTTAGTCACCACATTTGGGTTTCCAGCTAAAGGATTTGCGATTGTAAAAACATGTTAGATGATTTAAAAGGAATAACAAAGGACCTTCTTTTAGTAAAATGCTTTGGTTTCTATTTTCTGATATGGCTCCTGCAAATATTATTGAGCTGAGTATTTTCGTTGAATCTTTGAAAGGGTGCAGAACAAAAAGTCAATATTTTTTGAGTAATCCTTTTCACTTTCTCGCCTTACTACGTACGGGCTAAAGGAAAAGTATGGTATTCGTGCGGTGGAAATCAGCGATTTTTCGACAGAAAAACTTGTGGTCGTGCCGAGGTAGCGAAAAAGGGGATAAATCATGTTCCTATATGTAGTAAGTTTCTCTAACACATAGTGTAGTTAGAATTCACGTTTTGTGGAACATTTGATACCGAAAAATCGATTGACGGCAAGATGTCTGTCAGCGTGTTTTTCCCTTTGGCCGACCGTTGTCTATACTTGCGCCTAAACCGTTCAGAAGATTTCCCCGAAATTGATATTCTGTAATTGATTTGAATAAACTTAAGATTCTGCAAGTTTGAAACGAATATTTTGATTTTCGTGATATTTTATATCAAGTCTCAACATTATCTAAATTATTGCAAAAATTTGCTCAAAATGTTTTGATTAAATACTGCAAAATTTAACATTGGAAAAGTTCAATATTGATGACAGATTTTCCTTGTATAAAATCTTTCCTAAAAAGTAGAGCTTTAAATAAGACCATACACAGTTTTTTGAAAAAACATGTGGTTTCCGCGTAATTTCTACTTAAAGTTAATACAATTTATATTTTATGTCAAAAACAGTTTCAAATTTTCTTTAATTTTTTAAAGGATTGGTCAAAGGACTCTTAAACAATGGCGCATGCTTTATTTTCACTGAACTCTCTGAATTTTCGAAAAAGGCGAAAGTTAGAAATAGACATCGGATGTTCAGGAAAATGCCTATTTTATTCTAATGAAAATATTGAAAGGAAATTAACGTATGTATATGAATTATAGGAAATTATACACCCTGATGAATTTTTATTTGTCTTTTTTTTCTTTTTTATCTTTTATGGTGTCAATGCTTTTTCAGACATATTTTCTCTTTAAATGCTTTTTTTCTTAAAATTTAGGTATATTTCTTTCTAATTTGATTTCAAATAACATTTAAATCATTTTCAGTTCTACTTATCACATTAATTGCCTATTGATAAGGAATCTCCATTTTTTGTATAGATTGAAGCTGTAATTTGGGTTTGCACGTCACATTCAATTTTTGGAGCCGAAAAGCTTGCAATGTGGCTTTGGGCACTGTGCTGAGCAGTGGGCGCTTAGGTAAGCGCTGACTCGCGACGTAATCAAAGACGTCGTTTCTCAGAGGACAAGGCGATGATCTCGACATCGATACACTATTTCCGTTCCAGATGTTCTTCTGGGAAGTCCGCAGTGTGGGCCGATGATCTCGTCGGGCGTGAGGTGTATCTTCATTCTGCTCGCAGTTGTCTGCGTTCTCCACCGAGTCTTGTTGTCTGAGTACCACGAGACGTATCTCACCAGTACCTCTGTAAGTGTAGTAACTTACCTCAATCGCGTGAAGAATTCACTCACTCACTAATGATTAATAAATATTCTCTCATGTTATATAGTTTTTTGGTATTGGCAAGGTTGTAGGTGCAAGTGCAGTGAAATATGTTAGTGCTTTTTTCTTCAAATTTTATGTTTTATTGCCTTTTTCGGTGCCTATTTCAAACATTTTAGTGCCATTTTAAGCGCCTAAAACGTGTTTTAGTGCCTTTACATCCGATGTCTAGTTATAAATAATGCGATAACGTATGTGCTGTTGTACCATAACTACTTTATTACATGGTAGTAGTTATCTTACTTCTTTTTGGCGAATTCAGAATGGCATCTGCAAAGATAAACAAAAGATCATAGTCACAATCTTCACAAAGAAAATTATATTGCTTTTCTCATTCCTTGAAACATTGTTCTCTTGTTTTATTCAATCCACCACGGTTGTAATGCAAATGCTTATGGGAAAAGGCACTGTCCAAAACTGGAAACAGAATTTGAGAGTTGTTTGATAATAAGTAATTGTGATTAATTCATTTCAAATCTCTTCCTATGGCGCTCACCCTAATTTTCAACGTTTGAAAACAGTTGTGAGCTTTCTATCAAAAAGAAAGAAAAAGTATTTTCTGTTCTCTTGGTTAATAACATAATATTTCCATACACACAGTTTGCACAAAAGTTAAATTATGTTTCATTTTCTACGATTCTGTGTCCAAACACAGCAAAAATTTCCCCTCCGGAATAATATTTCATTGTATTTTTACTTGTCAACAAGTCCTTTGGGGATACCGCTGTGTCAGAGTTCTAACTACCCCGCAGGAACAAGAATTTAATTAATTCCATGTGTTCTAGTGTAGTAATTATCCACCGTTAAATTTAAACACGTGATCGTCTCTCCTTTTGCATCCGTTGTCGCTACGCGGTCAACCTCGCTCCCATGGCGAAAACACGAATGTGCCTAACCGTGTGGCAATGACATCCTCAGCGTGCAGACATACTCGCGTAGCTTATTGAATTATCACTGAAAATATTTTAAATAGCAATTGACTCTTCTTATTCTTAATGTTTTTTCTTACGTTTCTTTTTATGGCTATAGGAATATCACATCAAATTTCATTTTGAAATCTTGGTCAGGTTTTAAAAAATTCTAAATGATCAAGCAACGCACTGTCTCTTATTTCAACTTATTAGGAAACGCAACAAAAAAAAGTATTTTCTTGCATTTAAGTTTAAAAATGTATTTTTCATTATATAATTACGAATACAATCGCAATTTTTGTCCGGTTTAACAAAGTTCTGGCACTGCATAAATACTAGATAGCACTACATTGTATCAATGATAGAATATTTCAACAAATCATGTTAGTTTTAAGATTTCCCACGTGGGTTAAGAGAAAGAGAACACTGATAAGAAAGAAAAAGTACACTGAAACTTTGTGAAACGGTGTTTTTAAGAGTTTGCCAAAACTAATAAGACGGAGGGCTTTTCAACAAACATTGTTAGTAAACCTATGGCGCCTGACACTAATTCTATTGGATTTACACTGGATATAGAAAAAAAAGTGTCGCATTCATAGTAAGAATATTTTTCTCGTTGCGATCATATCTTCTGCGGAGTTTGTAAATATTGACATGTGGTGTACGCATTTTAATGTACACTATTTACGGAACAAAAGGTACAATAATGTGTAGAAATTAAGCATCAGCACACATGTATCATAATTTTGCGTGTATGACATTTCCACAATTTGTTCAAAAGGAACTGTTTGACGAACTACTGCTTCGCACAGGATGCGACACGCCAGGGGCAGATGCAACCAGCATCGCATCGCGTTCTACTAACGTATTTATAGTGAATCGAATTCAATTTTGTTAACAAGCAACAGTGGCTAGGAAAGGTTTCACCAATATTGTGATGCTCGTCGTAGATCAACGTAGTACTTTGTTCATCGACAACTACCACTGTATACTTATTAATCTCTAGATTGCTAGGAAAATTATTTTTATAGACTGAGTTCTTGTTACCCAAAGTTGACGCAAGATAATTATTAATTCTATTTTATTTATTATTTTTTTGTTTAAGAACTACTAAAATGTAATTTTAGCTGACTTTATATTTTCCAGTAAGAAAACATTCAATTTTTAACTTGATTTTCCTAAGTTATATTTTATTTATTTTATACACCTATTACGTGTTATTGCGAGTTTTAACAAATTTCATTGTGATTATTATTAGCTTCATTCTACTTGATTTATTTTCTCTGACTACAGTCTGAAAGAAGAGTTTCGGCTCGCCAGAATCCTGGGCCATAGTAAGATATAATGAAAACGAAGTAAAATAAGACTCAATGCAGTAGCAGATCTAAACTAAACGAAAAGGAGAGCTACAAACCAGTAATCAATCTACTTCATTGTTAGCAAATTTTCCAAGAATACACATGATTCGAGCCGCACCTTCCCTGATGAAAGTGGAGTTGTTTAACTATTAAGTACAACAAAGGTCGATCTTCTATTTTAATAACTGGAACGAAGGGCATGAAAATGTTGGGGCGTGTAATGGCGACGGAGTGTACTCTCCCTTGGCGCCGCAAGCATTGGGGACACCCTCGGCGTTTCCGATGGCCGCATTCTACGCACTGTGCCGGCGGGGGTTGCCAGCGGCTGGGGCCCTGCGACTGCCCCCCGGGGCGTCGCTGCACGAGGCGAGGGCGGGGGCGGCGGCGGCGGCGGCTGCGCGACGTCACGCGCACCGCTCATTATCGGAGGAGCTCTGGGCAGCACGCGAGGTGCTCACGCACATGCGACGGCCACGCTCCTACGTCGGCTCCTCATACGCCGCGAGTTCTGCGTCAGCGGTGATGTTCCGAGCGATTCGGAGTTCTCTGAGTAGTCCATAGAGCATCCCATTTTGAGAATGCGCTATTGACTTAATTTTTACTCGAATAGAAACTCACTAATACTTATTTTAATAATCATGATAATGATAATCATAATAATAATAATAATAATAATAGTGATAATAATAGGGAAACCAGCTTAATTATGGTGCTCAATCAATGTAATCGCGACTACATATTACATAACAAAATTCATAATAAAAATTTGAAAATTGTAACTTCCGTGTTGCTTAGCAAAGGAAGGACAATACACTAATGTCTAGATGCCCCATTCTAGCTTTCAAGCACTATCCGAGTCATCACTGTGATGCAGCTAGCATAGTCGACCTAATGACGTGTACTCTCGACCGCAGGAAGTTCCCAGATTAGCAGTACCAACCTGGAAACAGTACTGGGACAAGGAAATTACCACAGTTCACACGAATTCCACATAATCGACCGGATGTAGTGCTTCTCAACAAGAAAGTAAAGAAATATTCTTTAATAGACATTTCTGTACCCATTGTTGAAAACTTAAAAACACTATAGATGTCAAGGTAGAAAAATACCTTCTATCAGCAGAGGAAATAAAGACTTTGTAAACTGGATGAAGTTTGAATCAACCAGTTGTGCATGAGAAGCTGTGCATCTCTGCCTTGGAGATTGTAGCCATGTCTTTGCTCGGCAATATAAATAAGGTGGGACTTAACGGAATGCTATTTGTAGAAATACAGAAAGCGATATTGCAGTCGACTACTAATATAGTCAAAAGCATCTTAAATATTACGGTTAAGCACTTCCATGGATGGCCGCGCTTTTCTCTCTCTCCACATATTGCACAGGGCAAATAAAATTAACAGTAATATAATGTTCCATGAATAAGATTAATCGTATTTTCTTGTTAAATACAGGAAATCACGATTCTTTCTAAGGGGTGCGATGATAAGATCCGACGCTGATTAGGCCCGAATACGAAGAGGTGTCCCTTCCTGAGACCTATACTGTCCTCGGTCTGTGCGGCCACGTTGTGCTCAGGTGTTTAGATTTTTTCACTGAGAAATCTCGAAATAAATTGATTACCGTTTTTCTCGTTCACGCCAAAATACATCATCATAAACCTTGACATGAATAAAATCTCAATAAGGATCGAAACGTAGTCTACTATCAAGTGTGTATAAATTTATAAAAACAGAAGTCTGTAATAAATAGGTCATTCTTAGTATAAATGTTTAACAAACGTTTACAAACTCGTACACAATGCTAGCACATAGTATATATTGTATTTCTTTGTTTAAAAGGAAATTTTCGTTAATACTTGTTCGTAATATTAGCAAAATGTAGATCTGGATCTTCATTTTGTCTGGATCTTCATGATGAGTAAGAAAATGAGGAAACGCCTTATCTAGTACTCCATGATAATCCAAAATACGAAAAAGAATCAAAACCTCTTTGTTCAAGTGGTGAGTAAAATCAATACTCCAGCCACTGAAATCGCCCTTTAATTGTATTACTGTGACGAGGCATATTGAAAACGCCACACGCAAAAAGTAACGATGTCGTGACATGCATATTTAGAACGGAAGCGCATCAACAACGCGACAACGTAAAGCCTTTCAAATGAGTTCCAGATGACAGGAGATGGAATATAAAGTACCTTGGTCCGCGCTTTGCATTGGAGGACCATCTACGTAATTAGCGCGTATATAACCTGAATTAAGCATTAGGAGAGCTTGCGCGGCGCAGCCGGTTCGCGGGCGATGAATCCGCGCTGTGTGCGCATTGTCTCGCCATTTTAGGGACGCGTGTTGCCCGGAATATATTAACCCCGGCGGCGCGCCCCGCCGCGGTGGCCAGCCCGCCTGAAAGGGTGGACGCTGCGGGAAGCGCGGAAAAAGTGGGCGGGGCCGCTTACGCGGAGTGGAGATGGCTGCGCTAGGAACTGGAACAAAGGCCTGCTCGCATGACTGAGGTGTGCCCGGGAGTTATTTGCGAACGGGACAGACATTACGGTGATGGTGAGGATGAAATGTCAGCGGTATTGTTGGAGATCTGGCGTATCGGTGATTAGCTGATGTTTGTTGGGTGGGGTGAAATCCTGTGGGATGGAACGCGGATAGGTGCTACTGTGGAAGACAATTGTTTGGACCCCTCCAGTATACATTTTTTTTTGCAGGGTTAATCGTGCTGAAAACAGGAACATTCTCTTGACCGTGTGGTGGCTTATGGGGAACGTTATAAATAGTAAATAAAGTTTGACATTTGCTTAATAAAATTTAATGTGATTTGCACATCGCCGGTTCTTCTTTATTTTTAGCTGACTAGAGATCGTAACATTGGGAATAGTTTTCTTTGAGGTTTTATCATACATGTCTCATGGTTCAAAATAGTTACTTCAGAGTGTCTTTACGGATCGTTTTCCAATAGCTCTCTCAAATTAAAATTCACACATATGCGGGTAGATGTGAAGTTAATTTTGTACAGAGAATGGATCAGAGTATTTGACTTTGAATACACGTTGTTCACCATTTACCGGTTATAAGTAATATCTATTTTATAAAGCCTTGGATTCTTTAGTTCAGGTGTATTTGAAAACTCTACGGAAAGGGATAAACTGCTGCTTGTCTGAAACAATCGTGTCTGACACTTTTATCAGATGGTAGTCTAAATCCTTTGGTTGGTTGGAATGGAAATGCTTGAAATTATATCTGAGGTAATGCGAGAATTTCTATTCCATACCTGCGTTGGACGCATTTAGTGAAACAAGTTTTAATCTTTAATGTTTTTTTCCGATATATTACAAAACACTTGAGCTTTATTGGACTCAGTTTCATCAAATTAACACTTCGCCTGTCGCATTTCCCCTACTGCCGTCAGCACGTCGGCGTGCAATGTTGAATCGATGTGTATCCCCAGATGACCTTTTATATTAAGGAAAATTTCTGATAAAGAAATAATTTTTCATGTTCTAACTTAGCTCATTGTTGCTGTCTCTGCTGCCACTTGTTCTGGTTGTGCGCTCGAAACCCAACAGGGGCGGATTTTTGATACTCGATTTGTATTTGGGGAGAATACTGCCGCTGTCCGGAGGAGAATTAGCGGCAAGCTGTTTTGATCGATGGTTTTCCGTGGTTTCTCCCATCAATACCAGGCGAATGACGGAGCAGTACCCTAATCAACGGGCTATGGACCGCACGTGATCTTTTCTCCCTCATCCTTCTTCCTTTCTCTCGCCTTACACGTACTCATAGACCAGCAATGTATTACACCAACACTCATACCGGAAGACCAGTGAGGAGCTCAGAGCTTGTCCCGCTGGGGCGCTGTCCCGTTGAGGGAGTTACCTTCAGGGGGGATTTCCCCGCAAGTCGACGTGTAGGTCTATTTTTTTATTTATTTATTTGTTTGTCAAAAAACAGTAAAAACTGTATATGACGTGTGGGGAAAGAAATTTATCTGCGCACATTTTCTTGAGGGCCAGAATTAAAAAAAAAATGAATTCAGAAATTAATTATTTTAGAAAAATCAAAATATTTGAAAAATGGTTTTTCCCGAGTTATAGAAAATCAATTTCAACTCCAAATTAATTACAAGCAAAAGGAGTGCTCAACAAAACGTGCGCACAGTGAAGCTACATTTATGTCCAGAAGCAAAACAAGGGGCCATCTCAGCATTTGCTCTATGGATCAGGGAAACTGGACAAAAACCTGATCGAGATGGGGGGTCGACGTAGGATCTCACCAACCAGCGGGACAAGAACACTACCACTATCCGGGACAAAAATCATTCACTACTTAAACGGCACTAATAAACATAGCATTTGAAACGCCGTGTAATATCAATCAAATATTTTCAGTCAGGTTGAAAATGCATTGAGTGCATACTCATGTTAGTTCAACAAAATTATTTTAACTTTACAATTTTTAGTTGAAGAACACACTTGGCAAAATGTTGAACGCACTAGGTCAATATTACCTGTCTTAAGGCTCTTTTACAGTATAACGAAAATAATGTTGTTATCTTTACTTTTCACATACACTCATCATGTGAATCGTATATAATTTGTCACATCTTAATATATTTATTAAAGGCAGTATTACATAGCATACTAGCACACAACATTCTCTTGTGATTAGTATACGGTTAATCACAAGGAACAGAAATATTGAAGTTTCGGACAAGTGATACATTTTCATTGACAAGTGTTAATCATCAATATTTCATTAGTTTGAGAGGTGCATATTTTAGTTTACAGCAAAAAAATAGGCAGAGTCGAGATTAAAAAATTTTCAATTTGCACGATATTCTTTCACGAGAGAAGTGAGATTATTAAAATTCAAATGAGTTCATTTAGTGCGCACTAAATGCTCTGAACATTACTTCGAGAACACGTATTTTTCTACTAAATCCACGTTTAAATTACCACTACTAAAACCACTTTTTCAATTAGGTCTTTGTTTGATATATCTCTTAATATTTCAGTACCATCGAGTCAAATTTAATTTGAACAATTTAATTAATTTTTCAAGTTTAAATAGAAACTTTTTATTTCCATATTACTAATTTCCAATGCAGGAATCGAGTAGAGATTGAAAGGAAATTATACAGACTCCGGCTGTGTGAAAGGTGTCTGAAGAAATTTTTCATTAGATATCCAGGAACTCGAAAATAATCGGAAAATAATGAAATAGTTTCAATTTTAACTGAGAAATGCAAATATTTGATGGTGTTATTCCGACTTGTCTCGTACTGCCCGCACTGACTGAATTAACATACTGACTTCGTCCCTACTTATGACACAGCTGACATAAGCAACACGGAGGCACCCAGAAAGTGGCCGTTAAATATTTATGATACTATATTGGTGCATGATGGAACAGCAATTTTCTAAATACAGAACATTTGACCCTTAGGAAAGTTGCAATATGCAAGATGGCAGAAACGTCGGCCACAGTGCCTAGGATTCGGCGTCTCCCGGTCAGCCAAGTATAAATTGTATCAATTGTATGAACAGCCATTAGCACTAATAACTATGACCGCTCGTTGACGGGGCATCAACGCGTGCTTACTCTAATCTGTTGTAAGGAAATGACTATTCTATTATCATATTTTGGGTGAAATCGGATTTATCTCAAGTTAAATAAAAATGTAAACTGGTTGCCAAACGTGCTCTGATGAAATGAAACCAGCAATATGTCGTGGAAGAATATAGTATGTGAATGAGTACTTAAGGACCATTGAAAAAATACGTTCGCTTTTACGAGGGAAAACGATTCCCACAGATATAACAACAGTGAACGAAGGAAGAGGGGTTAATAAAAATGTACGTCCTGTCCATATTTTGTACTAATTATTTTATTAACTTCAAAGTATAAATTTATGTTAAAATTACCAAAAGAATATATTTCGTGTTCAATTTAAAAAAGTATTAAAATATTTATGAAACACCCATTTTAAGTCCATGAACATAGACAGTGGACAACAACAATGTGATCAGTGAATAAGTGATCAGGGATCAATAATATAGACAGTGGAAAATTCGCCTTGAATAAACGCTCTCCAGAACTAGCTCACCTGAAAGCGGTTTCAATTTTGAACCACCCCACTATTTAAGTGGGAGGCCTTGCCCAACATTGGGATCAATGGCTTTATTATTTATTTATTTTATTTATTTCATTTTAAGTGATAATTTTATTTCATTCACAAAGTGTATGGGTCGAAATGAAACGTTGACATCAGAAAGTTGTTCGAAAGTGTTTTCAATTGTCCACAAAGGAAGAATGGATGTTAGAAAAGCCAATTTCGGCAAACGTAGTTTTTGAATTACACTTTGTGCCTCGCCTTTTACAGCGAAATTTTTAACAGATCGCTAACCGATGCACAAGGTTGCGCTCTCATTTTTTGCCGTAAATCCACTGCGCGTACTGCGGATGATGCTTATGTTAATCACATAATGGGTGTAGTACAGTACCGGGCGTACTACACTGCTGAGCGTATTCCATGTACTGAGGGTACTGGTCATATTGCGGGTACTGAGCGTACTGGGTTGGTCTATTTAAAGTACCGAGAATATATGTACGTATACGTATTCGTGTATACATATTGGTGTTCGTGCTAGGCGTACTGGGAGGCCTACTCATACTGAACCTTCTACACTTACTAGGCGTACTGCACGTACTGGGCGTCTTACTCGTACTTGGCTTTCTACACGCAATAGGCGTTCTGCGCGTACTGGGCGTCCTACTCGAACTTGCTCACTTCACGTACTAGGCGTACTGGGCGTCCTACTCGAACTTGACTCACTTCACGTACTAGGCGTACTGCGCGTACTGAGCCTCCTATTCCTTTCGTGGCTTACTACACTTCCTAGGCGTATTGCACGTACTGGGCGTCCTACTCGTACTAGGCATACTACACTTCCTAGGTGTACTGCGCCTAACGGGTGACCTACACGTACTGTGATGATTCCACGTGCGAGGCGTCCTGGGCGTAGCGAGTGTTCTGCGCGTGTTGCTGCTGAGCGCCGCTCGCCGGGCTGCGCAGCGTCCGCGGCCGAGTAATTGGTCACGTCGCGCGCCGCCGCCCTACAATGGCAGCGGCGTACCCACCGCCCGAGTTTCTTGCAGCGTATCTCTTGCGGAGAGCACGACTGGCCCATTGTTGCGAGGGCGGCTGCGTTGTGCCTGATGAGCCCCCCGGCGCTCGCGGCCTCCGCCTCCGCCGCACCGCTATGCAGATGAGGAGCCCGTCCTCTCTTTGCTTCCTCCGCGCCGTCTGTCCCCACAGGCCGCTGTACCTCTCCGGTCTTCTGCTTCCTGCTCTTCACTCTTTGTCTTCGCATTCCAGGCCCGACCTCTCACCCTACACCTTCCGCTCGAGTCTCCTTCAGCGTGAGTCAGGTTGCGATTTGCTTTTGTTAGTTTATTCGCGTCTTCTTGTTGTGAAATATTGTCTGTAGTTTTATAGTACCAATATTTTCGCGAAGCTTACATAATTTTTTCGATTATTTCGTCTAAATTTTACTTTAGTTCACTGAGATGAAAATTGATGAGGAATGAGACCAAACCCTCGTTAGTACGAACTCGCTTAACAAGAATTTCGCCATAACACAAAAAAACTCGGTCCCGTCAAGGGACTAGAGACGGTCATTTATAATAATCGGAAAACACGAATTTTTGTAAGACGAACTCCAATTATTTCGGTCCCTCGGAATTCGTGTTAATGAGGATTTACTCTATTCCACAAACAAATAATGCAAATTTTCGAATTCTGAAAACATCAACCTTCAACTGTCAGAATTCACGTCTCATCAAGCACCCATATGTCAGATTGCACTCTCACATTGTGTTTATTTCTGCTATTTTTTCTTCAGTTACATCGTGATTGCATCTGTCTTTCGTTTCGTATGGTAGGAGATACATACCATGGTATTCCGGTTCTCTCCACTCTAAATCACTTTTGCCCACTACTCCATCTTAGATCTTTTCCGTTCCACCTTCACTTCTCTCCTTCGTTAATCACTGTTTCATATTTCTCGTCTTGTCTTCCTATATACTCTTTATCTGACTACCATCCTCAGCGAGAGTCTCTTATTTTGTTGAAATTTCTGAGTTTCATAATTTCGGTTGGCTGAATCTTGAAACTTTGACCTCCATTACGCTTCCGAAAGCTTTTGGCTGTTTTCCTCATACGCATACTTCCCTTGTTTTCTCGTAATTCCCCTTCAGCTTCTTGACAAGTCTGACCTTTTAACATTTTCTAATTTTTACCTGAAAGTATATCACTTTCTACAACGGGAAGTTTCTATTAGCAAAGCTGTTACTTTCTCATTTCTCGTACGAAGATGTTTACAAGTACATCACCATTCATTTGTATTACATTGTCATCTAGAGTAAAAAGCTTATGTTTAGTTTTTTCCAGCAAGGAGAGATACGAGGGGCAAGTAAAAAATAAGGTTCCCAACGCTGTACACTCTCCGCGCGAGATACTAGGAGAAATCCGGCAACACCGCCTTCATTGTTGATACCCCCCACTCCATTCCAACTATCTGGAAGATCACTGCGAAGCTTAGTGCCAGTCTAACAGCCATCCGCGATGGAGCCCGCAATCGCCGTCACCGCCAGGTGTGAAATCCGTTCAGTGATTCGATTTTTAAACGCGAAGAAGTTTACACCTATTGAAATCCATAGACAGTTGGAAGAAGTTTATGGCAAAGCTTGCATCAGCGTCCAGCACGTCCGCAAATGGTGCAGGGAGTTCTCCGAAGGACGCACAGACGTTCACGACGAGCAAAGGAGCGGGAGGCCATCGGTGTCCGACGAAGTCGTGGCGAAGATTGAGCGCATTCTCCTCGAGGATCGAAGAGTAACGCTTCGGGAGCTGGCTGATCAGGTTCCTGAGGTTTGTGAAAAAACCATCGACAACATTTTGACCGAAAAACTTGGTTATCACAAGGTGTGTGCGCGGTGGGGTCCCGCATATGCTTTCAGAAACCCACAGAGACAATCGCGTCAAGTGTGCCGAGGGATTTCTTCGAGAATGCGCCGAGAATACTGAAGAATTCTTGGACTCCATTATTACGGGAGATGAAACGTGGTGTCACTACGTCACTCCGGAAACAAAAGAAGACTCGAAACAATGGCGCCATCCCGGGTCGCCGAGGCCGAAGAAGTTTAAGCAGACGCTGTCCGCAGGAAAAGTGATGGCTACGGTGTTTTGGGACCGAAAAGGCGTCTTGCTTACCGAGTTTATGCCTAAAGGGACCACAATAAATTCGGACAGGTACTGCGAGACGCTAACGAAACTCAAAAGAGCCGTCCAAAATCGCCGGAGAGGAAGACTGAGCAAGGGCGTTAGGTTGCACCACGACAACGCGCGACCGCATGTCTCTCGACAGACCACCGCCCTACTGGACAAATTCGGCTGGAAAATTGCTTGATCATGCCCCCTACAGCCCTGATCTTGCTCCCAGCGACTTCCACTTGTTCCCGAAATTGAAGCAACACTTGGGTGGACAACGCTTCAGTACAGATGAAGAGGTGAAGGAAGCGGTCACCAAGTACATTGGCGGCCTAGCGGCGGAGTTCTTCGAAGCGGGTTTTCAGAAGTGGATAACTCGTCAGAAAAATGCGTTGAAAGATCTGGCGACTATGTAGAAAAATAGTTTGAAATACAAGCTTTCAGATGGTATACATATTTATTGCAATAAAAATGCCTTAACCCTGAAAAAAATGTGGGAACCTTATTTTTTACTTGCCCTTCGTATATGAAATATAATACGCATCTTAAAATAATCCTCAAAAAGAGTATATTAAATAACGTTTATATACATTAAAACGACTCAGAGAGGTGAATCACTGATGATCTTGAAAATTAACATTAACAGATCGCTATTGTATGGTTAACACGATGTATATCCTTATATCTAGGATGAAGTTCGTAATTTGTTGAGGTATTCAGAGTTACAGAGCGCGATATGCTAAGTTACAATATAGTTACGATGAGATAACCTAGGGACTCCGACGTATGTGTAACCTCTTCAGTAAATGTAATTTATGCATGAAAGTGTTATCTCGTAGCGTTCATTTTCTACTACGCCGAATTTGGAGCACTGCACTCGCAGGGTGAATTTAACGTCTACTTTGGCAAAATGCAGCTGTACTTGGAAGTAAATTTATAACTGCTACGCTGAAAATTAAGGGAATAATTTCCATTGAGCCAGAAGCTCAAAGAATAAAATTGATTTATTTTAGGTATATATTTTGTGGATGTTATAAACAAGATTTCATTTATTAGTGGAGTGTATACGAACCGTATATGATTTGATGAGACAATGAGATAATGCGCAATCAGTAAACTTCTTTGAGTAACAGTCTGTAATATGCAATCAAACAAACTGTTTAAGATTACAAAGCAAATTGACCCCTCCCCCTGTTGTTCACAATTGCCTCATCAGTGAAATGAATAGTTTTATTTGGCGTTTCTGTAAAAGAACTAGATTCAATGGATGTATCTTTGATCAAGTTACAAAGTAAACTTTAATAACGAGCTGCACTTATAAAAAGAACTTTGAATGGGCTATGCCTAACTAAAATGTTTACAGTGTTAATTCACTTTCCTGGTAATGCAAATGCCAACGAATGAGAGGTTGGAAAGTCTTCAATATTTTTCACACTTATTTCTCTTATTTGGAACTTTGAAAATTAAATTAGTTGTTGATGCTAAATACAGTATTAGTAAGTTGTTCATTCATTTTGAGATACTCCTTCTTTTCAATTATTTCTCACAAATGAATAATATCAATTGAAGAGCTTAAAAAATCATGCACTGCTTTCAATTGAGGGTGTATTATTATTATTCCTACATACCACGACCACATGTTATGAGTCGGCTGAGTATAAACTCTACTCCAGGTTGCAACCAGCTACCTAAGGAGCAGATCTAGGGACCATCGGTGCTTCTACAATATTTTGCGCAAAATGTGGGCTGTTCCAAATAAAGCAATTTCTTGCACTTCCCAGTCTTTTGAATTTCCTGGGAGTTTAGACAAGTTATTACACACATCCCAGAGCTCCGATGACTATCGGTACGACCTGTGCTTTTACGCCCTACATTTCAGCTGATCTCGATTTCCAAACTCTTGTATTTAAGACGTTTCTCCGCCTCGTTGGTAACGACGCGTCGTTACCAAGGTTATCCGTCGTTGTCAAAACGTCGCGACGTTTCGATCGCAAGGTACAGCAAACATCGACAAATAAACACGATTTTTTCTCCACATCCCGGATAACTATATCCGGTTTGTTTGCCGCTATCGTGCGATCAGTTTGAATTTGTTGGTCGTACAATATTGTACACAATCCAACAGACGTCACCGCTTTGGTGAGTGTTCGCACCACTGGGGCGTGTGTTTTGGAACTTCGAGGGCGGTACAGATCTGTCAATAGAGGTAGCTACACACCCTGTCGGTTATTATTATTGTTATTATTAGTATTATTATTATATATTATTATTATTATTAGTCCTCTATATCACGACAAAAGATGTTATGTGTCGGCTGAATAATAAAATCTACTCCAGGTTGCAACCAAGTACCTAAGAAGCAGATCGTAGGTGCTTTGCGCAAAATGTGAGCTGTTCCAAATAAAGTAATTTCTTGCACTTCCCAGTCTTTTCAATAATCTGGGAGTTTAGCCAAGTTCTTACACAAATTTTGCGGAACAAGTCCCAGAGCTCCGATGACTGTCGGTACGACCTCTGTTTTTACGCCCCACATTCGGCTGATCTCGATTTCCAAACTCTTGTATTTAAAACGTTTCTCTGCCTCCTCCGTAACGACGTTTTGATCGCAAGATACAGCAACATCGACAAGTAGTCACGATTTTTTTTTCCAAATCCCGGTTAACTATATCCGATTTGTTTGCCGCTATCGTGCGATCAGTTTGGATTTGTTCTTTATACAATATCGTATACAATCCAACAGACGTCACCGATTTTGGTGAGTGTTTGTACCACTTTGGGCACGTGTTTGGAACTCGAGGGCGGTTATATTATTATTATTATTATTATTATTATTATTATTATATTATTATTTACAATTATTTCATTCTATATGTGCGATCCCAGGTTTGATTCCAGGTCATTGCGAAAATTGAGGTACAAAATTCCTTTAAAATCGTCTCAGTTTCTGTAGTTCTGATAACGAAAAGCTCAGGCAGGCGGATTTTGCTAGTTACGGTGAAAGGAATAGGTCGTGTTCGCCATATGCCTCCCTTACCTTCCAAGCATGGGCATTAACTAGGCCCAGGTATGGGGTACACTATTAGCAAGCCGTCAATGACGGAAAATTGACTCAAATGTCAAAAACACGCATACAATCGTACTATTATTTCATTGAAAATTCATTTCTATTCTCCTACTTTGACTTGAAGGATTCCCTTCGATTCCATATATTCCCCAAAAAATATAGTTCCAAATGGAGTAAAAGACGCCAGTATACAATGAATTAATTTCTCAATACATTCCGTTTTATGTGTTTATTCGATAATTTAAATTAAATTACTATTGTAATAAATAACAATTTCAAACAATGACGCTGAACATAAAAACAAAACCAGCATACGCCTCACTCTTAATATTTCAATTCCCTCACATTTTGGATTTAAATCTCTGATAGTATTTCCTCATTTTTCCTGCCTTACAAAATTCGCAATTGCTTTTGACAGTAAATACATTACAGTTACTGCTCTTAAAACAATAAAACCTTTCTTAAGCATTGCTTTAAGTATATTTTATTTTTCAATAATTCATTCGTTTAAGAAAGAATTTGATGAAAGTTTACGAGATCCACAACGCAAAATATGCAATATTATTTGACGAGAAGGTGATCAATGTTGGAAGAAGTCAGAACAACACGAAAAATCTAGTAACCAATACAAACCTTTTTTCCACACAACGTACGCTATGGAATGAAATAGGATGAGAATTGTTTTATTACAATGAATCCACATTTCAAATAAAGTTTTCATAGATTAGATAAAACGTTTGTGAAAATTATGAATTGTAACCAATTTTGTAATATAAATATATAATTTTGTAATTAAAAATATAAAACCTAATGTACCTATACTGTATTTTATCTTACGCTGTTGACATAAAGGCACTATAATATCTTACAATTAGTGATGAGATGTTTGGTGACTGATCACACTAGAATTTAATGCGACTGCAAATATACAAATAAAACATTGTGTATTTGTGAATATGGAATATCGATCTTTAAAGAAAAAAAATTACACAACGTATGGTCACATTTATTCGAGAATGTCCAGTTACTGCAGCTTGACAGCATGTAATGAAAACATCAAGACACGGTCATGAAGCAAAAGCTTGCGATAATAATAAAGATTGACATGAAAAATCGGTTGTAATTGCACAATAAGAGTATTTTTATTTACATCACTTTCACGTAAATGAAGGGCATTGTCTATTGTTTCCAACTGACTATACTTTGATGGGACTTTCAGGACAATATCAAGTCTAATGCACGCTTGACAGGTCACAACGAGTAATGTGGCTAATCAATTATGACGAAAACTAAGAGATAAGTGACAGCAGTCCCATCACTGCCTCTGTATACGGATATAACATTGCAGATTGAGACGTCGGTGTCTAGAAATGGACAACTTCATTAGCAGATTGTCTCTTTGGGTCGGTTTAACAGCCCGTGTTTCTTAAACAATTCAATCAACCAATGCGTCAATCAAGCTTAACCATGTTCGATTCAATAGTTAAAACATTTTTTCATGTAAATTAATGTAAGAAGGATTTTGTTTCCGGAGTAACGTACTGTGTAGTTAACATTATTTATTTCCGAGAAAAATGAAGAAAATGTTCGAGTTTCATCTATCAGTTTGTCATGACAAGAATCAAATCTTATTTTGCGTTCTGACTTGTCTCATTCTTTCGTTTCCTCTTTGTTCCATTTCTTCTGATGGTTTCCTTCCCCACTTTTACAGCTATCATTTCCTCGTGAAACCTGGTTTTCTCTTTTTCTGGATGGTCGATCAGTTCGTTCTTCTGACGTAATTTCTCTCCACCCCCGTTTGGCGGGTTTTTCTGCCTGGGTCGGTGACTCTTTTATGCTCTTTCTTAATATCGTTGGCGCCTCGTCTCGCTACGCCTGGCTGGCCCAGAGAAAGCCTCCTACGGGAAGCGCCCTTTACTAAGGACCCTGTGCCCGTCTCCCATCCCTTCCCCTCCTCGCCCTGCTCGTCTCTGCCCGCCCCCTCCGTCCCCCCAACCCCGCGCACTGAAGCCCCCCTCCCCGCTGTTTGGCGTATGGTCGAACCGCCATTTACCTGGCTCCGCAAGGCATTACCGGCAACTGGTGCATTAAAATACTATTGCACCTGCACCTGCGACGAGGCCGGAGGCAATTTCCTCTCCCTTCGCCCAAACACCGCACACTGCCGCCGCCCCACCCCGCTCCGCCCCGCCTCGCCCCGACGAAGAGAGTACGAACAAAGCTTTGTGGTATCGACCGAGACCTCCCGAGTAAATCAGGCACGTAATGCCTCGTGCGTTACAAATTGCGTAGAATAGGGGACACGGAGAGTTTTTCATAGTTAATTTATATATTTGTTCTTTATTACTGTCGAAGTTTCGCTAGAGAGGATGCGAACATAAACCGTAACAGACAGCATTGATACTAAACGGCCGATTCAAAAAATATAGCTGAATTGTAGCACATATTAATTTGGTGTATAGGATAAGCGTCGTGCATAGGCTTTGTATTAATTGAAATGAAATATTACACCATATTTTACACAGTCCTCCATCTATTAGTGCTACTAGTCCATTACTCGTTCTATGATAAAGGTGTCATTCTTCGGATTGATACGTCAACGCTGCTAAAATAGATCAGGGGCGATCACAATAGACTTAAGCATCTTGTCTTACTTTCCCAGCTTATATAAATCTCTCTGCTGTTCTGAAAACCTAAGTACAACACTGCAGCTAACACTTTGAAAGAAACCGAATGACGATTGAGATGATTCCATTACTCATGATTGACGACCAGCTGTGCGGGACGTATTGGGCCTACACGCCACGGCACCAGCTGAGATGGCACGGGCACCGACTGATATGTCTGCGGTGCGTTTGACCGGGAGATCCGAGGGTTCGAATACCGACGGTGGCAGACATTTTGTACATAGCGACATGTCTATGGTGTGGATTTGCTAGATAGCTAGGTCAAATACAGACAATATCTGGAGGAGAATGCTAGTGATTGCCTGCTCCGATCAGTAGTTTTCCGTGGTTTGCGAATGCGGGAGAAGTACCCTAACAAATGGGTAACGGACCTCCCGCGATCTTTCCTTCCTCTACCTTCTCTCCTCAGCCCTTATTTTTAGCAGCCAATCGGAAACATTTACACGTACATGCACACCACACTACCACACATGTCGGGAGACCTGCCACCTGCAGGGAAGTTCGCTTGTCCCAGCTGAGGCGAGTTCCTTCAGTGGGAGATACCTGAATTGGAAAATCCCGCAAGCCGACGTATAGGTAGGCGCCAGATCTCACCATCCAGCGACGGAAGAACACCACATACCATGATAAAAACATGCATTACACTTGCTTGACTAATGGCCATAACAATTCACGCTCCGGGAAATACGAAATAATCAATACTGGCAGCAACAGCAGCTGCTGAGTGTAACCTGACAACCTTAACTACAACAAGCTCTTCGTCGTTTGGAACAAGAGTCGTTTGATCATCTTTCGTCGTGTTTTTTGCTTTTGAAAATTTTGAATACTGTTTCTTCTTCTTCTTTCTCTTCCTCTTCCTATTATTATCATTATTATACAACTTTACCAATTGTGTTTGCAGTAGTCCTTCACGAGACTTTGCTCGAGATTTTGCTCGAGCACTGCGGCAGTTCGCAGAAAATTCGCTGGACTTCAGGCTAGTAGGACAGGGTTGCTCAGCGCGACCCACCGTGCGAAATTTGCTGGACTTTAAAAGCCGAGCATTCGATGCTCGGTACGAGGGGAACGACGTGGGCTAGTTTTGTATAGGAAGGCAATGGCGCCTCACGAGCAGTGGGCTGCAATGCGGCGAAATGTATATAAGTACTAAAATGAGATATGGGCATGGAAAAATAGGACAGTTTATACTAAAGCAAGGAACTATTACGCTTCGAATAAAAGTAATAATAAACCATAAATTGATTAACACATTTAAATAGAATAAGCTATTTCTAACGTTTTTATTTTATCATTCTGGATAAAGTACTATAATGATGCGCTGCTGCTGAAACCAAAGAGTAAAAACATCTTTCTGTAACCACTAAATTATTAGAAAGGTTTCTAAATTTAAAATAATAGATTATTCAAAACATTTGTGCAAGTTGATTGCAGTGCGAACCCTAAAATTCCGTTTCAGATTGCAAACGGTATTACGTTAGTTTACGGAGGTCAATAATAATAATAATAATAATAATAATAATAATAATAATAATAATAATAATAATAATAATGATAACAATAATACTATCATTTTTTCAAATTCCTCTTTACTTTTCACCGTTACACGTTTTTCAATATTTTAAAAACAAAAACATATTGCCGATAAAAGAAGTGAAGTTTGCAAAAAATCTGAAAATGTAAAGTTTTTCTTGTTAATAAATAAGATGTTCGGTTACATGCAAACTTCTCAAATCTGAAGAAAGTCTTTGAGATTTCTCAATGTGTAAAGCCTCTTCCTCTTATCAGTAATCTTTTTAGATTTCTTCTCCATTTTATATTTTTTTCTTCTGTGTAAGAGGGTCATCTTCAGGCGAACGTGAGCTTTTATAATCCTCTTAATTTGCTTTTGAAGCCACGGCACACTAAACGCGACCAATCAAATGCGCTCCCCCTTATCTGTCAGCGCCTTGCGTAGACCGAGGATCCAATACGTGGGAATAGCCGCCACCGTGAGCCCGGGAACCAGCCCACCGCGAGCGAGCGCAGGATGCTTGAGGACACGGTACTCAAGTGTGAAATGCTCGAGCGAGTAAGAGCAAGCAAATGGCACGCCTTGCAGACCTCTAGTATGCAGAATTCTGTTTCCACAAATGTTTACAAGATAACTCTTTTGTCACAAGTCTAATGACACTTTATTTGTCTCTCTCCCTCCAATATACCTTTTCTTTTACAGTTTCTTTAATTTCTTCAAACCATGTAATAAGGAGTCTTCTTTTCCTCCTTCCTGTAGGAAACTACGTAAAGCGACGAGACAATCGTTATTGTTCTTTTCTTTTTCAAATGGCCACTCCAATCCAGTTTTCTAATGTTTTTAAAATCCAATATCGTATTAGTCTCATTTCCTTTCTAATCACCATATTTGTAACTTTATCTAATTTTAAATGCCTCACTGATCTAAAATTGTTATCGTAGTTTGTATTTTAACTTCCATGTATGAAGAGCAAAAATTCAAAACCTGACACGTCCACTTCGCTCTTTCCAAATAAAAATGAATAATATTGTACTTATTTTACATATTCAACACCTTCTTTAACTTAACGAATAGAGTACTATCTAATGTATTGTGAGACATACCACGATTTGGAAATAAAATTCTAGGTATAAAGAACTGAATAATTCAATTTTTGCCGAATGAACATGTCACTTTTTGAATGTTTGCTCCTCATATATTTGCCCTGTGTCACAACACAAAGGGTTAAATAATTAATGAGTCATCTTTAGATCTAAAAGCTGACGGTCATTCATCAACTCTCAAGAATGATATACAAGTAAATGATTTAAATACGTTAATTGCCCATAAGTTAACATAAATATAGTGTAATTAATTGGCACCTCTGAGGGTATTAAACAGAAACTTAATGCATAGAAATAAAAACCTACACTAAACAGTTGATTAGCGCATTAATTGCATACGAACGTTGTCTAAAAGCGAGACAGCTGCAGTACTGTCTGTCGGAAATCCAAATGTTGGGAGGGCCATGTGCAAACCCTACCACGAAGATCGTTCACGTATGCTGTTTGGGCCAAGAGATGCACTCATGGATCAAGACCGCGCACATGATTGATCTGTTCCAGTAAGATATTATGGTCTCCCTTTGAAGGCTCTCATCACCCCATGCCTCTCTCATTGGTTTGACCACAGGATGAACGTATAGTTCGAATACACGATCAGGAATATTTCATCAAATTCGTATTTCCCCCATACATTTCATCAAATTCTCTCAGCTTTATGCACAAATTCAGGTTTTGTTTATATGTGTAGGGGTGAAATTTACCAGCGAAGATGGCATACTCTTATAATTGTGCTTTTCTAGTAGTAAACTTGTAACGCCGCTCCTCACTCATAGATATGAAACATTAATTACGAAACTCTTGTAACGAATAAAGAAATATTTTCAGTGAATAAAGAAATCATGTGATTGGTTCACAACCAACGAAAATTCTTCAAAGCCCTTTCTCTTTTCAACATGTACAGCCAAACATGTTTCATCTTTCTCACTTCGGTGAAAAATTTGTCGATGTCGATATGTGTTACAAAACCCATTTTGTAAGCGTTATTGTATTAAGACTGATAGAACACCATCCTGAGATGTATTTTGAATACAAAGCTCATAATTAATGATTCTTTTTTCATTGTAACTTTTAGAAAATTTCTAATCACACATCTCTATCGAGTGTGTTCCAAGTGCTCCCATTTTCCATATTTTCGAGACATTTGCTACGTATTGGGTGCAGAATGCGAAACAAACTTCTGATTGAGAGAATGAGGAGATATTTAGTCAGCCTGCTTTGCACACCTATATCAAAGTGATTATTTGTTTTCTTATTTACGTTAATGAAAGGCAGGGCCAAATACTGCAAATTACGGGCATGTGTCGACTTCGATACGCGCTCACAATTCCTAAATGTTTATAATGTATGAACAATTTCATAACTTTTCATTCGTTAAGGCTAATTTAATGTCGTTATTGTTAGCATTAGCAGAATTATATAAGGTGTAATTTGTCACCCGTTTCTATTGAAATAAATATGACATCGCACGATTTTACGTCAAAAAATATTTGAGCTAGCATATTCTTCGAGAACTGCCTGCGATTCTTGACGCATGTGTTAAAACTAAAACTGCAGGAAAAAATAACCCATGAGACAAACTGTGCTTACAATCCTTTTATAAAGCCTGTTTTTAACTTAAATCATCCCATTGGTACAGATACAAGCCGGATTCTCTCAACTGTCTTCTATAATTTCCTAGTGCCGTGCGGCGTTATCATTCAATCCCCTTCACCTGTGACTTAAAGCTTGCCACGCCTCAATGTGTAGAGCCTTCTCTTTCCACAAGAGCAACGCTTTTCTCCTCCATCGGGCCCGACCGTCCAACAGTCGGATCTCCTCGCAGGCTGTTCCTCCTCCATCGGGCCCGACCGTCCAACAGTCGTGTATCCTCGCAGACTGTTCCTCCTTCCGCTTTGCTGTGCGGGATTTCCGAGGCCCCTTCGTTCGTCACACTACACCCTCCACCACTCCGCTACCCCTTTAGCTTCTCACTTTGGACACAAGTTCTCAGAGAGATAAGTAGACTAATTAGATGCGCCCTCTGACTCGGTTAACAAACGGAACACAACCCAAACTTTGCGTTGACACTGTGTGGCCGGCATGCTCAGCCTTGCGTACTGCATGCTTAGGCCTATCCTTATTAAGTTACCCGCATTATTAAAGGTTTAAAATATTCAAAAGTTTTGCTTTTGTAGGTGACCGAGAACAGAAATACTGATCTCCTGTGTCAGTGTATTTGAATGTGTGTGGCAGTAAAATATCGACGATCATATTCTCGAGACTCAATTGAATCGTTTTATTTTATGCGAGAAGTAATTACTTTCTAAATATTGAAAGCTACTTCAAATTTAAAATCAATACGTATTTATTTAATCTTGTCGTGCATATAAGCTATAGTTATCCATGGATGTAGCTGAAAGTAATTGCATTTCTCAAATTTCAATGTCAATAGCTTATCACTATAAATACAGTTAACATTTACAATTCTGTATAATTCTTAATAGAAATAATAGAAAATTAAATATATTACACAACCATTAAAAAGTGAAACATTTTCTACTGCAATATATTTTATAGTATTAGCGATATTGAGTTACATAAGCTATACTAGAAAATTAATTCTGATCAGCGTGCTTCAAAGATTTGTTACATTATTTGCAGTTTTTGTTGTATCTAATTTCAAACACTAGATTTATATTCATTATTATACATTTATAGCTTGGGTTTATTAATTTTTTTCAATAATTTAAAATTTTTATGTAATGTTATTTTATTTTGAAATTCTTTTGAAAGTGTAAGTATTAATTATGCAATTGCACCTGGTTCCTGGACCCAGGTGCAATTGTGATTTTTATCTAATTTTCCGACCATCCTTAGAGAAATTATGAGAAATACGTCTATTTCTAGACAGTTATTGAAACTTTATCCTCATTACACCTCACACGTAATATATATTGCTTTCTGATGTAATACGTTATTGAACTAATACATATTCTAATTGAAGTTTTATGAGTATATTGAACAAAATATTGTTTTACACACCTCTGGGAAGCATTGAGTTTGGAATAAAACTCAGATCTAATTAATCATTTAATTCAAACAAGAACACCTCTTCGATTGATTAGAACTTTCGGGCGCACCAATTGCCAAGGTCATCAGTCCCGAAAGTGTAGTGCACGTTGTTAGCTCGGGAGAGGGCGGCGATACTTCCCCGCTGGGTGGGGAGACCTGGCGCCGATCCACCTGTCGGCCTACGGGGCCCTCCCCAGCCCCCAGCGGGGGACAGCCCCAGCCGGCACAAGCTCTAAGCTCCCGACCGGTGTTCCACATTTTTGGCAGTGAAAGGCATGTAACTGTGTGTGTGTATGTGTGTGTGCGTGTAAGTAAGACGTGAAGATAGGTGAAGGAAGAGGAAGGAAAGATCGCGAGCGGCCCGTGTCCTTTTCTTTATGTACTGCTCCGGCATTCACCTGGAGTTCATCGGCAAAATCACGAAAAAGTACCGATAAGAGCAGCCGGCTGCTAGAATTCTCATTCACTCTTGGTGAATTCGACCTAGCTATCTAGTAAGTGTCAAAAATCCACTATTGTCCTGACTCAAACCCTCGGACCTCCCGGCCAGAGGCATTGCATTCGCATCAGTTGATGCGTTGAGCCACCTAAGCCGGTAAGAGGCCCGGGGTGTTATCACTATTCACTTCATTATTTGAGTAATATGTGAGAAATATAAATGGATTCGGTAAACATTCACATAATATGAAACTTTGTCCGGTAGTCATTTCACCAATTCCTTCCCCCGGCCAATCAACCTCTCCTTGGATTAGCTCGCATGGAAGGAGTGCCGCTCCTCTAAGCGGCGGCGCCATGCCTGTAAGCAACGCCCCTAATTTCGCCTCTACTCGACAGCCCTCAGAGAGGGAAACACGTTCGTGCTTAAAATTGCGAAATTCCCCTGTTACCCAGTGACGCCTAGAGCAGGACTGTCCAACTTAGAAGGACTGATAGGCCACATATCAAATTCTAGTTAAGCCGCGGGCCGTACCGTAATCTATAATGGTTTTTACTCTAACTACTGAGATTATACTGAAACATATATTAGATACGACTTTTATCAACATACCTAATGTTCATACAACGAGAAAATTAATATTACAAATATATAATTATAAAATGCATTGCAGAATAACTAAAAATGTATTGAGTTGGTATAATAAAATTTTTCAAAGTAGTCGCGGTTCGCACAAAAAGATCGTGAGCCGCTTGGGGCACGCGGGCCGCCAGTTAGAAAGCCCTGTCCTAGAGCATTCCTTATATGGCTTTGTAGCATGGCTGCTTTCGGTTGACTCGAACTGCTTACTACAATTGTAAAGTGAACTTGCAGCAAGTCCAGATTAGAGTTCCGCGCGCCGTGGGTTCAGTGTGTTTCGACACTCTTTCATATTGTAAACCCAGAAAATGCATGTGGGAATGAAGATTATTTGGTTGTGACAGTTATTGGTGACATATTGGTACTCAGTCCGTAGCCTCTTCAGCAATACCTGCGATGAACGATTGATTGGTGAATCTGGCTCGTCAATTGCTAAGGTCATTATTCATTTAAGTGCAGTGCAGTTTTTCCTCGGAAGGTGTCGGTGGAAGCTGCATAGTCCGATTCTGCTCCGACCTACCTGTCGGCTAGCGGGATTTTCCCTAACCAAGTATCTCGCAAAAGCGGGGTACCGCAGCAGCCGGGGCAAGCCTGGACCGGTCTCCCGGCATGGGTGGTAGTGTAGTGCGTGTAAGTGTAAGTGTGCGTACGTAAGGGGGTGATAAGGAAGAGGGAGGAAAGATCGCGTGCGGTCCGTGGCCCGTTTGTTAGTGTATTACTCCGCCATTCACCTGGCCAAAGATGGATGCAACACACCTTCCGATGTGCCCAGCCCTGAGTGCCAACACAAACTCGGCAGAGGACGAATTATACAGAGAGACAGCCCGTCTATACTGGTCAGCGCGTCATCAAATGGCTAACCTGCCAAGGGTGGGCGTTGGCTAGTAAGTAAGTAAGTAAGTAAGCCATTCACCTGGTGTTGATTGGAGAAACCTCGGATATCTACTGATCAGAGCAGCCGGCCACTAGAATTCTCCTCCAGTCACTTACTGAATTCGACCTAGTGGCCTAGCTAGAGTGAGAAATTCTGCCACTATCGGAACTAAGATTTTCCGTTCAGAGGCAGTGCAGCAACATCAGCTGATTCCCTGAGCCTCTTCTTCCGGTGCGATCAACGATTTCTAGTGGATGAGGGATAATGATTGCTTATTTGGCGTTTCCGAGCACGTTAACTACAAAGATCATTAGCACTGCAAGTCTAGGCAACTCCCCAAGCGGGGAACCACCCCACCCGGGACAAGCTTTACCTTCCAATGTGTTAGTGTAATTGTGTGTATTGCTATGGGTGTAATGGGAGAAGACGGCACAAGAGTGAGGACTGATGAGGATGAGCGGATGAGGAAAGAACATACCCGCGGTCCGTGACCCCTCTGGCTTAAAATACTGCTGCGACATTTGCCTTGTATTGGTCGGAAAACCCAGGAAAACTGCCGATCAGAGCTCCCAGGCTCCAGAGTTCTCCTCCAGGCAGTAGTTGATTTCGACGTAGTTATAAGCTGGTGTAGTAACCTCTAACATTGAATTCGTGCGCAAGAAAATTTAATTTGTCAGTGACTCAGTTTATTAATTTATAATTAACATTTACGTGAAAACGAAGTTTAAAAACGCTTTAAATAAAAAAGATTTAATTTAGATGAAGGTAGTACTAACATCCTTCGTTTGATCGAACACATCAATTGACAGTGGTGACAATTGTTTCATTCAAGGAGCACAAAACGTAAAACCATATCCCACAAAATACCGATGTTCAAAATCATCGTCTTTAATATGTTGCTCTTTAAATCATCGTTTCCACACAAACATCGATTTTTTGAAAGCATGGACATTGATGTCGCATGTCTAGTGCGTGGTCCAATGCGCCGAAGCAGCGATAGCCGAAGACCGTCGCCAAGGGCCGTCGTGAGTCCCTTAGGCAGAGATGCCAGATGGTATGCCGATTTGCCTATATTGGGGCTGCGCTCCGGAGGATTCCTGGCGTCCACCTCGCATCGCTTTCTCTTCCCCTTCCATCGCCCTCGCGTCGCCCTCGCATCGCCCTCGCATCGCCCTCACATCGCCCTCGCATCGCCCTCGCATCGCCCTCGCATCGCCCTCGCATCGCCCTCGCATCGCCCTCGCTCGCTCCGTTAGTCTACGTACTTCCACCATTGTTGCGCGATCGCCGCCTACTTAGAAACTTATCTCATTCGTGCAGCGAGGAACCCAGAGGCGGTTTCGGACTCGGTTGTAGGTTTGTACAACCACTGCTTTTATTGTTTCCATTGATTCTTAAATTCATGTCCCATTTATTTTAAATGGATAGATAGGAAATTTTTAGTTCTCTAGATTTTTATTCTTTGAGTAATGATTCAGTTAAAAATTCTTTCTCTTTCGTGCCCATTGCAGAAAGTCGGGAATTTTGAAGACAAATTATTGAACCAAGCTTTTTGTCTAATTTTCATTGATTTTTCGTGTACCTGCTTTCATTGACTTACGTCAGTTTATCAATTATTTAATCTCCTTGCGATGTGCCATTTACGTCCGTTCCGACCAGTGCGAGGGTTGTGTGTAGTATGCATTCTTATTATCACTGTTTCTGCAGTCGTCTTCGCTATTGGTAATTACAGGATGAATAAACAAAAAATAAATAAATAACTGTACAAAAAAGCGAATATTTCTTTGTACGTAGAATTGGCTCTACTTTAACTTCTTTTTATGAAACGTTAACTTTATCGTAAAAAAGAAACAATCCACGAATTGTTTTGTGTTCTAGTTCAACTGTATGGGTTTGGGGTTCTATTTGGCAACTTCAAAGTTGTGTCCTAACTACAATATCTAAAGAGAGTTCCACAACCGTGACTGAAGGAAACTCGAATATCACAATGCGCTCGATCACTACTTACCTTTAATTTTAAAGAAAAAGTGTTTAAAACGACCGGGTACGCGACAGGTTTTCCTGTGAAATGACTTTTTGACTTCATTACAAAAATAATCACTGTTGTTCCTGTCTTTCATCATGTCCTGCATTTTCATCAGACTGGATCATCAGATTGCTTGGATGTCCGGTTAATTCCGATTGATGGGTTCAAGATTTTTGAAACTCTAGTTCTTTCATTTGCTTAAGCCCATATTTTAAGTTGGTAGTCAAACTGGAATATTGACACATTACCCTTCTATTTTTATCCTTTTTTTAATATTTGTTGGCATTTTAACTTGTTTCAATATTCAATTTTTGTTGTTTTACTCATTCTATGTTTTCCAGTCATATTAATGTAATTTAGTTCTTCTATCCAGTTAGGGAATCAGCCTTCCTTTCTTGTGGCATCTTTTTCTTTTGGGATCTTCATTTTTAATCATCTGTTTCTCCTTTAGTACTATGTAGTAAGAGGAAGTTATAATAAAGCAAGAAAAACGCCGGCTTTTCGTCAGAAAAACACCTTTTTGAGGAAAATGGATTTTTCTCTGTGGTACATGCTGTAAATTACTGTATCAAATATGTAGCGTATCCGAATATGTGGTGTATCCGAATATGTGGTGTATCACAGAATCCATGTTCTGTCTCAAGATGTTCGTCCGCCCTTCTGTCAACGAAACTAGGGCTTAAATCACACACACGGATTTTCACCAAATTGATATTACCCGTTCAATGTGCGGTATCTCGCTGTCCCCAGAATTTGAAACGGATATTTTAATTTTTGGAGATACTTTACAAGAAGTCTTACCGGAGTTTTCGAAGTTTTATTAAAAAGTATTCGCAATTTGTCTCTTTCACATGTTTCGCTCGAACACAGCAAAGTCCTTTTCTAAAAATGTTCCGTACTTATTTCCAAAACATGAGTAGTTTTTAGCGTATTTTTGTGTCAAGTAATGATTTAAAAAGTACGTAAACAAGGTTTTTTAAAATAAAGCTCAACATTTTCTTTAATTTTTTACTTACGCAGGGTAATGTCCGCTTAATAATATGTTAGAGAACACATTTTCATTTACGAATAAGTCTCTGAAATTTTGATAATTGCAAAAATTGACATCTCTTTTCGATGTGTCGGGAGCGTTGTGAATGCTGTATGTCAACATTCTAACAACGCTCTGGACACATCAAAAACATAGGTTAATTTTTTAGTTGTCTAGTGGATAAGTTCATTTCTTGAGGAACCCACGTGCCTCGGGTCGAATTCCTGCCCAAACAATATTTTTTTCGCATTCGGAACACTTTTTGGGGGTCGACTATTTTGATAATATTGTATAATTGTTACAAGTAATACGTAAAGTGCGTGCTGCTGTAGCTCCACTAGTTTATTCACGTCACGGATCTATTTCTTCTAAACTCTTATTCTGTTCCTTTCCTCAAAGAAGCCTTGTTTCTCCATTCATGCAGCAATTTCTTCTAATTTCTTAGAAATCCAGATATCTCTTTACTTCCCGTAACTTTCTCCGTCGGAGTCGCAGTAATTTTTCCGATAATCTCTGCAGCCAATTACTCTGATTTCGGAACGTCCTGTAACATCGCTCTCCTATTTAAATTCTACGCTCCAAACATTTCAGAGAGAATCCTTCTCAATAGGCTCAGCTTCCCTTAGTTCCCATCCACTTCTCATGACTCCGTACCACGATACCCTCTCTCTGCTGTCCGGCATATGTAGTACCTTTTCCTTCAATTCTACAGTTAACCAATTAACGTTTCCTTTCTTTCTCTTTCTCCTGTTCTTTATTCGTACCTCATCCCTCTGCTTCCCTTTCCGGAGCTACATCCCATTTTCATTGGCAATACTAATCGCACCCACACCAGTCAGTGTCTCCGCACCCGCTACATCAGTCCCAACCTTCCAACCAGTCTTCTTTCTTCCCACCCCACCCCGCCTCTCCCCGCCCCGCCTATCCTTTCCGCGCCGCCTTTTGCTTCCCCCTGCGGGCTTGTCGTGCGCGTTGGGCCCGCGAGGGCCAAGTGCGTGGGCGGCGCTTCTCGAAAGAGGCGCTTAGCGCGTTGTGGAGGCCTCTCTGCCAACGAAGTGAGCGGTCGACATTCTGGGGACACTTAAGCGGCTCACTAAATGGCTCAAGCCTTCATGAGCCCTTACCTTGTTTTTCAGAATTAACGATTGCTCTTCATTGCTCTTCAAAGGAATAAAGTATCACTTTGAAGGTTTTATGATATTATTTTTGGACTGACCCTCTACAACTGAAGACGCCCACCGTTTTTATTAGGTCACTCTATTGGTAATTACGTAAAAATAAAGTAGTTGACAATACACCGAAATATTCGTGATTCATTACACGTTATTTTATATTAAGATAGTTTTCCGAATAGATGAATAACACCAAAATGTTAAAATATACCCTCTGAATTTCAAGTAAAAATTGGTATGCTATATTTATTCCTGATTTATACAATAATTAGAATAAGATTTAACGCTTGAAAAAAGCGACAAGATATACACAGCACTTAAATGAAAACATCGACATACCTTTTTCCTCGGAAAAAAACATTATTTTGAGAATGTTGCATCTGCGAACCAAAGGATAAAATGGCCATATTTTCGTGGGAGAAAACAATGTAGTACATCCAACCTCTCTTCGTACGCACAATTATGCTGGTGGAAGTGTATTTTTAAAGTTTTAAATGGCTTCTACGGCAAAAAGGTAACTTTTATATGAATAGTTTTTGGTTGTCAAACATAAATAACGAACAAAGTCTATTTTTATATCATTTAGGTGCAGAAACTTTTCATCCTGAACTAATATCAAAATTTTCAAAACATTCCAAACTAAGATGCCTAAACATTACTATTGATTGCTGGTTTTGGCCAATTCACTATTACATAGATACCTTCAAGACGTTCGCCAGTAGGTGTTCACCACAGAATATTACAAATTTTGGACGAAATATAGTCTAGGGCAGACCTGCACAACGCCTGCTCCTGCGGGCATTCTGCACTTGCGAGCCGATCGTCTGCCCGCAACTGCGCCGAAGTGCAAGTAGTAGCGAGTAGGAAGTTTTGCGGGGAGGGGAGAAGTCTGACGTAGCACGACACGGCGCGTAGATTGAATGCCTGGGCGTCTAATACAATGATCCATGTTGCAAAATTATATCCCCACTTGTTTAAATGGATTTTGTCTAGTATTTCAAGTTACAAGGGCCATAATTTTCTGTTTATGTTCTGTGTGCTGCTGTATATCCGCCTTTGTATCCACCACTGTATGTAATTTCCTTTTTAAATTAAAAAAAAATAACATGCTCATGGTGACCCTTAAACAGTATTTTCAAGTAGTAGTTTTAAAAAATTATTTAATTCTAACTAACAAAAAATACAATTTAATAATTGATTGTTCACCAGGAATGTTATAATCTCCAAATCAGAACAAAATGAAGAAAATCATGAAAGCAATCTCTTACATCAAGATTGACATAAAAATAGAATATGTGGCAATTCCAAGAAGAGTAATGTTTAACAACACATATATTTGTGACCATTTTCCCCATCATGAAACTGAATAAAAGAGATCAATGAACAAACCTCTGTAACGATATGTTACGTGCATCACAAGATTATCGTGGGTATTGCTAAATAAAATGCAAAGGGCTTAATATTTTGATACGATGTCGTAAACGACTCTGCACTCTTGTCAAAAATTAATCATGATTTTTTCCAGAATAAAATGTTTTTGCTTTAATAGAACTGTCTTATTTAATTAACCACACTTAATGAAAACAATATTGCTGTCCCATCAAACAAAAACAATTCAGTATCATAATTTTGTATAATTTTGTAAACACTAAATTTGTGATTATCTCGTAGCAACGCGAATTACATTATCAGCCCTACAAGTAATTATAAATGGTGTCCAAATCTAATATGTATAATTCGTACGTATCATGTATATTTGGTATATATGTATACTTGTCCAAATCTAATATGTATAATTCGTTGTGGTTTAGTATTTCTCGCTGTCATATACCGACAATAAACATTTACAATATCATACAAAAGCAATATTACTTGAACCGTTTGTGACTCTCATGTTCTCGCCGACTGCTCTTTAAATGTACGCGCTATGATTCGAATTCCGCATTCTAATTGGTGGTCCCCAGTCCTAGAGTAAGTTTCATTCTCACCCTTCATCGATTTTCGCATTTGCACCCGAGCTGCTCGCGCGCAGCTCTTGATGTCAGTGAAAGTGCAAAATGCTGTGCAGGTCTGGTCTAGGGGGTAAATATTTTTGAAATTTTCTTTTTGTTGGGAACAATAAAACTTGTTCATCATCGAATGACACAAAACTCACCTAAATATCTGTGGTCTGGGTACGTTCCTCTGAGCCATGAGTGGAGAAGGGGTGGGGTTGCGCCCTGCAGCCCCAGTGCGATGTTGTGGCCACGTCACAGCAGACGCTCCGGCAGGTGCCACATTTGGTGGTGGCGGCGGCGGCGGCGTCGACTGTGCGCCCAGCACGCACTACAGCTTCATGCTCAGTTGACGTCACCTATCACCAGGACCAATATTGCTCCATGGCAGCGCCCGAGGCGCCGGTCACGGTGCTTCGCTTCATGCAAGCAAAGAATGTCTTGTTAGGCATGCAACGTGGAGTAATTTGAAGAAAAAGTAACGAAATGCCAACGCAACAAGAAAGAGAGCCACCTTTTTAGTTGCATTAATTCCAAAGAAGCGGGGAATTTATTTCGCACTGCACATGGTGCCATACAACATGTTTGCAAAGTGTGTTTGGCCTCCATGTTCAATAGATGTTGTTTTATTCGTTTTCCATAATTTTGTAATATTGACAGATTTCATCAGAGAAAACAGAAACGTTTAAATTCCTATTGTAGAAATGATTAATTCCTATTTTATCCATATATACCATATGAATTTCCAATTAATTATGACCAAAATTGATTAAGAAATTGCTCCGAATCTTTTTTATGAAGTTAAGTCCGTTTTGGTTATTTCCATATCTTCAGATATTGAAGGATCAAGGCACGCGAAAGTAGTCTTTGAAATGTGCAAATATTTTAAGCATTGTACTTTTAAAATGTGAGATAATGTCACTCTGAAATTGGTTAACTTTACCAAAGCCAACAGTTTTCATAGTATCATGGCTAAAACGATGTTAGGACAAAGTACAATTTTCAACATGTATGGCAGAGAAAGACTATATCGGCGTATGTAATTTGAGGACGACCCAGAGAAGAGCGTATATAAAATAGAGACCGACTCCTTTCTTGACTTATGTAAATTAGGGGCCGACTTCCTCATCCCCTTTCCTGGTAAAAGTGAAGGTGACTCTTTATTTTCGAAGAACATTTTGATTGACATTATTTTTTAAACATAACTCCCTTCTCAATTTTTCAGATATAGGCTGACTGTATTACGTTTGTGTCAATTGCACAGGAGTATGATGTCAATACATAATATTTTTATGGCTTACACAGATTTGCAGCTTATTGTACAATGGAAATTTTGCTTACCTCGCCTTTTTTAGTCTTGTTTTTCTCAGCCAATATTCTATAACGCTCTAAATGAAACTCGGACCCTGTAATTGCTTTCTTCGTTTTTCATTTTGGTGTAGAAGCGAGTCTGGAAGATTTTTGAATACTTCAGTGAAGTCGAAAAGGTTATCATGAGAGGATTAAAAGGGGGAATTGAACTGGAAACGGAGGCTGCCTCCTCTCCCGTGTATCATCCCCAACCAGTTCTTTTCCTCTCCTAAGTTGAGTTGGTCCCCAATTTACATATGCACTGAGACATTTTGGTCCCCAATTTACAAGTAGAATTCGAAAGTAAGTTTCTTGAGATAAAATAAAGGGATTATTTGGCCACCAATTTACATACGATCGGTTAAATTAACAGAAAACTGCTTTAAGTACCTGCTTTTATGAAAATATAGTTATATTACAAAACATACGAACAATATTCTGTGAGCACTATCACGAAATACATACGGTGTTTGACAGTGGCATAACAAATCAAATATATTAGTGTCAACTTAAGGGACAGAAAATATCCTTTTTAGCACTTTCGCCAACAGAGAAATAAACTATGCCATTTTCATCAAATGTTCGACGGTAACAATATTCTTCTGAAGTAATGAAGTAATGTTGGACGCCCAGATCTCTGCAACGTTACCCTTTGTGTGTTAGTTTAATCGTAGTTCTTGAAACGAGATCATATTATGAAGCCCTTATTTGTGTTCGTAATGATGTTCCAGCGTCTTCTAGATATTGTTCAAGAAGTTTCTGTGTATAATTTGTATATTGTCGGACTCATAATGCTTTAACGCATGCCGTGAGCATTCTTCTTAAGTTGATAGTTTTCTAAAATAAAATTGTCTTTAAAAAAATTGGGAATAAACTTAATTTCCAGGCACGCAATTCCAACCGACTGCGAATGTAGACATTGTGACGTCTGCAATACTTCGTATCATTGTCAGCAGTGAAACTCTAGAATAAATAATTTGTCAATTTTCATAAGTCGTGGATCATGTTCAACGTTAGCTGACACACTGCTGCATTCCGTGGATATTATTTTGAACAAATCTCCATTTTCAGTAGATTTTAATAGAATGAATAAGTAGTGCACATAAAACGCTTGATACTATTAAAGTAATGTAATGTGAGGCACAATTTTCTAGTACGAGGAAACTTTTCGTCACATATAATTACTTTATATTTTCACTGATATATATATTTATATTTAATTATTTTATATTTTCACTGATAAACGGATGAACAAGGCCACGCCCACCACTGTTACACACTGCAAGCTTGTACATTGCAGTGTTTACCAATGTATTTATTCTTTAAATTTATTTTACAACAAAAACTGTGAAAAACTGTGAGACGAGCTACTAGGAGAAGTGTATTCAATTTTCATTTTCTTAATTCTGAGATCCCTACTCTAAGCAATATGCAAGTTTAATTTTGAATACAGAAAGAAATGAGCCATTTTTCGGAAAAAATGTTAACAAAATATTCACTCTGATGCAACAAAATCTATTTTTCAAAGGTAAAGAGATATAGAGTTGGGCTCTTATCCCTCATCATGTCCTTTGTGAAGGACTAATACTTTCTGCAGCAACAACATGGAGAACGAAAATTTCAATAACTGTCTTTCCTACTGGATTCTAGAAGACGTGCACAGAAGTTACATGATAATGAATGTACACAGATAATGACGGTACGGCAGCCGATTTGAACTGTGCAACAGTAAGTGACATTTTAAATTTTTTTCGAAAAAAATAATCTGTAATTCATGAAATTCAATTTAGAATCTGAGCTATTTTTTGTTATTTCCTTTCACAGTTGTTTCCTTGGGGGAAGGGTAGTTGACTAGGGTTAACAGAGGGCACCAAGAGATTGTGATCAAAAAATCGCGTGGTAAATGTTTACAGGACCGTGCCTGTCCTACTGATTCATTGTATTCTCGGATTAATTTTTTTTTAGTTTTTTATGCATAGGGTGCATTTCTGTCCAAGCGCGAGATTCAAGATTTTTTTTAAACTGAAGCTCCTGAGTGGTTAATGGTGCCCTCCTATCCTACTTTGCCACGTGCTAAGACATTTAAATCAGACCTTAGGTTTGCGCTGCGTATCGCGCTGCTTGCCGCATTTCAATCTTTGAGATTGTCTTCTCGAAAACGCAGTCTCCCAAATACCTTTTGTGTTTCATTTCTACAAAGAAAAATCGTGATCCTTACCCAAAATCGGAAGGACGCTCTGGATTGGAAGTGCTTGTATTGCTTGACGATTTTGAGAGCCGAGTGCGGTAAATTCTAATAATTTTTATTTAAAAGATAAAAAGTGAATTTGAAGTGGAAAAGGTGCAACAAGATTGTGAAAAAGTCGCCAAGAAATCTGCTTGAGAAATTGAAAGCCTAACCCTTAGAACTAAGGTAGGTTGGGGGCGTATTGTCCAGTAGTTTGTTGGATGATATACTTGAGATATTCAACTCCAATAGATAAAAATGTACAAAACTTATATTTGTGCGACTTAAAGTGACATAGAAATTGTTAAAGGAACCCTATTTGATAGCACCGTATTTAAATTTATTTTGAATGTACATTTCGTTTTTGACACACATTTAAGTAATAAAAAATATACTTTAAATGAGTTTTTTCCTCTCATTGTGATATTACAGTATTGTTAATCACATATTTATTACTAATTACTTCCTTCTAATTTTTCTCTGCTCACTTTTAGGGTAGCTCAATTAAAATTAAGCCATTGTTAGTGGAGCATCGTAGAATCGTTACATTACCTGATTCTGAAATAAAATAGAGTTAGCGCCTGTTTTTCAAAACAAGTGTTAAATTGTACAATTGACATTTCTTTGCAGAAATTCAAGCGATAAATTAAAGATAGTGATACCATAAATCTAATAGATGTGTTCGGAAAGGAACTACATCCAGTTTAGCGTTACTACAGTTACTATTGATTGTACAGTTTGTTATAAACTTATAAGTAATACGGTAACGTAGTAAAATTTGCGTACATGCAAACATGACTATGAGTGACGTACTTTTGGTGTACCTCTTAATGTTTTCTTTTTCTCGTGATTTTGAAAGCATAGCTATTGCTCCCTCTTCTGCTACATCTTTATTTGCCCAGATGCGTTTCTGCAATGTTTACCTTCCGCCTCTTGCCGCCGTGAGAGGCAACCGTTTCTCTTGCTCCGCGTTTTTCACGCTACCTTCCTGGCGTTCCGCCTCCGCCACATGTGCCCCCTTCCACCGAACGCTCTGATAACGCCGCCCCCTTCGGACCCTTCTCCCCCTCCCCCTCCGCCCTACCTTTCGCTCGAACCGCGCAGTTGGAGTACAGCACTGTGGTAGGATCGAGCGCTGAAACGCGATATTATCGTGCAACGCTGTATACACTAATTATTGTCGCTAATCTGCTCGCTCTCGTGCTGGTAATATATAGCAACCTGCTTCTAATTTATAAAATATATATGTTGCGGCACTCGTATTCACTGCGCTTGCGGTGTGGCGAGCGGGTGCCATTATTTGTTAGATCTGCAAGTGCGTATTTTGAAACCTTTTGATTAATATTGCTTTTATTGTACACCGGCCGCGGCCGTGTTGGGGAGAAATTAATTAGAGACTTCCCCCGAGTTACGGCTCTGTCACTTTTGCAGAAGCATTAAAACGCTGTTGTACGCGTGGGGCGCGTGTTTGCAGTCGGTATCGGGCTCGGAGAAAGTCAACAGCTGGCCATTGTGCCACCACATCCCTGTACAGTGGCCGCGTCCGTCCCCCGCCCCGCCGCGCCGCTCGTCCATCCGCCCCCTCCGCCCCGCCCCCCGTCGACACCGCCCCTGTGCTGCCTTCTGAATCGTCGTTGTTCTTGCTGTTCCTGTAGGCACTACACTGGCCTCTGCTATCCAGCTTCGCTCTCTATTCACCTGTACTAGCTGCTCTCCTGCCCCTGCCAGAGCCTCACCCGTGCCGTCCTCCCACTACCCCTCTGTTACACCCCCCCCCCCGGTAGATAACGCCGCAACCACCAATCATTCTTGTCACCACCCCTCACCCGTGACCACACCTCCTCACCCCCTGTAACTTTCCATGCCTCTGTTTGCCGTCCTTGTCGCCTTTTGTCACTACAGTCGCTTTCATTACTCGCATAGAACATCTCTTCACCTCCATTTGTCGCTGTCACTATCTACCATCCCACGTCACTTCATTCTCTCCCAGAATCTATGGGTCTTGTCATTTTCAAGTGATTTTTATCACTTGTAACAATATCCCTAGCGCTTAAGAAATACAAAGAACGTTACAGCAATATCCACAAGGCACAGGATAATTCTTCTTGTACCTGTTATTCCAGACTGTCATTGTTATTTCATCGTTTTTGCTAATAACGTTCATCCATAACAACCAGTCACCAAAATTACTCCTGCGAACCCACATAAGCGTTGTCTCTTGTCTCATCGCCGCCACCGCTTATTCCCCTGTGCACTTGCGTGGTCGCTCACCGCGTGCACATCGGCCTGCAGGTCGCCTGTACGGCACCCTGCATTGCTCCCTTTCTCTTCTGGTAGCCTGCAGCCTTCCATCGCCCGCTGTTAGCCGGCCCGCCGCAACCAACGCGGCGCCGCCGCTGTGTTCCCATCTCTGTTTCCCTCCCGGGAGCCGCGCTTCTATTATCAGCGTTCCCGTCATAGCACGTGCCGGCGCGGAGCGTACAGCAGATCCAATTAAACTTCCAGAAAGCGTCCCTGAAGCGAGGGGTCGGTACACACAGCAGTATGTGCGCTTATGACAGTTGCATGCATACATTGTGTGCGACAAGCTGTTCTCTTTACAGTGGTCGTGATTTGATCTCTCGTACGTTAATGACTAGAATCGTTCACATTAAAACCCACATCCTGTGTTAGAAGAACATTGCAGCAAAACCAGTGCCTTGCCTTCGGAACAAAATCTGTTACGAGTTGGTGACATTATTGCATTATTAAACATTGCTGTAATTGCAGTCACGTTCAACAGCAGATGTTACACTTCTATACAAGTATTGTATTTCACGTTTCAACCAGACGCGCGCTGTTCGTATGAATAGAACTTAAAAGTCACGGATTCATAAATCACAACAAATACCTCTAGTGTGGCTTCCGAGAGTTCGCACGTTGCCTGACCGCGGACTCTGCGAGGAAACACTCCTTGAATCTGGTTACGCAAGCAGATGGTGGCAATATCAAAGGGTGGAGTCGAGAGCTCGCAGGCTGTGCGAGCGCCAAGGCCTCTCAATGGTGTAGGTGTTGGAGGCAGAGGAAGGACTGTGAAGCCACAGTAACGTAGTGGGCGGTTTCCGGCGTTGAGGGCCCGTTCGGAGAAACGGGAATGAGAGAAGTGTTGAAGATCGAAAGGCGCACTGGCAGCAGGAACGCCATTGCTAAAGTTACGGAGAATGGAAGGGAAACGGGGAAATACATGGAGATGGCGTGGGGCGTCGCAAATTTAGATGCCGCATTAGTTAAACGTTAGGTGGCAACAGAGACGGATAGCGTGGCAAAGGCTTAGCGGTGGCACAAGAGCGTCGTCGCCGTGTGACTGTGGCAGGAGTTCTGGAAATGAAGTTGAGGCAGGGACAGCCTTGCAGGAAACTGCGTGTGGGTGCGGGAACAGAGGCTGGAGGTGAAGCGCCGACGTGCAGAGGCGCTAAGCGGCTGGTGCGGAGGAAACGGCAGAGGAGCCGGCCGAGACGGCGGGGCGCGGTACGGTGCGAGCCCAGGGCGCCGGGAGCGTCGGGGCGAGCAGATCTGGAGGCGGCGGTGGCGGCTGGTGCCTGAGAAGGGACAACATCCCCGCCACGCCACGCCGCGCCACGCCCCGCCGCACGGGGGCTGAGTGAGCCGTCGAGCACGGCGCGAGTGGAATGCGACGCCGGTTCCCCCAACAGGGCCCTAGCGAACACCCGACGGCCCCGGTACCTCGGTCAGCCCTCACGCCCGGCACCCCGCCCCCTACCCCCCACCCCCGACTACCGCTGCCTCGGCACACCTCTCCCGTCTCCCTATTCCTCCACCCTCGCACGACTGGGTGAACTCGGGCAGAGGCTCGCATTGTTTCTCAACCGGCACTTCCACAATATATTAGCTGCAGCTCCAGCAAGGATTCGGGCGCAACAAGCCGTTTCGGAGAAGGTTCCCCTACCGTCGCCCACGCCTCCCCGCCCCGCTTCCCCCCGCGCCCCGCACCGCTTCGCCCCCGCTTCGGCGGCAAACGGCGCGTCGACCGCTGCCTCTCAACGGGGAACCGAGCGCCGGCCGCGACGCGAATAGAGCGGAGATGTGGGAGGGACGCACATCCGACCGAATTCCTGCTTTGTCTGGCGGTTGGCTCGGCGGTTGGCCTGAGGCAGCGCGGAATCGTAGAATCGCCCGGGGCTTCTCGATACGTCGCGCCGCAAGGTAGGAATGCGGAACTTCTTGCGCAAGCAGCGGCTTCCGATTGTTAAGCCAATGGAACGGTTTTCTGGAAGATCTCTTCTCCCAGCATTCTTTGTCTTTCGGAGCAGTTGGAAAGGCAAATGAAGCTTTCCGGCGACCTCTCTTTGTTGCTGTCGATGCGTCAGACGTTATCTGAATCAGTATGGAGTTTATCTTTCTCATGCAATTCCTTGAAAAAAGTTTATTCCAAATTACCGTTTGAGATTTTTCACCTATCCAAAATGATATAATGGTTTATAAAATGTTGAAAATGTAGTTGAAAAAAAGGGATATTTGTTTTTACCCGGCTGGCAAACAACATAAAAATCCAAGCACATGTAGACGGTGTCAAATGAATCCCCCGACATTAGAGTACTACTTATGAATGTTGGTGTAGTACAATATTAACTAATATGACTACCTACGAAAGAATGTACTCTACTTTTGCATGTTACATTTTGTTCTTTTCAATAAAGTTCTTTTTTTCTTTTATCATCATCGATATTGATGACGACACGAGCCTTCGATGTGAGCCTTGACGAGAGATCTGTTACCAAAAAGTGCTGCATCTGGCCGCTCTGTCTTTCTGCTTCTTAACCTATCGCTTGTACTTAGGATTGATTAGATAGATAGATAGATAGATAGATAGATAGATATTTATTATTTCCGCAGGTAGGTTTATACAACCTGGTGGCGGAACACTAAAATTTACATATTATATCTACATATTATAATTATGAATTAAATACAATGTAACTTAAAATTATTTTAAGACAATAATAATCATAATAATAATAATAATAATAAGATAATAATAAGATAACAATATTAACAAAAAATGCATTAATAACAATACCCGCATTATTACTACTAGTTCTATTAATTATGGTGGTCCTGTACAGATACTTTATACTAACATATACGACTTTTATACACTGCACTCCACTTCACTTCACTTCACTTCTCTTTCTACTTCTATATAGCACCACACTTCACAACACGTCACCACACGTCAATATGAATACTATAAAACCAATGCATCTAATAATTATCACAGTACTAATAATGGTTACAATAATTACTAATAATAATAAATAATTCTAATGAACATAACTTACTAACTAATAAAATTTACAAATATCATTAGTTAATTTACTTTTAAATCTCTGAAGACCTAGAGGAAAGGGTTCCAAGGCTGTCGCAGGCAACTTATTCCAGTCCGTTATAGATCTATTTGTAAAGGAAAATTTTCCAACATCTGTTCTCTGTGGCCTGAACTGTATTTTGTGCTTGTGATCCCCTCTACTAAAATACGTGGGTCTACTGAGCCGGATGTGGATATCTTTCCAAGCTGGATAACCGACATACGCTTTGTACAAAGCACAGAGTCTTGCCTTAACCCTCCTGATTTCTAATGACTCCCACTCTACTTTCTTCCTATTGCTTCGGAAAATAAATTTACATGCTCTTCTCTGTACTCTATTCAAATATTCCTTTTGTGATATTCTATAAGGGTCCCAACAAACCGTCCCGTATTCCATTAATGGGCGAACTAGAGATATATAAGCTAATTCTCTTGCTTTCGCAGTACTCTTTTTTAGTATTCGCATAGTAAAATGCAAAGATTTCCACGCTTTCCCCACGACAAAGTTTACCTGATCTTCCCAACTCAATTTGCTATCAAAAATTATTCCCAGATACTTACAAGACACGACTCTTGGAATATTCTCGTTGCCTAAACGGTATTGAGTTTCAGTATACTTGCGGCCCCTACCAAACGTGATGGTTTTGCTTTTCGAACTATTTATTGTCATGCTATTTTTTTCCGCCCAGAGATATAATCTATGTAGATCATCCTGCAAAATATCCTCATCTACTTTTGAATGAATAACTCGATATAATATACAGTCATCTGCAAATAGTCGTACCTTTGAAATTAAATTGTCTGGCAGGTCATTCACAAAAGCTAGAAAGAGGAGAGGTCCAATAACGCTTCCTTGGGGAATCCCTGAAGTTACCTTTGCTAGATTTGAAAATTGTTGTCCAACTCGGACTTTCTGTTTTCTATCTCGAAGAAGCTCATCAATCCACGCGACAAACTCTGGTGTCAATACCTGACTGCAGTAATTTATGAACCAGTTTGTCGTGAGGCACAACATCAAATGCCTTCGCAAAATCTACTATTACGGCGTCCACCCTCCCACTATCATCAACTTCATCTGCTATATCCTGAAACAATGATGCTATCTGACTCTCGCAAGAGAAACCATTCCTGAAACCATGCTGTCCCTGAAAAGAGCGATTAGAGAAAGAAAGATTAGAGGGATTCGAGATATGTGCATTCTTTGTAACTGTGCATTCCACTCTATTTAAACCCATTATTTTATGTGAAGCACTGACCACCATATAGTATCTTTATTTGTTTTGTTCCGTAAGATATTGTCGGTTGTTAGTGCAAGTTAACTCTTGTTATTTCTTATTTTTAATTATATAATTGACATGTTGATGTATTTATAAGTTAGTTAAGTGTATTCAAGTAGTGTATGGTATTAACGGAGAATGAGGCTTCGAGAGTCCTACTTTAGTACGGTGCACGTGCCGTGCAATGCATAAACTACGCCAGAAGTAATTCCCAATGTAGGTTATGTAAGTCACTGATTTTATCATTAGATTTTATTATCTTTTAATTACCTCACTTATTATTGCTGTTTTTAATACTAGGTACTTATTTTTGCTTAGAATTACTATTGTATTTTAATATATTGATTTTTTAATCATTGTAATTAAGTGTACCCGGGTCATACGTAATTGCAATTTAAATAATCATTTTAATATTCATTGGCAAAAATAAATCAAATCAAAAATATTTAATATAACGCAAATGATCTTTCGGTAAACGATGAGTTATCGTGTATGTAATTTTCTTCCAATTTTAGTAATGACTGGTTGGGGGTAATTAATAGTATAACATATGAAACGCCTAAATGTATTACTATCAAGAAATAGTGTTTTCTCTGCTTGCAATCATACGTATGTCTTCTGATAATACCATTTTGTGCCACATAGAGCCTCTATTGTACTCCTCCACACTGACTTTCAATTCGTTCGGACTTCCTGATGACACGGTCCCTAGACTCCTCACTTTTCGTTTACTACTCTCTTACCTTTCGTTTGCACATTCCAATGTTTCGTTTCTTCTGGAGTTCACTCCCTTCCTCTTTCGCCTCGTTCACCTTCCCGGCTACCATCGCCAGCCGCCCTCGCCATTAACAGTCCTCACCGCTTCCACCACTGTTTCCGCCTGTCGGGCGCACTCTCTAGCTCAGTGCCACTAGGACAGCGCGGGTCGCCGTCCGCGCCTGCACCGCCACCGCCTCCACTGCCACCACCTCCACTGCCACCTCTACCGCCTCCGCCGCTACCGCTTCCGCCTCCACCGCTATCACCTCCGCCGCTACCGCCTCCGCCACCGCCGCCTCCGCCGCCTCCGCCGCCTCCGTCACCACCCCCGCCCCCACCACCGAAGCCACCGCTTCCGCCCCGCCACCATCATCGCCATCACCGCCAACGCCACAGCCCCCGCCACAGCCCCCGCCACCACCGCCTCCGCCTCCGCCGCCACCACACACCGCCGCCGCCATTGCTCCCGCCCCCGCCACAGCCACCGTCATCGCCGACGCTCCCGCCCAGCCACCGCCCCGCCCCACCACCGCTACCGCCCCGCCCCTGACACCGCCCCTGACACCGCCCCTGACACCGCCCCTGACACCGCCCCTGACACCGCCCCCTGACACCGCCCCTGACACCGCCCCCGCCACCGCTGCAGCCTTCTCTGGCCGCAGCGCCGCCGTCCAGGTGGGTGGTGGAAACAAATCCAGTTACCTCGGGACCCCAAGTGATTGGGCGCGCACCGCTGACCGTGCATCATGGCAATAGAATTACAGACACGAACGCACGCAGAGGGCTCGCGTCGAGAGCCGTGTCACTCGGTTCGCCCTCGCCCTCCCCCCGCACCCCACGTCCTCCCCCTCTCCTTGCCGTCTCCTTCGCTCTTACCTTCACTCTCTGCTGCACCCGTCTCTTTGTTCCTCGATCTTGTCAGCGCCACCCTCACATCCATGCGATCACACTTGCCTTTGCCCATTTTGCGGACTTGAAACTGCAAATTAGAGATCTTTCAGGACTTTTCTCTTTTACGATATTATTGCTCTTCAAGAGCGTTATCATGGTTAAATATTTCACGTAAAATCTATTTTTAAAATGGGTCAACACATTACATTTTTTTACTTTTTTGCCTACTATTTATTTTCGAAATAATGAGAAAAACCTATAATTCTGCACGAGAATGTGGCGATTTTCGTCAGGAGAACTCATATTGTGTGCCATGGTATCGAAAAAGTGAATAAAACTTGTTCCTATACGTAGTAAATTGGTACTGCCTTTAACATGTGAGCTCACAATTCATGTTTTGTGGGTCTTTCATACCGAAAAATTGGTTTATGGTAAAACGTCTGTCCATCTGTCTGTGGTCAACACTTGCACCGAAATAGTTCAGACACTTTTCTCCGACAATTGCTATTTCTTGATCTATCTGACCGAACTCGAGACCCTCCGAATTTGCAACATATTTTGATTTTTGGGGGTATTTCAAATGAAGCAATTAAAACATTTTATACTTGTGCCATAGAGCGCTTAAAATGCTTAAAAAGCTAATGTCTCTAAATTAACATATTTGACAGCATTTTGGTCACTCTACCTATTGTAAGAACTACTAATGTATTGTAATTAAGAGATATTTGCCCAGATGAGTCTTTGTATTCCAATAAGCAATTTCTGTTAGAACTTTTCAAGGGTTCAAAGATGTGATTTATAGTCCACAAATTTATGCGCCTTCAACTTTCATTTGTACTGCAGCAAAAAGTTTACAAAGTCGTCACCACCGTCTTATTTATCGTCTATAAGTTTGGTATGGGTGCTTAAATCCACTTCACTAAGTAGCTAAAAAATAAAAAATGAATGATTTTTCACTTGCGTGATAGTTACATTTCTGAAGTGCAGAAAAGGATGTCTGGAGTGTGAAGATTTTCTATTCCTTTTTTACTCTCACACTTGACTAGTAAAAAAAAAAAGGTATTGTAATCGTGAGCGGGAAAACGACGATTTTTCGACAGATAAACTCTTATTTCTGTTACGAAAACCTGCATAAAACTTGTTTTATTTTTCGTATCTGCTGCGTATACTCCGATTTAAATATAGTGGCTCTTCAAGGTCACCAGTTGGATGGAAAGGGGGGACACTGTTATCCAATCGGGAGCATCGTTACGACTTAATTTTTTTGGTATTGGAAATCCCAACTGGGTGGCAATGGCCGCTTCTCCTTCCAGCTCGTGACCTTGAAGTGCCACTATGTTTAAATGGGTTTATAGTCAGTAGGTAGATATAGTCGCTGATCCAGGTGGATGTGACGCCGCCTGAACGCGTCCCTTGCTCCCTCGCCCCGAAGCAACTCTCCGCCCGCCCGCACTCCCCATGGCCGATCCGCGCGTTCGCCCCGCTGCTCCGCGTTAAAACGAATTTCCGGCTCGACATTCGAGCGCCTTCCTAATTATATACAACACCGCCTCATCATTCAGTTTCATTTGGACTGCCTCGCTCTTTTGGCCGACCCCTTCGCCGCGGTCCCCATACATATTCAGCGCGCAATAATTTCGGCTTAGACGCTTCCTTTTATCGCCCCTCGAGCCGCCCTTGGCCCCCCTCGTTAATGACAAAACACATCTTACCAGCCCTTAACCGTTACATTGGCGTAATGTGCTCGTATGGGAAATGACTTGGGGTCATCTTACGAGTGGATCGTTTTGTGTCGTGCAGTTTTGTTTGTTTGTAATAACAATTGTTTTCTTAATTAAGTTTTGTTATTTAATGCGTATATTGCGTGTATATGTATTTTATATTTAGTTACTTCATTACATTTTATAAATATTTAATTTTTAAATGGAATATTTGTTCAATGCCATTTAAATGAAAAAAAAAATTCGTTTGTTTCCGTTTAATAGTGAATCTAGTTAAATATTTTTTCCTGAAAGGTCGATTTATTAGATTGAAAGTTGGTGTAACTTGTCTTTTCATGAAATAAAATAAATTGTTCAAAATTTTGGAGAAGGGAATTTATACTGGGAAAAATCAGGTTTTAGAATGTCCAAAAACATAATTGTCAGGTACTTAGTACGTATACGCGAATGAGACTAATGATTGAGATGCACAAGCGAGAATATGGAAAATACTTGTCTTGTAGTCTCAAAAAGAATACCACGAGTGGAAACTAAGCCACAATAATCACAAGCACATTGCAACGTCCATTTCTCTTTTAATTCTTATTATGAAGTATGATATCAAAGACTCCAAAGGCGACACAACTGCTAGTAATGGGTTCATTTGGTTTTTGTGGTTACTGAAAGTTACGCGTGGGTAGCGAAAGCCGAAAGACATTTCAGGAAGAAAGGATGATGGAGGTGCTATTAATGACTAAGAGAAATTGTTGTGCGGAAAGTTAAATTGATGTTCTTTCTCGTGTTGGTGCTGAAAGAACAAGAGAGGACTGTGACGGATGATACGCGTATGGAAAACACGAAGGTGGTGCTCTGCTTCTGGTTGGGCCGCCATCGGATCGGTATGCCTCATGGAGATTTTACTTAGCATGACATCGAGAAACAAAACCTGAGCACGGTAGCGCAAGAATAGCGACCAGGGACGATGGGAAACTGGAATGGTGATTGAAGAAAAGAAAAATTTCGGAGAACAGCATGATAACTTGCTTCGAACTTGGATTACCTGAAAATCCTACTGAAGCTATTGGACTAATCAGCGCTGGATTAATATGTTATGAGATTGTAAGCATGAACAAACTATTGGACTCCCTCGTGATATTGACCACACGTAGTCACAATGAGTATTGAAAAATATGGACATTTGAAACTTAAAATATGGCATTAAAATATTTATATATTAATTTCCAATGCGCTCAGGAATTGAAAAAAAAACTATCCGGCCTCCGGTCATGTAAGAGATGTCTACGGCTTGGTTAAATGGCCAGAAACTTGAAAAAAATCCAAAAATTATGTAAGAGTGTCGTTTTTTACTGAAATATACAAATATTTGATTGTGTTATTCCGCCTATTCTCATACTGAACGTTCCCACTAAGTTATCATACTCAGTGCATGACTGCTCACAACACCGTTCACCGTCATATGATAGAAAGGCTGCCATGGAAATGGCCACCCGCCGTTTCACTATTCACGTGTTTACAATGAAACAGAAACATCTTTATATTCTTCTAAGTACTCGTTGTAATATATAAGATTCGTTGTACTGTATATACTGTACTACAATACCCCAGTATTAATGAAAACTTCTCCTTTTAAAACTTAAATTATTGCACTTTTTGTGCTTTTTAAGCAGTGTGCATGCTGCTTTTTGGTAAACCATTTTCAGTGATTTTGTTCAGCAGCACTTTTGGTGTTGTCGTCCAGTATTTGTAAATACCAATGCGAACTAATGTGAAATAGTTTAATGAGCCTGATCAAGCGCGGATTCTCAGCATATACTTAGTATACTTATACATGAATTCAACCCTTGGATTAACGGTAATGATGAAATGTACGCGAGTTCGCTGGGCGCTAGGCTAGGGGCAGTTCCCGGTTCTCCGCGTGAAGAAAGCGTGGTTGTGGGTCCGAGCGCATTTCGCGTAGGCCAGCAAATGAATGGGCGGCGGTGGCGCGGGCGGAGGCGCGGGCAGTGGAGTGGGCGGGGCGTTGCGTTGCGCTGCGGTAACTGGCGGTGGCGTGGGCGGTGGGATCGGCGGCGCGGCATGCAGTCCTCTCGCGTCGCGCCAGCCGCCCGCCGCCCTTCGCTCGCCGCCCGCTGCCCGCCGCCCGCCGCCCTGTCATTTCCGTGGGTGGCGCCGCCGGAACGCGCAGTGGCAGGCGGCCGGCGCGAGATGAACGGCCCGCCCCACGCAAATGGAATTCGGTGCGGCGGCGGTGGCGGCGGTGGCGGCGGTGGCGGGCGGCGGCGGTGGCGGCGGCGGCGGCGGTGGCGGCGGCGGCGGCGGCGATGGCGGCGGCGGTGGCGGTGGCGGCGGCGGTGGCGGCGGCGGTGGCGGCGGCGGTGGCGGCGGCGGTGGCGGCGGCGGTGGCGGCGGCGGCGGTGGCGGCGGCGGCGTTGGCGGCGGCGGCGTTGGCGGCGGCGGTGGCGGCGGGCGTGGCGAGCGCCGCAGTATTTTTGGCGGTTGGAATTGACCTCGAAGAGGTAAAGCGTGTTATTACCACTTGACCCAGTTGAATACCTCCGGGCCAGCCTCTGAACATGTTTGGCTGTGAGACCCCCGCCATCTCCGTGCGTTCAAATTGGCCCCTCTGCGCATAAACTTCCTGGAGTTTTGTGAATTCGTTGGATCAGAAACGCGTTGTTGGAGAAGTTTCGTGTAAATTGTTCAAAGAACCTGAGTAAGATCGCATGCTGTAGCTATTAAGATATTTGATTAAATTTAAGCATTTGGGTATACCAAATTATTTTCATGTGGTCTGTAGTGAAGATAATAGTGGACGTCTCATTAATGAATGATATTAAAAACAAAATTGTTGATGGGATCTGAAACGTGTTTGTATATTAGGAAATCGAAGGTAATTGCAATAACATTAAAATATGAAGCGAGTGGATGGTGATATAAATTACAATTAATCACAAATGCAGCAGAATGTTAGGGAAGTCATGGTATTTTTTTAATTTCATTACTAATCAATGGTGTGAAGTACCACTAGCTGCAACTGATTTGCAGGACCTGTTTTATGTTCTTACTATTTTGTTCTTGAATTTACTGCGGTTATTGAATTGTGCAAATTATGTTCCAATTTAATAAATAGATAGATATATAGATAGATGGATAGATAGATATTTCCGCAGATAGTTTTATGCAACCTGGTGGCAGAACACTAAGATTTACATATTATAATTAAGAATTAAATACAATGTTACTTAAAATAATTTTAAGACAGTAATATTAATAATAAAATGATGACAATAAAGGCTTTAACAACAATAACAGCATTAATTCTTCATTTTATGGTGGTCTTCTGCAGATATTTTACATCAATAAATATACGACATTTTATTACACTGATGTCCACTCCACTTCACTTTACAACATTTGCACTTCACTTCTCTTTCTACTTCAGTATTGCACTACACTTCACAACACGTCCCCACACTTCAATATAAATACTACTTAAAATATAATCATATATTTAATAAAGTAATGCATTTAATAATTATTACAATACTAATGATGGTAACAGTAATAATAATAATAATAATAATAATAATAATAAAATAACTGTTTTAATAAACCTAACTTACTAATAAACTTAATTTACTTACTATAGGCAAGTTGCTTTTATATTGTTTTTGAAAAGTATGGTTTACTGCAATTACTTGTTTTTAATTCGCTTCATGTGAGACGGTACCATCCCATAGCATAATAATGTTGCTCTGAAGTCGAAAATAACAGTATAGAAATAAATAGAAAACATTTTTTTGCTGAAAATGCAATAATATTTGCCAGATGACACAACGTATTCCTTGGGGAAATTATCGAAGCAGAGAACGCCCATAAAATCCAAGTTGCTTTTTTTCATATTTCTCTCCAAAGCATCGTGCAGCTTGTCGCATTCTAGAAGTACGCGTACTATTTTACATGGTTCTGGAAATATATCTACGCTTCCACTGCATTAGACCCCTCTCCGTGAACGAACTGCATTCCAAAGCATTTATCGAATATCAATCAAATGTCACCGCTTCTGAAAAATAGGTTAGGTTGTTAGTCGGTCGACCCAACCTACAGCAACATTCCCTTCGTTCGTGAAGTAATTTATTATTGGCGCGCTCACTAAACGTTTAAAAATTCCGCCGTTAAGCGCACGGGGGGATGGGCGCAAGGGAAGCATGCGCCGAGGGTGGTGAGGGGGTGAAGGGGTGAGGGTGGGAGGTGAGGGGGTGAGGGGCGAGGGGGGTGGAGCAGCCGCACCCGCCAGGCAGCGACGCCAAATGCTCCGAGGTGGCGGACGGCCCTTCAGGCGCGCTGCGCCCTGGGCCCAGGGGGCAGAGGCTGGCAGACAGCTGGCGCCGCGGCTGGCGCGATGGGAGGCGGCGTGGAGGACACGCCATAGCGCCGATGGAGACAGGGGTGACGCGCAGGTGGTGCCGAACGGAGGCTTGGAAAATGATACAGCTCTGAATGCTAGGATTTAACGTGGGTGAAGTGGTCGAGTTGTAGGTAACAGGGGGCATATAGAAAGAAATATTAAAGTGAGAGTGAAAGTTAATACTGAAATAGGGGGAGAGAAAGTGGAGATTAAATCGTGAAAATTAGAATAATGTTGAGGCTAATAAAGACACAGGAGTGTACTCGAAAACTAGCAGCAACGATGTTGACAGTCTCGCACAACACACTAGCTATTCCTGCATTAGAGAAAGAAAAGTTCATAATTGATAAAAATACGTTATTGATGAAAGATGATAGAGGTGTCAACAAAGTAGAGCGAGACAAATGAATCAGCATAAAATAAGTTTCTGCCTGCGTTCGAATGTCACGAGGGTAGTTGGAGAGAGTAGAGCGATGCGATAGCAAAAGTGTGACTAAAATGGGCGCGACATTGTCAGCAAGGCATGCATTGGGAAGTGGCACGCGCGGTCCGCGAAACCATCACCTCGTCCTTCACGGGGGCGCTGACCGCCCGGCGGCGCTCCGCGAAGAGCCGCTGTGGCAGTGGTAACGACGGTGGATGCTCGCCGGCATATTTCTGAAGCGGCATAGGGCCCAAGCGGGCAGAACACGAAAAATCCTGTTTAGGGAGGAGGCGATGGCGGGCGCGGGGCGGAGGCGGGGCCGGCGGTGCCATCCGGCGGAGAGCGGCGCGCCGCGGCGCGGAGGCGGGCGCAATGCGACCGCCAGGGGCGCGTAGGCGGTGGCCGTCGACGCCGCTGACGCCGCTGACGCCCGCCCCCCCCCGCGCCTCTTCCATCACCCCACGCCCTGTCGTCCGTCCTTCCATCGTCCCATCCCACCCGCTTTCTTTTCCTTCCGCGCCACGCTGACACCTCTTTCGCCGCCATTCACTTCGTCCGCGCTTACTTCTATGGCTTGACCCCCCCCCCTCTTGGCTTACTGGTACGCTCTCTCCCCATCTCATTCCACGTCGCTTCCCAGTCACCACCCCTCAACGCCCCCATCCTCTTCCGTCACCTTCCCCACCCACTTCTCTTCTCACGTTCTCTCACCTTTCCCGTGCCTCCTCCACATTTCACAGTTCTCCCGTTCCGCACGCCCCCGCCGCCCCTACCCATACCCTCTGACCCTTCACTCCTTTGCACTCCTTTCCCTTCAACGCACCTTGTGCCTATTATGTTTTCTTGAACTTTCTTCTGAATGCCCTCTCCCTGTCTTCAAATTCCACTTTTCAGTTCTCTCCCAATTTCCTTCGCTTTCCCCTGTTCCCTGTTCTTTCACTACACAAGGCAAACAAACAAGGAAAGGGAACTATATAACTACACTTGACGTACAATTGAAAGGACATTACAATGAATTACAGAAGTAGAATCACGAAAGAAATTGTATTCTAAAATTAAGGAAAAGACCTTAACAGGATATATTAATTAAAAATTTATTATAATATAATCATGTTTTACAATAGGAAAGTGAATAAACGTATTTATAAACAACGGTTATCATTTGTGTGATTTGAGCTGTTAGGCAGGAACAAAATATAACTTACAAATATTTTTATTTAACCCTATGTACTTTATTACACCTCATAAATTTTTTGTATAACAATATTAATGCACTATACGTGGATGTGTAAATATGCACGTATAAATCCGCACACTAATCTTTGAATAAAAGCTGAATCAACAATTTTTCCCACATTTTTTTCCTTCCCGCAAAACTTAAATGACATCAAGTGTTCAATTATGTTAAATTTTCAAGATAGTATACATTTTCCCATGACAATGAAATCGTAATATACATCATGAAGTGAGGATTATTTATGAGTGAGTGGATAACAGTGAACTTCAACAACACTAACCGTTATTCATAAAACACCAAACCGATACCCAAATTAAGAGGGAGGTACCTGCGTAGCTTACAAACTATATAGTTATGAATTGGACTAAGAGTTTCATTCTTCGAATCTCAGAATATCGTGGTTGGAAAGAATATCGAGACTATTCGCAATGTTTAACAAAATATTTTGGGTAGAATGTTCGAGTTTTGTCTAAAATTACTAATCCAGATCAATCCCTATCTATTATTTTTATGAACAAATTTGCAGAGTTTGACTTTTTTTTGCTGAGGTGTTTTTGGTTTGCCTGTTTTATGTACAGAAATGTTAAGATAATAGGGAAGCATTTTCTTCACCTTAAAAATATTACGAAAGTAGTTTCCAGAATGTTTGGTTTTGGGTCATATGTATTGTCTATCAGAGTAATATATTTTAAAACAATTACAATTTCAAAAGAAAACCCTGGCTTTCGATATCATGATGTAATTTATGAAAACACATTAGACATACGAAGGCATTAAAATCCGATGACAGATGTGGATATTTGATGACGATAATATTGAACACATTTCAGGTTCGAGCTTTGGAATGTGGAAAACACACAATGGGTTTGTCCATCCAGCTTAAACCCTGCGCGAGAAATTGTTCAGCAAATTACCATCCATGTAATTTGGTGGCATCATGTTAGCCATCCGTATGTGGAGAGCGGAATAAAGTGATGCGAAGTATATGCTTGAGCACGGCCGCTTAGCCGCGTGCCCCGTGCCCCGCGAGGCCGTCTCTCCGCGACGGGAGGACTGTGCGCTAGGCGCGGCGCGGCGCGGGCGCGGGCGCGGCGCCTCGGCAGGCACGGGCGAGGGCGCGAGCGCGGCCGGGGGCGGGGCCGAGGGGCGGGGCGGGGCGCGGGGGCGGGGGCGGGAGCACGCGCGGAAGGCGGACGGGGGCGCGGGCGCGCGGGCGTTCGCCCTGGGGCACGCGGGGAGCGAGTGGCGCAGGCGGCAGCGGCGGCGGCGGCGGCTGCGCGGCCGCGGCTGCGCGCGCGGGCGGAGGGGCGGGGGCGCCGGCGGGGGGCAAGGCGGGGGCGGGGCGCGGGCGTGGGCGGGGACCGGGCGGCCGGGCGCCGCGCCGCGCCGACCAGGGCTGGGTCCGCGCCCGCGCCCGCGTGGCCTCGCGATCAATACGCGCCAACGCGACAACAAGGAAGTAATGCAGTTCCGTTGTGCAGCGGAAGAAGTGCCCGCGGCTTGCGGAGGTGCACACGGAATGTGGGAGGGCCGGGAGGGGAGGCTGGGGTCGAGGCGCGGCCGGCCGCATTCGCTGGAGCGCGCTGCATTACCCTGGCCGCGGGGCAACGCCGTCTTTATCAATAACTTTCACTCTCTATCGGGGCAAGTCGTTCTAAATGATCTGGGTCTCTGAATATTGAGCGCAAATGTTTTTAGGAAAGCTATGTCGTACGATATTAATACCTACGCATTCGTGTTGTTTAATTACCCAACTACCATGGAAGCTACATTTTGATTCTGTGTCAAAACGTTTTGCCACGTAACGAAGTTATATAAACATCGTGTGATCACTGGTACAGTTTCTACTTGATATTTCTAATGATTATCTGCAAAATCGTAAATGCATTACAAACTAGATAGTCCGCGGGACTTTTACTATTGCCACTTCTGAATGTGTCAATCAGTGATTCTTTTCTCAGAATTTTCTTTTAATGAATGCTTCATAAAATCTATTTATTGATAATTTAGAGGTTCTATGGACGAGAATGCCCTGTTCCGCCGTTTTTTGGAGATCATTCCAACGGTTACAATAAGTTGCCACTTTATCACAATAATATATTGAATATAATTAAAATATTACCGAATTGTTGCTGTGACGCGTGACAAAGATTAAGAGAATAAATCTTTCCAATCTCGAATTATACCAAGGATGTCTAAACCTTTATTCACCAAATATTAAAGAAATGCCACGCCTAAACTTTTTCATTTAAAATAACAACGACTTAATGCTTATGATAATTAAAACGCTGAATGTTTTCTTGTGTTGCAAAATATTGAGGTGGATTCCCAACAATTTCAACTTTCAGCTCGTGTTACGTATGCTATTGTACAAACTTATCCTCTCCAAAACAATCTCTTCCTTACAGATTATGTTACATCTCTATAAATACATTAAGCTATCTCAGCGTTTCAACGCCCTGATACATCCGAGTTACGAAGTTCAAACACGGCTCCCTCATAAGATGAAAATTAACATGCGAGGAAGTTAATATTTTCGAGGAAATGCAATACATTTACTCTGGGTTGTGATACATTAATGTATTTATTACTTCTAAATAAATACATGTGAGAAATTAACAGACTACATTATTTCACATAAGAATTCTTGAAATGTTTAATGTGGTAACTGAAAGCCTACATAAACAGCAGTTGGATTTGCAGTAATATAAACAATCAAATCTACTAAATCAAGAGGCCACCAGTTCGAAATGTTTTTTATGCTTACGAGAGAATCGTTCTTACAAAACGTGCTTACGAGAGAATCCTGCTTACGAAACACTGGCATAAAAGAGTATTCACTGACAGAAAGAAACCGTCCTGAAAAATACCCGAAACAAATATCGAAAAAAGAAAATGTCTTCTGCTTAGCTTCGTTTTCGAAGAAAAAATATCAATGAAGAAGTACGAATAAAAGTTTTGCTTGCTTAAGAGTGTATGTTCAATGATATCTACGCTATCGCAAAAGACAGTGAAGGTTGGGATGTTGGTTCTGTGATAAGGACTGTAATGACATCAAAGCCTTCAGGACCATGAACCTACCAGGAGAGGGAAGGATGGTGTGTGCTCAAAGTTATGATGTATGAGGTGCACCCTAAAAATGTGTTGGCGGATGAAGAGTACACACGAATGCCGAATTGAGATTTCTGTGCTGATACATGCACATATTTCATTACAATCTTGATGCAGTAAGTTTCTATCATGGCGCTGACTCGACATACTAGAAAAATTGAATGTTTGTGTCTGGTCAAGGAAAAATGTAGACATTGTTGAGCAGAACGGCTCTTTAAAGCTTGACATCCCTTAGAGCAACTATTGGAGAATCTGTATTACTAATGGGTTTAGAAGTTAAAAGAAAACTATGCAGCCTGTGTATAAGAGGTGTCTGTAGTTTCTTTAGATACCAAGAAACTCGGGAAGGATCCTAAATCAACGAAACAGTTTCGATTTTGACTGAAAAGTTCAAATGTTTGATTGTAGTCTTCCACTATTTTCATATTGCGCTTACCGACTGAATTATCTTAAACAATGCGTCACTGCTTACGACACATCTAACACACGCAATAGGAAGGCTTTGAGGAAGCGGATCCCCACCAATAAATATTTGTTATTTACGTATTACATTATGGAACAACAAATTTTGTATATGCTTGGTATATAAAGAAATGTAGTACTGTACAAATATACTATATTATGTCCTTGCAGTATTTGTTAAGACTGATTTTGTAAAAATATTTAATTTAGTGCAGTGTAAAACGATTTTTTAATTCTTCTTGTGTAGTCTGCATGCTATATTTGGAAAAACCTTTTTGTTTGGTGTATTTCAGGTGTATATTTGCTGCTCTCGCCACTAGTCTTATCTTATTTTGTAGTCTTGAGATTTTTATTACACATTGGAATGTTCATTATACCTATAGAAATGCAAGGGCGAAGGAATTTAGGTAGTGAATTGTTTGTTTTGACGTGTCTTATTAAACGTGTTTAAATATCTGTACTTGAATGATTGCAAGACCGTTATTAGACACTTCAAACATTTGTATAGTTGTAAACTACTCTTCATGAAGATGAATAGTAGAAATTTACAATCAAATTCTGAACATATCCTTCCGGGCTTTAAATTACAAAAATTAGTTTACTAAACTGAGACAGGAGAATGTAAATTCACAGAATAATTATCAAATTATGTAGTACAACGCCCGTCAAGAATTTTGAGAAGAATGTTGTGTAAGTTGCTTACGATAATTAAATTCTACGTGTTCAGTAAACAAGTGTGGCGTGAAATATCAACATACATATTCAGTTTCAAGCGTAGTAATATCAGAATATCGGATACATAACGGCGTCACTCATATCGTCTTTTAAAATGCTTCCCTCCGTGGATAAACACGCACAGTGGTAACCATTAAGCGAAATTATTGCCGTGCTAAAACCCGTTGAATGAAGGCGAGGAGTGTTAGAATCTCGGAAACGATAAGACGACAGGATGAAGAGGCAAAAGGGTAGCGATACAAAGACGCGGCAGGCGAGAGAGAAGAAGACGACATGAGAAGTTGCCGAGTTCTGGCACGGAAGATCATTTTGCATTAAAATCTCCTCCCCCACCCTTCACTCTTCCTCTCTCCGCACCGCGCTTTCCTCGCGTCTGCCTCCGCCTCCGCCGCCGTCGCCCCCCGCACCCGCCGCCGCCTTAACACTGGAGCTCCGTATCTCCGGTAGTTCCCGTGTTTTCAAAGTAGGGTTGCCTGCGCGCTTCGCGATCTTGTTATCGGTCATTCTCGCGCAGACTTACGGCCGTGCTCGCGACACCACCGGAAGTCGCCAATTACGCTCCCAAGCAGAGTACCCGCCCTCCTCGAAATTCAATTACTTTTCCTGTATAAACTCGTAGAAATTTTCGCCCGCCTCTCGCCTCTCCCAGCCTCCCCTGGCGAGCAGACGTCACCGAGGGTTCGGCACGGCTCGTCTCGGGCTCGTTTCGCTCCGCTCCGCTCCGTTCCGTTCCTCTTCTCTCTTCTCCGCTCCGCTCCGGATCGCGTCGCGCTCTGTCAGTGAGTCCTTCCATTCGGAGATTCCCTGTGCCTCGCCCCGCCCACGCACCTTCTCTCGTCCTTCGCCCGCTCTCCCGTCTCCTCTCATTTCGAAGCGCTCTACTTCGCTATCTCACGCGCCATCGATCTCCTCTGACTCTGGACCTTCGTCTTTCTCGCTCTTGGGCGGCTGGCGCCCTCCCTTCCGTTTTTTTATTTTATTTACGTATTTTTTTATTCCTTTGCTTCCTTCGTTTCTCTATTGTGTTCATTACTGCGTTTTTGCCTCGTAATTGTTCTTTTTATTATATTTCAATACATTCCTTCTCCTGTGTTTTATCGAGGTTCCTTCTTCTGTATTCTGATTTAGATACTTCCGTATTCGAACCCTTGAGTCTTCTATTTATATTTTTCTTAATGTTGTTCTATCTCCACTTTTTTAACTAATATGCTTTCTCGCACTTCCTCATTGCACTAACGTCTTCACACATTGCTTCAGCTAGAATACTAATATTTTACCTTCATTTAATGTTTTTTACTACTTCGTATATCTCTTGTAATGGATGTTAAGTAATTCTGTAAGGAACAAATGTCGATATTTTTCCCGAAAAGCATGTTTTGTGGGTCCCCTGACACGGAAACATTGTATTGTTCTTGCTGATTTACATAGTAGAGTCAAAATCACCGTTTTGGAGCGTTTCGGATATCGAAAAAGTTATTTTTTCAATTTTGGGTTTCAAAATCCTCTGCCAATTTCAATGTCAACAACACTAACGCCTCAACTTTTTATAGAAATGTCTCCAAAACGTATTCGCCGTTTACTCTGTCGCAGCTCAAAAACTGCAAATTTGAAACGAATCTTTTAGTTGTTGAGGGTATTTACATAGACATTGGACATTTTTAATTGTTTTCAAAATTGCCTCCAGATTTTTCTGTGAATTGCTTGCACGAGTAGAGCAAAGTACACATGTAAAAATGCCGCACCGTCGATTTTCATTCAAACTTTGAACTGTGGAAAATTGCAACAAATTACTTTTTTTCCCTTTTACAAATTACATAATTGTAAAGTTAGAATGTCCTGGATGAAATCTGTTCTTTAAAATTAAATCTTTAAATGACGCTAGGTACGAAGTTGTCAAAATATGAGTAACTCTTGCTCCATTTTCAGTGAAATCCTCACGTTGTTTGTTTAATTCGTAAAGAATATTTTCTTAAATAGACTACATCTTTTTTCTTTAAACGATTTGCTCGAACAGAGCAAAGTATGCTTAATAATATGGCGTATGTCCGATTTTCATGACAAGGAGAGGGTACCGTGTATTCCGCCCGTGTTAATTTTGCGTCTATTGATGTACCTTTTTCTAGAAAATGTATAAAGAGAAAATTTTGATACTTCGCACACTTAAAGTTACAGCCTTTGCTATTATTTTGACATTTTCAGTGTTCATTAAGAAATAATTAGTATTTTTTCAATTATGACTTTTACTCCAATTTTTTCAGCATTTTTGGACAAACATTTTTATGTTGTTTATTATCCACAAATGTTTGCATAAAAATGTTAATTTATTGCCAATATTATACAGAATATATCCGGTAAATTTTAATTTATTGTGAATGATAGTTTCTGAGAAAAGGTACATTAATTATATAATGAGTACATTTTCGGCAAACGCCATTTCAAAAGTCTGCATTTGCCACTCCTCTACTAGAATATTTCTGTCTCCGTATTCTAGAACATCTTCAGCAGCAAAGACCAATGCTATGCATGTTTCAATAACTTATTGCCAACCTTACATGCGTACAAAATTACGAAAAAATAACCATAATTGTATGCAGTGTCAAAATTGCTCATGCGCACCAGGACATTTAAACAAGAATATTAAAGAATTACCTACGTCCCAAGAAAAAATTGTTAACATGTTTGGAAAGAGCGAGATTTGAACTACTCATTTAGCCAAAAATAAAAAATCTATAATTTGACCTATTTCATGGTACCCCGTCCCCTTAATACCTCTGGAATGTCAAATGTTGCCAAAATCCAATTTTGTTTCAATCTGACGAAGCAACATTAGTTATTGAACCTAGAGATTTGTTTCTTAATGTCATAGTTTGCTCAATATTAAATCTTAAAATCATTGTACGTTTACGTTTTCAAAATGTTAACAATTTTTGCGTAATTTTGAGTTTTTCGTGAGATTTTTTAAAGAATCTAAAGTAGACTTCCAGAACTAGTCCATACATTTCTTTCTTAATGCAAATGATACCTGTATATTGGTTTTCTTAAATCACTTCATGTACATTTTTTTTCAAAAATGAGTAATTTTTACAAGTTTTTTTTTTTGAGAGAATTTTCTGAAGTATAAAAACAATATTCAGGATCTATACGACGTTTTGCTATAGGGTTCGATATCTCAATTGGCAGAGCATTTGCTTGAAGAACTGGAGGTTTCGTGTACGAATTGTGGACCGCGGAAAGTTTTTTTTATTCTTGAAAACTTTTGTAAGTATGGAGCACCAAACACTGAATTTAATTGTAGAAGTGCCATTTTCATGAAAACTTCAATTTTCAAAAATTGAAAGTATATTTTTCTAGTTCCTCGGCCGTCGATTTGGTCAGATTTTCAAGAGAAATGAAGTGTTATTAGAATAGAAATTGTTAATATATTACGTGTCCAGTACAGTGCGAGAAAGTACGTGCTTTTTATAAATACCACTGATTTTCTTCTCCATCTGCAGCTACCTGTATCGTTTTCAATCTCTACTTCTCTTTCGACCTCGAATTCTTTCAATATCTTGCCATCCCCCCTCCGGTTAATGGTGAAGAGAAATTGCAATATTATAATGCGTATGCTACGATACTTGAAAGAATGCGCTGTAGTAACTCCACTTGTTTTCTTCGACCTCTTCTTTCTTGCGATAGTTTCCCACTCCTTCACCGGTTGATGTTGCATTGCGCCCAGTGCTCTGTTCTTCACATCATCTGGGAGAGCCGGGGAGTTTCGCCTCCAGAGCTGTTTTTCAAAATGAAGTTTTCAACATTTCTTTGGAAATTAGGATAGCTTTCATGGACTTGTTTCATTTTAACAGACTTTACTTCGCCTTCGCAGTGGCCTTTTTCCTTTCAGCTTTGTTATTTTATGAATGCGCTTTACTTTTGGTGGTCCTCGCCGTGACAGTGACCCCGCTATGCGCGCTGGAAATGCGACGAGAAAATTACCGCTCAGCTAAAAATTCCGAACTTCTACCAACTAAATATCTCGCTGTGAGATGTGACACTCGAAGGAAACTTGAGACACTTCTCATGATTCCGGTGAGAGCTGAAAATATGCAAATTCAAAATAGTAATTGTGTACAAAAGGATACAAGCAGGTAAATATACGTAGGGAACATGCTCTTTCGAAACGATATATTTTTCTAATAGGAATTTGCTGTGATTTTCAAGTACGATCTTTACATGTGTATTAGTATGAAATGAGAGGTACATGTGAATGAACAAATGTCAAGTGTAGACAGTACTTTCACTGTTCTTGAATTTAACTTATCATGTATTTTGGAAAGCACACATTGTGAAATTATATTATTTGAGAATACAAAGGAAATCTGAAGCGAAGAAGTAGCGCCCGGACGAGAATTAGATTTCTGGAAATGAGGCAACTTTTCCTTGGTTGTCATGTAGACTGCAACTTTTATTTAGCAAGTTATTTGTCTCATAGCAAACACACTGCAGGCATATTTTAGAATTTCCTTCTGTAAGTAGGTTTATTTGTAACAGCCGTAATTGTGAAAATTACCGAAAATACTTATGAATGTTTTGTTTAAAACGTTAGAATGAGTATATTTGAAGTGAATATTAAATATCAGGATGGTATTTAAGGCAAGGGTCCCAATTATCGCATATCTAAGAAGAGAAATCAACGCATATAAAGTCCATCGCAGTATTCTGAAATTAGTCTTAATTGTCCATAATTTATCTAGTATTATGTATTCAAATCAGTTTATTTTTTTATTACTTTACTCATTGCCGACTGCCGAGTTATAATGAAGGGCCATAATTTAAAAGACAGAACAAATTACGTTTGTATTTATTTATTTATTTATTTACGTCAAAAACAGTTAAAAACTGCGTATGACGAGCTATGGGGAGAAGTGAATTTTGTGCACGTTTTCATAATTCTGTGGTCTCTATCCTAAACCATATTCTAGTCGAATTTTGAATACAGAAAAGAGAGTTTTTTTTCGAGTTTTGTTGACAAAATATTCGCTCCTATATAATAAAATATATTTTCAAAGGTAAATTAGCTATAAATTTCTGCCCTGAACCCTCATGTTCTTCATGAAAGAATAATACTTTTTGCCGCGATAATATGAAAACGATAATTTGAATAACTATATTTCCCACTGAAATTCAGAAGACGTGCACAAATAATGAAGTTACATTTATGTCCAGAAGCAAAACAAGGGACCATCTCAGCATTTGCTCAAGGATCAGGGAAACTGGACGAAAAACCTGATCGAGATGGGGGCCATCAACCCAGAAACTGTGGTACAATACTTGTTACAGGTTCTTTAGAATTATACAGTCCAAATGATAAATAATTACATTAACTATCATTGTTAAAATTAATTCTACTTTCCTTTTTGATGCTCGGTATAGTCTCGAATTGTATAGAAACAGTTATGCAGCAGAAAAGATTTTACTTGGGACTTAAACTTTTCTATTGAATTTAATCGTTTAATGTCTTCTGGCAAAGTGTTGTAGAGTAATGTACATGAATTGTATGTGAATTTTTTGTAGTGAGCTGTTGATACTGCCACCTGGTGAATATGATTACTACGTCGTGTGTTATACTTATAGACATCGGCGTTTGCTGAAAATATATTCCCGTCCTTAAGTAAGTCATTTTTGACAAAAACTACTGATTCGTAAATCAGGAGACAAGGTAATGGTAAAATTCCTAGATTAATAAAGAGTGACTTACAAGAATCACGTGGGTTGGATTTGCTTATTATTCGTACAATTCTTTTTTGTAATCTGAAAGTCTGTGAACTATAAGATGTGTTTCCCCAAAATATTATGCCATATCTCAGGCGGGAGTGAACATTGGCAAAATATACACAACGAGCTGTATGAAGGCTGACGGAATTTGAAAGAATTCTGAACGCGTAGCATAATGAGCTTAATTTTGTGTTCAATTCATTTAAGTGGGCATTCCATTTGAGGTTTGACTGAATTGATAGACCTAAAAATTTTGTTACATTACATCAGTAAATGGCACACCGTTCATTTTCAATGGAGTACAGAATTTTTTATTTGATATGGGAAAACTGCATTGAAACTGTTTTATTTTCATTTACTTTTAATTTGTTATTACGGAACCAATTTGAAACGTCTGATATTGTACTATTTACGGTTTCTTTGTTGCAAAGAATATTTGTATCATCCGCAAAGAGAACTGTTCTTCCGTTTCGAATCGCTAAGGGCATGTCATTTACGTATAATAGGAAGAGAATAGGGCCTAAAATCGATCCTTGCGGGACTCCACGTACAATTGGCAAAGAACCGGAAAGGTGTGTACATAAAGTTCCATCATTCCAGTAAGGTATTTCTACTCTTTGAGATCGTTGTTTAAAGTACGAACATAGCCAATCTAGAGCAATACCACGGATTCCATACGAAGGTAATTTTGAAAGTAAAATGTTATGATCAATGACGTCAAAAGCTTTTGAAAGATCTAAAATATTCCAATAGTTGCTTCGTTTTGATCCAATGATGAGGGCAACATCCTTAAGAAAAGAAAAAATGGCTGTTTCCGTAGATTTTGATTTCCGGAATCCATGTTGGCAATTTGAAAACGCGTCGTGTTTATTGAGAAAGGTTTCCATTCGTACATAAAAAAGTCTCTCTAATATTTTTGAAAAAACTGACAAAAGAGAAATTGGCCGATAATTTTGAACTTCATTTTTGTTGCCTTTTTTGAAGAGCGGCTTAATCTTAGCTGTTTTAAAAATATCTGGAAAAATTCCGGTGCATAAGGATGCATTAAATATGTGAGTTAACGGGTGTATAATGGCTGGCGCGCACGTCTTTAACAAACAATCCGGAAATTCATCTAAACCGCCGAATATTTATTTTTTAATTTACCGATTATTTTGAGAATTTCATAGGAAGAGGTTTCGGAACGAACATAGTGTCTAAGACTTTTAGGGAAACGTCAGATGTTGAATTTTGTGGCTGAAAACCCTTAGTGAGATCGACAGCAATTCTCGAAAAGTATTGGTTAAAGAGACTAGCCACTGTTGCCGGATCGTTCACGTATCTATCGTTATCTTTAAAACAACATTCTCTACAAGGTTTCTAGTTGGTTTGGTCGCATTTTTTACTATATCCCACATTGATTTTGTTTTTTTATTTGAGTTCAAATATCCTGATCGTGTTTCATGATTTTAGCCTGCCTTATGACTTTTCTTAACAATGATTTGTATTTTTTAAAGTACAGGAGGAAATCTTGAGATACGTTATGATGCTTAGAAATGAAAGAAAAAATTCGTTTGTTTTTACATGATGTTCTAATCCCTTGTGTTATCCAAGAATTGTTTTTGCGTGAAATATTTAATTTTCTTTCCTGAAGAGGAAAGCAAGTGTTAAAATGAAATTGAAAGCGTTGAAAAAAAGAATAATATTTATCGTTTGTATCAATAGTATTATAAACTGCGTCCCATGACTCCTGCAAGCAAGTAATCAATGAATAATTTTATTTTACTTTTAGAGAACACTCTACTCATACGTGTATTATTTATTGTGTCATTGTTCGCATTTCGTATAATGCTAAGAATTTGTGCATCGTGGTCACTGTATCCTAAATCTTTTGTTTCAATTTCATGTCGAGTAGCGGTTTTGTTAATTATAATTTGATCGATTGCCTTCTTTGAATTTACTGTGATCCGTGTAGGTACTTTTATTGTAATATCTAAATTGAAGGAATTAATTAAGTTAAGAAACTGCTCTTTCTCGCAAGATTCGACCAGAAAATCAATGTTAAAATCTCCACATACAACAATGGATTCAAAAGAGCGATTGATGACTTTGATAAGTGTTATCTCTAGTTTTTCTAAGAAACAAAATGTAATCTGCAGCTCTCTTGTTGGAGGCCTGTAGATGCAAAGCAATATCATTTTTTAGCACAGGAAGATGTACAACAGAAATTTCAAAACATTTTCAACGGAATACTCATTGAATTCCGTCAAGGAGATAGAATCAATATTATTTTTAACGTAAATACAAGAACTCCATATGCAGGACTTCTATGATATCTCTTTTCTACAATAATAGATGCGAGTAAAAGTTTGGAATTTGGAAAATGCCTAAGATTCATTAGGAGGATAACCAATGTTCTGTAAAGCAAAGAAAATCCATTTGATTTAAATCGTCTTGTAGAGCTGCCTCTATAAATCTCAGTTTTATTTGAAA
>JAHLJT010008446.1:109666598-109930864 GCA_031308135.1 Acheta domesticus | reverse complement strand
AAAATTGCAATCGTTTATAAGATCTCTTGTTTACGTTTGTTTATCAGGATGTCACTCAAAATTACAGGAAAACTCAGTAAACTAAAACTCAAAAAGCAGGAGTATTTTTAAAAAATTGTACTGAACCCACAACTTGTATTATTTGCAAGCTTTACACAAAGCAGAAGGGCCGGGGATCTCCTATACGATAATAATGGCGTACTCCAAAAAATCTCTGAAAATAATCCCTTCAAAGAAAAAACATGCATGGAATTTCAAAGGACATATGTTTATTTTAAAAATTAAAAGAATTTACAGAGAAAACTGCGCGAAAAAATTGATCATGTTGTGTTTACACTGAATGGCATTTGTAAATCAACATTTTCGGTTTTAGATGTTCGGTGTTGTCTCCAGCCATAGAGAATCACCATGCTCAAGAAAGGATTTTACTCAGTATTTAAACTTTTGTAACGATTTCAATTGTTTGAATATATATACCAAGTGTCAAATAGAATATTTCCTGTTGCATAACTATTTCTATATAATTAGGTAATCTACGGAGTGTAAAGATCGAAAATATTTTTAAAGTGGTAATTACATTAGATGGCATTTATACTGCCAATTTCTAAAAGGCTAAATTTGCACGTGGAAAGTATTGTACTTCAGTTTCTGGAATGAAAAGTGAATATAAAATAAGTATAAATGCGATTCTTAAAAAATTAAAAAATAATTGTCAAAAATAATCTTTATCGGTAGTGTTTCCAAATATAATTTCGGAAATATAAGGAATAACAGCTGTATATCTTCACATATCACTGCCAATCTACAATTAAAACCACTGTTGGTTCAAATTTAATTCTTAAGTAATTATTACCACCGGTTAAGCAAAATGTGCGCTCTCTGTTAAAATGGTTAAAATTACAACTTTCATGAAATAGATAATACATTTTAACCACGTGATAAAAAGAAGGTATCATATAATAACCTTCATTTTTTCTTTCCAGTTTCGTTTGCACTTCGCTCCCTTTATTTACGTGGAATTAGCCCGCTGAGTTTAACTGGTTCTAACGCTTAAGATTCTCCAAATTGGGATCCTACATCTTCCCGTCGCGTTGTTGTATTTTCTGCATCATGTCCCCCACCTGGCGCATATTTCCTTCAAGCCTTCCTTTTAATACGCCTCACTCCAACTCATTCCGTCGCGCTCTCCGTCTTTTTGCTTCTTTCCTTCCCCTTCTCGGCATCTCGTTGCTTTTTCTCCTCTTCTACCTCACACATAAATACACACACCCTCTCAAAACACACGCGTCAGCTGAAGTCAAATATTTTCGTTCCAAATTCACCTTTAGAAGCACTGAGAGGGAAAAACCGTTCCGACGTAACAAGCAGGCTGGCAAAGCATACGTAAATACGTACAATGGAGAACAAGCGAGAGCCGGGCCCGGAACTGCCCGTACGCCAAGCCGGGGGCGGCACTGTTTTAGCGGGGGCGGCGGCAGCAGAGGGTGGTGGTGGGAGAGTGGGGTGGGGGTGGCGGAGCGTCAGGGCGGCAACTGCCAGGTCACACACCCGTCGCACCCCGTCGCACCCCGTCGCTCCCCGTCGCTCCCCGCCGCTTCCCGTCGCTCCCCGTCGCTCCCCGTCGCTCCCCGTCGCTCCCCGTCGCTCCCCGTCGCTCCCCGTCGCTCCACGTCGCTTTGCATTGCACCCCCATCGCACCTTGTCACCCCCCGTCGCTCCCCGTCGCTCTCCGTCGCACCCCGTCGCACCCCGTCGCACCCCGTCGCACCCCGTCGCACCCCGTTGCAACCCCGTCGCAACCCGTCACTCCCCGTCGCTCCCTGTCGCTCCACGTCACTCCCCGTGGCTCTCCGTCGCTCCCCGTCGCTCCCCGTCGCTCCCCGTCGCTCCCCGTCGCTCCCCGTCGCTCCCCGTCGCTCCCCGTCGCTCCCCGTCGCTCCCCGTCGCTCCCCGTCGCTCCCCGTCGCTCCCCGTTGCTCCCGTCGCTCCCCGTCGTTTCGCATTGCACCCCCATCGCATCCCCATCGCACCTTGTCACTCACCGTCACACCCCGTCGCTCCCCGTCGCTCTCCGTTGCATCCTGTCGCTCCCATTCACACCCACGCTGGGGGGGTTGCTGCGCACGCCCCCGCAGATCTTCAACCAGGTGACCGTGCATTCATCGGCCCTACAAACGCTCCGCCTCGCCCTTTTCTATCGGAGGAAAGAGTCCTTTTTAAGCTTTTTGCGCTGCTCGGAATCCTCTTCTGTTCCGATGCGTCCGACCGCAAGCGGTAGCGAAATGAATTGCTTGTCCGCTTATGCAAGTCTATAACGCGTGTTGTGATGGACATTTCATAGACTGCCAGTGAAAGGAAGAAAGCGGGAGGTTTCGCTCTGTAGACGTCTGTGGACGCCGAATTGTCTGTGCACGCCCGCCGAGAATGGGCATCACGACCGAGAAATTGTTTCTCGAATTATTTGTTGACCGGTGTCAATGAAAATTTTGAGCAAATAGAAATGAAAGAAAATTTGAATTAATTTAGCAAAATCACATGTCTGTTTTGTCTGTGTACAATATTTTTGGGATTTTTTCAGAACGTTTTATAACTGATCCTGCCGAAAAGCATTTGCATCCACCTTACCAGAGAAACTTTCTATCAGATTGTAGCATTAATTTCTAGTTACGTATTAAAAATCCAAGAAGCCATCTCATGGGAGGAGCCACTTGAAGCTGCTCTCGCAGGGGAGCGGAGGGTGGAGTGCGAAAACTTCGACAACAAAGCAGATTGCCTAGAGGAATCCGGAGGGAGAAATAGTGTCTCAAAAAGAGGAGTAATTGAAGTTCTCAAGCGCGCACGTCTGGAGCCCTTGCTAGGGGTTCAAGTGGAAAATACTTAGGTTACTTGCACGATTAGTTCCATGGTACTTACTACGATAAGACTACTACTTGAAATCGAATTGGTAACTTCGCAGCTTTTGTTGGAGAAGTTGTTGAATGCTCTCGCACAACACATTATCCTCCTCCCTTATCTTTGTGGACAACATGACCGCTGGAGTCATACTGGTGCTACTATTTTCTTTTGGCCTTCAATTATTCTGACATTAGTTCTCAATAGAAATCTCGGAAATTTCTCTCCTCCCGTCCAATATTTTTTATCCATAAAATATCACTCTTACGTATCTTCTTGGATATGGTATATATTTCTATAATTTCTCCTCGCGAATGTCTTTCAACTCATTCATTTCATGTTTTACTCTCAACTACTCTCTATTTTAGCTGCAGATTCCTACTATGTCTTCTGTCTGAAATTCTTTGCTTTTTGTCCCTTGGACAAAAAAAGTGGCGCTTTAGAAAAAGTGCTCTCAGTTCACGCTAGACAGAATAAGTACTATTGCTTAGATGGTGAACCTGCATGTTTCCACTTATGATATCAAGCACCAGGCAGCTCCGCCTTCGTTGTCTCTGTCTAACCTTCGCCCCCTATGGACCCAACGCCCATTATTTTTTGTGTCGCCTGAGGAGCGAGGTTTTTATCATCCTAACCCGTGCATGAATGTTTCAAGATGAATGCAGAATTCATGCAATCGCACTTTCATATGTACAGTTTTAATTCGGAAAGATTGTCTTCCTCACTACATCCTTTTTTTGTTATTTAAGGTCGCATCCACTACTAGGTCATTAGGGACCGTAATTGGATGTAACGTTATGGTAAGAGGGTGAAACAATATGATGATGATGGGGATGAAAGGACGAACACATACAACCATGCCCGAAGCAGGACTCGAACCCTCAACCCCACGGTCCAAGATCACTACGGCACTACTGCTTTAGCGATCTCGGCCACGGGGCCGACTCTGTGTACTTTGATTAGTTGTGCATATTGTTGGACGTAATCGTATCCTAATACTGTTCTACTATAAAATCGGCTTTAATTTGTATTTCTTGAGGCGCCAACGCCGACCCAACGTGTTCTTCTCTCGCCCTGTTGCTCGTTGGCGCGCGGAGCGGGGTCGCGCCGCGTCGCGCCGTGCCGCGCCGCGCAGCGCCAGCTTCTCCGCAATCCGCCTCCTCCTTTCAGCGAAATTACCTCGCGACTCCCGCAATTAACGGAGGGGAAGAAGCGAGGTCTTCGCGGCGCTTCGCAAGGGAGCGGCCGCTTCGCCCTGGGCGGCTGGCGCAGCGACACACGGGAGCCGCAGAGGAGCGCGCCGCCGCGCCGTGCCGGACGCAGCGGGACGAAGCGAGGCAAGGCGACACGGCGAGAAACGAGGGGGAAACGGGAGAATAACGGGAGAAACTTATGAATCATTTTGGGGACGGATGTTGAGGGAAGGTGGGTTTATAGGCGTGTGGAAGCTACACGAGTTATTTCTCTACCCCTGTGAGACCTTGCAGAAATATCGAGGTGAATTTGAGAGGTTCTCGTTGGGTAACGAATGCCAAGAAGTGGGCATTAATTGGAAAGGAGGGGTACGAAGGCCGCTTATGAGATTAAGGGAGTATTGGTAAGACGCGGTAAGGTTCATTAAGAAGTCGCTGTAGGCGAAGGATGTGAGTGAGAGAGGGGAGAGAAAGCGAGAGATGAACGCAGCGCAAGGGAAAATGTACAGTTCGCTTAAGCATTGGGCCTGATTTTCAACAGTTGTTCATTATTGTGACAACAGGCATTCGCGTAGTATTTTACTACAGGTTTTTATTACCCTAACTGTGCATCAATATTTGAAGATGATGACTGAAGAATTCATGCAATCGCACTTTCATATCTAAGATCTTATATTGGAAAGGTTGTCTTCTTCCTTATGTATTTGTGTCTGTTTGAGGTTTTTTTATTCTCGTAACTGTTCTAGAAGAAAAGCAGACACTCTCATGGAGGATTTGAAATAAACGAAAAACGCAATGGGACATTACGTAATTAATGATATTCTCTGAGACTACAATTATTGCTACATTCAGCATCTTCGTAATCATATAATCCTCTTCCTCATAGAAGATCTTATTCCTGAACACTCCGCTTGCTTTGTGGCCAATTGCTGTGTCATTGCACATATTCCCTCCTCTCAAATGTTTATTGATTTTTTGTTCATTCTACTGCTCCTGGTTTTTTCCAAGTTCTACTTAGTCTTTTTGATTTATGAGGAGCATTTCCTGTTATATTGTACCTGATGTATTAATTCTGTAAATTTTGCAAGAATGTATGGTTCAGTGTATTTCTTTCAATATTTATTGCGCACATATACAATTGTGATCATATTACTTTACTACAGAATGTTACACAAACTTCAAATGTATGTCTTGATTTGTTGTTTGGTTTTATGCATTTTCCAAAAGTAATGAAATACCACAATGTTCCGCATATGCCATGGAAATCATAATTGTAGCTACTAAAACGATTTTGAGTTAAATGAATGTGAATATTACAAAAAATCAGCAATCAATTAATCATTTTTTCATGTCCTTCGTCACTAGCAATTTTAAAAATTGTGTTACAAAACTGAATAACGGTAGAAAGTAAAACTGCAAACAGTACGGACAGTCAATATATGAGGAATCTCCAACTCTTCTGCAAAGAACGTCAAGGGCAATACATGGGAGGTCCAGGTTCGTTGACGACCGGAGACAGTGGGAGTCGTCCAGGGTTTTTGACAAAGACAACGTGATGAAAACGTAGGCTTTCATGAGCCAGAGTCTCCAGGTTCTTGCCTGTCCCAGATGCGCCGCTTCCTAAGCACAAATGTATTTTGCCCTAAGGAAGGTCACAGTACAACGACCGAAACGGCAAGTGTGCCTGGGACCGCGCCGTCCTCCGATCAGCCCAGAACCTACAGAGTGAGCCGGACCAGCGCCTGCCTTCTCGCTCCGCCCGCCACCCTCTCGACAAACGACCTCTCGATATCTATTATACTCAACAGATCGGACGTGCTTGTTACGAGTTCCGTTGAGCCGTTTCTAGCGACAGCGTGGTGCATGACAAGTGTTCGGGAAATCGATGCGTGTCTTTTTTTCTCAGAAAAAAATGACGAGTCGCTATGATTTGTACGACATTTCTTTGCTCCTTGTTATCCTCTTGTACTGTCAGGCGCGTGCTGAGAGCTGTCACTGGAAAGGGTGACCTAACGGATATTAGGAAGAGTTGAAGGGTCATGAGTTCCCAGTTTACTTAACTTTTATTAGCCTGTCAAAAGTTTTTCATCTGAATTCAAGGCGAGATAAAAGGTAGCATTTTATAAAGAGTTAAAATATAATTTTAAAACGAAACCAAATAACCTTCTGTTTTGTACTAATTTGTATGTTCAATGGAACAATTGAACCAACTAACGCTAGACTTCAGGAGTAGCAGCCGAGTGACGAGGACAGGGGGAAGGTGTTTGCAGCATTCCCCTTCTCCCTCATCTGAACGTATGCAGTCAATCTAGTCATTAAAATTATTATGAAAAGAGTACTTGGAAAAGTTAGTGTAATATAAACTATATTCTTGAATTGCAATTTACTAATGACCAATTTCTATAATATTATTCTAAAACACTTTTGCTCCTGACAAAAATTCAATGCTAATCTTTCAGTTAGTGTACGACTTGGACAAATCTCAGAGTATCAGATTTATGAACAGGAATGTGTCTGGCATTATTTCATGTGCTAAAACACGCAAGAAAGAAGTTACGTTTTGCAGTACATAAAATACCATTCAGCTACACTCTATTGGAAATTAATTTTCTTTGTGATGGTGAGAATGTCCTTCGACTTTGTATCGTGTGAGACCTAGGGAAAAAACGTATGAAAGATTTTTCTTTCAAATGACAGATATAATTGTCATTTATAAACGATAACGTATTAATTTTCTTTTGTCAATGTGGGTTTTTTTTCAAATACAGCAGGAAATTATATAGGCAAGAAAATAAATTTCTATTCCATTATTACAAAGTTAGGTATTTAACTCTTCCATTTTCCACGTCTTATATTTTTCCAACTCTCCATTTTTTGTGTCACACTGATATATTACCAAGAATTATTATCATTACCGATTCAAAGAAAGATGTGCGCTTGTGTGTTGCTGAATAAAAACATGTCCAGTGCCAAGACAAATTACTTGTTACCAGCAATCGATGCTGAACGTACAATCGATTATTGATTATAGGTATTTTGATAATGGTAATTTGAAAGCAAAGTAATTAAATAATTCAAAATATTGTGGGAAAGAGATTCAGACACTTTTTCGAACATAAATTGTGTATTTAATTTTTTAAATATGTTCGAGATTTGAGTCTCAGACACCAGCAATATAAGAGAAACTTCTAGCTTAATGCAACATGGAGTATTTTTGATTTTATTTAATGTAAGAACAGTAAGAACTGCATGTGACGTAAGGGGGAGAAATACCATTTTTTAATATGAAAAAATCCAAAGCACAGCCTATGAACATTTATGAATAAAATCAGACCTAATGAAACGAATGGTAATGTACGTATCAAACTGACAAGTAATACATGCCAAAACCCCATTTGTACACTCCATTCCTTCCGCTACGGCCCCCAACAACTGCGAGCCCGACGACAATGTGGACGGGCATGACGACTGAAATGCCAACAGCCGAGTCCTGGAGAGGGGCCTGGGGACCGGAGGGGCCCGGCGCGGCGGCGGGGCGCGGCGGGGCGCGGCGCGGAGGCACAAGGGAGAGCAGCGACGCGGCGACGGCACGTCCTCCGGCTCAGGTGATTGCAAGGCCTCTGCGCGCGTGCGGACACTCGCCCCGGCGCCACCCCGGTCTCTCGTTCCACCCACGCCCCGGCGCGGCGGCTCTCTCTCCGCGCCCTGCCTTCTCCCCCCTCCTCCCACCGGTGGCGGGCGGGCGGGCGGACGTCGGGGCGCCGGCCGTCACGGACGTGCCCGGGTCCGCCTTTTCGCCGGCCGCTGCGTCCGCCTGCCTCGCGCTCGTCGTCGTCCCGCGCCCTGCGTCCCGCGACGCGCGCGGCATCCACAACACCCACGCCCACGCCGCACCACTCGCCAGCACCCCCCATTGTCCCTCGGCTTTCGCCACCACGATTGCACCCCGACCGACCTCACCGTGGCGGGCTCCTCTTCTACTCTATGGCGCCGCATGCCCGACGAGAGATAGGTGTCGCCGTGGGATGGTTCTTGTTCCAAACAGGAAATCGTGCACCTGCTTCTGAGAATCAAATGCAGCCTAACAATGTGATGCGAAATTTTTCTTGAAATGTGCCTTCACTCTACGGTGAACGAACACTAAGGAAATGGTTCGGAGATGTCACTATTTAATTTCGGAAATTAAATTGGGAGATAATTAATCTCGAACGTCGGCTCATTGCAGCAGTAATAGTATTATTTTTTTCTGCCGGCACAATGTATATCAACTAGCCTGGCATGCGGAATTTTACCCATGTCACACATAAAACGATAACGATATTATTATCGAATATATTGTCCGACTGATTATGTGAAGAGACGCTGGTGTAACGTTTTCCAGGAAAAAGCTGACACTTATTCAAACTTTTGAATGAAATTAAATCGTAATGTATGTTATGTACGTATTAATAAATTAGTATGATACAAAAATTGAAATATGTTTCGTAGTGTATACTGTAGTACTTGTATATGAGATTAATTCATTTGTTTATAAAAATCATTTATAATATTTCTGGAATATGTAATCTGTTATCTGGTTATCAATGTGAATTAAATTACTGAAAAGTATTGTTAATATGTGTTTTGAAAAAAGGTCAGATTTTTGAACTTTTAATGTTTATCTTTCTTTATTTTTTCTTATTTCCTGCACCTCACTATGTTAGAAACAGACTGTGGTTAAAAATCAATGTAAATATAATCAAATATGAACCTCGTTTCATTCCAGCTAAAATGTATTGTTTTTTAGAAATGTTATATTTCAATTATTTCTCTAGAAATAACACAACAGTAAGATTTTATTTTTTAAGATTTGGTAATTAAGTAACTTTTCTGTGAATACGAAATACTCCAGTACTCAATATCATTCAAGAAAGCTGAAGTACCGTGCGTTGCTCCGGCATTTATTAATCATAGGCATCCTGCATTACTTGCCCACACTGCCCCTTCCCATCTAACTATGTTTGTTATGATCATCGTTGCTATGGTCAACTGCAAAAATGTGCATTGTTGCAAACTTCCGACGAACGTTGAGTAACAATTTTGACAATCAATTACTCAGAGCTTAATTGTGCTACTGAAATCACAACACATTTATGAAGACATTTTAAGGGATTTTAGAAATGTTAAATTCACTTTAGTAAATTACTAACTGTTTTGGACATTTTAACAAAGAAGAGAAAGACACCAAAGTTAAATTTTGCTTTAAGGGATTGGAAATTAATGTATGAGTAATTTTTACGAAATCACATAGAGACAGTAACGTTTCTCTTGTTTTGAAGGCTATGATTACAAAATGACATTAAGATTGGAATAAAATTGTAGAATTGTTTAAAAAAACAAACCTTCATACAACAGAAAATAATAATGTGAAAAGTTAACGCAAGTTACGAGCAACAAAACGCTGTACCTTAGAGTGAAAACCGCATCAAAATCAGTCCTGCCGTTCCCTACATTACCCCGGGGAACCAAACAGACAAAACTCATTAAAAGAATTGAAATGTTTTTTATATCACCTAAATAATAATATATGATTAAAAAGGCAGTTATTTTGAAATCACAGACACTAATTTTCTTTATATAGAATATACACGAGCATTTTAAACAAAGTTTTTTCTTTTGAAAATCAAAGCGTAATGAATTTTATTTTTGAAATCATATGTATACATTTTAAAGTATAATAAATTTTTTTTGATATGAAAATAATATGAAAATAAATTGTAGGGAAATTGCTTGTAATTATCACTTGTATATTTGAGTACCTTTAAGAAACAAACGCTTGTAGAAGTTCTTTTCACCAATGGCGAAGCCATAGTAAAACGATAATTCGAAGCCAGTTCATGGCAGTTTAATCCCTCTGTCGTTGCGACTTAAGCATCTCCCTGACAGGAGCTCTCGTCGGCTCCTGGTTGCGCCGGTCATCCAACCCAATCGGGCTGCCTTAACCTCCTAGTCGAGCAAGCTGGCGGCGCGCCAGCGGCATCTTTCTCCTTGGCGAGGAGCGTTACACAGTGTAATTGCTTGTATTAGAAGCTAGGGAAAGAAGGGATTCTACGTACGTAAGAAATTACCTCTCCTACCCGGCGAGGTGCTTCTCGGCTGCAAAGAAAACAATTTATACTGCCGCATATACATTGGGAGTCCGTTGGTAATGAAGGGCTTCCTCTGCATAATGCATTACGCTCCAGAACATTCTGTAAATTACTTTGAAGGAGGGATTATCGATACGAGACTGTGATAACTAAGAACTCGCGGAAAAATTGCTAGGTGAAATTATTAAAATACATTGTATAGAGTTAATTGAAAAATTCGGATAACATAGATTCCGTGTCTAAGACAGCAAACAATAAATTCCATGAAATCCAATATCCATTCCATTTCTTGCAACATATTATGTTATTGAAATAAATTAACAAAAGATGAAAATACACCTACGAGGCATTCCATTACGACCATCCCAACTCAAGAACAGTTTTTTGTGCCACAACGCGGAGGGTTGAGCGTAACACGCTTGCAATATTGCTCTAAGAGGGTAGTTTCATAGGATCGTTTCGCAGTGTCTTGGTGATCGCATACATGAAACGGCTCGTCTTGTTGAGCGCTATGTTCAATGATGAAGAAACGGCGATCCGACGGATCTTCCAACCATCTGTTCGACCAGTGATATCAGTCGTATCTGTCGTACAAGTGATATCTGTCGAGATTGATACCAGTATGACAGAGAAGGGTGACACGGATAGTTTGGAGCCATTACAGAGCCACGGTTCTAGAAATCGATTTATTAATAAATTTTATTTTTTTACATTGAGGCTCAAAATCTACGCAAATGGTCCTAACACCCCATACGGGGAGACTTGCCTCAGCTTCTACTTCTGCGGGCGCGTCGCAAACTTTCCCATGACGAAAGAGGGTGCAGTGAGCTGAAAAGCTTTAATAATCGGTCGTTTGTACTCTACCGTATTTATAAATACTTCAACTGGTACTAACATAACCAAAGACCTTTTTCAAAATTGATCTCTAAGATAATGATCTGAATAAGGCGAGGTTAATTATTATTTTTAGTGTCTATACATTGTAATTAGTGCTTTAAAACTTTTTCAGTTATATTGTTATTACTTAAAATTACCCGTGTTTTTGAATAGATATCTAGTATATTCATTAAGCTCTTGTGCCATTTTTACTGGCTTTCTTTACACAGAATATGATGTTATGAACATATATTTTGTTCTGGATATTGTATTATGAAGAAAGAATATGGTGTTGTTTACATTTCCTAAGTACTACTTTCATATTATTATTGTTGTTATTATTATTTTTATCATTGACGTCGTGCACTGCGTGTCACAACCGGTACGCGGGCTACTCTAGTCCCCCAAGTCGACTCAACATTCGGCGTGTAAAAAGATTTTTATCATGTAAACATAGGCTTAATGGTTCAAAACGCCCACTTCCTTGCTCTTGAAAAGGTGCACGCAGCATGCACGAAACGTCGAGACGCATATAAAGAAACAACAAGATTCACATTTCCTTGTATATATTTGTGGACTGATCCTGTATGATCCAGACCTGCATCAAACATCCCATCTATTAACATTATTAAGCTGGGATAAGCAGGAAAAAACAACAAAGTCCATGTTGTTATCATTGTTATTATTATTATTATTGTTATTATTATTATTATTATTATTAATTTGTTCTCAAATTCCATCTTCCATACCTCCCCATCTCGGACCACGCTTACATGCTCCTGCACATACCGGGGCTCAGTATCATTTTATCTCGGTGGCAGGTGCTTGTGAATCATCAGGGATCAGCATTAAGCTGAATCCGATTTTTATCCCCTAGTGTTGTTAGTGCTGGGGGTATGGAAGAGGGAATGATGATCAGGTAAATGGACAACACACATACAGACATACACAAACACACCAATGCCCGAGGCGGGACTCGATGGCGACCCATCCGTCCGAGATCGCCATGGCACTACTGTCTTAGTGATCGCGGTTATCAGGACCGGTTATCAGATTATTGTTATTATCATCATTGTTATCATCATCATCATCATCATCATCATCATCATCATTAAGAATGCGTACGCTGAATAGATATATCGTTGAGATAGAAGAGCAAAAGGAGATATTCCTGGAAAATGTTGAAAGTAATAGTTGACTCGCTGTCGTCCGATAAAATGTATTCCCTTGCCATTTTACAGACTCGATGAAGAGTAAAGCTCTTCCAGTCGCTGAGACTGAATTTGTTCCGTTGATACTCTCTTTTCCTGGCAGCATCGTTTCGGAATGTTTCTGCTTTAGATTTTCTTAGAACACAATAAAAGTGCTGTATCGAAATCTCCTTTCATAACATTCTTACTTTTTTGGAGATTCATGCAGATAATGTTAAAAGCACGCTTACATCTTTACAAAAAAGGTAATTAGTGAAACTTACTGGTCTTTTTATGCAACATAACTGCAAGAGAAACATTTGAATCGCGTGTCTCTTGGCATTATTAATTCACATCCATTTTTTTAATTAAAAATGATTTAATGATTTGAAGGGTTAATCTGCAGGACCTATGTATCGAGCAGAATCAACCGGCAAAAATTAGTTCCTAGAAAGCAGCATTTTGCAGTTCCGTGAAAAAAGCTAATGATATGCTGATTAAGCCTTTTGAGGCAAAATTCACGGTACACATAATGTATAAAACAAGGATTTATGGCGTAATCTGCCAATTCCACTGGTTTGTGATGACATTTTAATGCCTTACTATCGCGATGTGAAATTTCAAGAACTCATCAGATTTGTTTAGTTGTGATCCCCCAATTATCGTTGTTAGCTGGTGAATGGTTCTACATCAGAGATTTGTACGAGTATAAAATGTCTGCACAATGTTCCATCACATTTCGCTTGAACATCCGGCGCTCGTCTGATTTTTAGTGCTCAAATTTCCGTTGCAGCTCCGAGAAGAGGGGGTGAGCTCTGGGGAAATGAAGACATTACCGGAGCAGTGTATTCAACCTGGCGATCCAACAGACAATGTGCCACTCCGGAGCAGGGGGAGGGGGCGATTATATCTGTCGTGAGGGAGCCAATGTCGTATGACGCAAGGCTTTAGAGAACTATATTGCCGCGACCTTATCGACGATCTGTTTCGCATGGCGCTGGTAGACGGGACTGTTAGAAAGCCTGTCTACCCCAAGCGCTCTGTAAACCGCTTAATGAAGCCTTTGCTTGGTTCCGTCGAGAAGGGGAACTCTAATATGTATCATCCAGTGAACCATATCGTGCCGATATCAGCCATTTTCTGAGGACAAGGCCATTGGGTAAGCTTGTGAAGGAACGGTCTTTTGAAAGATGAATACAGGGATTCTTGAGAAAGAAAATTATAGGTTTTCTCGGAGCAGCTATGAAGACAAGAACAAGAAGTGTCAGTAGTAACTATTTACGATTTATTGTAGCATACATCAAAATATACCAGTACCAGTATACTAATAGTTGTCATTCATAATTTATAGACCCATCATCATAATGAACATAATTGAAACGACTTGAAATAGAAGATAATTTTATATTTATGAACAATGCAACCAAGGAGAGCCCCTACTAAATATTCGGTAGATATTTTCATAAAGCCTAAATTAATTTTACAATACGTTACGTACGTACTAAATGTGATAAAGTAGGTGATTGACAATTTCTGTTTATTTTTTTAAAAATTTATTTCAACAAGTCGCAAGGCAACATTTTTGTTTACCTCTACTCATTTACTTAATCTTATTCATATTATCGAGAAAGTATTTTAACGACGCACACAATTTATATCGAAATTTTATCGGAAATGTACTTTTGAGGGATCCGTGATGCCGAAAAATTGTTTTTTAGCCTGTCCATCCTTCTGTCCGCAAACAAGCACTAGGGCCTATATTTTACTTTTTTTTTCAATAGAAAACAGTGCATTCATAAATATGGTAAAAGTCCAAACATCACAAGTCTAGTCATCACAATTTCTGAATTTTATAAAATTGCTTACAAGGGAAGTAACAGATCCTTCATGTTGAAACACCCCTCGAAATTTTTATGACACACGCAATGCACTATCTGAATCCCATATCCAAAATATTAGCTGCCAGTTTCCATTGCAAGGCTCCAAAATTGAAGCTAAAATCTTAGGTAGCAATGGAGTGTTGCGGCGCCGCTGGGACATCCCTACCAGCGTCGAGCGGGCGGGCGGCCGACCGACCGACCGACCGGCCGAGCAGGCGGGCCACAGCGGCGAGCCGGCGTGCAGGCGAAAGCCAGGGGCTAGTGTCTCGTCGCAAGTTAGTGCGGCACGAATAAAAAGCAGAAATGACTGGTTTCCACTGAATGATTAAAACAAATGTTTTCAGCTCCACGCACAACGAATAAAAACTTCATTGTCACATTCTTCTTCACATTGGTTTTTCACAGTTTCAAGGCAATATTTGACGGGCACTACAAATTCAGGAGGCCGTTCTGTTATATACCTTGTAGCAAACCACGAATGCTTTATCATATTTTGGAAACGAGGAGATGGAAATTGAAAATGAATGAAGAATTGCAATTGAAGAATTGTCTCTCTATCGGAAACTTTGGCACTAATACTCTTGTGAGACACAATGTTTTCTGATAAACGGCCATACATAGCATTCCACTGTCGGAAGAAGAACTTATCAGTGGTTGGATTTTTCCTGTAGTTCCGGGAAGTATCTGGGAAGTATCCGGGAAGTTCCGGGAAGCAATTCAATTGTCTTGCCTGGAGGAATATCTTCAATACAAGTTCTGACATTGTACGTGGTCCACGAATCTAAAAGCAGAGCAAAATTTTCACTTACAAATGGGAAGAACTCTTCTTTTAACCACTGTTTCAACTCTATCTTTCCCATTTTTCTTGATTTTGTAGTCGTAACAATTATGTTTTCGGCTTGAAACATTATTTTGGAGACAACAGGGCCGAAAAATCCTTTTGGTTCCTGCAGTACTATAAATAATATAGGCAACAAAGATCCATCCATACTTATTGTTGGCATTATGGTGTATGAGTGTGATAATGCACCAACCGATGGAGCAACTGTCTGTGTATGACTTCCACCAACAAACGACAAAGCCCGTTTTGATCGCATTTCGCGTTCAAATCCACTTTGGTCTGTATGCGAGTAATGTGAAAATCTCTCTTTGGCGTTTTTGAGAAATTCTTCTACAACCACACCCTTTTGTGTTTCGTCGTGAACGTAAGTGCGTGATACAAATTTTGTTATTTTCCTGCTCTTAATTTTGTGTGTTTTTTTTAAAAGATTGATCGAGGAGTGACCGGCGGAAAATCCTTATTTTTGCTGCCTGTTTCTTGTGAAATTTCCAGGGTCCACTGTCGCAGATCTTCATCATTCACATTTTGATTCGTTCTTCTTACAAGTTCAAATCGAGACCAAAGTTTCTCATCCGTAATTTTTTTTGTGTTCTCTAGAATTTGCTGTCATGCTTTCCACTTGCTTTTTCCTCAAATATAGTTGTCTCTCTGACATCACGTGGCGAAAATTTCTACGGACATGTGATATTAAAAAACGTTTCTTACCGCCGTCACTCAAACAGAATTCCACAGCTTTCTTCTTGTACTCGTAGCTAATGCTAACATCCCCATTTGTATTTTTCACACGGCTTGTATAATAAACCAAACCGGAGGATTTTCAAGGTGACTGACTTTTAAAATCACTAGTTTCCGGAGATTCACTATCTGATTCTAATAAACACTTTCCCGTATCATCACCCGTGGTAGAAGTATGCTTTTGGCAGTCTGTATCACTGTCACTATCACTTGATTCACAATTACTTCCTTCGCATACAACGAGGGTCGATTCCTCGTAATGCTCCACTCCAGTGCTATTATTTTCGATCAATTCGATAATACATTGACCCATTTCTCGTTCTTTTTCATTTACTCTTCCCTTCGAAGATACACCTTTGTTACGACAGTAACACAAGGCGAACTCAACTATGTTAACGGGATTTAACACAACTTGCTCTGTAGCCATTGCAGATGTTATTTCTTTTGTAACAGCGAAAGATGAACTGGGTGCGAAACTACGCAGCCCTTGTTTATTGCAGGGCCGCTGACGAGCCGGCCGACTCATCCATGACCTTGGGGTCCCTCGCGCCAGCTCGCCCGAAGTAAGGGCTGCCCAAACGGACCGGTAGAGGCGTCTATCTTTTTCCTAGTACTTATATGTGTTTTTCAAAGCTTTATTTGGAGGACTTGCAATGGAAACTGGCCGCTATTTTTTTCGCATACGAGTTTCTGGTATCAATTAGCATATGCCATTAAAATTTCGAGGTGTGTTTCGACATGAAGGAACTGTTACTTCCCTTGTTAGTATTATTCTTACTTTCTCGCCTTACTAAGTAAGGAGGTAAGAATTGTAATCGTGCACAGGAAATAGTGATTTTTCAACAGAAAAACTCTTATTGCCGGCCCCTGATAGCAAAAACGTGGATAAATCCTGCTTCTGTGTGTAGTAAATTGCTCCCTCTAACACGTTGTATAGACGGAATCCATTTTTTGTGGGTTTTCGATGCAGAAAATTGGTTAAGAGCAAAACGTATGTAGTAAACGCTAGCCTTCAAACCGTTCAGACGATTTTCTCCAAAATTGATATTCCCCGATCGATCTGAACGTACTCGAGGCCTTTTGGTTTTGAAAGTGATATTTTGATTTTTGGGGATACTTTACATGAAGCACCAATATTTTCAAAATTTTCTCAGAAATGGTTCCAATTTTTTTATTAATCTTTGTTCTCGGTAAAAAACTAAAATGGCTCTAATTTTTCACAGCAAATTTCCACATTAAAAGAGGTTTTGTTCCTCAATGATATTCAGAAAATATCATTTCAATTAAACTCTTCGGGCTGAGATATTGAAAACTTAGAAAAATATACATGTTTTAACAAAAATGTACATAATAAATATTAAACTAGAATTGAAAATGTAACTAGATCATAACGTTAATCGAGAGGAGTTTTAATCTGGCAGCTTCGCCGGGTCTCTGGGAGCCTGATCAATTAATTGTTTTTTTTCGATAGATTACGCGATAGATAAATGTCGTTTCATATACTTCCCTGTAGTACCTCAAGTTCCATTTTTGCATTATAAGCGATAACATGTACCTAATGGATTTTGATGAGTGCATGATCAGCTGCGACGATCGTTGGTGTAATAAATGTGGACAAAATTCCAAGTGAGTGTTTAGTATTAAATCTAAGTTTATCTCTATCAATTGTTGTAAAAACTGTATAAAATTCTTAATTGTTTTAACTAACCTATTATTTTAAATAAATTTTAAGGAAATTGATTCTTTGGCACGAAGAGGATTCAATTGGAATAGCAGCTTTCTTAGGGTAGGGATTGAATACGTACGGTAAACATTGAATAGATGAAGATGAATGTGAAAGTGATGAAGGGAAAAGAAAGAGAACTCCAGTAATGAACAATTAAAACCACAATAATGAAGAGGAACAAAGTCGACGTAGTTGAAATGTATGGTATTTACAATTGCGCTAAAAATTGTAGGTGTACAATACATTCTGACGAATCTCACTAGCTTTTCTTCTTTTGTAATGTCTAATTTCATCAATAACTTGGAAGCTAACTATACGCCACTATTTTTCAAGAAACTAACTAACCTATATGCCACTATTTTTCAAGAATCCGAAACTTGAACTAGTTAGAGACGGGCTGATTGGTTGTGCAGTATCAAGCAACATTTAAAGGGGTATTAGAGATAGAGCAAAATTTGTTGATTTTGAAATTGAACAAATTGCGAAGATAGAGTTATGTGGCCGGTGCCATGGCAGCTTCTGAATTTGAAGGAAAATACAGGATAACTCAATATATTTGCTCAAGGAACAAGAATTTATACTCAAATGTCTTTCGTAAGAGCACACTTCCTTTCTCTCAGGGGTACCTCAGCAAATATACAGGTGAGTCACGTAACTTTAGCACCTCCTATAACTTTTGAACGGTTGACGATATTGCCGTTTTCACGGAAGTGCATGAGGGAATGGGGCTAATTGATATCTGTGTTCAATTCTATTTTATGACTTGTATTTTACAAGATGTTCAAGGTAACTTTGTTTTCTCAAATGGAACTATACGTATTTTTTCGGTCTGTCATGTTGAGCATAGAAAGACGAATTCAATGATATACATATTGTCATACGCTACATAAGAATTTTTTTGAGTAATTTTGATTTGTTTGCGACTAGTGTTTAACGGAAATTTTGAATGTAACAGTTCGCCTCAGAAGGTCACACAGCGGTCCCCCAGCAAACGCGCGCTTGGGAAAAGAAGTGATCTTAGTATTTGAATACACGAAATATATTCCAAATATTCACAAAACTGTTGCAGTTTTCCCCCTTGAACTCTGCTTCCCAACCTTCCACATTTCATATTTTTGTATAACGTAACGATTGAAAATACAGTTTTGTCGTAAGTAATATGAATTGAATTATGATTGTTTGTTATGTCAACTCCGTTTAAAGGGGAGTCATACCACAGGATATTAATGGGATCTTGAAAACGAAACACAATAAGAATAAATCATCAAGTTTGTACAAAGAACATGGCATATTTTCAGCAAATAGTGTTATTGTTAATGAGAATATGATAATACTTTTTGAAAAGAAAAAATGCAGGAAGATAATGACAATAAAATAGAAATATAGTCCAAAAATACTAAATAAAGGATGGAAAGCATAGTTCAAGGAAACAACTGCAACAGTTTTGTGAATATTTGGAATATGTTTCGCATCTTCAAATACTAAGACCGTTTAACACTAGCAAAAAAATCAAAATTACTCAAAAAATTCTTATATAACATATGACAATATGTATATCATTGGATTCGTCTTTTTACGCTTATCATGATAGACTGAAAAAATATGTATAGTTCTATGTGAAAAAACAAAGTTACCGCAAATATCTCATAAAATACAAGACTTAAAATAAAAGCAAATACAGATATTAATTAGCCCCATTCACTCATGCACGTCCCTGAAAACTGCATTGCAATATCTTTAAGCGTTCAGAAGTTATAGGAGGTGCTAAAGTTACTCATCCTGTATATAGAATGTCTCCATAATAAATATTAAAAGATTCATTTATTTATATTTTCAGCAATAATTTAAGAGTATATTTCCATTAGAAAGTTTTAGTGTTACATAATTTTTTCACTGATTTGCAAAAATATTGATATTCACTACTAGTTTTACACACTGACACATATATTGAAATTGTCTTCATTTTATACATTTTTTCCATGATTGTATGTTATCAATGCACTTCAAATACTATAAAAAGATATGTATTTATTTAAAATGTACACAAACTACATAGTTTCCCGTAGAAATAAAACAAAGTCTCTGGATCTCACAGACCCAGTGCGAGCATCCCCGTTCGGAAATTCGGCGTGAGCTCTGCCGGTTTAAATAAAGGATGATTCAGACCTCGTAGCTTGTGCAGGACCAGTGATAGAGTACACTACATTATTCAGGTGTGCAAAAGGAAATAGTGTAAACCATATTCAAAAATTTGAAAAACAAGTTGTCATTGGTCATTTTTCGCATAAAGGTAGCCCAAACATTACATTAAATATTGTTCCCTGTTGCTATTATTACTTACGTATCTAATGAATATAAAACCAGATAAAAGCTATTCTTTAAGTGTTATTTAGAAAACTTTATTATTATTATTTGTGTTTGCAGCCAAAATTTTGCATTTTAGCCCATGTACCAGGTGCTCTACAAGCGTTCAAAGTGACCTCCTTTTGAGTGAACGCAAGATAAGCATCTGTGGCCTCCGTGGCACATGTTCTCCGTGACGAGAACAACTCTGCCGGGTTGTCCCTTTATTTCTGCCACCCGGCTTTCAGTGCGCCGAAAATGGCCATCACTATCCACGACTTCGGTAGCGTAAACGCGGTCTTTGATTAAACCCGAGAAAAGAAAAGTCCAGCGGATTCAAATCTGGAGGCCGAGACTATTGAGCCTCGTCGACCGTTCCACCGATCTACTCGTAGAACTTGCTTTATATTTCCGAACTCCGCAATAATTATGTCGGGCTGCGCCATGATGCTTTTACCACTTTTCAATGGTTTATTTCGGAAACAACATAAGTCATTTTTTGGGCCATTTTGACTTTTTAGTGCACTCATATTGTCTGTATGTATATGCATCGTTTCAGATAGATATAACGTATGTCAAGCAATTCTAGAAGTCGTTTTTGAAGAGTACGTCAATGGGAATTAATGCAGATACAACATACGTCAGTGGCTTGTGTTCTTTAAGCATTAAATCGCAAGAAGCGGCTTCTCTTTGGAGTTTAATCAGCCGATCGGTTTTCAGTTTACAGGGACGTGTAATTGCAGTGTGCATTGACGCAAAATTGGAACCTTCCATCTCCACCAGTCCAAAACTTGCGCCGACAATAAATACTTGTGTCCCTTAACTGAAGGATGATTCTGCCACATTCTTCGTATATCATGAAGGAATTCCTAAAGACCCTAGTGATATGGCGAAATTTACTATGGAATATCTAAGTACCTCAATATCTAACTTCGAAAACTTACAAATGTCTTCATATGGCTGTGCAAGTCAAAATAAAATCACACAGTATGGAGGGTTATGTCAGTCCGTGTTTCTATGTTTTTGATCCTTCATGCAAAGTACCCTCAGAAATGAAAATATCCGCTTGAAACTCGCAAAACCTCGAGTTCATTCAGATCAATCGAGGAATATAAATTTTGGAGAAAATCAGCTGAACGGTTTAGGCGCTAGCGTTGACCACAGACGGACGGACAGACCTTTTGCCCCAATCGGTATCAAGGCCTCTCAAAACATGGATTCTGACTACACCACATGTTAGAGGAAGTAATTTAATATTGATTGGAAGAGGATTTATCCGCTTTTGCGTTACCAGGGCCCGTCACTAACAATTTTCTGCCGAAAATTCGCCATTTTCCGGCGCACAATTACATAACTTTATCTTCTTACGAAGAAAGTGCGACAATGCAAAAATCGATTGATGAGATCAAAAAGCTAACGGAGTACTAGTATATCCCCCAGGAGAAAGAAGTGGGTGCATTTTCAGCAGAATTACAAGACTAGGCAGGACGTAAATCATTAATTACAGAAATAAATATTTAAATGTAACAATTTCTTGTAAGAAAGGTGTTCATTCAAATATATTTCAGATAAAGAAGAATTTAATGAATGACAATCATTTTTCCCACTATGTTTTATTTCAGAAACAATATAAGTCAACCATGTTTGCTAGTAAAAAATAAAAATATTCGATTTAACTTTTTGCTAAATGACACAATAATTCTATATAATATGCGGAAAACAACTTCTAAAAAAATTGGCACGATGTTTCTGACAAAAATAGCCGCATTAAAAGGTTTTTTGTCCATACTGAAAAGTTACTTGTCAGTGACTGATGTTGTTTCTGAAATAAGCCATTCATCTGTGCTCGCACATTCAACAGCACATCCTCCAAAGGCGTTGAAAGTATCTGAGTTATAAAATTCAGATACTGAACGCCTCTCAAATACTATGATAAGAAGGGAGGGTCGATAATAAATTCATCCGCAATGTCAAGCCATACAATTAGAGAGAATCCTCTTGGTGAGCGTGAAACTTGTAAATTTTCCTCGGCCCAGACATGACAATTGTGCAAATTAATTGTTCTTGTTCTTTTAAATCACGCTTCATCTGTCCAAGGAACGTTTTTCAGTAATTCCTGGTTTTCTTTGCATATGCCCAGGAAATACCTAGAGAAATCAGAACGATGTACTTCTGTACTGCGCAAATGCTGTACCCGCTGAAAATGAACACATCGAAACCTCTTCGCATGGATTGTTCGCCAGGTGGCGGACTGTGATCCGTTGACCTCGCGCACTGTTTGCCTTGTGCTCGCTTCCAGGGCTTATCGGATAGTATTAATAATTGAGTTTTCCAGAGAAGTGGCGAGGTGAAGCCGCTCGCTCACTTGCCATAGCCCGTGTTACACGAGAACAAGCGCGTAGTCGAAAGTTGAACATAAATTATTTACAAAACTAAACGACGACGAGTATCCAATTTTGGGAAATTCATTCTGTACATTACATGTGGGCTAAGGCCTCGGCGTATTAGCAACGAGGGCTGAATCACGCTGTATAATATTCCACAAAATGTTCTGTATGTTAGGTAATTGAGAGAAATTAAGCTAAAGGAACTTTCGTACATTGTTGCTATGGCAGCAAACGTTAGTGAATATCATTCAGACAAATATATTCACCATTGCTAAGCATATTGTTGGCCTTGAATGGAACAAGATGGCTAAAGTTACTCATAAAGTGGGTATTATCAAATAGTAGAAAATATACATAGTGTGCTTCGTTTCAAGCAGTTTAGTGAAAAACGATTAACACACTGAATTATAAACAAGATACTGCATAAATGTTATATTAGAACTAAAGTATATAATTTGAAGTATACTAATTATTTTTTACATGACCGATTCAAATAACGCGAGATCGTTTGTGCTATGTTGCAGAATTAATCGTTTCCTAATACGTGAAGTACCTTTAACCAAAAGGATTTAGCTTGGAAAACTAGCTCATCATCCAATGTGCATCTCAGAAATAGCGCAGAAATGTGCAAAGCGAATCATTATGAGGATTGCTTACTGAAAGCACTACTTTTCTCTGCATTCAGTTGCATGGACTAATGCAAGAGAATGCCGGCTGCGCCTGCTTTGGGTGACCGCTCTCCGTCAGGCGTCGGGACGCCCGCGCCGAGAAGCGCCGTCCAGGGCCCGTTGTCCGGAGGATGCCGTCCTTGTCCACTCGCCTGTGCCCAAGGCTAGCGTCGTTTGTTTGTCGTCGACTGAACGGACAGGCCTTTAACAAGTTTGCAATTAATTAAGGACTGAATGATGCAGTGATTAGAGATCCTCCGGGGCCCCGTTCGCCTGATCCCAAGTCCCATTCTCTAAATGCTCCAATTGATCCCAGCCAATTAACCTGCCCAGGCATTCCGTTGATTGGTAGCAAATAGCAGTACTAGAGGTGAAGCGTATTTACTGCGTGTCCGATGTCGCAGCGAAGGCTTTGGAGACGCGGTCGCCCTTCGATAAAAGGGGAAGGGTGCGGCCGAGGGAGAGCGCCCGGTGCTGCGCTGGCGGCGATGGGCGGGGGAGGGGGAGGGAGCGAGGGGGAGAGCGAGGGAGCGGGTGGCAGCGACCGGGGATTACGGGCTTAACCGAGGGAACTGCGATAGCTCGCAGCGCCACCAGCTGCCTGAGATTCGAAAGATATCGGGATCTCTGGTTCGAGGCCTCAGCCTGCCAGCCTCGCTTGCCTTGACCGATTCTTGTTGCGAGTTCTTCGCTTCGTCGAGTCGAATATCTGAAATATCTTGCCAAGCGTATCGTGGCCTACGAGCTTTAAAACGTGATTCACAGAAGTGTGCTCATTACAGATATTTAGAATATTTTATATTTCCGTGTACTACTTTACTTTCTCTTGGAAATGTTATTTTGTAATGAAATGTTATTTTGTAACGAAAAAAGTTATTTTGTAGCGAAAAATGTTATTTTGTAGCGAAAAATTTTATTCTGAAGTAGCTGCATCAACCATTTTTAGCGGCCATGATTTTAAAAGAAAAGTTAGATAATATACTTTGTTACCTAGAGGGATTTATAATGGATCAACTGATTCAGTAACAACTACATCTTAAACAAATGAACAAATCTGGCGAGACTGTCGTGAATGTTCAGTGCTTTTCCAAATATTGCTCATGTAAATGGCCATTTAGTGTTAGAAAAACTTGATTCCATCGAGTTTGTCGATGTTCTGATTATAAATATACGCTCATCTTAATCAAAAGTGCACAATGAAGGAATACTTCCATTTGAAATTATTATTATTAACAAACGTGATTCGTCCAAGAAAGAGTTTCCAAAACTGTAGGTAAATTGCTTCTACATCCTGAAAATCACCTTTGACTTCCTCCGGCTACTCCAATTACATGACATTGTTGCATAAGTTTGATTGTTTGTTCTACAGTGTAATTTGTAGTATGCATGCTATTACGTTATTCCTCACTTCTCGTCGAAACTGAGGATGTCGAGCGTTATGTTTAGACATCTCCATCATATATAGTCATATCACAGGCTATGCTAAGAAGTCCTTTCAATGAAGATTTTCTCTTTATTTTCCTTTGTTCTTTCCTTTATCAAAAATATCAACATAAATTAGTGTATATCTTAGAAAATTGTCTAAAGAATACAGTTTGTTACGTTACATGTCAAGAAAATCTAAATTCCGCCTAGATTCAGCGTCAAAAGTAAGAAGAAGGTGAGAAATACATTTTTCGATATTATGACACTATAGTGAGATAAAAAAATTATACAAATTTGTTTTTCTAGGTTATTTTGGGTGTAGAATAAGATAGCATTTTTCTTTTCTAGTTTGGCCGTGGGCCAATTTTGACTATCTTATTCCGCTATACCCTTTATAAGCATGTTGACAATATTCCTGTCTCCCGCTTGTGAATCGGAACGAGTGCCTCTTTCAAATTTTGTGGAATTTTGAATCACTTTTTAGCCACAAAATACATAAAATGTGATGTTATATAGTGTCAAAAAATATTTCAATGGCGTACAGTGCCTCTGTTTATTCGAATTGCCCATCGAGGTTAAACAGTTAATCTATATTGGAGATTCTGCCTCCAGCTCGCTGGAATACATTATTGGATTTCAAGTCAAGTTCAGGGCTTGGAGCCTGATGCTCAATTTGCCACTGCGCCCCACCCGTCAATGAAGCTGCAGAGAACAGTGCGAATGACGTAACGTTGCATCAGCGCCAGGGAGGTTGCAAATTGTGTTTGCTTTGCAACGTCTCCTCCATATCCAGGAATATGTCCCTATAGTATGTTCTGAGGAATATGCATTGTTAGGATAGCAGACCATTTGGATGCAGAAGTAATGTACTGCTCGATATTACTGAAATATTTTAATGTCACTAATTTCCGGATCTGGTTTAACCACTCATTGTGATTATATTATCAGTAATAAGAATGCAGAAAGCAGGCAGGCAGTAATCAAGCAAGCAGTATGAATCGTTTAGTTTTTTTCGTTCTTGATAAGAAAGAGCTTTCACATTGCTGACACATTATTATCCAGAATTTTTTTACAGGTACATTTGTGAACAAATTGCCAGTTTATAACTAGCGCATACTGGCTGTCTTATTATTGCATTTTTGTAAGAAACGGAAGAACAGTTCTGTTTATGTACGAATAACAAGCAAACGCCTTCCATGCGATTCCTACAAGCATCTCTTCATTGAGTTTGTAATCTTACCATCGTTTTCCTTATTTATTTACGAATCAGTCATTTTGTCAAAACTGACTTACTTATGGGTGGAAAAATATTTTCTGCTGCATAAGAATTACTTTACATTTCGAGACTATACTGACTATAAAAAGAAAAATACTCCTCATTTTTCCTCTTTTAACAAATACTCAAAATAAATAATAGTAAATAAAACATATTTACGCTTTTAATGAATTAGTCAATATTTGAACTGCATAATTTTAAAAAAAGCTAAATATACCTATAACATGTAATGTACTTCAGCATCTGCGTAAGTGACCCCATCTCGCTCACGCTTTTCATCAAGTTTCTCTGATCCATTGAGCAAATGTTGGCCCCTTGTTTTACTTTTGGATATAAATGTATGTTAGCTATGCGCACATTTTATTAAGGTCTCCTTTTGTTATTTGTGGTAGGAGTAGGATCGGGTGTGTGGATTGCTATTTTGTTAGCAACACTATTAAATCAATTTTGTAGATTGTTTAACAATGCAGATACATTTTCTATAACTCGAGAGCGAAAAATGTACAGTTTTGAATTGTTTGTAACCTCATTTCATTGTTACTTTTATACATCATTCAACTATGTGTACTAAAAAATTGGGGATTGGATATTGAAACTCAAACATGTGCTGATTAAACTTCTCCCCTACATGTCTAATACAGGTTTGACTGTTTTATTGAAAATAAATCAAACTCAGTATATATCAAATCTAACAAAATTATTTCGTACTTGCGTACGTGCTATCATGGATGTAGTCCCCCCTAATTTCTATTAACCCGGGAGTGCTCGCAATAGATCTGTGAAATTCAAGCCACGTCAATTTTGTGTTCCGGAATTATCGGGTTGCATTGGTCATACACGTTGGGTACATTACATTGTGAGCTCTTGGCCTGAGCGGTACGTGTCATAGCATTATTTTCAGCTGAATCTGTGAAAAGTGACAATTCAGAAAATGCAATCATATGCCTTATCATTGTTCAGTTAGTACAAATGCAAATGTCTTCTGATTGTTAAAATGTTTTTAATAGTTCCGGTTTGCATAATTTATTTGATTGTCAATTTTTATATTTATTCAATATGTTTGATCATGGATTTAGAAACGTGTATTATTCCATCTGAATAAATAATGTTTTTTCAATAGGTTGGTATAAAATATTTTGATGCTAGTTTGAACTCAGTTTGATCGTCACATTCTCACGTTGTTATTGTTATTATTATTATATTATTATTATTAATATTATTATTATTGTTATTATATAAGAAGAAGAAGCTCTATATTGTATTGTGGCGTCTTGCCATTCCACATTTGTTTGCGTTCTTCAAGTACAGTGATTCGTGTTGTGGCGTTCTCTACGTTATTGCCAGCGCCTGCGCACTCCCCGGGCTCGGGAACTTGCCTGAGCAGGCGCTGGCAGCGGCCGGGAGGCTGAAGGGCCGAGATGCGACGACGGGCAGGGGAAAGTGCGCGGGGCCCCAGAGGAGCCAACGGGAGGGGCAAAGGCGGAGACCGAGGCGAGGCGAGGAGGTGGAGGAGGAGGAGGCGAAGGCGGGGGCGGAGCGGGTGCCCAAGACGAAGGCGTGGGCGGGGGCGGAGGCAGGGACGCAAACGTGACTTCGCGCAGGCGGCGCTCCGGAGGCTGTCACGACGGGCGCCGCTCGCCGGCCACGGAAATATGACAAAGAATGTGCTCTAGTATGCCCCGCGAACAAAAGTAATCCATCACGGATCTGTCTGCGAAGTGGCGGGCGAAGGGCGCCCCCGCGCAGCGCAACGCCGCCGTCGGGGCGGCGGGAGGGGCAGGGGTGTTTTAATATTAAAAAGAGGAGGGAGGAACGTCATTTTACGATAGAAGGAATATTCGTGTCAACGGAGCGAGAGAATATTTGGAAAATACTGTCAGTGGGATATACAAAGGAGAAGAGGGAGGTGGATTATCCAGTCAAAGTGAATAGTCTACTTCATTTCGTTTAGCCGTCTACTTCGTCGCTGATGATAGTCTTCTGGAGTAAATGCTGTTTCAATTGAGTTTGGATAACTTTGCAATTTTGGAATGTATTCCCTTTTTGTATTGAATGGGACTACTAAATTAGAGTTACTGTTATATTCGTAAGAACTTACAATAACAATGAATTATAATTGGATAATTGTAACAATGCGACCCTTTCGGTAATATAAATTCAATGAAAATATAAATGTACTTGAGTTTATTTCCTTGACCGTCTAATTCGTTTTAACTTAGGGATAGTGGACCAGGAATTATTATTAACAGTCCATTTATTTTTTACGGTTTATTGATTGAAGGCTAAGAGAAACCGAATACATGTAAATAAATCTAGTTAAAAACAGGAATAAATGTCCACAGTAAATATATAAAGGATAAGTGTAAAATTCTTATTAATAATGTTATAAAACAAAAGGACTAAAAACAATGTATACTTGAAATTGTACCAAAAACATGCGAAAATGTATCACACATACGTTGAAAGTATAATTGTACATGATAAAATGTAATACAGATTAGACCATGTAAGAGAACCATGTCAAAAAATAAATACTAAAACAGTTCCATTGTGGAACGATGTAAATCCAGGAACACCTGTGCGTTTCCATGTTTCAATTATGAATGAGAGGGGGTTGTAGACAGATTTTGTCTATTTTGCGATTCTCTGTTGTTATTCTTATGCTATTTTATTCTTATACCTAGTTTCCTTTTTGCCTCGCCTGTTTAAATTTCGATCTTTGCATGAGATGCGACATATGTGCAATATTTTTCCGTTCGTAACTATAGCCCGACTTACAAACAAACTTGAAATTACTATTAAAGGTAAATAAAATCATGAAGTCTCAAACCAACAAAGATTCATCGAATAGTAATTCTAAAAAGTAACAGTAAATAAAAATGAACTGCTTCCTCAACAAGAATATTGAGAAATGGAAAAACAAAGTTGTCAGCTAATTTTTGGTAAGAATATTTACTTGATATAAATAAAAGATAATATTATGATACAACAATTTACATCAGCCAGATATGCTCATACGTATTTTTGTGACACAAGCCATCAACAAGTTACATGATATCTTCCTGAGATTAACAGCTGTCAGTATCGTTAATACCCATCTCTTTTCGTATTGAAGCCTTTGGGACTTACAAATCTCATGTGGTAGAGAAACGCACGTCACAGTAAATGGCACACTCTAGTTTACGAGGAAAGTGCAAATGCTGCAAAAGTGGCGTGACAGAAATTTACTGCATTCCGGTGTGCGCGGCGGTGTGTAGGTAAGCGGTGGATCGCGTAGTTTACACATGCGTTGAAATACCACCTGGCGTTAGATTGGTATGGCCACTATAGAGAAAAAATATTCATTATATTAAATATTTGCTTCTATTATCCAATTACGGAAATATCATCTTACTAATATTAAGAATCTTGAATTTATTTCTTCTTAAAAGTAACACTCGCAAAGCTCCAGAAAATGGTTTCTACATGATTAACTAAAAATAATTACATTCTTCTTATGAAATTTTTCGCTTTTCTTTTCTAAATAGACCCTTTTTCACTTTTTCTCATACGTTTTTGAGAATGTTATGAAATGCCGTAGAAGCCATTGCCGATATTTTGACAGAGAAACACGTTTTTTGGGTACGTGATACCAGAAAAGTCATTTATTTATTTCTTCTCTAGAAGTAGATATCTTATGGTGTGAATTTTATAGTCAATTCATACTTTTTGGAAATCTTTTCCAAAACATTCTTTTCTCAAAACCTCTGTCCGTCTGTATGACTGTGAACAACTTTAGTGTGTAAAGTGAACACAATTTTTACACACTTTTATAACCCGACACTTTTTGGCCGACGTCGCGGTTCAAGAATTTGAAAAGGATATTTTAATTTTGGAAGGTTCTTAAATGCAAACCTTATTCAAATTTTTTTCAAAAATGGTCTCTATTTTTTTTAAGATTTCCCCCCGAATAGAGCACAGTACGCACATCAAAATGGCGTAGTGTAACAACGATCTCATTTCTGTATCTTGCATGAAACTACATTGCAACAATGTATCGTTTGAGAAATGCACATATTAAAAAAGGATATTGAAGATCACAAATTAACTGTCTTCAGTATAGTTGGAATTAACACGTACTTTACAAGAATGGAAAACAACTGTATACAAAATGAAAACCAAGATTAGGCAAAACGTTCAAATAACTAGGTGCATATGTACTCGAGTTTTCTTTTGACAATAAAATCTGAAATACATAATAATTGTAGAAAACGACCACGACGACGATGATGGTGAATGAAGTTTTGAATGTATTTTTTTCACATTTTTTAATTTGATAATAGTTTCTAAAATATTGCTCTCACAAACGTGCTGCGTCAGTTTCTTGGGAAAAAGTTGCAGTAAATATTTAATTTTAAAGTTTTCTAGTAAATTTTGAAATCTGCGAAGTAGAAAAGAAATTTTATTACTACGCGACCAATCCTTGTATCCAGTATCTGATAATGGTGTCAAATGTTCAGTAGAAATAATATATATTACTAAACAAATTTAAACTTCCTTGTATTGAAAATTAAGGAATTGAAATCATGCTCTCTGCTTCATTAGTGGCACTCGATGAGATAGAGCTGTTTTTGCCTTGAATGAAGCGATGTGTGAAATTTTGGATGCTTACAAAACCGGCACATTAAAGAGAGTATGTTCAAGGCAGCTATTCCTGCAGTGAAGGGTTCCGCACTTGAGTACCAGGGAAGTTTTTGATGACCTTGAATTTTATGTGGACGACTGTGTTCAATTACAGTGCAGTAATAATTATATAATTACTGCTTACAAAAGTGGCCTTCAGCCCCGCGAACGTCGCACTCCGTGTCCTCTCAAAGCGCTTTAAACTCCGCCCTACATTACGATGGATCTCTGTACGCTTGAGAAATTTCACGAGGGCATTCGAATTCTCACGCTCGCCTAAATCGTTTAGTTGGACGCAACGCCATTGCCCCTCCTCCTTTCTCCCTTCTTTCCCCTCTGTTCCCCCTCTTTAGTCCTATTCCTCCTTTTCAGCGGACGCGCACTCGACGCATAAAGAAAACGCATTGTTGTGCTCGACCATCGAGGGCGGAAAGCGGTCACGCTGTGCGGCGTGCTCGTTTATGTTCCAAGAAACACTTTGCATGTATGCTCTCCAGCAATTCGCTGGTTCATTGAATTTCAAAGAGAAAGTTGCCCACCATCGCCGCGGCAACCGCTCGGCGCCATGGCGCAGCCGCCGTTGCTGCCGCTGCCCCCCGCCACGTCTCACGCGTAGGCAGCCCGCAAGTCGGCGGTGCGCAGCGGCTGTGGCGGGCAGGGGCCGCGTCGAGGACGGCGCCGCCGGCGACGGCGGTGGCGGTGGCGGCGACCGCGACGGAAAGGCGTGGAGATGGTGGCACGGTGGTTGCTGTGACTGAGGCGGTGGTAGGGGCGACGAAGGTGGCAGCGGCCCAGCCGCTTGGGGTCGTTGGGACTATAGCGAGGAGGGAGGTTATTGTGGTTGCAAGACGCAGAAGACGGCGGACTGGTGAGAAATTGAACGTAACTAAGAGAAAGACGAGAAAATATGAAAAAGAAAGTATGAATTAAAATAAAATGAAGACATTGTTGTTATTACAATGAATGTTTTGGGTCAAAGCAAACTTTGGGTCAAAAGGGAGAAAAATGGTTATTCGATGTGAGGAAATTTCAATTCATGGGGAACAAAAAAAATCTTCGGGTATAAATCATTTGTTCATTATTTTGTTTTAACGGATACTCTTCAGTTATTTCATTTTGCCTAGAAGCGTTACAAAACGTGTTCTAGAATAATATGTTCATGTATGAAAATTGTGATTTTTTTCGTCGTTTAGCGGCCTTTTTAATTAGAAAAGTGTTAATATGGTCCGCGGCACCACGCAAAAGCATCCGTGTTTGTGAGGACAAAATGGTACAGGGATTGAATATGTGATTTATTTTCGTCAAAAAACTTTAGAATCTGTGTCCGTTTTGTTGACCTTCAGAATCTCTTCCCAACCGTTTTACATAGATAAATAGTGAACAAATACCAACAAGAACAACGTGTATAGAAATCATATTTATGTCCAGAAGAAAAACAAGGGGCCATGTCAGCATTTACTCAAATGGATCAGAGAAATTGGGCAAAAATACTGATCGAGATGAGTTGATTGATACAGAAACTGAAGTACATTACAAGCTACAGCCATATTTTCTCTTTTTAAAATTGTACAGTACAAATGTTATTGACGCATTACATATCATTGTTAAAATAAAATTTGTTTCTTTTTGATGGCCAGTGTACAAATAGTGTATTTTTGTATTAAAACAGTTATATAAGAGAAAAGATTTTTCTTGGTATTAATCCTGTGTATCACTTTTATTTGTTTAATGTCATCTGGCAATGTAGAGTGATGTAACATACAAGCATTGTATATGGTTGTATTGTATGGAGCTGTTGATATTGGCCACCTAGTGAATAAAATTCCTACGACGTGTATTGTAATTATAAGGATCTGTATTGCATGAAAATTTTCCGAGCCGTATGTAAATTAGTTTTGACCTAACCCACATGATTCGTAAATAAACAATGGCATGTGCAATTGCTTGCATCAGATGTAAGTCTGCATAGAATAGGTTTTTCCTTTATTTATTATTAATTTGTTAATAGGAAACCAATTTCAAAACATATGGAATCATACCTACTGTACGTATTGTTTCGTAAAGAATATTCGTTTCATTAGCAAACGGAACTGCTCAGACCTTGTAAAGGACGAGATTACGAATAAAAGAGATTTTTATACAAGATATTACGTATATTCAAAATGTTAAGAGAAATACACTGGCGTATTTTTCAGCCAGAATGACTGAATGTATTCCAATACATGCGAAGGGAATGGTAGAGAGAGAGAGAGGTAAGGAAATAGGCGAGTGGCTGCCAAAAAGGCCCAAAGTGCAGCATGTGTTGTGGACGCGATGGGGACTCCGGAGTGCCTGCAACAGTCTGCTGCGGGCGGCGCGGTGGCGGGGAGGTGGTGTAGCGGGGAGACGGGGTGGCGGGGAGGCGGGGAGGCGGGTGGCGGGGTGGTGGGCGTGCAACGCACTTTGTGAGATTCAGCTGCACGGCAGGCGGCGGGGCCTCCGTGCGGTTGGCGCGGCGCGCGGGCGTCCCTCGCGGGAAGTTTGGCCACGAAAGGTCAACGCCCCCGGCGCCGAGGGAGGTCTGGACGTAACGCTCCCGTCCCCGCTCCCAACCGCGCCCGCGCGTGGCGACAGCGCAGCCCAGGAGCGCCGAGTGATGGGAAGCCATAGGGACACCGAAGAAGTGGCGCCACACACTCACGCAAATCGCCAGCCGGGTTGGCGCATCAAGACTCTACTAACACTGCTAGTAGTATACGTAATATTGCGTTAAGTACATTCATAACCACGGCCCAGTGTGCGAATAGATATTTTAAAGATTACTCAATTTCTTCACCAGTGTATGCAGATCAATATATTGATACACGTGTTGTATAAACTTAGCGAATTCTTGCTTCATGGTTATCACACATAGCGTCGACAAAAAGATACAAACGGCAAATCTGCCGCCTCAACACAGCAACAACGACAGCTCTACACCGCGGCCGGACAAGCGCGCCACACGTCGGCCCCTCACATGTTGACGGCTCCCGCTGATCATGATAAGGAAAGAGTGGGGACGTCAAAGCGGGTGGTCGGGGAAAGGGCGCGCAGAGAAACCAATCTTAATCACCAGAAAGATTACTCCAAAGCTGAATCCCTACATTGTTAAACTATCTTGAAATTTATATGAAGAATGTGCTCAAATTTATCTAGACTGAATAATTTGATTTGACTCTACTTCGCGTAAGTTTATCTTGTCAAAAATGCACTTGGAAAGTGCAATATAAATGCTTCAAGCAGTGTTCTAACTAATTTCTTTGGTTTTTGTAAGCAATTTCATTACATTTTGACGTCATGCATTCTCATTATTTATTTATGTTTATTCACTCTTTTACTCCTATATTCAACACATGTGTTGAAAAAATAGCTTTATGGTACTGTAGAGTTGTTATTCCAGTTGTATTTTGTTTCCCGACGTATACCATAAGGGAGTAATATCGATGTTCTACACACGTTTTTTACGTGCAATATTTTTACGTGCGTTTGATAGTGCAATAACTCGCTACATAATAACTGTTTAACATGGTATTTCATAACAACTAGGATATAACATCAGTTTAAAATGGCCGAATGTAATTTTTCATTTAATTTTTTGCCAAAGAAAAGTAAAAACTGTATGCGGTGCAAGGGAGAAGTACACATTTGCATACGTTTTCTTGAGCTCTAGAATTTCTTTTCCGCCATTTAACCATAAATAGTTAAGTGATGAATAAAAGCACCAACAAAACGAGGTTAGCAACATTTAAAACTAAAAATGTTCCGTCAAAAATCACAGAAAAAATTTATTTGCATTGGTAAACCAACTAGAGATTTTATTTTTTTAGTATCACTAAGAAAATAGTAACCCGTCCCCCCGGCGCTACATTTAGGTCCAGAAAAAAAATAAAGGACCATCTCCGAATTTGCTCAAGGATGAAAGAAACTGGAATAAAACCGGATCGAAATGCGAGTCATTGATCCGGATGATGAAGTATATACATCTTAGGTAAATATTAAGTCTTTTACTTTCTCGCTGCGGAGTAGAGAGATGCTGAGGAAAAAAATGGCGAATTTTCGGCAGAAAAAACTCTTTATTATAGGGCCATGGTAACGAAAAAGGGGATACATCCAGTTGCTACATTTAGAAGAAGAAAATCCTCTAACACGCGGTGTAGCCAGAATCCATGTTTTGTGGGTCCTTGATACCGGAAAATCGAATGACAACGTCCGTCTACGCTAAACGTCCGTCTATCTTGCCCTCCGTCTTTCCGTCCGTCCGTCCGTCCGTCCGTCCGTGAACAACGCTAGCGTCTAAACCGTTCAGTCGATTTTCTCCAAAACTGATATTCCTCAATCGATCTAGCTGATGTCGCGGCCCTTTGAACTTGAAACCGATATTTTAAGTTTGGGGGGGGGGGGTACTTTGCATGATGCCCCTGGGACATTTTCCAAATTTTCGAAAAAAATGGCTCCATCGTTTTTTATTAATTTTTCTGTTGAATAGTGTGAAATACGTTTAAAAGAATAGTGCAGGTCTCATGTTTGTGAAAAACTCTGATTTTTTGCAAATTGCAAAAGTTTAAAACGTTTTCGGAGTCTTCCTACAACTAAAATATTAAAGACATATTTTTTCTTTAATTAAATCTGTTCCCTAAAGATAGATTTCGAAATAAGGTAATGTACAATATTTCGAAAATTTGAGCACTTTTCGCGTAATTTTGCGTAAAAATAAATACGAGCGAAAAAAAATGTGCTGTTTTAGCATCACTAGTTTAAAATACTCCATACAAATGTTAACTAACCATTACATATCATTGTTAAGTATTATGTTTCTTTTTTATGCAGATAGTCTCTAATCGTAATGAAGCAGTAATGCATCAGAAAAAATTTACTTTTAACTAAAATTGTTGTACCGATTTGAATTCTTTAATGTTATTTGACAATGTGTTGTACATGTATTATTTGTGACGTGTGTTGTAATTATGAATAGCTGTATTGCGCGAGTAAGCCAGATTTAAAAGAAATTATTGATTTGTAAATAAATTTTATAGGCAATGGTAATATTCCAAGCTGAATAGAGAGAAGCTTGCAAAAATCACGTAAATGGCATTTACCCATCATTCGTACAAATGTTTTGTACCTAAAAGTCTGGGTACTACTGAATAAGCTTCTAAGAATATTAAACTACATCACAGGCGGGAATGTACATTCCCATAATACACGTAACGAGCTGTTTGAACGCTGTCTGGATTTAAAAGAAGTCTCGACGCGTGTGAGCATATATTGTTAAATTCCTTTATATGGATATTATATTTGAGGTTTGCTTGAATTGAGAGACACACATTTTTCTTCGTTAACCGTTAATTTGTTATTATGAAACCAACTGAAACTTCTGAAACGGTACTATTTTTTTGTTTCTATTTTGCAAATAACATTTGAGTCATCAGCAAACAAAACTGTTCTGTTTTTAATAGACGTGAGCATATGATTTACGTTTAAAAGAAAGAGAATAGGACCTAACATCGAACTCTGCGGGAAACCATGCTCAATTGGCGTAGAATTGGAAAAAAGAGTAAATAATGTTTTTGTCAATATGGTATATCTACTCTTTGCAATCGAAGTGTAAGGTATGCGGATGTCCAATCTAGGGCAATACCACGAATCCCATGTGAAGGTAATTTTGAGAGCAAATATTAGGGACAACGATGTCAAAGGTTTGGAAAGGTTTAAATTTTTTTTTAATTATAATTTATTTTCAGTTGATATTACATTGTTCAGTTTACATTTTAACTGTGCAAATGTTTGATGGACTTAATCTACCTTAATCTAACTTAATCTAACTTAACTAACTTAAAACTATACACACTACAATTCTATAAAAATACTATATAAAAATAAAGTGAGAGGGGAAGCAGGGAGCACCTCAGATAAGTAGTTATTCCAGGTTTGCGAATATTTTATAGAATGAATGCAGGGGATATCTGTTATTAATTCTCGTTTGAGACTTGGGGGATTTGCCCAGTTTATAGGAGGATGATGCTTGGATTTGGGGAAGGTTTGTGTAAAAATTGTGTGCAAGATAGGCTATTTGGTGTTTTATTGTGTTCATATTTAAATCATTATGCAGTTGACTGTTGCTTATGAACCATGGTGCTTTAGTAATTAATCTTAAAAATTTATTTTGGATCACTTGCATTTTATTTAGGTTGGTATTGGCGGCATTGGTCCAAATGGGGCAAGCATATAAGAGTGTAGGCCTGATTATTGCTTTGTAGAGTAATAAAGCATTGGATGTGGAGAGTTGTCTATGTTGGTTCAGTAAGGGTCGTAATTGAATTAGTTTAATTTTGGCTTGCTGAGTTTTTACCTCTATATGCTGCTTCCAGTTGAGTCGAGTGTCGAAATTTAAGCCCAAATATTTTATTGTTTTATTTGTTGGTGTCCAATTGATGATGTCATTATTTATGAAAAGTGGAAGAGGATGTGTGAATGGTCTTAATGTGAATATCTTTGCTGAGGATTTTGTTGGATTCAACTTTATTTTCCAGATATCAGCCCAATTTGCAAGTAAGTTTAAGTGATTTTGAAGTTGTGATTGAAGAGTTGTTAAAGAGTTCCCTGAGATGTAGAGGGCAGTGTCGTCGGCAAATTGAGCGGTGTTAATTTGTGCTGAAGTCGGTATATCTGCAGTGTATAAATTGAACAATAGGGGGGAAAGTGGTGAACCTTGAGGAACCCCGGCAGTGATTTTCCTTGGATTAGAGCAGTGGCCTTCGACAGATACTGAAAATGTTCTATTTGTGATATAACTAAGAATAAAAGACACTAGATATTTGGGTGTACCTATTGAAATTAATTTAAAATAGAGAGCTGGATGCCAAATCCTGTCGAAAGCTTGCGAGATGTCTACGAATGCAGCGATTGTATGTTGTCCCTTTTGAAATGCAGAATGAATATGTTCCGTAAGTCTTAGTAGTTGATGGGTGTAAGAGTATTGTGATTTGAAACCAAACTGGTGCTGAGGTATACTGTTAGTTTTCTTGACGTGTTTATTCAATCTGATGAGTATTAGTTTCTCTAAGATTTTTGACATTATAGGTAGCAGGCTGATAGGCCTATAATTTTCTGCTTTTGAGTGGTTCTTGTTTGGTTTTGCTATTGGGTGAATGACTGAGTGTTTCCATATTTGAGGAAAATATCCTGTTCTCAATATAGAATTGTAAATATTGTTTAGAAAAGCAATGGCGTTCTCCGGTAGATGTTTTAAAATGACTGTGTTGATCCGATCATGGCCTGGTGCTTTTTGTTTGGCATATCCTTTATTATTTTTCTTATTTCATTAGGGGATATGAATTGAATTTTATGGGGAACATTATATAGTGGAGCATTAAACACAGTCAAAATTTCGTCGTGTTTGGGATTTTGGGGGGAGTTATTAGGGGTGAATGTGTCTACGAAGTGGGAGGCTAATACTTCAGCTTTTTCCATTGGGGAGTATTTTTTGCCATCATTAGTTGCTAATGGGGGAATACTAGCTCTTTTTTTCAAGAGTTTCGTAGAAAATTGCCATAGTGAGTTATTTTTAGTGTTTAAGTTATTGATATAGGTATTGTATTGTTCTTGTTTATATCTGTTAAGAACCTTTTTACAAATATTATTTAAGAGATTTAGTTCTTTTTTTAATGAGGGAATTCTTAAAGAATTCCAAAGTCGCCTTGTTTTATTTTTTTTCGAATTAAGTTAATTATATTGGGCGGGAGCGGTTTATGTAGTATTTTGTTAACATCTAAAATTTTTTGAATATGACTGTTGTTAATTGTATTGATTATTATGTTGTTGAGGGCCGTAATGGCTTGGTTAATTTCTTGGGGAGAGTTCAGATTGTGGAATGACGGTATGGATTTCCTTATAGAACCTTTAAAGTATTTCCAATTGATGTTATAAATATTTAAGGTGGGTGGGGGGTTGGGGGAGGTTTTTCTACGCGAGTTGATATTATTACTGGCAAGTGATCTGATTCTAGTTCATGATACGTTGTAGACATAAACTGAGATTTAATATTTGTGATCGCTATGTCAAGTATGTCTGGACTTTTGTTTGGATCATATGGGAAATAAGTGGGTTCGGTTGGTGATAATATGTTGAGATTTAGGTTTCTTTTTACGTTGTATAAATAATTACCTGCGGGGTTCGTAGACCGACATCCCCATGAGATGTGTTTACAGTTTAGGTCACCTGCAATAATGAATGGAGTTGGTAGTTGTAATAATGTGGAGATGTTGCTATTATTGATTTTTGTATTTGGAGGTTTATTTGCAGTCACTATTGTTAATGTCCTGTTATTATTATACTTTACATTTATTGCTACTTTTTCGAGACCGGGTGTGTGTGGTAGGGTAATCTGGTGATGTGGTATACTGTTTTTTATTAATAATATGACTCCCCCTCCTTTCGAATTTTGTCTATCTGCTTTGATAGTTTTGTATTCTTGTAGAAAAAATGTGGATTCGGAATTGAGATGTGTTTCTGTGATGCATGCTATATCAATTCTGTTAGCATGTAGAAAGTGTTGTAATTCAGCTTTTTTGTTGAAAATGCCATTGGCGTTCCTATTTAGAATTATTAAATCATTAAGGTGATCCATAATTGTTGTTTAATGACACTGCAATTGAGTGTTGGATATTCTGTATGATTGTTGGTATCAATGAATTTATAAAATTAATTATGTGATTGGTTATAAACTGCGTGATGTTATGTATGAATGAGTTACCTATATTGAAGTTGTAGTTTCTGTTTGTCTGTTGGTTGTTACGATGTTCGTGATTTGTGTTAGTTGTGTTTTGTTGGTTGTTATTTGTTGCCTGAGTGAAATTAGGTATATTGTTAGTTAGAGGTAGGTCTGGAAAGTTTGTTGAATTGAGCTGCGGGGGATTAGGATTGTTCCTATGTCTGCCATTTGAACTATTTCTTTTACTTTCTAAAATTTTTCGATAATATGTACATTCTACTGATCTGAGGTCAGCCCTATGGTTCCCGAGACAAAGTTTACACGTGGAGATGAGTTCTTTTGTTCAAAGTTTGCTGATAGATGATCCCTGCACAAAATACACATGAAATTGAATGATTACAATTATTTTTACTGTGTCCAAAGTCTAAACACCGGTAACATTGAAGGGGGCCCTTGGTTTTCTTTCTTCTTTCTGGTTTCACTATGTTATTACCTATTTGTTTTATTTCTAACACATCCTCGATTTTGTGGGTTCCATCAAAGTCTACTGCCACTACTGGGATGGGGGAATTGTTTTTATACAGTCGAGTAACTTTTGTAGCTGAGTTGAATTGGTTATTGATATCAACTAAAATTTCATTTTCTGTGATTGAAGGATGAATGTTTTTGATCACAATTGAGAATTTTTGCTGATTTTATCCGAATACGTATGAAATAGTTTTTCGGTGGTCAGAAAATATTTAACTGCTTTTCGAAAGTCGGCCACTGACTGGAATTGAATTCGAATCTTTTGATTCTTGAATTCTGTAGTGAAATTGCGTGAGATGTTAGATTTTATTTCATTCACGAGGGTAACTTGATTTTCAAAATTAGTAATAAAAATTGGTGGGAATTTATTGTCTTCACTTAGGTTATCAGGAATCTCCTCGTTTAGCCAACTAACTCTGTTTTTGATTTCTACATTGTATTGATTTTGTAAGTTCGACCCTGCCAAAGGCTGACTGTCTATGGTTACACGTTTTAGGTTTCTGTTATCGATGTCGTTATCACTGGCTTGCTTTCCTTGGGACATTACCTTGTTCTGATGTAGTTGGGCTGCCGCAGCAGACTGTTGTGACTGCATTTGTTCCTCGGGATGGCCTGTTGATTCAGTCCCGAAGTGGTTGTTGTTAATTGCGTGTTGCTGAAGCTGTTGAGGTATTACGGAGTATTCCATGCTGTCCGTGAAATTCACGTTGGCGTCGTCGGGGTCCACGTCAGATGAATCTTCTGAATGATATATCGAATTTAGGGCTTCACTGACCACTCGCCCTGTGCTGGATAAATCATTATTGTTCATTCAACTACTAAAACACTAGTAGTGAATAATTATGGCCACTAAACACTGTTTCGAACACTTAGTCACCACTGTTTCCTAGAGTTCGGAGCGAAGTTGAGTTGCACTTTCACACCAAGCGATTCTAGCTACGATTAGCGGAGCGACTGCTCTGGCCCGCAGCTGAAGCGAGAATCAGGTTTAAAAATATTCAATAGGTGCTTCGCTTTGTCCATTGATAAAGCAACATATTTAAGTGTGAAAAAATATGGCCGTTTCCGTACATTTTGATTTTTTAAATTCATGTTGAGAGTCTGAAAACGTATCGTTTTTCCTGAGAAGTTTCCATTCCTTTATATAGAAAAGTCTAATACTTTGAGAAAAAGTGACAAAAGAGGTCAATAATTTTGAATTTTATTTTTGTGCCTTTTGTAAAATATGGCTAAAAGTTTATTTATTTGAAAATATCTAGAAATATTCCTTTGAATAAAAAGCAGCATTGAAAATGTCAGTTAAGCGGTTGTATAAAGGCATATGCACAAGTTTGGGTAAAAAATCCGGAAATTCATCTAAACCAACTGAATGATGTTTTTTTTTTAATTTACTGACTATTCTGGTGATTTCACTCAAACAATTTTCGGAAACACATATCGTTTTGGAATGTTTTGAAAAACGAATGATGAATTTTGTGGTGTTAGTCCCTTCGCGAGATCAACCGCATTGGTCGAAGAGTGATTAACACTAGAACGCCCGGCTTTTGTGTACCTCCTAGAACGCTCAGCGGAGTCATTTCGACTCCAAGCCTTCAACGATACTTCTTAAAAGGAAATATTGCAAAAATATTTATCTACGATAGTATAAAAATATTAAAGATAATTATTTATTATGTAATGGAATTTTTATACAACAACTTAAATATATTTTAAACAATTCTTTTAAATTCTATTGCGCAGAATGGAAGTTAAAGAAACATCTTGGACGGAATGGGAAAGTAAACGGACAAGATTACATCTTGAAAATTAACTTTTATTTATTAATAATATTTTTGCAAAAACAACAAAATAATGTTATTAACTTTTAATTTTCCGTAATATGAGTTTCACATATGTCAGAAAATCAGATTTCCTTAGTATTGCACTTACCTCACTCTCTCACATTATGTCAAATTTATTTATATTAATTATTGTATTTAAATATTTATTATAAACAAACATATATGATACTATTGTGTGTTTGTTTAATACTGATAAAAACTTGATGTCCGTTTCATGACGCAGGATTCGAAGAAATTTTATCGAATATTCTAAATGGCATTTAGCTCTTGTTCGGGTTGTATTTACTTTCGACTTTACTGACTTTACTACGCAGACAGTACAAAACACGTCCAATTGTATGATTCAAACTTTTAATGTCTTGTAAAGGCCATAGTTTTCAGGCACATTTGGTAGAATATTATCCAGACGTTTGATCAACAACTGTCATGTATTCTGATGAGTAGTTCACGGCTACATTTTTCAAGAGTTTCCCCTCGGTTTTCAATACTTCCCCAATATTGCCAGTGAATGAAAACCAAATTGACACACACACATTTTTAGTGATCATTCTCCACAAGTCATTATTGTTTGCTTATTTTATTAGATTTGTATACCATAAACTGTGTAAATACTGTCGAGTATGAAAGGAACATGCCAGTGTATCAACTTTGTTCATCTGACATAATAATGTTACAGTTTGTAAACGTATTACTTCATACTAAAGGAACATTATTTTTCAGGTAAAATAAGTAAAGTTAGTCTTTATTTTTTCTCAAACCTTCTTATTAATTCGAAAATCATGATGCATGAAATAAGAGTGAATAAAAAAGTAAGTATATATGACCACATCATAACCTGAAGTTCAAATTGCTCTCCTGTACACTAAAAATCTCTTTTGAACTTGTAATATTTCCCTTTATATAAATAATAATAAGAAATATTTTGTTATTGGAGCTTCATATAATAACAATCGTTTTCTTTCAAGTGACAATTTGATTTTTAAAACAATGATGTTTTTGCTGTACCGTGACGAAACAACTCATGACTCAAGATTTTATATGTATTGAACAAGAAGTCGTGATAACAATGCAAATGGGAAGGAATGCTCGCATATTTCTTAAAAAGTTATCTAAAATACTAGGAGACACGTTAAACATTTTTTAGCATTGAAATATATGAAATAAAACCTACAAGATTGGGTCAGTATCGAAGAAATGATGAGTCGAAATGACGCCTCGCGGGCGTTCTAGGTAAAATCGATATTTTTTCATGAAATATGTTTATTACACGATTCAGTTTTTAACATACTGTAGATAATTGAAAGTGATTAAAAGTTACCAAATCACAAAATTCTATCTTCAAAAACAAAGAAGTTATAAGGACATAAAGAGCGCTGGGAGTCGAAATGACGCCTCTGGGTGTTCTAGAGTTAAAATGTTGTTGGTTGAATGCACAAGTGAAGTGTTTTCGTATGACTAACCGAGATTAATAAAGACGGAGGTTATAAAATAAATATAGATAACTGGAAGGAGGTAGGAAGAAAATACCTCTAAGTCATGATAAAAGAAATACCTTGGAATAGATAATAATAATAATAATAATTATTATTATTATTATTATTATTATTATTATTATCATTATATTAAACAACCTCAAAACCATAGTAAAAATTTGAGCACTCAGACAAAACCCCCTATTATGCATATTTGTTAATTTTAGAAAGGCATACGACTCAACAGACAGGCCCTCATTATTCCAAATTTTAGAAGAAAGGGGATTAGATCCCAAAATACGAGAACTTGTAAAACAAACACTAATTGGCACGAAATCCAAAGTAAAATTCATGTGAGAAATCTCAGAACCCTTCGAAATTCAACCGGGTGTACGACAATGTGATGGGCTCTCTCGTCTTCTCTTCAATATCGTTCTAGACAAGGTTATGGAAGAACGGGAAAGAGAACTAAAGAAGCAAGAATTTTGGAAGCCAATTTCACTTGGCTTTCCGAAAAACAATCTCTACATACCATACGTCGCATCCGTAGTCTATCTGGCGATATTAGCAGAAGATGAGGAGACAGCCATTAAACAGCTTGAGATACTTAAAGAATGTGCTGAAAAAGTAGGGTCACAAATTTCTTTCGAGAAAACTGAATTCATATGTTCAAAGACAGTAATCGCAAGTCTGAAGACGAAGTACGGTAAATCAAAAGGGCACCATACTTTAAGTACCTCGGAGAATTCATCGAACCTATATGGCTTGAAAAAATGCTTAAATTCTTTTTAATTAATCTAATTATTCCTACAAAATTTGAATAATTCTAGAATTTTGTCATGGAATGATGATTCCTCGGTGCTCCTTGACTTTTTAAAGCATTTGACCATGCTCCTTTCTATTTCTCCGTGCTCTTCCATCCTAATCGCGATCTTTGTTCCCTCCTTTCTTCATTCCTTCAATTTTTTTCACTTCTTAGTTGTTTCGTTATTACTATCTACAACAAATATAATGAGACTGAAAAAAGGTCTTGCATTTGGGTATTGTTTCCCAATCTTAGGAATTATTTCCATGTACTTCTCCAAAGTAATAATTCCAGTAGTCACAACAATAAATATTTATGGTAGTTCCATAAACATATTCATCAACTCGTTTGTGTGGTTGGCACATTTGCGTTTTGAATAAATGTTTCAATCCTTTCAATATTCGACATGCCAGACGTCTAAAAATCGAATGTAAATTCAATATCATTAGTACTAAGGCTCGTATGTATACATGAAGGGAAGACTAGATTTCAAATCAATATCGCATGTAAATTTAGAGTATGATGTGAATACTTCGATATTTCTCTGGAGGTTGCTACGCTGCAATATTGAAAAAAATCTGTTTTAAATTTCACATCAGGCTTTCATTTCATTTCCTCTGCATCTTTATTTCGTATTTTTGGTGCAGTTGCTCAGCTCGGGAAAGAGCTGCGTTGCCGTAGTTGATACGAAAAGTTGGTAAAAACACACACAATTTACTCCTGTTATTCCATTAAAAAATAAATATTCAAAAATATTCACAGAGATTGAATTGAAACAAGACAGACTACTCACTTTATTGAAGCAATCACCTCGTCTAATGAGTAGACAACGAATATTTGAATTGGGGTACTTGGTATTGGACCTTTTTCGTTTTCGCCTGAGATTGGCAAGTCACTGGCGAAGTAGGGTAATGCAATACAGTAATGTGTGCAAGATATTTGATTGATGTTTCGGGGCGCGTCAACTGTTAAGGCCATTAACCCTGTTAGTGTAGCGAATGTTTATTATGCCTGGAGTAGGCAGAGTTCCTCCCCAGCTAGGTGGTGAGCTCCATCGCCGACCTACACGTCGGCTCTCGGATTGTTTTCTCTTCAGGCATATCCTCCAGCAGGCCACCGCTCCAAACAGGTTAAGCTCTAAGCTCTTGACGTATGTGGTAGTGTAGTGCATGTGTGTGTAAATAAGGGGAGAGGAAAGAACAAGGATGAGAAAGGAAAGATCACGCGCGTTCCGTGACTCGTTTGTTAGGATAGTGTTCTGGCACTTGAATCGTGTTGATCGGAGAAACCATGGAAAATTGCCGATCAAAGCAACCCGCCAACAGAAATATCTTCCAAACAGCAGTTGAATTCGACCTAGCTATTTGGTTTAGTGTTGAAAATCTGCCATCATAAGAACTCCAGCTCAGAGACGCTGCACAGACAGCGATAATGTTGGCTCCAAGCCAAACAGTCGGCGTAAGATCTTTTAGTTCAGATAATCAACATAAAAAGTGTATGTATTGATTTACAAACTTCTTTGATCTTTCGATTGCCTTTCCTGTAAAGAGCGCCTGAAGTGGCTCACCATTATCTAATCCAGAGTTCCTTAATTCTATCTAACAAGCTGAGGTGTTTCCAGATTTTAATGAAACGTATCATTTTTTACATTTACTCATTGCAATAAAGAAGATAAAAATTTAATCACAATTGATGAGCTGAGTTAGAGGTTCCTTTATTGGTGCACGAAATTAAATCGAATTAAAAAACAACGTGAATTCAAATTATTCCTTACGAGTAAAAGTGTTTTCATCGTACACAAAATGTATGGAAGACTTTATTACAAATGATTATCAGCAACATTAATTTCTTAATGAGATGCAAGCCTTTCTCCTACTGGTGTATGTCGGTTATGTGTGGCATGCGTACCCGATCTATTCCACCGCCACATGCAGCCCGGAATGCGGAGGCGGGAAAGAAATAAAACTGAAGAGAAGTGTTCCGAGAAACCGCGTTTCATAGCAATGGGCATGTGAACTAGATCCAGGCAGAACGTTCAACACAAATAGATGAGTGGCACCCGGCCGGGATTGAACACGCGACGCCCCAGGCATCAATACGCACAATCGTAAGGCTGCGGGGGCACGAGCGTCATATAAGGGACGTTACAACGTTCGTATTTTCACGGTCATCAGTACTCTTGGCTTCAGTACTCTTAGCGGAGCAAAACGGACATCGCGCTGCGCGCTTGTGTGCTGTGTCCTTCTCGTATCCGTAAACTGTGCAACGAACGCATGTTAACGTCCGTCAAAGTGCGCTCGAGTGTTTCCAGCCTACGGCATTACCTTTACACTAGTCACTGCTGATGCCGCCATCCCCTCAAGCGGGAAAAAGCCCCTGGAAGAAAAAAATAAGCTTTTAGTAACTGAAGGTCAAATTTGTCCCTGGAAGTTTGCCGAGAGTGTGCAAGAATACATCTGTTTACATCTGCCCATAGCAACGATAATTCTAGCAAGCCAGGCAGGGCGGAGCTGAACGGGCATGAGGCGGGGTGGGGCAGGGTAAGTAGGGAGAAGGTGGAGCAAGGTGGATGACGCGAGCCAGGGTGAGATCGAACGGGACGGGGAAGATTTGGGGCAGGGCAGGTCCGAGTGCCTGAGGGTGGGATAAATCGTGTATGACGAGACACACTATAGATGAATTAGTTCCTTTCCTCTAATAAATGATTGTGATTAATAAACAACCGTGCATTGCAGGATACTAAAACTAGAATATACCTTACCTATATTACTAATTACAAATATGCGTCAAAATTGAAGGAAATCTACACATGCTCCGTTAATGTGAGATGTTTTCTAGAATTTTGTTATATACCCAGGGACTCGAGAAAATCCAAAAAGAAAGAAACTGTTTCTGTTTTGACCGAAAACTGCAAATATTTGATTGTGTAATTCCGCTATTGCAATACTGCGTGTACTGACCGAATGCCCATTCTCAGTGTGTTAGTGACTAAAACAAGCTGATGTTACGGAACAGCAATGCTCGAACGAAGAGGCCGTTCCTCATAAAATATTTGCTATTCACCTGTTGCGTTGTGATACCGCAAATTTTTTTATATTATTGGTATGTAAAGAACTGTTGTACACTCTATCTATGTATTCCAGTATTCGTGAAGACAGTTTTGGTTAAAATATTTACTTTATTTTAGTGTTATACAAGACTATTTTAATTGTTGTTGTTTAGTAGTGTGGGTGCTACGTTTTCGAAAACTATTTTAAATGGTTTCTTTTCAGCAGCAGTTTTGCTGCTGCTGTCCATTAGTTTTAATTTAAAAAGAATGTTTCTACTCGTATATAATGCATTTATCATATCTGCCAGATGTTTGCAGACTTATTGTGGGTAAACCAACAAACAAATATCACAGCTAATTTTGAATAATTGATACATTTATGTGTCAATATTGTAAATATATAAATGTCAATTCGACGTAAATTAAATTATCACATTCGAATATCGCAAGTGTCAAGACTAACTAATGTAAGATAATTAATTAATATTGTGCATACCTTATTATGTGTCTACTATCCAAGTATTTACTATCATTTATAAATTCTAGTTATTAAATTTGTAAACAAATTGATATTGTATAAAGCAAATTAAATATCATCTTCATAACGTTGTGTAAGCTGTTAAGATGTCAAGGCGTTTCCAAACGATGATATTCTAACATACACTGTATTGTATCGTATTTCTCTTTGGTTTGATTACGAAATTAAAATACATCTATTCTTTTGTACACACTGCGTTTTATCTCAAGAGTTGTGAAACAGTAGAGCCGCAATACCATGAAACCTTGGGTAGAAGAATCTGAATTTGACTGCGATTGACAGCGTCAGTGGTTGACAATGTGTTGACATATGCCTACTATGCATCCGACGATACACCAAGAGGTCAGATTCAAAGTGAATATCATAATTACGTATCATAATTACGTGTTTCTCATTCACAAGCCATTAATTTTTGGAAATTTCAGTTTCACAATTTGATTTGAAAATACACTGATAATATTCGACATTTTGGAAAATCTTACAAGGGAGTTCTTACACGGGCCTCATTTTTGTAAAAAAATCATAAACCAAGTTTCCAGCTTACAAAATAAACGCAAATGAGATGCAGGGAACAAAGCAAAAAATTTGAAATTATTGAACATTTGGCATCATTAATAAAAATGAGGCTTTTATCAAAATCTCTGTTGGTGCGTGTAGAATCATTCCAACAGAAAGTTAGAAGTGGGAATTTAATTCGTTTTGAACCAAATTCTGAAATGTTCATAGTTAATACAAAAGTACACCCAAAACTAATAAAGATTCGTTTCAAATTAGTAGCGCTCAAATTCAATCATGCAAATTCAAAATAAATCGCAAATTTTTCATTTTGCATAAATCTTGGGTGCGACTTTTTCAGTATTGTTCAAAAGAACTGAAGATGAGAAAAACGAAGACGGTCAGACAAATATGCTATTTTGGGAAACTGGATTTTGGAAATTTGGATTTTTCGGCTTTTGAAAAGAATACGTACGTGAACGAAAAATTAAAAAGAAAAATCGTTCTCGCGTACTAGGTTTTATTTTTTTCATTTATCATGTCTGATAACTGTATATATATGTAGATATATAGTGGGATGGAATATCACCAATGTATGAAACAAACGGGTGAATCACTGTATAAAATGACTGAAAATCATAAACTTGATACTCGAAGAAATAAATCTTATTGTATTCACAGGCGTTATTACTGGATACTACATCACCGACAACGGAACTACAAAATAAAACATTCTCCAACTCGGACAGACGCCGGACTAAGCGGGAAGAGCGAAGTCGTGTATTCGCAGTGCACACTGTTAATTCTTTATTGCGATTCCGAAGCATGCTTCATTCCCGAGGGACGTTTGTAACATTTATCCACTTCCGTGCTGTAATTCTACGGGTTGCCTTTGGCCTTTAGATACGTAAGTAGTCTTTTTGAAGCGCGTCATGAAATTGAGGTACTTACTGTGCTGAATGGAATATGTATGTCCGGGCGCTTCTAAAATTAGCGCGATGATGCGGATTAAGGTCGGGAATTACGCGGAGAGGATGGAGCGGCCACTTCCTCTCCTATCCCGCCCTTCCCCTTCCCCCTTCCCCCTCCTCCAACCACCTCTGCTCTGTCATCATATCTCGCCCACCAATATTTAATATCCTCTATCTTGCAGCCCTTACTCAGAATAGCTGTTTTTTTCAAACGAGCGGTATGAATTTCTACGCAATAAAAATTTACCTGTTAATTACGTCATCGAGCTTCAGGTCTTCGCTGTTTCTGAATACTTGGCCACATTATTTCGATTTTAGAAGCTTATCTCTGGTGCATCCGTCGTTTGCCAGGAACGGATAATTTAATCTGTATTTCAGAGTGATAACGCCGAAAGGAAAAAATTATAACTAGTAACTTTATATGTTGAATCTAGTGCACTTCAGTTCACGCTGCAGAAAGAAATTCTACTGCAATAAATGACGACAACTACAGCACAGTCTTTATTATTTTTAACTTTTTATTTTTAAGTTTTTTAAGAACTTTAAGTTATTTTAATTTCTTATTTGTAAGTTGGTTTTCCATTTTTAATTCAACTTCAAAGTGATTGAAGGGAAATAAATACAGAATGTCTCAGAATAAATGTAGTAAATGTAATAAATGTAACAAAGCTTGTAAAGGGCAAAAGTGATCGCATTTTTCCAATGATCATACAGTGGGAAATTGCAATCCGAGTTATATGCATTTATGAATGTGGTATTTGCCCCTGATTTTCAGGCAAACTCATATGCACAGATGTTCGGCAAGTACATGAAATCACTTTGACTAGGTCAAAACGTGACCTTCCGAATATCTATGCGTACGGATTTACTTAAAAATTAGGAACTAACGCCACATGTATCAATGCGTACAACTCGGTTATATGCAATAATTTACCATTCTATGTTCATTGTCAAAATAAGATAATTTTCCATACCTGTACATGCCCTCAAAGTTTATTTATTCTGAAACGCATATAATTCCCGATTTATTTATTATTCTCTTGTTGCATATTTGCTCTTTAGTCCTGAGAAAAAAATGCACCCAATTGTGGCTCCATTTTTTAAACATTTTTCCTTTAACAGAGGAAAAAATACTTGTAAAACTTGCTCAGATTTGGTTTTCAGAAAAAACTCTGAATTATAGAAAATTGCTAATATAAAACTACACGAATATTACTCATCTTACCGTAAACATTCTAAGTAACAACATGCGCAGACGTAACAAGAGCACCTGTAATAATACCGGGAAGGGTTACCATGCCATTAACAGAATGTTGGCAACAAGAGCGAAGCAGGGGCTGAGGGGCCAAGGCTATAAAGAGGTGTTTACTAACACGCTCATCGCGGTCGACGGTAAGGGCAGTGCTTCTGTTTGAAGAGCGGTCCCCGGTTCCCACACGACTACGGTGCCTGCTATGTTGCGAGGTCAATGACCTTCTGAATGTCGGTTGGAAGAGAGTATACGTCCAAAAAATTCTTTGAAGTAGAAAATATTTAGAGAAGTCAACAATTTCCATTATACGACACACACCGACATACACCGGTATTATGCAACAATTTCATCATTTTTCGGTCCGATAAATTTTCATAAATAGTGTGTAATATTGGATATGTTGAAGTGACTTACTAATGGATTTCGATGATAAATGTCAAAGGAGCCGTTGGAAGCAACATATAAAAATGTCTGGAAATGCCTAAATCTGTTTATTTTGCCAAAAACAAAATGTACTTCGTTTTGGTGGAAACACTGTTTCTCAGTCATACAAGATTATCATTATTAAATTTCAATTTCGTTGTTTGTACCTTAGTTATTATCACATAATTTTCTTATACTAATTTAATTTTCATTTATTTCCATTTTATATGAGGAACGAAAGATTTTCAAGAGCCAAGTACTATTTTGATAACATTTTCTTATACCAATATTGAATTTAGTCTCGTATGGTACTATGATACACATTGAGTTTTAGAATTAAATAAAAATAAAATTTTCAGTGAGGATTAAATTTTGAACGTTGTAATATTACCGCGGGATAAAAAACGACTGTCATTCCTCTGTAACTATAATTTATATGTACTTTGTAATTTTTATTTGTATTTGATTTATATTCGTTTCGAAAAATGATTTAAATTTGTTAAAATTTGGTATTGAACCTATATGTTAGGTGTGTTTATTTTTAAATCAAAATAATATTCTTCTGATGATACATATACGAGTGTTTTGCATTAGTTATTTGTTTTTGAAAGGCACTAAACGAGAGAACAATTTAAAATTAATCATCAATGCTAATTAAAAGTCAATCGTTTTCATTTATTTCTTCGTTTCAGTAACTTATCAATACCAAGTAAGTATTGTTCAATTCCATCATACCCTCTACTATCCTCACTGCGACCTTCGCTTATCTGTTCCCCCTCAGGGGCACCTATTTTCTCGCTTCGCTTGGTGTGGTCACCACACTGACCACCAGCGTTATCGTCTCCATCTCTACCTGCTTGTCCGATTGCATCGTTATTACCGTCATTCTTACCACCGCCACTGTCACCGCTACCATCATCACTACCATCACCGCCATCGACACCGCTACGGTCACCGCTGCCGTCACCGCTACCGTCACCGCTACCGTCACCGCTTCCGTCACCGCTTCCGTCACCGCTTCCGTCACCGCTTCCGTCACCACTTCCGTCACCGCTTCCGTCACCGCTTCCGTCACCGCTTCCGTCACCGCTTCCGTCACCGCTTCCGTCACCGCTTCCGTCACCGCTTCCGCCACCGCTTCTATCACCGCTTTCGTCACCGCTTACGTCACATACGCCGTCGCTGTCACCGTTACTGACATTATTACCGTCATCATTGCCGCCACTAGTAGTGCCATCGGTACCACGACAGCTTATGGTACTCCACCTTGACTACTCTATGGCTGAGATCCGGACTGTTTAATTCAATTTTACTAAATGTTTAAGGAGATCCATTTAAAGTTTCTGTATGTAGTGTGTAAGTAAGAAATGGGCTAGTAGAGAATGATTTTTTTGCACCTTATGGAGTGGAATATTAACAATTTGGTTTTATGCAATAATGTAAACAGGAATGTAGAACACAATGAAACAGAAATCTATTTTTGTTTAAAAGGTTGCCTAAAACAGTCTGGTTCTTAGCCATCATACTTCCTGGTCACTTTGATATTCCTTTTAATTATCGCTGCTACTTTGTCGCCGTTCATCTCTATCCGTCCACTTCCGCATCCGCCTCCCTCGAGTTCCACGTCTGTCTTCGTTCACCTCGTCCTCTATCTATCACCTTCGTCTGCCTCCATTTCCCGTTCCGGCTGCCTCCATTTTCCCCTCCAACTCCATCTCCAACCCCGCCTGTCTCTACCTCCAATTCCAACTGCTGCTAACTTCGCCTACGTCTACCTCCACCTCCTTTTTCTTGCATTTCCACCTCTGTATGTGCTTACCATCATCTCTGTTTGGCTCCTCGTCGCTTTCATCCACATCGTTTGTCACTGACCCCGCATGCCTCCATCACTCTCTCCACCTGCCTTTACCTCCGCCTCTGCCTGCCTGGAGTGTCGATCGCGCCGTAGCCCGTGGGCCTCGCTTTGACTTTAGAGGCGCCGTTGGGTCGGCTTTGGGTATTCTCCGGCGTTGGCCGGCTAGGCCGTCTGCAACTGTGCTCCGGGATCTGTACACACAGGCAGCTTGCTAAGTTGTGTTTCCGTAGTGGGTAAACAAGGAACAAAATTACACAAGATAGCAGGCAATACGAAGAAGCCATCCTGAACAATGTGAAAGGAGATCAGAAATATACGGTAACTTATGAATAGTGGGATGCAACATCAAATGTAAGTGGGTTTTAATAGAACCTTTTTTCATTGAGCCAGTTTTCTTTCATTAGAACACTTAGAAATGATAAAGAATTCACTTGAAGACAATTAAGAATTATTTACGCCCTCATTTTGCTTCTTGGTCTATCTATTCTCTTGTACAAACCGTCATTTTGATGCAACTTTTAGTACATAATCTTCTCAATGAAAGGAGGATATGTAACCTTCAATATCGCTTTGTTACCCGACTCAAATCAACTTCTCAGTGCAACATCGTGTGCTGTGTGCAAGTAATAGTGTTTTGTTAGAGCGCTGAGCGGAAGTATCTTTCACTTGAGTTCAACAAACGGACAGTTTCGTGTTTGATACAGTAACTGCAGTAAACAAAAAAATAATAATATGCAGTGAATGCAATGAAAAAGAAATAATTTTATTCAGTTTCTACAATGGGAAACACGAAGTGGAGATATCACCACACAGAAACCTGAGCCGAAGGGTTGGTCTCTGACTACGGTAGTCAATCAACCCAAGATAAACTCAAAATTGCCCACGTTTCACAAGAATAGTAAAATTGCAATGTAGCCAAAGCTCATGGTTTTAATAACATATGGAAAATACTATAATGCGTCATTTAAAAGGCAACTGGGACCATTGGGTGCTCTTTCTTCTGACCCACCTAATAAAGTCTGGGCTCATCTCATCGGGAACAATCCAGAGGATAGTTTCCTCGCCATTAAGCAGTTAGTTGACGAAATAAATAAGTATAAAACTCTCACTATTAATGGAACTGAACAAAATATCCGACTATTTGTTGGAAAGCTAAGTCGAATAGTCGTATCAAATGTTTATCTAAACGTCACCAATGCAGTCATTAAAGGAAATCTCGATAAGTTCAACGTGGTTGGAAGGTAGTAAATGTCATTTTTTCGTGCTCGTTTAAAAAACACATTAGACATATGTTGGTATTTTGTAGATGAATGTATATGCCGGAAAAATTATTAGTGAACATACATGAATCCATAGCAGTTGAATATCAAAGGGATATAGCTAGATTTATCTATCAAATGATTGAATGCTTCCAATGCAAGGTAGTGTAGTAAGGAAGCCAAATAGCAAGAAAATGTAAATACCCAGGCAACAGATAATCCAGAATTAATGCGGTTTTAACGCAAGAGACAAAATTGTATGTTGAGCAAAAAAACGGGATATAGTATCTGGAGACGTAGGTGGCTTTTCTTCCCTTGATAATATACATTCGACTCAAAGAACATTGCCGATGATTACAGGTTCATCTTGCAGCCAATCAATGGATGAATTGATCAACTGAAAAAAAGTAAAACTAAAGAATATTTTAAACCAGCCGAAAAGAGAAAGAGACCTGTAGAGAAAATTCCAGAAAGAATAATGCAAAATAGAAAATTATTGATTAGCGAATACCAGTTAAAGAAAAAATTACTAAACCGTTAAGTACTTGATTAGTATTAATAATTAAAACATTTTGGACGCTGTATATGAAGTCAGAAATACTCTAAGAGTATACCTGTTGTATGACAGTGGTATCCTCGAATATTTAAACACAATCAAGCCTCACGTAATCTTTTAAAACAGAATTATTTTTATTGGCATCAATACACCGACGACCACATTGTGTTGCGACAAGTTGTGTTTTTTTTAGTCTTATTGAGGCCAATAAAATTAAAATAATTCTATTTCACAGAAATAATTGAGTTTTGATTGTCATTAAATATTCGAGGATACACCTGTCATTCACGCTACAAAAATAATTGAACAAATCCTGGGAAACAGAAAAGTTTATGGAATTACTTAAAAAAATATGTGGTTGTTAGAGGAAAGACGCATGAAGTCTCGCTTTATGAGACCAATGAAGATGCTAAAGGATCTCGTAGCTTCTGAGTCCTCAAGAGCATTTTCGGAGAACGACTACCTAACAAGTGAAGACTTACAAGCATGGAAATTAATATTCTGCAATGAAGCGGAAATGGCTTCTTTACACGATATGAGTTCTTGTAAAACCTCGTGAATGAAAATAATGCCGATGTTCTCTGCGTAGAGAGTTCACATTTAAAAATAACCAGCAAAAGAAGATCAAAGAATTTGAGTGTTGCAACAAAAACAGACTAATATATGTAAATGTTTGTAGAGGTTCGGCACATTCACGAATCTATGTTAAGTACTCAAGTCGGAATAATAATAATAATAATAATAATAATAATAATAATAATAATAATAATAATAATAATAATAATAATAATAAACTTTAAAGTAGTCAATCAAGGCGCAGCAAATGAAAAAAAAACTTTAAAGTAGTTATTGTAAATATACAAATAAAAGCGGAGCCATAAGAATCATGTTGTATAATCTGTATTCATGCTTAATTCGCTCCAGCTTCTCAACACTGACATTGAGAATTTAATTACACAGGTTAATTGATCTCTAATTTTGGTAATGATTTTGACAGTCACGGTATGCAATACGGCTCAGAAAGGACGGATCGTTCTGGTGGGAAAATATTTGAACTTGAGCTTGTATTATTGACTGAACTAAAGAATCTCGCATAATTTAATGGAGCAAGTTGAAGAACATATATTGAAATGTGTGTTCGCCAATATGGTACAGGTAATAGTGTTACTTGTTGGTTTGCATCCAAACATTCGATTGTAGTACGGAGCCTTATGGAGTATTGTCCTCTCTTTCTATCCAATAATTTCACATAAGACTCTCTCTTTCTACCGCAAGCTGTGTTGCCAATTCACAAGGCTCGGGGTTATTCGTCTCGTCCATCCTGTTTCACGCGCAAATATTTAACATGTTTACTCAACGATAGCTTCAATTGTGTTGATCTTAGGCAACTAATTTTTTACCAGTTATTCTTAGAACTCTTGTGAATGTGATGGTTATTTGTAATTGAGTTTGCTGGTTTAATTTCGAAGAAATTAATTATAAATTATAGCCAACTCTATAGTTCTACATTTTGACGTCCTTAAATTTTCGCCAGGCGAACAACTTTATTATTGTTGAAAAAAAGCACAAACATCAAGCAGATGAAATAACACGGGAAGTCCAAATTTCGATGTGAGATCAATCACATTTCTGTATAAATCATGGTTTTTGAGTTAGACGATAATAATACAATATTTAGTGCGCTCAGAACGAACATCTCATGTCGTTCAGTCTTGAATATTTCTCAGCTATTCTCAACTGACAATGTGAAAGGGAAAATATGAAAATTTATTTTTAATTTTTTAAATAGTGAAATACAAATAAATATCTAAAAATTAATTAGAAATGGTTGTAGTTAACATATTAATGTCAAAGTTATTCAACCTGTAATTGTCTTAAAATGTGCTTTCAGATGCAAAGATATGACGCATTTTTAGCTGGATGTTCAAAAAGAATATTATGCACTGCCCGCACAAAACCTTGCAGAAGCTGATTCCATCCATATCATCTCACCTTTCTGAATGGGTATTTATAATGTAATGAAGTGATTTTCGTTCAACTGGTATATAAATTGTCTACAGGCTTGTAGGTGTTATGTACATGTAAGAACTGAAGAAACGTTGAACCCCTTACCTAAATCTCGTCTTGCGTATTAATACAAAAGTAGGAAAAATAAATTTGTCCTCCATGACCGTCACACTTACAGACAACTGGCGAAACCCTGAGTTTCGATTTCAGTCGTCCGTGGGAAGACAGCTTCCCTTTCGCGGAATATCCGGTGTTGGAAGCGAGTGCACCAAATATTCTCAACACTTCGCCACCTGGTAGAACACGATGAAAATCCGAATACTATTCAAATTTTGAAATGTTATGGCTTTTGGAGTATTAGAAAGAGTGTTTTAAAGACGTTTTGCATCAAGATCTTCCGTGACATCCACGCTTCCCGCAGCGAGCAAAGTTGCATCGGCAGCGCCAGAAACGTCTAACAACTGATGTCAGAGTTCTAACGCATTCGTTCTTTCAAAACTGATGTCAAATGTCATAGCCGTTGGTCTCCTTTTAGTTTCAATGGTACAGTAATATGCGTTCTTAATCGTTCTATCGAAGACAGTTGTAAGGATATCGTAAACCAATGCTATTTTTAAGAAAAGTGAGAAATAAACTTGTATAGGGTGCACTTGATGACATTGTTGAGCTTGCGTTTTAACAGATTGTACTGGAACCCATTATTGTGAAAAATTTATTTCTAAGCGAAAGTGAAATGTATTAACTATTTAATTAAATTTTTACATAGTTTTTTTTCGACACATTCAAAAAATTGTACAGCGCAACAACGGCACCAACACCTACAGGCCACCATACTTGCGTTTCTCCTTCCTCATAACACTGACTAACTTAACAAAAATATTAGCTTTTCATACTTTTTTTTTCTTGCTGGCTCCGGCCTATTACACTTACATGCGCTACACCAGCACACATGTCGCGAACATTGAGCTTGTCCCGGCTGGGCGGTGCCCCACCGTAGGAGATGGTTGTGGACAACTCCGGTAGCCGACTGGAGGTCGGCACCGGATCTCACCATCCAGCGGAAGGAAGATCATCCCATTTCCCGAAAAAAAACGGGACTAATGACCTTAGCAGTTGACGAGTGCAGAATCGCTAATCAGTCAAAATCGCCACAGCCTCTTCGCTGGCCTGTGCCCGGCCGGGGCTCAGACGGTGAATGAGAATCCAGCCTGAGTGCGTTTCAATATTTATTCAGCCCCAGCGCGCCACTTTTTCGCATGTCATTGATGTGGCGGAATACGCTAGAAGACTTCGTTGTCTTAGGGCTGTAGAAGGCAGACCACGAGAGGCACCAGGGCGGTGCAGAGGGCGGTGGCCCTGATAGCCTCTGAAGGTGCTACTTGTGTGTTTCTTGGCGCTCGACGAATCTCGAGAGGTTCTGCGGCAGGAATGGTGCGTCGCCCGGGGAGTGCTTGGGGACACAATTGACTGCAATTTCTTTCTCTCCCCTTCGCACGCGTAGAAACGCAACATTCATCTATAAAAGCCGTGGCTGTCTAAAATGAACCAGTTCAGTGACCTGCGATGCTGCATTGAGCGTGTCTCCCTCCTCTGCTGACACAGAGCTCAAATTCGGTCACTTACACGGTTCTCATTCTCCGCGCTTCCCGAAGAGCCACGGATTTCGCTGTATATATTATGTATGTATGAACTATAGTGCCTGGAAAACTCGATAGGTTTTTTGAAAAGTTTATTTCATTATTCCTTCGGTTGAATAATTAATTGTTCTTTTGATTTTGATCTACTTTAGGATTTCACTACAGTAGATCGAATTGTGAACTGATAAATGATGATATGTGACACGTGGTGGTTTGACCTTCACGTTCCCATCAGATATAAAAACTAAAAGCAGTGCCTAACGCAGAAATCGAATCCACAACCATACGTTTCGAACAGAACTGCTGCTATTGCAGCCACCTGCGTTAAGGAACTCGAGTTATTACTACGAAGTAGTGAATTAAATTGGTACGTTTACACATGTTAACTTTAATTACTCTGTTATTGAAACTCAATATAAACATCTATGTAAATTCAAATCTCAAAGTAATTTTTTCGTTAAGATGAACTATTATTATCGTAAAAAACGACCGAATGGCAAAGGTCACGTGACCTAAGTTCACGTGACCACAAAATTCTCTGGCCACAGTACCCAGGAAATTTGAGTGTTGATATTAAAGACTTACGGTGCTATGGTGGTCGTTACGACAACGAATAAAATCCGTATTACGATAAATAAATAACTATATGTATGTCACTGCTAAGAACTTTATTGCTGAAAACAAACAATTATGTAAATTATTTATTAAGAGCACTGACTTGATGAAAAAGATTTTTCGACCAAAACTAACACGGGACATTTCAATCTTATTTCTGAAAGCGTTCAAAAAGGGTCAACGCAGCAAGAAATGTTCAACACGATTCCATAAAACGTACAATACGCAACTCTAATCTGTTTTCATGAATTTAGTTTTCTTAAAATTTGATTTGCACAGCTATGTCATAAACTTTATATTGTATTGCAAAATGCAGAAATATTTGTTTTGGAAATTCATGAAAAATATTGAGTGACAACCGCGATCAAATAGCTAACCGAAATTTTAGCTCTAACAAACAACCGAACCCTGAGAACTCAGTACTCAAATAACGTAACCGCATTTTATGTGCAGATTTATTCATATATATCGAAATGGAGGTTCACGCATTTGACCCTCGGATCAGTTGTCAACGACAGTTTAACTTGAATTACCTCATGTTTAGTTCAACACTGTTACATTTGCGACCAACATTTACCTAGATCAATTTTCACGACATTAATATTTCAATAACGTTAAGTACACAAAATGTAGATGGGTAAGCGCAGGAAATACAATATTGTACATTGCACATTAACAAATTTCCATCTGCGTTTAATTTCTGTTTTCTCTATAAATAATTTCCAACAGTGTGATCTAAAATATTCACAATTTGAATCTCGGTAAATTTGTAATTCGGTACATGTGTTTCTAAAAAATATAAAACATAAAATGACGTATTTATCAGCTACTGTAATTGAATGCTCAAAGTCTATTTAATTATATTTGAAGATTGTGTGTAGATAATAAAAAGCTTGAAGTTTTTTTCAGGACCAATATTTCGGCTATGAATTCGGCCTATTTTACGGTTTAAAAATATAGAACAGATGAATATTACTGGTCATACGTTGTAATGAAACTTCCATTTAACAATCTGAGTTATTAAAATGACAAGGACAGGTTTGGTTACTGAAACATATATCCGTAACGTTTAGTATTTTTTCTTTCAATTTAGACACATGTTAAGAATAAAAAAACGAATATTACAAGGGATTTATTAAGCGTGGTCCCTTCATATTACGTATTATATTTCTGAAAACTGGCGGACTAAGAATGATAATTCAGTCAAGTCACGCAGTATGAGAATAGCTAAGCAACAATAAAGTATTTGCATTTTCCTGTCAAAAGCGAAACTTTCATTGCTTTTATTTTTTTCCAAGTTCCAGGGTATCTAACATTTTATTATTTTATTATTTCCACATTTTGTTATTACTGGAGTCCTATTTCTCGTCATATTTTTGAAGTTAGATCTGTTGTCTCCGTAACAGCAACAGCAGCAGCGACAACTATAACAACGACGACCACCACCACCACCACCACCCTTTGAAAACGAAGTGACAATAAATCTTTCACTTTGTTTTACTACTAACTGAATTACAATTTTGGAAATTGAACCTATTTGTTCTGGGGTAGACTGTTGTTAAGCATTCAATTTTTTATTTCTTAAACCTTCTTAAATGCCACGTAGGTGTTTGAAATTTTTGCACTGGAATATTTGGTAGATAAATGTTTTGCGTTGAGCTTTGTGACTTGGAGGCCCGAATGAAGCCAAATAAATGACCGAAACATCCGCTTTGAAGCTAAAATCTCAAATCTTTTACTGGTCCATCCTCCAGACTCCCAATATTTACCAGACATCCCATATATAGACATCCCAATTATTAAAATACGAGATGAAGATCAACAGGTGAAAAAATATTTAAATTCTTTTACTCATCATAAAATTTAATCTTGCATTCAGGGCATTGATTTCCCCATTCATTATGATGCTATATTTGTAATACTTGCGTTTAACATACCCAACGAAACTACAAGTCATCGGCTAACCATGTGTAAACAAAATAATACGAATAAAGTTATCTACTACAGAGGCTATTATCTAATTATCTGCTACAGATTAATGCTATTTCAGTACCGCAGTTTGTTGTGAGTCGATTTCATCAGTAAAGCTTTTTTTAAGAAAAGTGGTATTTTGCAGGGTTGTCGCTGCGATTGCATAATTTCTACCATCATTTAAATTTATGAAATTGCACAGTATCACGTCCATAAACAGAGAAACGATTACAATAAGGGTGTATTGAATTTCATTGTGTTCTAAAAAGACATATTTCTTTTCAGGAAAATGAGAAATGTGTTGGTTGGATACGTACCTTCAATGATGATATACATTCTTTCTTAAAGGATAGGTGAAAGGGAAAAGGGAATGATTTTATAGTTTCAGAATAATGATTAAGGATTGTATTTAAAAAGAAATTAAATGCTACACTTCCTGAGAAGTGAAAATATCGGGTTGAGACAGAGACAAATGAAACGTTGCAACTAACAAATCGAATGATTCCGACCCACGAGAAATTGAAACCACCAAGTACTGACAATTTACAACTTGACCTCTGCATAGCACCGCTATTGCGAAAGGAGCGTTCGTCTCACAAAGCGGAATCTCGAATCAACCTGCAAAGCACTTCGCACGGGCTGGAGAGGCATAGGAGAGCTGAGCAGCCGAGGGCTTTGGTCTGGCGCTTCCCGCCCCGAACGAGCGGCAGCCGGCGGCAGCTCTCCGCCGCGGCGCCGGGTGGCGTCGGTGCGTTTCGAACACTTGAGCGCCGTGGTCTGCGTCGACGGCCCAGCGGGCGGCGGCGGCGGCACAAGTAGAGGCAGAGGCAGACGGCAGAGGAAGAGACAGCGCAGTGGTGTTTGGAAGGAGTTACGTAGTTAGCGTCCTCGGCCTTCTCCAATTAGCGTGGGTCGGCCTGCGGAAGAACAGCGCCCGGGCTGCAGCAGACGGCGAGGAGGGCGGCGCCGGGCGGGAGAACCGGGCGGGGCCGCGCGGCAACGGAGGGCGATGAAGGCGGACGGGAGATCGTCTCCATGGAAATGACGATGGAGGCCGAGACGACGGCTGTCACCGCAGCGGCGACAGCGGTGTCGATGACATTGAGGCGGCCCGGCAGGAGCGCAGCAAGGTGGATCGACCCGAAGACGCGCCACGACGGCAGCCTAAGCAGAGACCGCGGAGGCGGAAGGGGGGGCGAACGAGACGGCGTCCATGACGGGGAAAGCGGTGGCGGCGACGTGAGCAGCCACGACAGGAGCGTGAGAGCGGGGTCGGGGGAAGGGTTCCAAGTCGAGAGGGGCGTGAACGCTCCGCGGAGAGCTTCGAGGCGCGCGGTTCGTGGCGGGTGGGGCAGGGTGGGCTGGGGAGGGGCGGGGCTGAGGAGGTGGCATCGGGGAAGGAGCGAAGAGCAGCTTCGAGCCGCACGGCTCATTATCACCTAACACAGGAGTGCTCAACCGGCGAAATACGGGCGTGGCCCTCCTGCGCGGCCGCCAGCCGGAGCTGGCGAGCGAGGCCGCTGTCGCGCGCAATCGCCTTCGGAAGGAGAGCGCGAGGTGAGGCGAGCCGCCAACTTGGTCGAAGGTTAACGAGCCAATGGATTCCTAGAAGGCGCAACGCTATGGAGTTTCACTCTCTGGGGAGCGCAAATGAGGGATGCGATCGACAAATAGGATTAACTCTAAGCCTAGATGGTTTTTGGGAGGTGCGTTTCAGAGTCCATTCGCTTCCTATCTGAAGAGCTGTTATCTAACGATCGTTGTTTTTGCCGTACATATATTCAAATAAAATCTGTGGGATAGTGAAATGTGTGTATAAACCTTTCATGTCTGTAAACAACATAAAAATTTACTTTTGTCATTTTATATTTTTAGAAATGGGCATTACCTTCTAAAATTTGGTAATCTCATTCAAGAATTTGGTACAGTCATTGAAGAATATGAAAATAATTTTTACTTGTACTACAATAAAAAAAGTGGACGGTGATCTTGTCCTTGGAGTGGCAAGCAAATTTTGGGTACAACCCATATCCTCTATTTTATGGCCAAATTTGATAATGCCATTTAGATACGAAGGGCAAAGAAAATGTAAAATTGTAACGATCCATGTTCATGTACGAATGTACTAATTTAGGAAATGTTACTGAAAATCATAAACACAACTCAACATCAGTTTATAATATAAAGTCAGGTTTCGAAAAGGCAATAAGCAAAGTTGAAATATTTGTTACATGTAATTTTGTAATAAATTCCACTTTTATAATTACTATAACTCGTAAACCATTATTGCCACTAAAGCATGAGGAAGTGTTTGTGTTGTATGATGTCAAAAACGTCTTATAGGAGATATTTTCATATTATTGCCAAAGTTAGGAATACATTGAGTTATAATAACGTCATTACAAATACGATATAATATTGTTATTCTCATGGTTCATTGTTACAAAAATAAGCAAAATTTGTCTGAGATCTTCCATCTCGTGCTGCACACAAGCATCACGATTCCCCTGAGTATTGTCAAACCTTTTGTCAAGTCCATCTGTTCCAAGGTATTTTAGAACATTTCCTGGTGTACATTTGCTTTCTCTCCAATTTCGTAAATTTGTTTAGTTTGATGTGTAATGAGCTTTTATGAGCAGGCTGAAATAATTTAATATCATGACTGGTATTTTATCTTGAAAGTCTACCATGTATAATTTATAAACCCTCCAACCGAACACTGCGACTAATTATAATTCTTCCTTGAAGCACTTTTCACGGATAAAAACTCTATATATTGTAATGCTATATTTTAACTCTCTTTTGCCACTGATCGCTAGGATATAATATTGTTAATGAAAACCTTAATATTGTAACTGTGTGTAACGGAAGAAAAATTCTTAGTACGAGTATATTTGGCTCGGAGTGTTCGCCTCATCTTGCTCTCAAAGTCAGTTGCTTTGGCCATTAATGCTATTAATTTTTCTTTCTCTTCTTACGAAGAAAGTCGTGAAAATAAAACTACCAAATGGTGCCAACTAGACTCAATATTTCCTACTATTTAGAGTTTTTCAAAAGGACGTCTGTGTCATCTTCAATTTGTAATCTCAAAATTTTTAGAGAAGAGAGCACATAATTTTAAAAAAGAAAGAGCAGGACACTTCACAAATCTGCACCCTGCATGACCCCATACTTATTGGCATTCAATCTGAACCACCAGATATATTTTAGTTTAAGTAGTACAATGCATTCAAGTAGCTCATCATATCCGAACGCTTAAATATTGTATTCATATAATATCTGTAATGCGGAGTTCACGGTAGAATTCCCACACATCCATGCCAGACAGCATACGCGAATGCCCACCGGATGCTCTTATAAAGCAAAACTCCACATAACTATTTATGACCATAACATTGACAGTTCGGTCGCCAAACATCGGAAAGATTTAGTAATGTCTATAGTTTATAATTAATCTGTAACATTGTAATTATCATTAAACTGAGATAGCCAAATGGAAAAATAGAAAATTCATGTGAAGATAAAATACAAGTATATGCTCTACCGTAATATCATTCTGCCGGGCCAGGTTTTGGGGTTAAGTATTATTGTGACTCTTTTATTGTCAGAATTATTGAATGCCTGTTAAAAATATTTAAACCAATAATAAAATATTTACTACTTTTATCGCGTTACGTATTACGCAAGTAGTAAGCAAAATTGTGGTTTTCACCAGAGAAACTCTTTAATGGCGTGCACTAGTAACTATAAACTGGATAAAACGTGTTCCTCTATGTAGAAAATTACTTTCCCAAACACTGGTGTAGTCAGAACCCATGTTTTTTTGTTTTTAATCCCTAAATATGGATTGACGGCAAAACGTCTATCAGTCCGACGTGTGTCGGTGGTCAACGCTAGCCTCTAAACCAGTCAGACGTTTTCTTTCAAAATTGTCTTTCTCGGATCAATCTACAGGAACTCGAGGCCCTGCGAGTTTGAAACGGATATTTGGATTTTTGGGAGTATATTACAAGAAATCTCAAAAACATTTTCACAATTTTCTCAAATATGGGTACATTTTTATTAAACTTTATCCTCGGACGTCCTAAAGGACGCTTGAAAAAATTACTGATTTTTAATCATTGCAAACGTGCAATGTCTTCGGCGTCTTCGTACAACCACAGTACTGAAGATATATATTATTTCCTTAATAAAATATGTTGTTCAAAGTTAGATTTTGAGTTAAGGTCATATACAGTTATTCCAAAAAATTAGTGGTGTTCGCGCAATTTAACATTAAATATAGGCAATTAAATTTTTTAGTTGTTTTTTTCAAAAACTGTTAAAATTTTTTCTTTAAATTTTCTTCTCACATGTATCAGAGAATGGTAAAAAATGGGGCTAGTCTAATTTCCGGTAAACTCCCTGTATTTTCGAAACCTGCTAAAATTTAAAATTGTAAATGTTGCGTATTGCAAATAGACATTTTTTCTTATATGAAATCTGGTCTAAAGAATACGATATATTTAAAAAAGTTGCAGGTTCCATTTTCGTTGAACTCTGATTTGTCGGAAATTGCGTAAGTTAGAAATTAGCTTGGGGAAATGTGAGTACGGCCTAGCGACTGCGAGATATGTCGGTAAACTCCATGGACCTGAAGAATCTCGCCATGCTAAAAAACGTCTTTGCTGGTTCGAAAGAGTTGCAGGTTCATGTAGAAGTATAATATTGTGAAACCATTTCAAATAATGCAAAAATGTATGTGCTGTTTTAGCAACACTAGTTCTACAGTTACATCTTAACTTGAACGAGTTGAACATGATATTTTCATCTCGAAATTCTGTCAGCAATCTCTTTGGCAAAATTTAGTTGAATGCAACTCGCCAAACACTAAGCAATTGTGAAGCATTGGTTGGGCGTGAGGGTATGGCCTAGACACAGCGAAGAGTGCGGGAAGATAACTACTACATAGCTAGATCGAATTAAACCACTGTCGGGAGAAGAATTCTAGTGGCCGGCTGCTCTGATCGGTAATTTTCCGTAGATACTACCGGCTTAGGTGGCTTAGAGCATCAATATGTGTCACTGCAGTGCCTCTGACCGGGAGGTCGTATGGTTCAAGTCCCGATGGTGGCAAGACCTTCGACACCAGCTACATAGCTAGGTGGAATTCAGCCATTTCTGGAGGAAAATTGCGACCGGCTGCGCTGATTGGTAGTTTTACAAGGTTCTCCTATCAATACCCTAACAAAAGGGCCACGGACCGCGCGCGATCTTTCGTTCCTCTCCCTGGTCGGGAGACCAGTCGGTAATTTAGAGCTTGACTCGGCTGAGGCGATGCTCCGCTGGTGGGAGAAATCTGCTTAGGGAAAATCCGCCAACGAGTAGACACTACTAACTTCCGTGATAAAACCATGCAGTATACTTACGGGAATAATGACCTTAGCCGTTGCCGCGCCCGGAAACAGTAATAAGTCAGTCAATCAATCCGGAGTTTCTCCTATCAATAGTTGGCGAATGTCGGATACGTTTTCTAATAAACGGGACAGAGACTGCGCGATCTTTCCTTCCTCTTCCTTGACCTATCATTTCCCCTTACTCACACTAACATGCAATACACTACCACACATGTCGGGAGAGCAGTCGCGAACATAGAGTTAGTCCCGGGGGGGGGCGTTGCCCCACTGAGGGAGATACCTAAGGGGAATCCCCAAGTTTACGTGTAGGTCAGTGCCGGCTCTCACCAGCTAGAGAGGGAAGATCACCACCACTTCACGGATAAAAATATTTACAACATTAATGGGACTGACGTTCACGTACCTGAAAATAATCAATCAATCGGAATCGGATGGCGAGGTATAGGTTCGGTGCTAACCGTTAAGGTTGTGTGGAATGGAGCGTCGACAGCGGAGCGGAGAGATGCATGCCGTGGCGGGTCGAGATCATAAATAACAGTTTTTCCATTTTACACTACTGATATAATAATTTTTCGTGTCTAATCGGTAATTGTAATAAATAACTTGGTAAAGCCAAGTTACTTCAGATAATTTTGTTGGTAAAATAATGAAAATTATATTTTTTTCGAGATGTTTCTTTATAAATTTTAAAGCAAATGTCGGAAGTGTCAGGTGTTTGCCTCATGAATGTCTCGTGAATATTTTTCCTCGGCCTTTTCCTAAACCGATCACAGGTCGAATTTTACAGCTCCATCTAGCTTTGAGACGTTTTACTGAAACCAGCCGCCAAGGGCAATAATGAAATGATGGGAGGGTAGTTAGAATGAATTAGTCATCGCTTTAGCGGCAGTCACTGCCTTCCTCATTACTCTCACATGATGCACACAGCGACGATGTACGCCCGAATCCACAGGGAATCCCGCATCCAGCGCAGCCTAGTTGGCATCGCAATCCAGCGCGCCACCTAGATCGCGAGCTAGCCGTAGAGACCGCAAATCCATCAGGCGGGTTCTATCAACGCCAGCCCCGAACAATATCCGAAAGCCAAGTAAGCTGCACGGGCTTCTGGCGGGTGTGTGCACACGAGGCGACGTCGTCGTATAAATAGCGCGACCCCATTCGCCCGCTCATTAAACGGTCGTCCGTTAGCAACGCGAGCGCGTATACGGTTAATACCGCGCGCGCCTGGGAAGTCAGCGCTCGCCTCTTTTTCTTCCCGGGCCGCGCCTTGTCGTGCGTCTAATGCCGGCACTCGCTTCGCGCCGAACGGCCCCTCGTTAAAGGGACTGCACCCGCTCCGGGCCTTCCATACTTTCTAATAGGGCGGCCGTTACGCGCGCGTCGTAACTCAGCGCCCGCCGCACGCCTCACACCTCACGCCTCACGCCCCACGCCTCACGCCCCACGCCCCACGCCCCACCCGCCCCACGCCCCACGCCCCACGCCCCACGCCCCACGCCCCCACCGCCCCCACGCCCCACGCCCCACGCCCCCCCACGCCCCACGCCCCGCTCGGCGGCGCCTTCAAATGGAAATAGGTCAGAGAAGGGTGTATGAGAACTCCCATGCCTCTGGCTTGCAATAATAATAATAATAATAGTTATTATTATTATTATTATAATTATTATTATTATCATTATTATTTGGAACAGCCCACATTTTGCGTAAAGTATTGTAGAGGCACTGATAGTCACCGGATCTGCTCCTTAGGTAGCTGGTTGCAACCTGGAGTAGATTTCATATTCAGCCGACTGATAACATCTTTAGTCGTGATGTAATGGATAATAATAATAATAATAATAATAATAATAATAATAATATTAATAACATTGATGGTAATAATGCTAATTAAAAAATTCTGGCAAGAAGTCAGGTATAGTCCGTCTCCTGAAAAATGCTGAAATCGTAGAGTAAACATCATAGAGCGGCCCAGTATAAAACATTGTGTGCACCAAATTCAAACCAGTCATATTGGATATTTGTCACACCGTTCGCCAACTTTTTTGAAGCACTGCAAAGCACACTTAAATGTCGGCTTGAGAAGCAAACTTCGTCTCTATCTTAAGCTGGGTCTGTTGACAACGGACATCAGAGCATTTATCTTCTTAAATTAGCTGTTAAAAATAAAAATGTTGTGAGGATATTAGCATTTTGTGATATCAGACAAAATCTACCATCTCTCTCTCTCTCTCTCTCTCTCTCTCTCTCTTTCCCTCCCTTTCTTTTTCTTTCACGCTCTTTTTCGCTCTTACGCTCCCTTTCTCTCACCTCCCCTTTTCTCTCTCACTTTCCCTTTCTCTCTTACCTCCCTTTCTCTTTCTCTCTCTCTCCTTCCTTCTCTCTCTCCTTCCGTCTCTCTCTCCTTCCCTCCCTCTCTCTCCCTCTCTCTCCTTCTCTCTACGTGAGAATAATCTTGAGTGCCTATTCTGTTCTAATATGTGGGGACGCAAGCAGGTAATACCCATATAAATGATCTAAATGCATGACTTAATAACACCACTTTAATTTAGATAAATTGAAAAAGAGATGAATTTAACATTTCACATAGCCTTACGGTCGATTTGCATTCTATTATATAAATAAAAATATGTATTTCTTTAGACCTTTTCTCAGTCTGAATATATCTAAATGATTATTTTTCAGTAGACATGATCACCTTTTTGTGGTGCAAGTGATCTCACATCAATTAGCATGATACAAGTAGATGTTAATGTTTGTCACTGGACCCTTTTTGTTCGAGCAATCCTCTGATGCTTCTTCGCACAAAAGGCAGGCAGTGTGAAGACGTTGGTTGTGGCTTCAGGCGGATTTTGCACACAATATACAACCAGTACCGTCTTTTGTGGGAGCAATTATCAGTTCTTTAGCAGTAAGAGCGAATCGAGTTCCAGCGAGAACGTCCGTTGAGCTAGCAGACGCTGAGCTAGCTTGTTTTATATATTTCGGAACCGTAAAAGGCACACTATTCTGTACATAAAGAAAATGTTTTTAGTTTAATTCGTTTTGCCAGCTTAACATGAAGCCAACAAAGCCATTATTTTTTGGAAATACCATTGAAGCAAAGAATTTTGATATTTGAAAAGCACAAAAATTGCACAAATTTTGGTTGTAGAGAAATTTTTTTTAATGGCTTTGCCAGATTAACAGACGTCCAGCGAGGCTCGATGAAGTGCTTCGCGTCCTGATGGAGCGGCGGATTCTCACAAACAAGGATGGTTTGGCAAAAGGCCAATGTTGTTGAAATAAATAGTGCAAATTTCGACAAAAAACGACAAAAATGTAATAAGTTCGCAGGCGTACGAATGGGCGCATATAAGCGAGACTCGTACAGAAGAACATAAGTCACTCCTCCGTGAATACTATCATATGAGTCGTTTGTGGCAGCTCTCGCGTTACCCAACAAAGCTTCGAACCCCACACTGCACAATGTCGTTGTCTGATTCAAATGGGGCACACCAGGGTAGTTGGCTCAGGGCATAAACTGATATCACTGCAGTGCGTATGACACAGCTTCTAAAGGAATATATTTGAATCCTTATGAGTGGCTCTCGCTTTTATCTATAATTACTTCCATAAGAATATTTCAAAACGTTGAGTCATGTCTTGCAATTATAAATATAAAAACATAAAAGAAAAACTGAAAAGGCAATAAACCCACGTTTTCATTACATGTGTGGACGGGGGTGTCATTCTCCTCCCATTTTTCTTAAATTCACAATTTGCGTTTTAATTTCAAATGTCTTGTATCATTAGAAAAATTTGAATATTACATATATTATAATAGTTTAATTACCTTCTTTCTGGAACTGGAGATTTTAATTGCAGATTCATTTCCTTGACGCCATGTAACGGTTTTTATTTCAAGTCTCATTTCAGTTGTTTCGGTGCCTCAAAACAGGCTCTTAGTAACACACAGGAAACTTAATTTCGCCAGTTGCTCGCGCGAGAGTTTTGAATGGCGTGAGGCGATAAGTAGAGATGTGACCCGTTTTGCACTCTAAATCAAGACGGGATGTCATAGCATTCACTATAGAAAACATTAACATTATGTTTATTAAACAGTTCTTAAATGCATATTTTATTTTCTTACAGCTGAAATGTTGACGGTAGTGTGAAGTAATTTTGTGAAATTCATTCTGAAAACATGGGAAATTAGATACAGTGAAACAGCATAGTTGAGTTAAAAAATGTATCAAAAACACCAATTAGTAGAAACATTTGTTACATAGTACTATCAAATTAACGTATTTATTGTCCTTATTAATTTCAAATGAATTTTGTTCCTTAATAAAGAAAAGATAAATTATTATAAATTTTGTCATTTGCATTAATTAAAAAATAATGCAAATTATACGATATATTATACTTTCATAATTACGATATATTATACTTCATAATCGGCATTACTGTTATAAGTTTTATACGCTCTCTCAAAGAAAGATTTTCAGCGCGCCACTTGAGAACTAAATAAGTTATGATCGATTTTCGGTATCAAGGAACCACAAAACATGGATTCAGGCTACACAACGTGTTAGAGGAATTTTTTTCTTAATTTAGCAACTGGTTGTATCCACTTTCTCTTTACAGGGTCCTATAATAAGAGTTTTTACAGGGTCCTATAATAAGTGTGTTTAATTTCTTGAAATCTGCACATACTTTTGGAATGCGATCATGGAGGAATTTACTTAAAAACTTCCTCGGGATGTAAACACCAAACTTGAATACTCTTTAACTATATTTACAGTTTTCCTTCCTAGTAAATTAATAAATTATGATCACTCGACACTTAGGAGGAGGCTACGTAATTGTTTGTGGAAAAGAAATACTTTTGCTTAAAAATCGTACGTTACCTCCTCTAAAGTCTATTTGATTATTCTTGAAATTATAAATTTATTATAAGGAATAGGTTAACATCTGTGGTCTCGTTATAGTTGTAAAAGTATTTTGACCTATTTTTGAAATATAGTCGCTACAATACTATTGCCGTCCCAAGGTCGAAACTTAAAAGGTAAATAAGTTATTTGAAAAAATGGTATTGTAGTATTTGTTTCTGAAAAAAGATCGAAATACCTTTACAATAATGTATTGTTATCATTATTACTATTATTATTTATAGAGATTACATTTAGCCACAATGAAAGAAACATGTTTGCTTCCCACTAAACATGATTGCGTTTGGATAATTTCATGCGTTAACACTCGATGGCACGTTCACGCCGTTATTAATACGAAATGAAATTATGCGATTTCCACAGTGAATTTCCGTGTGCTTCGCGAAATCGGCGCCAATCGGCGCACCGATTAGCTTTTGTTGTGCTCACCGTCATTACCAAAAGGGCGCGAAGCCACTGCTACCAACCAAACCTAGAGTGCGGCCGTATGCAAATCATCAATTTCTCATTAATCCTTCACGTTTTCATAAGTAAGAACCATTATATGTTGTTCCTTCCTTCTTTAAATGATACTACAATTAATTTGAACGAAATAGTATATCGTAAACTTCATGAAATTAAATATCGGCAATTGGCAACATGCTTTAGTATTAGCCAATGAAATGTCTTAATTTACTTGCAAATTATAATAAAATAGGAAGATTTTGATTATATTCTTAAATAATTTAAAACATTGTTTATACTTAAAGTCATACTTAATGATAATAGAATTACAAAAATAATTTTAGTGGTTTCCGGTGGGTAGATGATAGATAGATTTATTAGTTCGCTTTGAGCTAATGCTCGGTGGCAAACATGACAACAATTAGAATTAGAACAATAACAACCATTAACAATTATAATTACCATTAGTAATAGAGGATGATATTCTAGTTATAATTAATTTCTGATTATCTCTAAATTGACTTCTAGTTTCACTAACACTTCACTTCACTACACTACACTGCACTCCCCTTCTCTACACTACACTCCCTTCCCTTTCACTACACTACACTACACTTCACTGTATAACGGACATGACAATAATAATAAAATAACAAAAGCTCTATGTGCAATAATAATAATAACTTAAGAATTACACCAAAGCTAAAGCAGTGTTAATAATGATGATATTTATATCAGTAATAATAATAACGTAATAATAATAATAATAAAGTTAATTGTCTCAGTATTGATAGAGATCTAAGTAGAATTTAGTATATTTTTAAATTTGCCTACATTAGAAGGAAGAGCCTCTAGTGCTTTTGCAGGTAGTTTGTTCCAATCTACTATAGTGCGATTCAGAAAGGAGGAACTTGCCTACAGGAAGTAAAGAGGAAGACCTAAACACAGCTGGTTGAGTGAAATTGAAGGAATTTTGAAAGACAAGAACTTGACAGACAAGGATTGTGAAGATCGGGACAAATGGAGAAACAAAATTAAAATTATGTAATTTATTAGAATTGAAGGTAACAGAAAGTTGTTTTCTATAACAATGTAAAACTGTGAAATAAAAGTCATACTTACTTTTTCAAGACCACTTTAACAATTGGATTAGATTGTTACCAGAAGCTGTTGTTTTCGAGTTTTCTGGCAACCAAAATTCAAATCATATTTTTATAAATTGTGTGTATATATATATAATCCAGTAAAGTAATAAGATTAATCCAGTAAAAAATTAATGTTATGGCACAATTCTTGATAATTAACGTGAGTCTTCCGAGTTCAGTTTTGCACGCTCCTTGTGTGAAAATTCATAAGCCTTTAACGACTGTTGTTTCACTTTGCTGTGGTTCTTTGACTTGAGCGCAAAGACAGTTGTGTAAAGCAGCATCGCAACGTGAATGCTTAAATCTACCGACACCAACAACATAAAAGACCTTTTTCTGCTCATCAGACGGAACTACAGTGTGACGTCAACTGGGAACCGACATCATCTACTCACATCAAGAAACCTCAGCAATGAGCTCCTTCCTTTGCTCTTCTTTTGTGTGTTATCTCCTCCTTATTTCTGCTGCGTTTTGCAAGGAGTCTGCTCTCCTCTGCAGGTAAACGGCGACACCAAACCAGGTTGTTGCCCGATCCTTTTCTCAAAATATCGATTATTCTTGTCGTAAGATCTCCACTAATTTTCTCACTTCCCACACACTTTTAGTGCTCCACATCGAGAAGTGGTGTAAAGATAAGCATACAGAACTGTTAGTATATTTAGGGATCTCTAAAAAACGTTTGGTTTATTTTCTTGGTTTTGTAGTCAAGCTATTCATTTATTACATATGTGTATTTTTACAATACTAGCTTCCGTTTATACATTTTAATCAAAATCAATAGCAGTCCTTGCCTATAATTTTATTACAACCACACAATTTTGAGATGCTTTAAAACCAATTTATTTCATATTAATTAAATCTATCTATTCAGTAATGTAATTTCTTATCCACTGTTTGACGACATGAATTCATGTACGTACAGTTTTTACCATTTTCGACGTACCAAATAAAATAATTAGAATGTATGTTTCCATTTCAAATGTTTTAAAATAATAAAAGACTGCAGAAAACGCTTTCGAAACAATTTAGTTGTCTATTTGGAAATACTGTTCTAAATACTCAAACAATATGGCAGCAAAAAACGTCCTTAAGCCTCAATTTCTACCGCAATTTGTTTATTTAAAACATTATTTATTCGAGAAAAATCACAATCATAACGAAATGGTGTGCTCTTTAATACTTATATTCATGATTACTTTTTACGTAGGTTTTGTTTCTACGAATAAAACTAATAAGACACCAAGATACGGAAGTGCTTAGACGCTCGGATTAATATTGCTTAACCCCATCGAAAATATGCATTTTTTAAAAAATTTTAAATGCAATGATTTTTTACAAATTGTGCCTAGCCTTGCCTACCAATTCAACTCCCAGCGATAGCCTGCTTTGAAGTATGAGCACCAAGCATCCCCCCCCCCATAGTCTGAATCTCTCTTCTTTAATCGGCTGAACGCATCCAGAGAAGTTTTCCAGGGCGCTGTGTGCGGAGGAAGATTAAAGCTGCCGGCTCGCTGCTTGTCGCTCTAGTTCGGAACCATTTGAGAGCGTCCGCTTGCCGAAGTGGGTCTTTCAGGCGCTTCGTCGCGCTCTCGTGCGCCCTATCCCTCTTTCGCGGCGGTTATTGGATGTCGAAGTCTCGCCTCTGACGGCCTCGCGCGGTCACGGTCGCTAAAGCCTCACACGAGCGCTTTCATTACGCTAACATTACGTGAAGTCACCCCCACTGTCCTGATATTGTAGTTATATTCTTACTGTTATTACTATTGTCATTATTATACTGTAGGATGCCATTTAAGAGAAAATGAATGAGTAGAAAAGAATACAGAATAACGAGAACTTGATTAGTTATATGTATATCGATTATATTATGCGAGTACGTTTTTTACTGTAATGAGAGACATTTTACAGCCTCTTTACCAAAACATATGTCACTCAACAAGAGTCAATCTGGTAATTTTAAATCACCGAAAAACCCTATTTCTAATTCATAATCTACGATACGATTTGCGATACCATTTGCACAGTTTTATTATTTGTACCTTTCAAGTCCGCATAGGAATGAACAACTATGAAATACAGTTTGATATTGAGCAACATTATCCAGTATCTTGTATGAATGAGCATGTATCAATGTATGACGAGCATTTAGGTCCTGTTAACAAGTGAATTTTAACCCATTTATTAAGATGACACACTCACTTGTTTTCAGATGAGTAAAACAAATAACTTCAGCTGGAAACATTTTCTTGCAAAAACTGAACTTTTACGGGTTTTCGTGGTCATGTACGTCTTAAAATATTTTATTTGTATTATTTAAATAAATTATTGTAAAACGAATAAATATTTTCCCCACCTCATTTATTTTTTATTTTTAAGTTCAAAAAATTATCGCATTTCGAGTACATACAGGTTTCACTCTTTTTCTGCCCCGTTTGTCAGTTCGCAATTTTTATGACTGTAATATCCCAAATGTTGGCGATCCAATTACACAGTTAAAAGTTGATGAATCGCTGTGCAAAGTTCCTAAATTGAGTAATTACTTTCTCTTCCCACGACACATTTTCCACCCCGTTCCCCACGCTCACCTACGCCGCCCGCGCGTGTCTGCGCCCGCTCCGAAGCTCGAGCCCCGAGCGGCAACGGGGCGGTGAGGCCGGCGCCGCGCCCGCCGCGCCTGGCGGTTGCTTCGCCGCACAGCCACGAATAATTGGCTCAGAGGCCACCCCCGCTCCCGGGCGCAGCTCACGCCCACCCCTCCACCCTTCACCCCCCGCCTCCCTCTTCCTCGCTGCTCCTCCGCTCCGCCGCGACCGTCCCCGCAACGTCGCCCCGCCCCCATCACTGCCGCTTCCGCTTCCGCCGACCCTCCCCTCCCCCTCCGGCGCCCGCTACTAGTCTCCCTAATTAGCTTCTAAACGTTATCGACTCCATGCTCATTACCTCTCTCTGAGCTATGGGAATTTTCATAAATTGGCTTGAGTTCCCTGTAATTCCCGAATGCAGATATTTGCGTCGGAGATGTGACTTTACGACTACCACTTCTCCCCGGTGAAAAACGAAGATCAAGGCGTTCTAAAAAGAAAATCCGAATTACCTTGTTAAGGTGTTCCACGAACGCGTCGTGTATTCGGTGAGGCACCACCAGAAGTGTTCTTGTGACGATGAAAATTTCTCTGGAGCATCTTATTACGTGGGAGAGCAGAACGACCAAGGAAATTATTACTTTCCGAGAAAGACGATATAACCGTCCTTGTACAGAAGAAGCATGATCCATGACGTGTGCTGTAGTAAAGCAATGCGCAATTTCGTTTTCACACTAACACTTGCCCTTCTTGGGGGCAAAGTTTGAATGCAATTATTCGTATGGCCTGTAACGAAAAATAGCATTTGATGCATAAAACAGACAGAGCGTCATAATACCTAATAACGGATTTGCATCGAATAAGTAACGTTATTAATATAAGTTAATCTACTAACATAAAGTTACTAATACAGAATTAAAGTCACTTTCTTCTTTAGGCTTTGTATATCTAATTGAAAACATATTTTTTGTTGCAACGCAGATATTAATTATTTAATCTTAATCGTGACACATTTATGTAATTCATAATTTTAAATAGCGGCTACAATTTTGTGAAGTAAAAAAAGTCAACTTAACGAAAATTATCTGTACCCTACAAGTTGTCTCTGGCATTCAGCCGGCAATAAAAATTAATTTCCTGACTGTGAAACAATTAAATTGTAAACGTATATTTTTCCAATTTTTCTATTGTATAATATAATGCATGATAATTGATTTCAAAACAATTCTTATAAATCTTTATGTTTGAAGATTAACATTTCAATCTATCTTTTTGTCCATGTGATCTCGAAAGCACCAAAGAAATTTCTTTTTTTATACGAGCCTTATGGAAATTATACTATTGCAATATTAATAGTACTTCTTGCAGATATTAGTGTATTACTTTTGCATGGCATGTCAAAATTGATCAAGTAGGAAATTTACGGTTAAAACTAATTTGCAAACCTTCACCGCTTTCTTTATCACCCTATAAATGTTAGGTAAAGTTAGTTTTTACAGTACATTTTTTTAATGTACTCACTTCCTCTAGGTTTCCGATCCAACAGTTTCTGTTTATTGTGCAATTTCAACGCCGTGAAGAGGATACAAATTGTACAAAAGTTTTCATTGAGTGTTTCCTTTTGACAAAACTTTCGGAACAAATTTGAGAATTCATAAAGAAGGTACTCTCGACTGTGGCAGTTGAGCTGGCACTCTGAAATTGACAGGTCTTCCAAATAAAAAGAAGTGGCTCTTTTAAAAATGAAATTACACACTTCATAATATTTATTCATTGTTTTAAAATTTTATTTTATAAGAATGGTATGAATTCTCTTCAGGCACATAACTTCTCCTTCAGACTTTTTTTGATGATTATGTTTTAAAGTGGATCCATGCTTAAATTTTAGTTACTTAAAGTTTGAATTTTCTGTTATTGTGTGCACGTGAAAGTAAATAATATTTATATTAATTACATATTGTGGTGTTTTAATGTAGCTGTATGGATATTTTATTTGCTGAATTGTAGTAAAGAATGCTGATGGGAGTGGTTATTTCTATTTCATTTCCTTCTCATTTCCAAAACTCCTATGTTAAATATTGTATGCAAACTAATCACCCTGAAAGCTACATTTTACCAGCGAAATAAACCCTTCTAAACCATAATTTTCATACCGCAATTAATAATCATAATAATAATAATAATAATAATAATATCAATTTAGGACCTTAAAGCGCTAATAAATTAGAGTCATAGGCTGTTAAGTTGTTATTTTAAAACGTCGTGAGTACTTAACGCTCCATTCCTTCAAGTTCTTATGAGTTTGAAGGAAGCAAACGTCAAGGCCAAGATGTGGATGTCACACTGAGTAATTGAAAATTACTGAGTTGATTAAATTCAGTTAAGGAATTGAATTCGTTGAACGTATGTTTAAGGTAGGGCTTTCCAACTGGCGGCCCGCAGGATCTCTTCGTGCGGCCCCCGACTACTTTGAAAAATTTTACTCTACCAAGCAAAACGTTTTTTATTGTTATGTATTTTTATAATTACATAACTATGATAATAAATATGAAATCACCCTTAACATTAGTGGTCTACTGAAAATTTTATATTGCAGAGATAGCTGATAGACTATACATTGTACTATAATGCTTTGTATTGGTCATCAAATCGTTTGCGCTTGCATCTTAAATTACGGTGCGGCCCGCGGCTTAACTATAATTTGATATGTGACCCATAAGCTCTTCTAAGTTGGACATCCCTCGTTTAATGATTTTGTGTGAAATCGTTCTTTCTCAACAACTAATACTATCTATGATTAGAACAGCATTTAAGTAGCAAAGAACAGTAATCTCTTGGCTTCAGGAGAAAACTGATGTAGTTACTCATAAACCCTTCTTCCTCTATGATAGTGTACCACACATGAGCAAAAGTAGTCTAGGAACAGGGTAGGAATAATCTGCTACTCCAGCTAACGGGTGAAGTGAACAGTCTCCAAGGACTGATTGCACAACGCTCCTCACTTCGTCTTCTAGATTAGAGTTTCGTGGTCACATCTACCTCGGCTGTGCCTCCACGAACAAGGCAAACGCTCGAGGTCCCTCTCCTCCATCCTCCCCTTTCCCCCCCACCTCCCACTCCCCCTACTCCCCCTCCTCGAGGGCGGTCGACGTTTGGCGATGCAGTGCCGCTGCACGAGTTGCTCAGGAGAGGCACCTAATCTCGTTTGCGGTGCTGGGCAAGCGGTTGTCAGAAACAAGAGCATTTGGCACGGTGGGGTTTGTCCGGCTGCTCGGCCACTCGCTCGTGCGCCCCGCCGCCGCTCGCTTGCGCCTCTCCCGCCCCCTCGCCAACTCTCGCTTCCCCTGCGCGCCCCTGCACCCACTCCTCGCCGGGGATAATCTCATTATAGACATAATGCATTACGGACCGTAGCAGTGCATAAATGTTGTGTGGAGAGGGGCACCTGCTGTCACCCCACAGAGCGATTCCGCCCCTCGCAAATGCCTCCCGCGCCTCCCGCAAACGCCGTCCCTGCTTCCACCACCACCGCCGTCATCCCCGCTGCCATCCCCGTCATTGTTCCCATCATGGCCCCCTCTGCCGTCCCCGTTGCCATCCCCATCATTGTTTCAATCATGGTCTCTGTCGTCCCCGCCGCCACCCCATCGTTGTTCCCATTACGGTCCCCTCTGCCGTCCCCGCTGCCGTTCCCCCGCCGTGCCCACCGAATACCCGCCCCACCGCCGTCCCCACGGCAGTACCCCGCCGCCGTCCCGCCTTTTGCAATTTCCACCGTCATCTCTACTGCCGTTCCACAACATCCCTGGATACCTTTCGCACATATCTTTTCCTTTTCTCTCTACTATCCTCGTTGCCTCAGCTGACATCTCCGTTACCATCCACTGTCCTACCATCATATCTCTCGTCCTTTCTGTCAACCCCGCTGTGGCTTGTTTATCGCAATTCGTTATCCTCATTGTCGTTTCCATTACAGCCCGTTGCCACCTCGTTGTCACCTCGCTGCCTCCACACAATCACCCCTGTTTCGGACACTCTCCCTCCGCGCTTGTGCCATGCCCTTTCCTCTGCAACATATTCCCAATTCATTTACCGACATCGCTGTGTTCTCCATTATCTCATCTGTTTTCACTTCGTTATTGCCTAGCGCTCGCTCTGCTGGGGTGTGACCACCAGTATCAACCGCCAGCTGGGATGGCTTAGAAGCAGTGTTGCCATCGCCCCTGCAGAATCGCTGACCAAGAAGTCATGGCTTCAAATCTCAATGGTGGTAGATTTTCGATACAGCTAAGTCGAATTTAGCCACTGTCTGGAGAAGACTTTTAGCGACAGACTATGCAGATCTGTGATTTTCTGTGGTTTCTCCGATCAATACCAGGAGAATGCTGGGGCAGTACCCTAACAAACGGGTAACGGACCACACGCGAGATTCCCTACCTCATCTTTGTCCTATTCTCTCACACAGACACACACTACACTACACCCATGTTGGAAAAACCAGTCAGAAATTTAGGTTACCCTGCTTGGGGGCGTTGATTCGTTACCTGGAGGGTGAAAATACTAAGCTGGCGTGTAGGTCCGACACCGGATCGCACGTTTCAGCGGGGGAAGGAACATCACCACCTCTGGGGATTAAACATCAACTTACGGGTCCAATGAAAATTTTAAATAAATCACTCAACCAACTCGCTGCTGCCTCCGCCTCCGCCGTTTCATCTCCGTCTCCACGCTCGTGTCCACCCCGCCGCCGCCGTCCCCGCCAGCCCCGCGGCCGCGCCGGCCCGCTGCTCTCATTATGTTACGAGTGCCCCGAGCAAAAGTGCTGCGCGAACCAGCGGGCGCTGCGCCGATCATTGCTCACGGGCTTTTTGCGTTGTGTCGGCCGCCGGAGGTGGATTTGGAAAGCGAAATTCCTGCTTGTTTTGCGCGCGGTTGGCGCTCTGGCGGAGCTGCGGCCGAACGACGGAAACACGGGTAATGGAGATGAAAATTAGAGAGGACCGTTGCGCGGGAATTGTTTGCGTCTAGGCGCCTATTAACCTTCTGTATACGTTCCCAAAACACGCCCCATGCGCGTGAGTAAACTCGCATAGCTTACCTAGTTCTCTACACGTGCTTTCTTGATTAATTTTCCCATGTGTCTTGACAATCAATTGTCCTTTATTCTTCATTTTCATACTCTCATGTAACATTCATTTCGAGTTCTGAGTAAGGCGTAGAGCACTTGATTTATTTCGAATGTTTCATTTTTTGTTGACGCATTACAGTGGAACTGTTAATGTGGCATATAGGAAACGTCCATCCGTACGAACTAATATGTAGCAATTGATGAATGTGTTAAGGTTTAACCTCTGTAAATATGGATTCCATATTTTATTTGGACTTCATTCAAAATTCCTACAAATCTGACAAAACCGTGGAAGTTATAAATTAGAACGGTGGCGTGTTATAGTTTACATTACTGTCGAAATTCTCAGAATTTCATACAAGGTCCGTTTAAAAAACAGTGCTTTCTCTCACTCTCTTGCTTAATATGTGCTTGCTTAATTTGCTTAATATGTGGTAAATTAGTTCCTAAAACACGTTTTGAAGTCCAAATACAAGTTTTATGAGTCATTGGTACGGAAAAATTATTTGAAGCAAAACGTCTGCCTATTATTTGAAGCAAAACGTCTGTTAGTCCATATCCAGTTCCCTCTGACGGTGAACAACGCTAGCGGCTAAGTCCTAAGCAGAATTTTCACCAAAATTGATATTCCCAGATCGGTCTGGCTGATATTTTGGCCCTTGAATTTCAAACGGATATTTTGATTTTTGGGGGTACTTTATATAAAGCCTCAAGATCATTTTCAAAATTTTCGAAAAATGGCTCCAATTTTTTTTCAAATAAAGTAAAGTGCACTTATAAAATGCTGCAAGTCCGATTTTCGTTCAGTTCTGTAATTTTTTAACAATTGCAAATATTCTTTTTTTCGGTATCTTCCTACAAATACAATATTAAAGATGACATATTTTAATCAAATCAGTTTTTCAAAAATAGATCTTTAAATTAGATTACGTACAAATAAATTAGATTAGATTAAATTAAATTAAATTAGATTACGTACAATCTTTAAATTAGATTACTACAAATTAGATTACGTACTTCAAATATGAGTAGTTTTCGAGCAATGTTGCATGAATTAGACTTTGATACAGCAATTTCGAAAAGATGATTGCCTCAACAATAGTTATTAGTATTTTCTTCAATTTTTTCGGAGCAATACTCTTATAAATACGATTCATACCCGATTTTTATTTATCACTCTGCAGTTTTAAAAGATGCAAAAGTTTATTTTTTTGCGGTTTCGACCTACAACTGCATTATTCATGAATGATTTGATTCTTAAAAAATTAGTTCTTTTAAAATACATCATTAAACAATATCACGTATCTTTTAAAAATATGAGTAGTTTTCACGTAATTTTGAGTTAAATAGTTGCAACTTTCAAGAATTCTACAAATTGTTCTTACTTTTTTACTATGATTTTCCTTTGTAATCTTATCTGGGATTTTCTTTGAAATCACAAAATTTTCGAAAATTCCATATGTTCAACTTTCTTATTTAAAGCATTGGGAACGTATTAGCATTGTAATTATAGTAATTATTATGCTAACTACTTACTAAACCAAATTAAGCGAGTTCGAATCCCAGCAAGGTCAATATTTCTGGTGGTTGGAAACACTTTTGCAAGTTCAAGCAGTATTGTAATATTCTGTAATCGTTACAAATAATCTGAATATGTACGTGTTGTTGTAGCACCACTAGTTTATTTTAATAATCTCTCTGATTATATACAATTATAAATTTCTTGTTATAGATAGCCATTAATATTCTCTAATTCTTTGAACGCATAGCTTTCGGCACTGAGTGGAATCGATGGCCTTATTCACGATTTATATCACAGTACCTTACCTAGCGTTGTAAAGTGTGTGCACCACTGGATGTGCCACCATTCCACTAAAAAATGTCCAAGGGATTTGTGGACTCGTGCCATCTGGCTAGTTTCCTATACGCCGTGAAATTTGTAGAGACTGTGTCATAGGTGCCATCACATATCACAGTCCTTTTCATCCACTTGGCGAATTTTGTAGAATTGCATTTGCCTGGAATCAGCTGAATGTTCCTCGAACGGATTATAGGAAACCTAGGCTCAAATACACTGCATTATGTTGCATGACATCTCGTAGGAATGAATGTACACAAAACCTGTAGGGTTCTTCAAATTGTCCCCAACATTCGACGTGAAGGCCATCTCTCATTGTATGTTCAGACATAGAAACAGGTACACCTTGTTGGACATAAATGCATTTCATGTAATTATAATATGACTTCTAACACCACTCTGCTTATTGATACTTTATTCCAGGGACGCATTAATTCTATACATTTTCTTTAAACATCATTCATGCCAGTGTAAGGACCCTGAAAGATATCCCGAAATATCGAGAAGTCAGGTGAAGTATTGTAATTCGTTTTGTGATAACAGAGGTGATTTTAAAATATTTTCCCACCAATATCTCACGAATCCGTATGGCTGAATGTCTGTTAACAACTGCTGCCCTCAATTTGGATTTGCGGTCGGAAATTGTGCAAGGTATTCATAGTTTATGTTAAGACATTCTAAACTATATTAAGATATTCATAGTTTTAGGTAGTTCAAACTCTAAACTATGTTAAGATATTCATAGTTTGTGTTAAGTTTCTTCAAAACTGACGTGCCATCGTCGATAAGCTGATGAATCTGTCGATAGGATTCTGAAGTGTCCAACAAATTCGAAAATGAAATTATCGAACTTGTCTAAACTACCATAGTATTCAAACTATGGCCATCATTGTCAATTTTCCATTGAGAGTTTTGCTGATTTATTGGCACAATGAAAAATCTTAAATGAAACTGAGTGTTCACGAAACTGTACTGCGCAATGACGACATATGGGAAAACGATTTCAGATTATTCTCAAATAATTTTACTAATAGAGGAACGTTCCCAAACCAGGCTCGGTTCTTAATGCAAGCCTATTGATTTACGATTCTGTAGAATGCTGTTGCCTACTAAAATAGTTGTCTTTGCAAGACAGCAGCTCAGTCAAACGGTAGTGTCTTCATCTTCACTTGTTGCTGGACAGTCGGTCATTAGTGCAAACAGTGAGAAACAAAGATTTTTCACTGTTATTTCATTTTCGAAGTGCTTATTCTCAGTTGCCTGATTTCGTTACTTTGCCAGTAAGTCGTCTAACCATTACACTATTTTGATGGGAACATAACAGGCTATTGATGTAGGGTAACGTAATTTATTTTACTTGCCTTGTAAAACTTTCATTGACATTTGGAATATAAACACGCTGATGCCTAACCTGAGCCCCCAAAATGTTCCTGACATGCTCTCCCAAGTTTTAGCCTTTTAAAATAAAAATGATTAAGGCATTTGGCACTTCTTATTCTTTAGGAGTCCAATAAAAAGTAAGAGTGTACTCTGAAGCCTATCAGTTCGAGAGGGAAGGAAGAAGAAAGATGTTAAGAGACAATTTCAAAATTTATTACCAGAAAAGTCGAAGAGAGAGACTTAAGAAAATTTGAAGGAATTTCCACCGCCAGCAAGGAATCGAACATGTCTTGGCTCTTCCGAATTGGAAGTTCTACCAGGGATATCTTCCTTCCCAGATGAAGATAATGCAGAGTGTATATTTTGCAGTGTGAAATTTTAGGAAGGCTGTAGGAAAACTATGGGTAATGTGCCTAATGTGTTCACTTTGGGTCCATATAGAATGTGCGGGGGCGGAAGAAGATGCTTACATATGTGATTTTTTGTCGCACTTGACTATATAGACTATGTACAAGAAATATTAGGCAATTTCTTATGTAGATGTTAAATTTGAATTTTTGTAAAATTATAAAGTGTTCAATCTATTTGAAATTTTTCCATTTATTTTACCCATTACTTAAAACGTTTGCGGGGGTGGTCACATTAGGAAACTTATTTAAAAATCTACAAAATGTAATGTTTACTAAAACAATATTTTATTTTTAAACTTCTTGGACAATAATTTTAATTAACATATAACATTTGTAGAACTAAGTAAGGTATGCATTGCAATTTTGATTAAAGCATTAGATTTAAACATATTCTTAGACAAAATGCGGGTCTGGGTTATAAAATATATGTATAGGTTATGTGTCATTTTCACCATCTACATAATCTCCAAAACGTATTCACTGTATTCTATATAACATCGATATAATTATTTATTAATGAAGAATAAAACATTAAACTTCAAGCTACGAGATTTACAGGAAACATTATAGCATGGAATGAACATCATCCTGCCTGAGAACATTGTTCAAAGTAATATCATTTTTTCAAGTATGGTGCCACGTAGGGCATTATTAGTAAATTTTGATTGATGTTTTCCGGGCGCATTAACTACTTAGGTCATTAGTCCCGTAGGTAGTGCGTGTTTTTCTCGGGAGGAGGCGATGATCTTTTCCCCGCTGAATGGCGAGATCTGGCGCCGACCTACCGTCGACTAGCGGGTTTTTCCTCAACCACGTATCTCCCACCAGTGGGGCACAAGAATTTGAGTGTGATACTACGAAAAAACGAACTATAATATAATGAACTTTATAACTAAATATTGTAATTTTCAATCAATTGTTTATCTTGAGCAACAGGATCAATGCACGAGTTTCTTTACATCAGATTAGTAATGAAATTAAATTTTTTATACAGATCAATAACATCACAAAGATAATGTACAGATTTTTTGAACAGACATTTTATTGTTCGATTTAAATATAGTGATTTGTGAGTGATCCTGAGAGGGTAGCGGTTATCCAATCAGTAACTTCTTTACGACTTTTATTTTTGGTATTGAAGCTCTCTATTGAATAACCGTGTCAGACTTGATGTCACACTTACACGAGGTTGCTTTAAATTGGAAAATAGTACATGATTTTTGTAAGTTACAGAACTTTTGTAAGTTTCTATTAATAACGTTAACCCGTATCCGATTTATAAATAAGTGATAAAGTAAAGAAGTAGCCGCTTAGAGCCAGTGAATTTGTGCCAGTGAACAATATAGGCGAAGATTCAAATTCCACATAAGGCATGGACGTTTTCAATATGTGACGGTGGCTTGAGATATATACCTCATCTTAACCGCAAATTCATTCATATTTTCACCCATCACGGAGCATTAGGAAAGTATTTTGAAAAGGTGATGAAGTGTACGGCTTGAAATTAATTGAAGAGTCGCCGGCGTGACCCTGAATACTGCGGAAAGATTATCAGCCAACATGCGAAGGGCCGGGAAGGGTGAACAGAAACATAAATTCAGTCAATCAATAAAACTATATAAACAAATATGGTAAGAAAACAGGATATAGTGGAAAGGATTTCTGTTTCCGAATTGCACTATCGGCTACTACTATTCCCTACGTCCACAAAAGTCTTTCTAGAAAGTCTGAGCTTCGAAAGAAGTAGGACTTACATTATTGGAGTCCGCATCAAGTCTGAAATTTCGTCAACTCGAGTGAGACTCAACTACAAACTGTTGAACAAATCGAGGAAACTTGTTCTCCGACCTTCTGCTAGACGGGGAGTTAAAGGAAATTCCCGAACTAACCTGAGGTGCAGCAGGGGGGATGGTAGAGGCGACAGAGGTAGCGGAGGCTGCGAACATGGAGGCTAGAGAGACAGCGGAGGCGAAGGAAGCGACAAAGGACTCGGAGGCCACGATGGTGATGGGAGGGTTATGGAAACGACAGAGCCGAGGCGACAGCAAATTGGCACCAGATGAGAGGTAAGCAATGGCATGTGGAGGGGCAAGAAGGGAGGCAAGCGAAGAAGAAAGAAAAGAGGCATTCGCAGAGGATATCAGAAAGACAAATGAGGAGGCGAGCGGAGAGACGAGCGGAGAGACGAGCGGAGAGGCGAGCGGAGAGGCGAGCGGAGAGGCGAGCGGAGAGGCGAGCGGAGAGGCGAGCGGAGAGGCGAGCGGAGAGGCGAGCGGAGAGGCGAGCGGAGAGGCGAGCGGAGAGGCGAGCGGAGAGGCGAGCGGAGAGGCGAGCGGAGAGGCGAGCGGAGAGGCGAGCGGAGAGGCGAGCGGAGAGGCGAGCGGAGAGGCGAGCGGAGAGGCGAGCGGAGAGGCGAGCGGAGAGGCGAGCGGAGAGGCGAGCGGAGAGGCGAGCGGAGAGGCGAGCGGAGAGGCGAGCGGAGAGGCGAGCGGAGAGGCGAGCGGAGAGGCGAGCGGAGAGGCGAGCGGAGAGGCGAGCGGAGAGGCGAGCGGAGAGGCGAGCGGAGAGGCGAGCGGAGAGGCGAGCGGAGAGGCGAGCGGAGAGGCGAGCGGAGAGGCGAGCGGAGAGGCGAGCGGAGAGGCGAGCGGAGAGGCGAGCGGAGAGGCGAGAGGGTGTGAGCGTCAGGGGGCAAGCGGAGACGGAGGCGGAGGCGGAGGCGACTCAGAGCTGCAACACGTTCAGCGCGCGCCCGACGTGCTTCTCGTCTGCTCCCAAATGAATTTTCCAATTCAATGCTGTGCATAGTGGCGCAGCAACGTGCGGTATTGCACTCAATTTATGGAGCTCCAATAAATTCAAAGGACTGTCATTGTGGGAAAATCGAAGGCGGCGCGTGGAGGCCGGTGGGCGGGGGTGCGGGGGAGTGGCGTGCAAGGGGCGGGGAGCGTGACGTGACTTGCAGCGCGTTGCGCTCGCTGTTCGCAGAGGGTCGGTGACCGCTTCGCCCCATTTCGTTGCGCGAGTTGTAGTTTGGTAACTCTTTTATGACGTCCATTATCTTTATTTCCTGAAACTCGTTCAACGTAGACAAAGTTCGTTCAACTCCACCTTACGTCAACACTACCCGTAATCAACGTTAAATATAATTTATTCAACGATTGTATTGTGCCTAACATTTTTGTAAAATTTTCAAGTATTGGAACACTGAATGTTTGCAAAATATTTTCTATACCTTACGTATGAAGGGACGCAGAGTTGGAATAGTCCATGTCTTTGTAAGCTTCAGCCCAATAAAATTGTACTAGAAATTCCACAGATTTACAAACTATTGAAAAAGAAATTTTGTTTTGGGTTTTTCTCCATATGTTATATTTCTTGTTTTAGAAAGACTGACGATCGAACTCGACGTTTAAATTTTAATTTAATTTTGTAGTTAATCTTTTTTCACTTCAGTTAATAGGTCCATTGTAAATGTATTTATTTCGTGGAAGAGGAGATAAGATTGTACTTTTGTATTTCATTGCCAGATGTTCTCTCCTGAGCAAATAGAATCGTTTTTGAGGAATTTTTGACCTTTTCCTTCGGACTGCAGGTCTTGTTACAAAATAATTATTTGTGCTTTCGGAATAATTTGAAAATATTCCAATTATAAAGTAATGCCCCTCACTGACGCTATTCTTTTGGACAAAAACAAGCCTAAGTGAAAGAAATACTTGTATTTATTCATTGTATTCCGAGAACAACAGAAACCACTCTCCCATTTCCATCACTGGGCATTTATCTGGATATAAATTTCCAATGTATAGTTATTTACGCCTAAAGAGCGTTATAAGTGCTGATAAAAGTCCAAGGGCCTTTGGCACGAAGACATTTTGCCGTTCGAGATAATTAGAACCATTAATGCACGTCGTACATACAAGATTTAATTTTTTACCGATTTTAATGAATGAGATTTACTAATTTACTAGATGTTGAGTCGGTGTATCTTTAAATTTCCCTCCCATAATTTTCGTCATAGGATGACATGTAGCATCATTCAACTGTCTTGATATTTCCCTCGCAACTCCGGTTCTCGCGATCCAGGTCAGTTTGCAGTGTACATCCAGCTCCGTTTCGAAGACAATAACAATCAGTAACGTTTCAGTAAAAATTAAGTACATTTTCTTCAATCTCTCCTTGTCTTCAGTAAAAATTTGTGAATAAAACGGTCTGGCTGGACAGAAAACATTTAACTTACTTTATTTATTTTGGAAGAACAGATCTGCAGCTGAGAAAAGTTTTGTATATTCTACTTCGAAATATGATACAAATAACCTGAGAATCCCGTACGGTGCAATGACCTCTTCAAACGGAGGGTCTCTAAATGGAGGTTTCCCATTTCTCACTGGATTTTGTGAGATATATGATCATCTCAATTCCAGTACAAAATTCAATTAACTTTAATCTGCCTCACAATATTCTACTGTTATATACTTCTAAACTGACACTAGTCTACAGTTCACTATATTCAGTGACCGAGTTAATGTATACTGTTTACATTTTAAGGGTTTTAATGGTTTTAAAGGAAGAACATTCTATGTGTAATAATTTGCACTTTCTCTAATTTGCTTACAATCTACATTAATACACCTTACAGTTCTTATCTCTACAGTTCATGGTTTCGTTTACAACCACAATATGTTCTAAATTTTCCTCGACTTATCCGTCTATCTTGTTCTAAGTCTACATTGATTTCGTTTACCGGTTCACGAATCCAAGATTTAAAATGTATGCCCTGCACCTGTGAGTTATTAGTACCACCGACCTGCTGGCACATACTTCCTACGTACTACATATTAGTAGATTAAACTGTGAGTTATTTCGAACTTAAAAATCAAACTAGCGGGTTTCTTTTAACATTACCGTTTTGCGTTATTTTTTATTGTCGTTGTATCTTGAATCTCATCAAAACATCACTTGCAAAAGACAATAATTTTTAAAGCCATATATCGCCACTGACAAATTCGTACTCATTTGAAAACCCGGAATCACGTGGCAGTTTCTGAACTTAGTCACTGACCATTGGCAAAACTGTCTTGCACCGGTTTTATACAGGCTGTTGTAATAAATATACCCTTCCAACTGTACCAATTCACAATAATGGCGGTTTTTATCGTTTCTACGACGTAAGTAGTATTTTCTCTATCCGGCGATAGTTAGCAGATAGTTTATCAATTCTCGACATCATAATCACTAGCTCCTGAGTATTATGAATCAAACGATTTCGTCAACAAGCTTCTGTAATGTAAAGGAGCCTTTCTCAGCAATATACCATATTCATTGTTCATCTAACAGTACAGAACACACTGTGCTTTTACACCCAACAACTTCTGAATCCTCAGTAAATAAAATGTTTTAGATATCCTACACTTTGAAACAAAGAAAATCACTCTTCCGAAAATACCACACTCACCATTGCTACTGCAAATGATTACAAAATACCAATTGCCATGTTGTTTGAAGTGCAATTTAAGTAATACGTTCTTCTATTAGCATTATAACGTTTTGATGTTAATATAAATCTGTAACTCGTATTTGCGGTATCATCAACGGACGTTTGTGTATCTGCCAACATATGTACAATTTTTGCATTTATTTGATTTCGCCAAATGGGAAACTATCAATGCTTATAACGGTGGGAAAAGGAGAAATGGTGAGTAGTCATTGACGGTGAAAGCGTAGAGCAGAACGTCATTTTAGTGTGCTGTGTACAACATCAAAGGGTGTTTGATGAAAGTAGATTGCATTCCTTTATTTCGCTTCGTATTAAATGTGCATTTTGTGGACACAATTTAGTACTCAAAACTGTACTTTAGTTCCCCTTTCATACCTACTGAATGCTAATTATTTGCATCAATTCAACCTGCGGAAAATGACTGTTTTACTTTGTCTCCGCTCGGAAACATATCTATTAAAAGTTATTTGTATTTTCAATGCATTTGAAACGCATTTGAAGAGTGATCGCATGACCATTTTGCATGAAAAAGAGCAAAACCACTTTCATTCTAGGCTTTTTTTAGCCTTTTCGTGCCGATGAAACACAAAAAATGATGTGCATCTAAAATCGTTAAAGATCTGTTCCATAATCGACGAGATTTTTAGAAACCTACCTACACTCGTTTGTCCATATGGACTTAATTGTTACTGTGAAATTGTATCACTAATGCGATTTTATTTCTTTGAAAAATTACTAAAATTTAACTATAAGCACATGATTTTCGTGTAATTACTTTGTGTGTATTTCTTGTACTAAGATTTATCTATCAATAACACAAAAAGTGTAACAACTACAATTGTGCATATCTCAGAACTTGCAGGTCGATGGAGACCCTGAGAGAGTGAAGAAGTTGTGAGCTGCAAGAACTTTATTTTTAAATGTGCAAGAAATAAAAGTGTCTAATATTAAATAAAGTATGTATACAAACAACGTGTGTCTTTTGTTTGTATGCTTATGATATTAAAATCTTATTAACACTACAAATATCTCATCGTAAATTCTAGGTGTTCATATCAAATGTTGCTTAAAATGTATTTCTTCTGTTAAGTCACAAGGAGTTACGAACATAGAACTGATAAACGAGTAAAAATATAGTTCACAGTGTAGCAAACCGAAACTTTAATAACATAGTGATCCATACGCGGAGGGGTGTAGAGAAATTTTGTTCTTTGAAGTAGCTGAAAGAAGTCTACAGTATACTGGGGTAAGATAATAAGGAAAGTCTGCTCACATGTGACTCGTAGTGTATATCTGCTCAAATCATATAGAAAGTTGAAATGTATTACATGAATGTAAATATCCATCTGCAAACTTTGAGAAGTGTGAACATTTTGTTTTAAGTAAAATTAAGATGGCATGTCCCTCTGGGTACATTTTTGTTTCACAATTTCGAAGGATTCTCTGTAACCGATAATTCTACAAGAAAAAACAAACTTGCTCCACTATGATTTGATTTTATTATTTCAGAAGTGAGTAAAATATCAAAACATCGCGAATAATAGATTTTGAAATCTTTATTTAGCCTTGAAAGATAAGCTTTTTAACTGATTACCATGTAAGATTTTTATTCAGTATTTTTTCCAGAATCCGTGCTTTCTTCGTACTTGATTCTACACTGTCCACACACTGAATATTACAGTATACATTGTTCAGCGCCGCTTCCATTGTGTGAACACAATCTTCACTCGCATCCATTTCGCCAGTTTTCTTCTGTTCTGGAAGACCCTTTCACCACATTCACTATATCCTCGACAAATGGGATCGTCTCGTATTGATGAAGTCTTCAGCCTTGACAGAACTGCCATTCATAAGCTGAAGTAATTTTCTCAATTGTATGTCGTCTTCTTCCTGAGATGTTTCACATTTAGAGTCAGACTAGAATGTCGGGAAGGAGGACTCTCGAAGCCCTCTTAACAGTGAATCATTGGAATGACCATCATCTTGATCACTCGATGAGATGTTTTCTTTGTTTGTGGCTTGTTCTTATTTAAGGCTCTTACACTTTGTCCTTTTTAATAAATTGGTTTCGATTGATCTGCTTAATCCATATCTCCAACAGACGTCCGCTTGTGAAAAGGCCCAGTCTGAATGTCGTTAATTATGTCAGCGTTCTTTCCCAAAGGAAACGCCTTGCGTATTGATATTATTCCTGTTCATGATCATGATTTACAGAACTTGGCAAACGTTTTCTCTTCTCTTAATGTCCCTTACACCTGTACTGAACAATCCCGTATTCAAAGTTCCTTAAATTTGCCATAAATGCTACACAACACTCACGAGCTTCCTTCAACTGAAAACCCTCAATGCTATTGGAATTTGCTGTACTGTTAGGCAATAAAATTTCCAGGTAAAAATGTTTCTCATTTTCATTATGGCTGATGATGAGAGTTTGCTATAACCGAATATTTTTGTGCTTTTCGCTTAATTTGTTGCGTCGTAATTATTTATTATTATTATTATTATTATTATTATTATTATTATTTATTATTAATCGACGCAACGCGTCTCTTACCTTCTGATTGAGCACTGAGCGCGTCTTCCAAAGTAATCCTCCATTAATATTTATTTATTTGCGCCCTCTGTATTTCAGAGGGCGCTGTATTGTGTGTCTCGTCTCGTCAGTCCGTTGTCAAGAGCTACCGCCAGGTAGCATCTCCACGTACGCGCTTCTTACACCACGCGCCCCTGAGTCCCCAGTGGCCAGAAGGAATTAGGAAAGGAGTAGGGTTTAGGACACTTCACACGGGTTGGACTAGCCCCGGTGAAGCAGGCAGACTCGTTTTGCTGGAACAAATTTCACATGAGCTTGTGCGGGAATCGAACTCAGACCTTCTGTTGAAAGGCGAGCGACATCGCACTGAGTCCCGATACCCCTTGCTTATTGGCCAGTTACTTCTGTTCACTATTACCCAACATTCACACAACTCCAGTTCACCACGTACAATACAGTTGACAATCGACTGTTGTAAGCAAATGGAAGCAAATTACAGATACGAAGACTCTACTGTATAACTTAATACACATTACATTTCTCATAATTCAAAAATTAATATTTGGTCCAATTTAAAAATAAGTTCCAATTTTAACAAAGAATATGAAGCACTGCTATTCTCTGTGCCGAAAACTACAATTGTTGGTTTGAAATATTAAGCTCATTATATAAATTACAAGCACAACATGAAAATAGTTGCTTTGAGGTAAATTAGAAAAATATTGCATTGAGGTAAAAAATTAAAGATATTCCTCCACTACACTTACTTTTGTAATCTCTTGTGCAACATAAAAATCATTTCACCAACGCCAGAGATTAAAATTTAACAATGTCGTTCTTAATGAATTTTTACACCAAATGAGTGGTATTAGCCCAAAACACACACAAGCTGACTTGCGTCTGTTATCATTGTACGAACAATGCAGCTGCTACAGATTTACAACTAGCGCAAGCCGGGCTTGTGAGTAGCACTTTAAACTAAATCTGTCGCTTTATTTACAAAATGAAACTCAATGCGAACTCGAATGTAAACATTTCAAGTAGATGTGAAGGTCAATTTGAAATTTTCTCAAGTCATTAAGAGGTGGATTTCTTTTTGCACGAATACAAATATGAGAAAGAATATTGAGGAGGTATACATACACGTCGTTGGGGAAAAGTTACCAATTTTCTCCTTGCCGTAGACAGATATCTGTGTTGTATTTAAACTAAGATTTTTTCCACAACTACGTGTGCATAACTCTCGATGCTCCACCTTTCACTTTGGGATAGCTACGAATCCTTCATATATACTTTGAATATGTGGATAATTGTAAACGTGTAGCGAGTACATGAATTCCGCATTTAAAATGGGTAATCAAGATGACAATTTTCTTGTATCACTCTTTTTTCGCTTATTTAAGGAAGTGAAGTCACAAAGTTGAGAGCGACTGAACACAATTTCTCTGAAACATTATTTAATCAAAATGTTACTTAAAAGTTAAATCACCTTCTTTCGGAGAACTCATTTGGAGAAGTTGCGAACACTGATCATTTTTCGGAACGCATTCTACACCAGAACTGGTAAAATCTCTATATTCATTTGCGAGGTCAAGAAGCCGCTAACAAGTGCGTCCAGGCCTGAGGAGTTTGGCGCAGTTGCCCTTGGAAGGTCGCATCGGTCGGCTGTCGGAGAAGTTGGTTGGTGGGCGTGTCCCCGCGGGGGCGCGCCGCACGCGGCGTCTGCCGCGAGGCGCGAGGGGTGTCCGCGCTCGCCTCGAGGTAGCAGCGCCCCCTTTCGCCCCCCTGGCCCAGGTCCCTCGCGCGCCTGCAGGCACCGGGGCTGTGCGTCCCCCGGGACTTATTTGCACTGACATGACAGTTGACAAAACACCTCGGAGCCAACAGCTTGTGCGGCGTGCGCTCCGACCTAGCCCGCCCCGCCCCGTCACGCCCCGTCCCTCCACGCCCCTCCCCTCCCCGCCCCCGCCACTCCCTTCTGCAGCCCGTGCAGCTTCCGCCGCGCCGCGCCTGCTCCGCCCCGCTCTCAGGAACCTCTCAACAAAATCCATCCATATTCATACAAGGCGAGCCAGCGGCGTTGGAGCGTTGCCCGCGCGGAGGCGAATGTGGCTGGCCGCTCCGCCAGCCGGCCGCCCGCGCAGAATGCGGGAACAGGGATGGCGGAATGCGCGTGGGGTGTAGAAAAGACGGGGAGAATGAGACGAGAGGAGGCGGGAGGAGGATTTAGCAACAGATTGAGATTTATTAACGCCAAAAACAGTTGTTTGTACCGTAATGAGAAAGCTTATTTGGATACATACGGTTACCAACGAATTTCATGCTAGTATCATTAGAAATATCAAGAAAAATTTTACAAAAGCTCAATATCTCTAAAACCTTCATACTCATTCACATGGTTCAGTACGTCGAAGCCGTTTCATTACACAAGTTAATCTTGCCGTAAGGCGTTTAAAAATTATGAATTCATTTTGACCACAATTTTAAGGCTTCATATGTTCAATATCAAAATCTATCTTCAGATTATTTTGATTAATTCAATACAATAGGTTATGAAAATTGATATACGTTAAGCGCTTTCATGATGTGTTAATGAATGTAGGTGCAGATCACCGCACCAAAGTATATTGATCATTTCTTCCTGTTATAAACAGAAAATTTTGTCATGTGAATTTTCTTGGGAACATGCTACATTTTAATAACGTGTCCCATTTTCCGTAGTAACAATTTTTTTTAAAATTAAAGTTGAGTTAAACATATTCGAAAGAACCACAGTTTTCCCTTTCTGCCTATACGTATAGTCGTGATACGCCTTTATAACCATACGTATAAATGACTTGAAATTATTTCCATCAAACACAAACTTATTAAATTGTTCAATTTTTGAAGAATGAATTTACATCTATTTTCCTCATAAAATATTAGCATTGTGAAATATTAGAACCTACTCTTTAATGGCTGGCGTATTATGTTCCCATGCACAATAAAACGTACACAATTTAGTGGATTGTTACAAATGGAAGAGAGCAAGCAAGGTGGGTCATTTGTTTTGAAGAGAATGTGACTTGGCAATGTCTTTATTTTGGGTGTACTGAAAAACCTGGATAATTCAAACATGAGTTACTTCATTTTTTCAATACTTTGATATTTTTCATTGTCATCAACTTCCCCATACGTCCTGATCGATAATTTTTATCTTGATTTGTTGAAATATTTGTATACTCAAACTTTTCTTTTCTCCTTCAATTCTCGTGGTGTCAGTGTGGTGAGTGGTATATATTTGGATATGCAACCCACGTGACTGTCACGCATGGAGGAGTTGCATACTTCAGGAAGTGACGTTACTTGTATAAACGAAACACGTGAAAATCCACTAAGGACTGTTCGCTTTAACTTTACGCTTGTAAACATGCCTGAAACGAATGACTCCACCATGCTGTTTGTAGTTAGCTAATCCTTTCGCACCGCGGTCGTATACACGTGTTTCGGCAGAAGGTGTCACTTTCATTAACAATCAAATTTTCACAAGCGATATTTCGGCGAGGGCACGAAGATATTGAACGTCACAGAACGTATATTTAGGATAAGTTCAAATCATGTAGATTAAATTATTCGAGAGCACTATTACACCCAAAAGAATAATCATCTGTAACGTTCTGGCTGTGTATATACCATACGAGCATTAATTGTCGAGAACTTTCAGAGTTAGACGTTATTTCCTTCAGAGTAACATGAATTCAGTGATGAAAAGTAATCGTTTTTACCTTCGTTTGTGAATATATTGATATTGAAGACATTCTTTATGTAAAGGACATCTGCCATTGTGCTCACCGTTTTGAAATGAAGTGCGCTTCCTCAAAAGAGAGAGAAAATAGAAGCAGGAAACTTCCATGTCTTTGTTTACACGCGAGGTAGCGTCAGAACACAATGTAAATATCAGTTAACTGTATGAAAATATCACAAGACATAATTTATTCATTGCGTAAATTGTTATTAAAAGATATGACCTCACATTTTTTCATGATTCAAGTAATTAAATCTTGTCAAGGTGTTATAGAGAAGTGAAGTCTGAGTCAACTCCTCCCTGCTAACCCTTAATGTCGCTTTTCAATATCGCTTGTGTGTTTTTGTCACGAAGATCTCACCCAATATTGAGTGGCCTGCTAATTCACAAAGCACATCGTTTGCAGCTTTATGTGGACATGTGGAACAGTTAACACATTAATATTATTATTATTATTATTATCATCATCATCTTGACTATTTCTCAGTCAAACTGGGCATAAGAAATCTGTCTTTTGGTGTCGTAGAATCAGATTCTGCTCTTATGAAGAAGGAATTCACCCTAGACCACTTGAGCTTATTGTAAAAATCTTCGAACAATGTGGCAAGTCTGAAGTAAGACTGCCTTTTGTCCAACAGTTTGCAATTTTGTTGGTAATTCCAAATTGTTCAAATTCTTTTTTAAAGTTTTCGACATCACTCCTCCCGATGAGATCACCAAGGCATATATAAAAACTTTCTTCAACCGCCGGATCTGTTTCAACTGCATTGCAAGCTCCTCATTTTTCCTGATCTTCTCTAATTCAGTTTTACTGATGTCATGGGTCTGACGAACTGCAATATCAATTAGAGAGGCTACTTGTTTTCGTTTTATCAATGAGGAGGATGTTAGGCCTGTTATTATCCACTGTTTTTTCCGTGATAACAAATTGGTCCCAGTACATCACATGCTTCTTTGTTTCCAATACAGGAGCTGGACTATATTTGTAATAGGGCATAGAAAAGTCAAGCAGCTCATGTTTAACAGCTCTCTAAGTTCTTGATGTATCAATTTTGCGAGTTGATTGTGTCTTCCAATCCAATTCCAATAGGAGTTGTCTGATAATGCCGGACAGCCCGAGATAATGTGTTCAATTTATTCACCATAGGTTTAACATTTTCTGCATTTTTCTATTACATTCATCTTCAATAAATTTTTTTTCGTTTTTTTTGGTTCGGAGAACCCTATCTTGGGTAGCCATTACAAACCCCTCAGTCTCTGAGTATAAACATCCACTTGTTAACCATCGCAGAGACGCAACTTTATCATTATGTTGTTCTTCCAGATGATTCGGGAATTTTCCGTGTTAAATTTTCCCTTTCCACGATTGTGTGTATTTGGAATGCTTTTCGTGGCGTCACAAGAAATATTCACTGTCATGTGACCTAACTCTATTTCCTTAATCATATATATATATATATATATATATATATATATATATATATATATATATAGACACACACATTACAGGTTCAAAGATATTGGTTTTGATGTCCCTCAATCGGCTGCAGTGAACGGTTTTAAAACTTGAGGTACCCAAAAGAAAGAGAAAAAGATAGGAGTGGAGGCCACTACATATTGAATAGATCGCAGCTTTCCGTTATTAATAAATACTACTATTTTTGCGTTGTTTGAAACGCGCGGCTAGAATGGAAACGGGAAGATGACGTCGTGCGCAACTGGCAAGTTCGCGGGAAACGGAAGAGCAGTGTTGGTCTTGGAAGTTAGTGTTGGTGTGAAAGTTAAAACGATTGCCTGTTACTGTCAATTGTAGGTATTCAATATATTTTTTAAATTTTTATATCATTTTGGCGATATCTACGGAAAACTTCCAAGAGGTGATGGAGTTCTGATTATTATTTGGAAATGGTATTTCAGACATTTTTTCTCAGAACTGTCTTTGTGTACACACACACACACATACATATATATATATATATATATATATATATATATATATATATATAATATATATATATACATGCATATATATATATACATACACATACAGGTGAGTCACGTAACTTTAGCTCGTCCTGTAACTTTTGAACGGTTGAAGATTTTGCAATTCAGTTTTCACAGAAGTGCATGAGGGAATGGGGCTAATTGATATGTTTATTGATTTCTCTTTTATCACTTTTATTTTACGAGATATTTGAGGTAACTTTGTTTTTTCAAATAGAACTATACATATTTTTCAGTCTATCAAGACAAGCGTAAAAAGACGAATCCAAAGATATAAATATTGTCATATGTTAGATAAGAATTTTTTTGAGTAGTTGTGATTTTTTTGCGACTAGTGTTTAACAGATACTTTCATTGTAACTGTCAGCTCCACAAGGTCACGCAGCGCTCCCCCAGCAAACGCGGGGTCGGGGAAGGGAAGGGATTTTAGTACTTGAGGATACGAAAAATATTCACAAAACTGTTGCATTTTTTCCTGAACTCTCCTTTCCATCCTGATCCATTTTCAGATATTTTGTGTTTCTTAGGGATTGAAAATACGGATTTGTCTTAAGTAGTATTTATTGAAATAAGATTGTTTCTATCCCTAAGTTATTATTATATTCTTATTAACATTGAAATTGTTTGCTCAAAATACGCAATATTTTTTGTACAGTTTTAATTATTTATTCTTATTGTGCTTTGTTTCAAGATCCCATTAATACGTATCTTATGAAACCCCATTAAATGGAGTTGAAGTAATAAACAATTTTATTACGATACAAACTTATGACAAATCCTTATTTTCCATCCTTTAATTCCTTCAATCAAAGAAAGTCGAAAATCTGAAAATGCGGAAGGATGGAAAGCACAGTTCAGGAAAAACTGCAATGGTTTTGTGAATATTTGGAATATGTTTCGTATCTTCAAATCTCCCTTCCCTTGCCCGGGCGCGCGTTACTGGTGGAGCGCTGCGTGACCTTGTGTGGTGGACTATTCAAAATGTCCGTTAAACCCCAGTCGCAAAAATCAAAATTAATCAAAAAAATGCTTATCTAACATATGACAATATGTACATCATTGGATTTGTCTTTTTACGCTCGTCATGGTGGACTGAAAAAATATGTATAGTTCCATTTGAAAAAAAAAAGTTACCTAAAAAATCTCGTAAAATACAAGTGGTAAAATAGAAATTAATGCACATATCTATTAGCCCCTTCCTCTCATGCACTTCTGTGAAAACTGCATTGCAATAACTTCAACCGTTCAAAAGTTACAGGAGGTGCTAAAGTTACGTGACTCACACTGTATATATACACACATACAGGGTGAGTCACGTAACTTTAGCACCTCTTGTAACTTTTGAACGGTTGAAGGTATTGCAATGCAGTTTTCATAAAAGTGCATGAGCGAATAGGGCTAATTGATACGTGAATTCATTTCTGTTTTATCAAATGGAACTATACATATTTTTTCAGTCTATCATGACGAACGTAAAAAGACGAAGCAAATGATATACATATTGTCATATGTTAGATAAGCATTTTTTTGAGTAATTTTGATTTTTGCGACTAGGGTTTTTATATATATATATATATATATATATATATATATATATAAAGATCTTGGTAAATATAAAACATAAGATATGCAGAATTTTCTGTCGTAACTTTTCTTCAGTTCTTCTTTTTGTGCGATGTAATCGCACAGGTTAATTTAGTTTTATTAATTTTCAAATTTGTGGTCTCACACAAATGCAACTCAAATACAATATCAAAGCATGGAAATATTGGCTTAGTTGCAATCTACAATACATATCAACATAAAATTACTAGGGTTTACTAACATATTAATATAAAAACAACACAGTTTCTACAAACAAAAATACAATTTTAACATTTAATTTAAAAATTTAAAAATCCCACATGTCCCCCTATGAACCTTCTTACTTGTGAGCACGTACTGAAGATAACATTTCTGGAGGCCGATGATAACATTCTTCTCAATGCCTAGGTCATCCATTCAAATTGCTATATTTCGGTATGACGTGATTCTTTATGTTGCTCACAGTACAATCGGATTAGTTATCATTGAACTTTCACAATAATTGCTAGCTCTCTGTAAATTTGTCAACTTTTGCCTGGTATGTTATCATGCTGCTGGTATTGACGACATAAAAATCAATAAACCAAATATTCTTGGCATATTTGTTTTATAGGGTAACATCGGGTCTGTTGTGCTTAATTTTCATATTGCTCAGTGTACTGCGCTCCCATTTTAATTTACGGGCTTCATTTTCACATACATCTTCTGAATGATACTGATAGAATGGTGTATCAGCTTTCTGAGATGCCCAAACGTCTTTGCAAGGTTTGCTTGGATGATCCCGCCTACCAGATCATGACGCCATTTAGTTTGTGGGAGCTAAAGGACTCCAACGTGAAATAATATTCTGAATGGTTTCATGATCTCGAACACACGTACGACAATATCATCTAGAAGATTTTGGCGTTTGGTGAAATATTTAAGGCAGTCCTTTGTGACTTACCTGATCTTGGATTGCTATTAAGAATCCTTTGCTTTCAGAGTACATATATTCTATATTGATCCATTTGTACGATACTTGTCACATTTGGATTAGTACTGCAGTAGTACGCACCTGGGAGTGCTTTCAGTTCCTAGGAATCGATCTCTTGGTGCACAGAGGACTGTTGAATTTGCGTATCTTTTTGATTGAGGCGAGTAAAAATATCATCTGTCTGTACAATTACCTTGTGGAGTTGGAAAGTATATGCTTTATCTCCAAAGTATTTCCTTAAAGCTATTATCTGCTTGGCGTTGCACTGCGTCAGCTTCACAATACCACATCCTGTCATCTGTCGCGGTAGTGTCTTTCTCTGGATCGCACATTTTGAACGATGGCAAACGAAACGTCTCCTTTGAATCCTTACAAGTATTTCCATTTCCTCTAGATCGGTTGTGGATCATTTAAATGAAAACGGGCAGCGCATGATAAAGGGAATCAAGGAAGGGATACTGGACAGCGCTTGAGAGTTGATGGAAGCCATGAGGTTTCGAGAGTCGAGGGAAGTTTTTAATACTGCCTCTAATGAGTTGGCAAGCTCATTATTCCGCCCCCCTTCAGTTGATGATGTGCAGACCAATAGTGTCCAATAGTATATTTGTCTTTGTACAATTCTTCAGTGGTTTTTATTTGTATTGATTCAAAGTATCTTTTGTAGATGAAAAAGATAATTTGAATCAATAACCATTTAGACATACAGATAAAAACAGAGTAGTTTTTGATTGTTCAAGTCACGCATCTTTCTGGAGTAGAGTGTTATGTCATTCATATAGACTAAGTGGGTTATCTGCAGTATTTCAGTACCTCTCAGTTTGAACCCTAACTTTATGCCTTCCAGAAATGTCAAAAGAGTGTTCATTTGCTAGACAGAACCAGTAAGGTTTCAGACCATCACCTTGGTAAATAGTTTTCATATTTATTTCCTTGGTGTTCTACGCTTTGTATTTATTTCCTTAATGTACATTGTTTAGTTTTTTGTAATGTTACTAATGTATGTCTGTATAATTTGTAGGTCTTGTATTTGCCCATGACGTTTTTGGGAAAATTCACTATTGTTGGGTTAATATGATACAAGAACAGTACATAGCGGAGCTAATCATGCGGAACTATATAATAAGCCGAACTCAGCGAAATGAAATAGAAAATGAATGAATTTGTGAAATTTGTGTATTCTTTTTGTACTTATTTTTATGATGTTATATTATTTTAATTATTATGCTATTATTATTTTAATACTTTTATTATTTTATTATTACATTATTATTATTATTATTATTATTATTATTATTATTATTAGTTATTACCTCGATCTCAATAAAAGTGTCAAATGAATAGTAACTGCATTATGTCCCGGTTGACGGAGCGAAATGAGCAACCGCAACAGCCCCATGTAACATTATTCAAATCAACATCACCTCCTCATTCGCAATGGCCGCTTCCCATCCTTCATCACCTGCCTCCTTCCACGCTCTCCTCCCCTCGCAGCGGACGATCTCTGACGCGCCCGCCCTTTGTCGGTATTCCGCTTTGTAACCCTGATAGTGCTGCTCCAGTCCTCGCCCGGTTAGCTATCTGGTTACCCACTGCCCGAAGACCGCAGGTGGGGCCTCGCGCGAGCCGGCTCCCGATTGACATTGTTGACTGTCCAGATTACTCCGGCTGGCAGGGCCCGGCGGGCCGGGCGGCGCTCTTTTGCGCGCTTTCGGAATTTAATTGTCAGCTCTGCGAAAAATCGCGCGCGCGCGTTGCCCGGTTTCAAAGGCCAGCCCCGAGCGCAGCGGTCGATCGGTCGATTGAACGATCGATAGAGCGCGCCACTACGATTTTTGCGTCGTGGAAAAAAGAGATTCCTGGAGAGTTTGCGTCGCTCTAACGCACGATTTCGCTCCAGACCGGCTGATTTCATACAAGTTCCTGAAAGTGTACAGACGTGAACTTTCAGGAACTGCTTAGTGTACTCCACGGATGTTTGGACGTGGGTGGTTGAAAAGGCTTATGGGATTTTTGAAGGTGTTCGAAGCAGTTGAACCGTCGGCATCGATAAAAGGCTCAACTAAATGTCACTGTTTTAACTTAGCAATTAATTTCTTTTTCACACTTTTTATCTTCGGAATTCCCGACGGTTCGTAGCCAGTGTATTGCGCTGTCGGCAATGTGATGTTTGCTGAAATCTGTCTATTTCTCTTTCTCTCTCTATCTCTCTTTCTCTATTTCTCTTTCTATCTTTATCTCTCTCTGTTTCCCTTTCTCTCTCTCTGTTTCTCTTTCTCTCTCTCTCTTTCTCTCTTTAAAATTCCGAGAGAACTCTAGCATCCACTAGACTGCAAAATCTCTTTAAATGCGTTATCAACTCCAAAAATTCCGGGAGAAATAATAAATTTTGTTGGATTTACTTTATTGACAAGTAATAAAGTTCTTCAGCATGAGGTTCCCTTTGCTTCGTCTTTTTGACGCTTTGCATCGTTTATTCTTGATCCAGTGCATAAATACTCTTTGCCCAAGTGAAGTGTAATTCAGAGGTTGGAAAAACGATGTTACTATAATGTGTTTTTATATAAGAAGCTCATTTAGTAAAATTACAAGCATCAAAATACCGTACATACAATAACTCTACTAATCATGTACAGTATCCATTTTCGCAAAAATCTTCTCCAACCACTTCTGAAACATTACAAAACAGTATAGTTTACCCCAATTTTAAAGGTATATGGTATCTTTGATACCATATATTAATATCATATTATAAAAATATGAAGTCCATTCCTTTCTAAAAACTTAAATAATCTTCTCATACGTGTACTTGTGTGCCTTCGACTTGAAGTGACGTATGTTCAGGTAATAGCTTCCAAGCTAATCACGGTATTTGCAAATAATAGTTTGTTCCATACGACACATCATCTGCGTCCGAGTTTTTATCAGTTACTGTGCTGGAATACTGGCAATGTTTTCCCTTTCTCCTTGAATGATGCATTTTCGGCGCTCGTTGCACCACGAGCTTGGCCACAGAGCGTCACTTTCTCGCTCCACCACCCGAGCCCTGCCTCCCTGAGACTGCCCGTAACGCTTCGACCTGGGGCTGCCCGGTGTAAACCAGGCGCACTCCGCTAATCCTCTCTTGTCGGCGGAAGTTGAGGCACCGAATTTACTTTCCCTGTACACAGAATCCTCGACACTCGGCTTACGAAAGTGGGACGTCCGTGTAAATTCGACGGCCAGTTTTTGCAGAAGTTCACGTCTCCGCCGTTTCCAGCTTTCCCTCTGATGTTCCTTTGCGTCTGTACAGCTGTGTGACATACCGAGAAATATCCTGTAAAGGACACGTTTGCGTAGCAGAATTAATTTGCGGCTGCAAAAGCCGTCCCAGGAAACCTGTACTTTGGTGAGCGATTTCGGTATGGAAATTGCGCTTGCTATAAATACCGTAATGAAATAGTTGGCTGCGGAGAAATTTCGGCAACTTTTGAATAAGTGGTTCGGTCTTCTCGCCGTGCGGTCGTGCTGGCCTCTGCGCCTATTTCGTTGGCACAGCTCAGAGGTTGGGAGTTGTGGAGGGCGCCGAGGTTCAAACAGGCTGAGAACGACTACATGACCTTTACTGAAGTCACTGTACCATTTCTTGAACTTATTTACCGTCAGCATTGTTCTTAATCCTTTCGTAACAGTTCCTCGCGCGCATCTCCCCCAGTGTTTGGGATTTTCTTCAATTTTTTATTGATATTTCCAACATTATGACTAGGAACATCTGAAAACAATACTACTTCCGCCACCCGCCCTTGCCACATTCAAATATCTTGCTGTTTAATCATCACATGACTGGCTTAACCTCCCGTTTCTTGAGTTTTACTCCACTTCCATTACTCTTTCATTATAACTCGACCAAGCGAAGAATGAAAGATGTGATTGCGGCGCGTCGTGGAACTAACAGTGCAAACACGAGTCTGTACAGTCAGTTTTGCTAACTGAAGTCGCCAGGAGCGTGAAGCGAATTCAGAAACTCCTTCGGAATCACCATGCCTCCTTCAAAGAGATGTGAATCAGCTGAAAAAATATAACTTCAGAGACACATCATGCAAGATTTGCACCGACTGTTTTATTTTTGTCCCTTCAAGTTGTTTTTTTTACTTTCCACCGTTCTAGTAGAAGTCTAAAAACAAGATCTATTTATATTGAATTTTAATAATTATTCACTGAATTTCAACATTTTGGATTCTTCTTCATTCATCTTTTTCCATAGGTTCGTAGGCTTAAAGGCAGTTTGCTAGGTATGCAATAAAGTACCAAAACATTAACTTCACTGGTCATAGGTATCTATAACATTCTTCATTATGGTGGTAGTTACTTCTTACATAAATATACAGGGAAGTAAAAAGAATTTTATTTGGTATATATTCTCAGAAACTACTTAAGTTAAAATAAACGATTATATGAATGTTTATATGAATAATTTATATTTTATTTCGCAATAGTTTGGCACGGTCCCATTTTAATTTTTGAATTTTTAGTATCCTTATATCTCCGTCTCTGTCGTTTCGGCTGTAAACACAGACGGTGGCGCGCTCCTATGAACATCATTCTCAACTTGCACGAGATACATTTACTTGTATCGACACTTTCATTACTCCCTTTTTTAAACACACCCATGCGTTTATCCCATACCTTCCGCGAATACACATCTCTCAGAACACTGGCGTGCGTAGCATAAAGTGTGGGGTCAATGACATTTTTTGGAACCCCTTCTCCAATTTTCAGTCAATTTTTAAATGTATTTTTGGGCGGTTGTAGGAGGTTTCAACTTCAATTTCTACACCCTTTTGAGGTATTTTCGTACATTTTCCGACGTTATTAGCTATTTTAGGTCTATTTTGGATTTTATGGAGCATTTGTAGATGTTTCTATGAGGGATGGAGCCTAAATTGTACACTGTAGGTACACAGTACAATTTTCGATTTTTGCATAGGTTGTGGAAAGTTTAAGAATATTTCACACATTTCATACCGCAATTTTATGTAATACATATTATGATTTTTAAAGTTTATAAAATAGTATGTCAAAACGTTCTCAAAATAACAAACCCTCCCTTTTTAGGAACTGAAATAACTTGTTGACTCTATACTTGCAAATTATAAATGACCAGATACAATTTCGAGTCACACAGTTTCAAAAATAAAATTTAAATAATCGAAAATACAAAGTACATTCAAAATGTGCAATTATTTTTACACATTTCGGAAATTATACACAATTGTTTGCAAACAATGAAAAACTCATTCATCAAGAAACACAAAAAATCATTTTAATTATTGAAACATAGCTAGTCAATGAGTTAATGACTACAGCATCTATTCGGTCCATATATTTTTATCAGAGATTTAACACATTTATAAAAATAAAATGTTTTATTGCGTGAGGCTAAGAAATTTTTCAGGGGGATCATGTCTTTCCTACCCTACCCCCCTGTACACACCTTTATACCTGCCTCAATGTCCATCATTACCGATGTAATTGCACCGGGAGAGATGTCTCAGAGCATCAACTGATATCAATGCAGTCCCTCTGACCGGAAGGTCCTAAGTGCGAGTCCCGACGGCGGCAGGATTTTCGATTCTAGCTTTTCAGCTAGGTCCAATTCAGTCGCTGTCTGGAGAAGAATTCTAGCGGCCGGCTGCTGTGACCGGTAGTTTTCCGTGATTTCTCCTATCAACACCAGTTGAGCAGTGCCCTAACAAATGGACCGCGCGCAATCCTCTTCCTTGTCCTATCCTCAACATACACTACAGTACCACACATGCCGGGAGGACTAGTCGGAAGCTTAGAGCTTGTCCCGCTGGTGGGAGATACCTAGTTGACGGGGAAAACCCCGCTAGTCGACGGTAGGTCGGCGCCGGATCTCACCATTCAGCGGGGAAAAGATCACTGCCACCTCCAGAGGAAAAACACGCTCTACACCTACGGGACTAATGACCTCTGTAGTTGACGTGCCCGGAATCACGAACAACCAATCAATCAACTAATGTAATTGCCCTCACGATTATTGCAATCAATATAGACATTTCAGTATTTGAGATACAAATTCCACGGATAGCAATGCCTCATCTCCTAACAGCCCTTTTTCCCTTATCAGCTAACAAGTTTGCTGTTGTCTCTTCAATAGATTATCTTTTCCCGGCCATCCTTGACTTCCAATTGTCCGTAATATCCCAATGAGCACAATCATAGGTGCCTAAGAAGATTATTAAAATCATGTATAAACATCTGTGTAGACGAGGCTCGTGGAGAAATAGCTAGCGCGTACGTTATCCATCCGCCGGCCCCGGTTTAATCCTTGTGGAATTGGTTGTGGACAAAGCGAGTTATTGTTAGATTTTCTAGAGATTCTCTCCTTAGTTCTCATTCCACCCTTCCTCAATAATTCAACTCATTATTATCGCTTTCATTTATTCATCAAATCACATCTTCTTGGTTTCAATGAAAATAGTCGTTGAGTCCTTAAACCGCAATAAGCATAAGCAGTTGTCTTTGTTCATATACGTTTCTGAGCATTTATACTTTTAATCTTCCGTAAAATGTTTACGTTTCTGATCATTTGTTTATTTTCTTATCTGTATATAACCCCTTTTGAATAATTTACACTATTGTTTCTACAAAGTCACAAGCCACTAGCTTTGACAAAATGTCTTCACAACAAAATAATTTTTACGTTACCTTACAGAACTAAGGTTTTGGGTAATTTTTAAAGTATTCGTATTCAAGGATCCGGTCATGATATAAATGTGTACCTATGAAAATATTCGTGTGTTTATTGATAAAACTCCACATATCTCGTTGAAGAAAATTGTTACCTTCTCTCCTATTAAGTAGGAAAGTGTTAAATGACGCAAATTACCAGTTACATTACAGAAACGGCGAATGTTACTTTCATCCAGCCATCGCCCTCCGCTTACGACCTCGTTCCCGTTCGCCGATCTTCTCGCTTTCAAGGGCTGCGCTTGCCGCCACACCCACCACTGGGCGCCCTGTAACGGGGGAACTGTTGCAGGCGCAGCCTCTGTCATCTAAGACCCTCCCGCCGCGGCCCGTGTCTCCAGGCCTCGGCTGCTACGCATTGGCTTTCCCTAACGAGTGGAGCGGATTGCGCGGAGGTAGTCGGGAGCCGCGCCCCGGGCCCACTTCCGCCTACGCCGCCCTCACCGCCCTCACCGCCCTCACCCGCCCTCCCATTCCCACACTCCCTATCCGCTCGGTCCCGGAGACAAGGGCCTGTCCTTGAATATACCCGCCCAGATCTGCTTTAGAAGCACCCTAACGAGTCACATCCACGGAGATTTTAAAAAGAGAGAAAAGTTATTCAAGTCAAAAAACACGGATTTTTATCCTTTCCTTTGCGTGCCTCTGCGCTCTCTTTCCGTCTCCCCTTGTCCATTTCAAACAGGCAACTTTTCACTCAATTTTGTTTTCCAAGTTTTTAATTAGACGACTGCCAATTTTAAAACTTTTGGCACTGCCTGAGGAAAATGGAGTTAGATTTTCATCATATCTTAGCGATTTCTTACGAGTGAGTGCGAGGACACCGCCGATGCCTTGTTTGGACTTCGATTAAACGCATGCGGCGCAAAGGGACTCAAGTGCTGCCGATCGCGCGAGAGGGCGAACCCGCCCGCCCGCCCGCCCACGCCTCCTTGCCCCCTGCCGGGAGAGGAAGCGGAGACCGACAATCTGCAAAAGCAAGACCTAACGTTGTCTGGAGGAGGATTCCAGTGGACGGCTGCTCGATAGTTTTCCGTGTTTTTTGGTATCAATATCCGGCGATTGACAGAGCTGCACCTCAACAATCGGGCCTCGGACCGCACGCAATCTTGCCTTCGTCCCCATGGTCACCTCTTCTCTACTTTCTCTCTCTGTCTTTCTTTCACGCACACACATACAGGCACATTTACACGCACTATACTACGACGAATGTCGGAGGAATCCCTCCACCACTAGAGAAATAACATTTACTACATTTATGGGACTAATGACAATAACTTTTGATTCGTTTAGTGGCTAAAGCAAAAGCGTTAAGCCCTTTATCAACGATTTCTACGGTTTTTTTGAACATCCAAGACGCGATTCTACTGGAATTATTTTTTCTACTTCGCTTAAACTTAATGTCTATTTTGATCTAATGTCGTCCAGGACTTTACAAAGGATATGAGCCACACAATGTGGGGGAAGTAATTTAACTATTTTCTTCGCAATTTTTTTTTAAAGATCACCTTGAATTATTAAATAGGTTATTTGTAACTGATGGTCAACAAGCTTCTATTTCAACTACTTGCAATCAACCCGTATTGCTGGAGTGGCATGTCAGCATATCACGGGGTAAATGTTCTTAAGTCAATTTTTGGCGAAATTGGGTTAAGTACTGAAACTACAAGTTAAGTATTTATATTTTATTTTAGTAAAACGCCCTAATTCAAATGTTGGCTCCTTAACAAAAAACATTAAAAAAAATAGCATTTAGCGTAGGAACAAGCGGTGGCTCTGAAATCTAACCCTTGTTTTCTCCAAACTTTTTTACTTAAGAACTTTTACTCCGTGACCACCGATATAACTTTGACAATTGGCATGGTGGATATTTTGTCCACGAGTATTGACAAGGGCGCTTAAAAGCATGGTCCAGGTTTCATTTTCATTGAAATACCTGATTTTACGAAAATTGCAAAGGTCCATAGTTTTTCGGCGTCTTCTTACAAAAAATTAAAGATAGAGATTTTTTCTTAATAACTTGAAATAAAGTACAACCAAGTACAACTCTAAGAAAATAAGAGTAGTTTTCGCGTAATTTTACGTTAAAATTAGGCAATTTTTAAAATTTTTAAAACAGTTTTTTCAGAATTTTTTTCCATTTTTTAAAATTTATCACCATATGTATCAAAGGTCGGAAAACAGCGCTACTGCTATTACCTGCGAACTCTCTGTATTTAAAAAAATTGCAACCAATTTAAAATTGCAAAAATACAAAATTAAAGATAGAGATTTTTTTCTTAAATTAAATCTGATCTAAAAAATCAATTCTTTAAAAAATATTATGTAGTTTTTTTTTCCAAAAAACTAGTTTTGCCTAATATCTGCTTGAAACTAATGCAAATTATAAAAAGGCTTTTTCTGAAAAACCACTCCAAATTTTTTGTTTATTTTTCTTCCATGAAAGAACAAGGGACGCTTCAAAGAATAACGCAGGTTTGTTGCAGGCACTGAAATTTTGAAAATTGCAAAAGTTAGAATTAATGCGATAAAATGCGCCAGGACATTGGAATTCTATCCCGTCCAAATACTTCCGCGATCTGTAAACACTTATGTGGTTTTCATAATATTACAGTATTATAATATAATAGTACTAGTATTAATATTATAATATTACGTAATCTTGAGAAACATTACAAAAAAAATGCTATTGTAGCATCACGACTTCCCATATCTACGTGTGTGATAATTTTGTCGTCCTTCTTGCAAATTGTTTAACCACTTTCTCGTTTTAACTCTGTAAAATTCGAATATAAAATTCGCTTTAATACAATAAAAATAATTTACCGAATTAAAGATTTTTTACGTGTTTACCACCAAGTATTGTTTGTGGAGCTTTTACAGTGATCTTGCTTGTGAATTCCTCTCGACGGAAGATTTTCGTCGTCGACAGTCACGAAGTCTGTATGGATGAGCGGCCATTAATCATCTTGAATAAGGACTAAGCAAAACCTCTTCTCGGCTGTCGCGCAGGCGGTTAGTTTCTCGGCCATACTTCCAAACCCAGCGCCAGCCGCGCCCTGCTGCTCAGCCCCTGCCGCAAGCAAACAAAGCAAGTTGATTCGGCGTAATGAACATTTCAGGGTCACCGCACGCTCGTTCGCACGCCGCAACAGGGATCGCGTAAGTATTTATCTCCTGATTATAAACTGAGACTTTCCCGTGTCGCGACGTTGATTGCCTCGACTTCCCTTTTTACTCGTTTTACCTATCTCCCTCCTTTCCTTCCGGCCTTTACGTGGCAGTATTCGGCCTTATCGTGCCATTTCTCTTCATCATTTTCCCGTTTCTACCCTATCTTTGTGGATCTAGGCGGAGGCGAGTTGAACTACCCTTGACGCGTCGCGCGCCGAAGGGTTGCCGTTGCCCGCTGCCACTTTATTTTCCGGCCCCTGGGAGACGACGTCGGCGGTGGCGTGGGCGGCGGCGGCGGCGGGGCGGTGGGGGCGGCGGGCGTGTCTCGCTGGCCGGGGCCGGAGAGGGCGGCGGACGGGCCGGGCCTGGAGGACAGGGACAGCGGGGACAGCAGGGCCCCGCGGGGCGGGGACGTGAGCGAGCGGCGAGGCGCGCCGGCGAGGAAATAATGCATGAAGTCCTCTGTAACGCCAATTCAGGCGCGTTGTCGCGGCGACACTGACACTCTTCGCAAACCTCGCATCCCCCACCGCTCCTTCCCGGCCCCGCGGCCTCCCGCTGGGGCCCCTGCCTGCCACCGCCGCCTGCTGCCCGTCGCCCGTCGCCCGTCGCTCGTCGCCCGCCGACGCAACCGCCACCCCAGCGCCGGTCGGGACGAGCGCGGTGGTTGTATGAATAATTACGATGCCCCGAGACACCCAAGACGCCTTCCTCCGTCGGCGCTGATGAGCCGGCCCCACACCCTCCCCTCCCCATCCCCCCATCGCGCCATCCTCACTCTCCGCGCGACCCCTCTCGCTCCCTCCCCCCGCGTCACTCCGCGCCGCAACCTCCCCGCCCCCGTGCTGCTGTCGCTCTGGATTGCTCCCGAGATGTCCTCATGTTCCAACTTTGCCGTTCGCACGTTCGATCACTATCGTCACCGGTGAAACATGCTGCTTCGCAAACATATTCTCTCCGCGCAAACTCTCCCCCGGCGCGACCTATGTGGCTCCATACTAGCAATCTGAATCCTACACGAACTTCTTTCATTATTTGAGTTTCTGTCAATGCTGATTTTTTCCTCCGCGTCGAGTATTGGACCATCATTTTGCCAATATTTTTTGTAAAAAACTAATGTTCTCTCGTATTTTCTGAATTGAGTTCTTTCAGTTTTATCGCGACGGTTTTCATGGAAATATATTCTACTCTCGATCCTGTTGATGTTCTTATTAACATTCTTGGTAATAATATCCTAACATACATCACTATCTCTGTCATCGGAGATTTAGGTGTGTCAACGTTCTTCATTGCCGCCACCGCGACTGCAGCCTGCTAACCATCTTGTCTGCTGTCATAGCAACCAGTTAAACAAATCTTTGATTTATTTCTTGTCTTTCAGTTCTACTTAGAAGATATATCTGGCAGTTTCTATCCTTTTTCTGTTGCAAATCAGTCGCAATTTCTATTGGAATGTTCCTCAAGATCTATTATTTATCGATCTAGTGCCATAAAGCGACGAGTCAGCACGCAGACATCGAACTTCGCTGGAGCCTCTTGCTATTATTCTCAGGTTGCGAGCGATTTTCATTCTTCTCCGCTTCGGGTTTGCGTTGCCTTTTCCTTTTATTCATCCTTCTCCATGTGCGTCCACTTTGCGAGTGCGCTGCCCTGAGACTTGAGGGCAGGCTGGGCGCACGAGTGAGAGGCAGGGGAAGCAGCAACTGTTACGAACTAGATCGTGTGGAGAACGCGCGAGGATTGGCAAAGCAGGCGGAACGAGCTAGACTCCACTAGCGAAAAGAGATCTGGTTGTGCGCAGTGTTGGATTTATATCTCAAGGTACTTATAGGAGAACCAAACAGGAATGCCTAATGATTTTGAAATATTGAACACAGGCGATCAAAAATAGTTTTAAAGTAAAACTAGAGTATAACCCTTGCAAAACAAAAATAGAATAATGAATACAATATCCACAAAATACAAACGTAACTGAAAATCATTCTTGTCTAATTTTTTGCGTCTGAATTTAAAAAAAAGTGTATTGTCTGTGATTTCCAATATAAATGTATGTTATTAAAATTTTAGTACTGTTAATAATAATAGTTAAAATAATTTCTACATGTTAACGAAAACCATATACATGCATTCTTTGCGGCGCCTTTCCAGGTGGTGTCCTATGCACGTGCGTAATGTGCTTTTGTATTCATCCACCCCTGAATGGGTGGGAGGAGGTGGGGGGAGTGGGCGGGTGGGGCGGAAGGGGGCGGAGGGGGGCGGGAGGGGGCGGCCGAAGTGCGCCAGTGCCGCGGGCGAGAGGGCCGTCTCTCAGGGGAGAGGCCGCTCCGCCGTCCGGCCGCACGTGTGGCAACATATGGCACATGCGATTGTCGTGCATCTTGCTCAGCACCGCAATTTACACTAATCATGTTTCACGCACATGACTGCGCTAAGCTCATGCTGACAGATGAATGAGGTTTCTCTGCTTCCCTCGCCCCTCTGCACGGACCGCACTCGCTACTCGTAGTCCGAAAACCTTATTTGCCTTATACGTTATGTATGTTAACTACATTTTTTAAATTTCGTTCCCCATTTGTGACAAGCTGTTTTGTAAATTTGTTAAAAGCGAAAGACATGTTCCATGGAGCTCATCTGTTAAGGCGAGTCTGAGTTAAATAGTGAATTATTGAGTTATATCGTTAGTACATATTAGATGGAGTTGATTCGATTTTCTCAATACACTGAAGATTAGGAATTCAAAAAACTAAAGTAGGATAAAATAGAATGAAGTGAAAAATAGAATATTCAGAAGTTAAAAAATAGAATATAGTAAACAAAAGTGCAATTTCGGTAACTGCCGGTTCGGACACAGGTAGAAGCACCGTTGCCGAGTGTAAAATGGACGGAGACGGACGAACGGGCAGCGCACCCAAATCCCCCTGGATATGAATGTTTTTCTGACGATTGTGGACTGTTTATTCTCTGAATCTTTAATCTTAAGTTTATCTGAATATTCAACCTCATTCGGGGAGCATGGGTTGCGATACATTTTTGTGATTCAATTGGGCGACGTCATTCCCCATTGCCTGTCTCCGCCGATAACAGTGTAGCAGGTTACATCATGTTACCTGAAGAGTAGGGGTCGCAGGGTATGTTTGTCCTGGTGCAGCTATGAGACTCTCACTCAGCTAATACCAGACTAAGCTCTTCAGGGCCACAGGACTAAATTAGTGCGTTTTAGTCACGTATGTACGTCATCGTTGGGTTGGAAGTTGAGGACCATGATAAGAACCGTGGTGGCCTCATCTTCCAATCTTCTCAGACTTATTCAGCGACGTATGTACGTCTACAGCATCTGATGGACTAGAAGACGGCAAAATATATGTGGTAGGTGGTTTAAAAGAGTGAGGGTTGAATTTGAACGAACAGTCCCCCACCTACCTAACCTAAGCTACAATTTTGGAAGTTATTATTTGGTAATTTGTAGTAAGCAAATTGAAAGGATGTTTGGACTTACTACACTGTCGATTTTTAGTCAATAGATTTCTGCCATTTCCTATCTTGCTCCAGTTCTTCTCACGTGTTGTTCACAAAACGTTCGATGTATTATTCATATTCTTAAAAATATTACTTTAAAACATTCTGGAAAATATTTTTAAATTCCAATGATAATTCAATATTTTCATTTTCCTACATTTACATTACCAATTTTGCGTAAATTGACGCAAAGCTAAGTAGTCTCTGTCCATATGTGAGAAGGCAATCTTTTCAACAAATAAGTACGAAAATTGTAAAAATTCAAAAGCAATGAAACTTTCGACTTTGAAAACTGCAATGTTTTCTTATGTTAATCCCCAATTTATTATATCTAATGCAACGACTCATTGCGTCGCAGCTTACGACACGACCTAGGCAGTGCGATGAATAAGAAAGAAGGTTTAGTTTTCACGTATGCCCTATCAGAACACTCACTTTTGCTGCTTCATTGTCTACACTCTCTATAGCTGGGTTTCTGCTGCTACAGGTCACTAGAGTTTTATTATTTGGTTAACAGAAATTGATTTTTCAACTTTTTAATATTCTTTTTTCTATTCCTTTCGTTGTCCTGCATTGTGAACTTTGTTGATACAACCGAAATTAATTTTTCGGGGATAAACTAATTCTACCAATGGCTTTACCGTCAAACATCCAATGACGAAATAAAACGTCATATTTAGTATGACGTTATATATCACAGGAAACTATTTACGATTCCTCTGGGAATTTAAATTTTAGTGTTACGTAATATTTTGTAGACTAACTCGCAATTAACATTAAGAGTGGTTCCATGTTCAGGAAGAGGGATATTATATACGAGGTGGGGAATAAAAACATTCGTGCAGTTGCTAGCACCTCTTTATATTTTAATTTTGTTTCCGTGGAAACAACGCCTGCGAATATCACTATAAAGGGGAAATTGACGACCGTCCCTAAAAAAATGTGCAGGTCTTTTCCATACGTGTTTTTTTTTCAGAAATGCTGCGATTGAGTACGTTATTTTGTGCAACTTTGTGTCAAAAAGGGTAGTGGCATGAACGTGTTATTCAAATGTGCGATTATGGTCTGAAATTGCTTGTTTTCACACTAAGACGAAGCTTATGCCAAAAAGGTTTTTTCTCCATATAATATTGTTGTATGGTACGCATTGTTTCATAACAATGTGTGTATTATTTCAAGATGCAAGACAAAGACCGATATGCATATTCATGCACTGCAATTTAGAACAGCTTGATATGTGAAAACATGTTTTTGATCGAATTTCGTTTTAAAATATGTTCTGCACTTTTCAGTTCTAGCACCGTATATTGGAACTATCACACCTGCAGTTGCGCGAAAAATGGAATAATTATCTAGGTGTGGGATAAACTGCAGCATAGATAGTCATATGCACAAAATTCTGAAGAAAATTGTATATGTATGTAGAAAGTATGCACAGCGTATCAAAGAAATAAAAAGTAGATGGAAGTCGTAATTCATATTCCTGTGTGAGAAAGTACACAGAAATATTCAGTCACTTTATCGCTTCCAAACCCTCTGTTGGAAAACAAAATATTCATTTTATACGTTGACAATTCTCATTACAATTACATCGCTCTCAGTCTTCTTTTCATTTACCTTTCTAAAAATCATCTACATGCTGAATAGTATAGCATGTGCCGCCAGTTATTTCGCATCATCGTTGTTTGGAGGGGTGCAACCGGCCATGGCTCTCTCTCATCGCGAGAACGAAATCCAGGTAATAGCATCGGAGCGCAGCATGAGTGGATGACAGCTGAGGTGGCACATCAGGCGGTGCGTTTGCGGCCGGCTCCGTGTCATTCCGCGCGCCCGGGAATGTAGTAATGTAGTAAATTGTGCAGGGCGCGTCTGCGAGGGTGAGGGTGAGGGAGTGGGTGGGGGCGGGGCGGCGGGCGAGCCAGCGCGGCGGCGCGGCGGCCGGGGAGCGCGCGGCTGGCGCCAGGCAGACTGCGGCGTCGGCGCGGGAGCGCTGGGGGAGCTGGCGGCGCCGCCGGGGAATAGGGAGGGGCGCCGCTGACGGGGACGTCCCCGAGGGGGAGGGTGGCGGGCGGGGGTTGGGGCAGGGCGGCGGGCGGGAGCGAGGTAGGGGCGGGGCGCGGGCCAGAGGGGGCGCGGCCGCACCTGGCACGCGCAGGGAAGGCGCGCTGCTCGCTCTGTCGACGCCGTTGTTGAACAAGCTCGGCAGTAAGCTAATGCGTTTCTGCAAACGTGAAGCAAACGCCTCTCTCCGTTGCCCCTCAGCCGAACTCGGCGCGCACAGCTTCGCGACCTCTGGCGGTCCCGCACACAGTGGCAGAGCGGGGCGGGACGGGGCGAGGAGAGGCGGAGCGTGCTGTGTTGTGTTGTGATGTGGCGTGGTTTGGCGTGGCGAGTAATGGTGTGGTGAGGAGGGGCGAGGCTTGGTAAGTGGGTGATGGACGGGGAGATGTAGGGTGGGATGAGGTGGAGTAATTGTGGGCGAATAGGGGGGTGAGAGCCTTGTCAGAGGCGGTGTTGTGCAGGTAGGGGCGGGGCGGGGCGGGGCAGGACGAGGTGAAGTGTAGTAGAGAAGACCTGGTGAAGACTGTGCAGGATCAGATGGAGCAGGACGGGATGAGGCGGTGCAAGGTGAGGCGGATGAGGCGAGACAGAGAGACAAGAGACGGAGAGGGATGGGGTGGAGAGGGATGGGGCGGAGAGGGACGAGGCGGAGAGGGACGGGGCGGAGAGGGACGAGGCGGAGAGGGACGAGGAGGAGCGAAGAGCCTCGCCGGGGCGGGGCGTGACGGGCCGTGGGTGGTGAGGAGCACTGGCGGGGCGCTGCGGGGCGGGGCGGGGCGGGGCGGGGCGGGGCGGAGTCGGGCTTGGGGCGGGGTCGAGCCGGGATGGGGCGGTGCAGGGATGAGGCCGGGGCGATGGTGAACCGCCCCTTGCAGCGCCTGGGGCGTCGGCGAGGGGTGGCAGATGGCACCGCGTGCACGCAATGACAGAGCTTCTTTGAGCTGAAGGACGCGCGGCGGATGGTTGGCTTCCGTTGCCTCTATTGAAGGCAGTTGCGCTGCAATCGCATGCAGAATTTACCGAACGCAGGAGTTGCAGACGGAGGGCAATGGTGTTCACAAAATACTACTTACTAAAAACTTGTATCCCCTTGGCTCTTATTTAAAAAAAATAATTTTAAAAGAAATTGACCCTGATAATATCGGCAAATCTTGGCTGTGCCATTATACATCCAGGCAATTAATTTGATCAATTGTTCACTAAGAACGTTGAAAAATATTTTTGTGAATACTTTATATTTTATCACAATTATTTACTCCTTTATACCTCAGCTTTCACGTATTTGTTTTTGTTTCCGCTGGTTGTTGTGTGACATTTGTTGTCACTTGAGTTCATATATCATTCGAAACAATCTCACAATGTACATTGGCAGTTGTCCGTGTAGGAACTGTAGGAATTCGTCAGTATGGGAGCATAGTTTCTCCAATTGTAGTTGTGGGTTCGGTCCGAAAGTCATTTTAGAAAGTGGAATGTTTGGGACAAAAGCTAATATTCTTAAATATTAGCCCCTGCCCATACCCTTCAAATCTTTTTTCATACTTAAAATAGTCACTTGGTGTTTACATCTAAAGATAATGAAGATGATAAAAAATTAAAATAAATTATTTTTTCAATTAATATTCGCGAAAAGTTTGAAATATGCTGATTTTCAATAATTTTCAAAGTTTGATAAAATAGAGTCCTTCATTTATTTTCATTGAAACCATCATCATCATCATCATCATCATCAAAAATTGAGCTTATTTGCCCGTTCCGTCTGCCATGGCTTTATTGGATTGTCCCTATTCCTTTTCTCTTTTCGGGTTGTAGTTCTAGAGGATATTGGCATTCAATCTCCTGACATTCTCATTATGTGATCATGCCGATTTTTTCTTACTACATTTATTTTTTTGGTTAGGTTGAAGATCTTTAATTCATCTCTTCATCTCTGATGTCCGAGTTTTTTTGTGGTCTAGTATTGTATAATATGAATAGCCTGTTGATGGTCTAAGAAATCTCATTTCCGCCGGGTTCTAGTGTCGTCTTATCTGCTTTATTGAGGGCCCAATTTTCACACCCTTAGGTCACCATTGGTACTGCCATTGTTTTATAAAATTTCAATTGAGTTTCTGTTCGTGCTTTCTGCCTGAGAGTATTTCGTATAGTTTCTACATACTTCTAAAAAATGTATTTGTTTGTATTAATATTATTATTGATAGTATGAAATATTGCAACCGAGGTAGTTGTAGTTATTTACTTGTTCAACACCGTTACCATTGATAACTATTTTACACCTAAAATGATTTTTAGCCTCGAATGCCATAGCTTTCGTCTTCTGTAATGCAATTTGTAGATTATAGTTTCTCTCCTATTCGCTGGAGTTAATGGGCAGCTATTTGGAGACTATCGTCTGAGGTACTAAATGATATGGTCATTTTCAAGTAAAATTGTATTTAAAAATTAGTTATTCACTTTAAAATGGTACGTTATATATTCTTGTAACTCTTTATGGCATGGCCAATGTATATGTATATAATATTAAAAAGTGTGAAACAGCAGACACTCCTATTTGTCACAGATTTATGCCTGCAAACAAGTGTTCTGTGCCTTTCTTGTTCATACGTATTTTAGTATTTTTTTAATTTATTCAAGTTATACTTATCATGTGATATGGGTGTCCATTTAACCGCAGTAAAAGATCACAATTTGCTTCTGATGATACTATCAAAAGCTTTTTCAAACTCTCATAAAAAGGATGCATGTAGGCAGATTGTATTCACGTCTTTTTTCAATTAGATGTTGTAAATAAATGTGCAATTTGAACATGAGCGCCCATTTACGGAATCCATTTTGTTGCTGACAAAATCCTGTGGTTTACTTTATTTACTCTTCTTGGGACGATTTTAGCAGAGATCTTGTTTGCAGTATTCAAGAGACTAATTCCTTCTTAATTGTTACAGTCACTCACATTTCCTCGTTTCTATATTGGGTGGATTGTTACCTTCTTCAATTCATCTGGAGTCTTGTAGGTCTTTTATTGGAACCATGCACACACTTGGTGTGCACAATTCAGTTAAAAATTAAAAACTGAAGTTTTTCTATGATTTTGCCATACTTTTGGTTTTAAAAATTAAGCCAATACAAATCACTAGTATGTTGTATTGAGAAATAGATTGTTAGGAGGACTTGTCATCGTCCATATTCGTCATTACATTTGCAATCCTTGCCTTGGTTGGCATGCTTTCTAATTCTGTACTATACATTTAATGCTGTTCGTGTAATATGCCAATCACACGACGGTTCAGCAATGTAGAAGGCCGTCTAATAAAAAATCAGGAATGTTGAGATGGGGTCAAATGCCACTGGAAAACAGCCCGCTTACCAGAATTGTTCCCACCGAAATGTAAACGACTACCAATTTCATTAGGGATATCGTGCCTTAGAATCGACAAGATGGCCCGCTAGACGCACGTGCGGCATGGTGGGGAAAGATACGGGTGAGCTACTCCGGCGCACCAATTTTTGCTCGTTCTGCACAGCAACAGTGTGCGTCGCGGACCACGTGACTACAACACCGGCTCTTCGTTTGAAAAGCCGGACCAGACGCTGGCCGCCACGTTACATTGAGAGCGAGAAGTGTTGAGAAACATTTTAAAAGTTGCATAAAGAGACAATTTTCAACGGTGGAAAACCAAAAATAACACGATGAAGATGTAATTGAAATAAAAGATGCAATATTTGAAAGAAATGCTTCATATACCACTTTCAGCGACTTGTTAACAAAAAGGTAAGCTTTGGTATCTGGCTGCATTTAAAATTCCCACTAATATTGTGACGTGCCGAAGCTCATGGGCTAAAGTCGAATACGATGCGCTAGTAGTGAGCTCTAGTGTAGACTGGAGGACAACACTCTGTGCTTACAAATCGTAACTGTCCTCCATGATGGTGAAACGTCTATTCTGTCCTACTTATCTCAGAACGAAATTGCAAGAATTAGCGTCTCATTTCAATTTTAAAATTTTATTCTTTTTTATGTTCATTAAAACTTAATAAAAAGTTGAAAGTAAGCAACATTTAGTACTTTGAAATTGAAATTACCTACAACTCTTCAACAAAATGTAGTCTTTCATTTCTTGGAGACCTTTTTAATATTCACCCAGGAAAGTATTCTTGGTTTGCATATCTTTAATAATTTCGTTAGATCGAACTTACAGCAATAATAGTCGTAGAACCTAAAAAATATTATTAAAAGTAATAACTACCTAATAATATCTCATCTAATAGCATTCGCATCTAGATTACAGTTTTTTTGACATCCTTTACAACCGAGGTGCTACGCAGTATTTTTGGAATTTTCGTGGGCAGAGACGATTGCATCACTGACAACACACAATACACGTTTTACCTCGTAAGAAAAGTCTGTAGGTAGACGGTGGGTTGGTTGTAGTGATTCCGGGCGCGTCAACAACTGAGGTCATTAGTCCGTAAGTGTAATGCATGTTTTTTGTCTCGGGAGGCGATGATCTTCCCCTTTTGGTTGGCGATATCCAGCGTCGACCTACCGTCGGCTAACGGGGGTTCCCCAACCACGTATCTCACCAGCCGGGACACGTTCTAAGCCCTCGACCTGTCTTCCAGCATATATATGTAGTGTAGTTCATGTTAGTGTGTGTGAGTAAGGTGTGAGGATAGGACACGAAGGGAAGGAAAGATAGCGCGCGATTCGTGGTCCGTTTGTTAGGGTACGCATTCCGGCATTCGCCTGGTGTTGATCGGAGAGACCACGAAGAAAACTACCGATCAGAGCAGCCGGCCTCTAGTATTCACCTCCAGACTGCAACTGAAACTACCTAGTTGACAAGGTACTGTCGAAAATCTTGCCAAGGTCGGACTCGAATCTAGGATCTCACGGTCAGAGGCTCAGAGGCCCCTGCAGTGATATCAGGTCATCCACTGAGCCACCTTTCCAGGTCGGTAGGTAGACTTTCACCGCAGGGAACGAAAAACGATCGTCACGACCTGCATCATTTGAAAGCATTGCAATTGTGCATCCAGCTATAATGTTGAGATCATTGTGCGCAATGGGTCACCTATATCTTTCCCCCATGGCATGCGGGACATAGACGCGAGCGCGTGGGGGCGCCTGCTGCGGGTGCCGCTGGTTTCAGCTGCACCCTCTACGGCCCAGGCGCGCCCGTCGCGGAGGCGCCGAGCCACGGCCGTGGGCCCTGGGGGCCGTGCAGCTCTCCCGGCGCTCGTGTCGAAACCCGCGTCGAATGGGCAGCCCTTCACGGATCCCCCCACCACGGCCAGTGGCGGATCCAGGGGGGGGCATGGGGCCACGCCCCCCTCAAAAGGCCGGGAGGTTTGTGTTACCTTCTTGTATTTGGCAAAATTGATTTAAATATTATTTATATTATAATTATGTAATTATTTCAAAAATAATATTGTATAGTATCATGGATACACTACAAAATAATGTACAATATAATAACAAATGTTTATTACTTAATAAAAATCTATGATGGCCCCCTCCAAAACGATTGCCTGGATCCGCCCCTGCCCCCGGCCACCCTCTCATCACCCTCACCTCCGTTGTAACTTCCGGCAGTCGCGCAGCCAGCCCTAGCCTTCACGGCGGCCTTATCAAAATTGCGGCTGCAACGGAGCAATGTCACGCTTCATAGATCAGTTCCAAGCAGATCGAAGGGTAGTTCTGAAGGATTGGATGAATGAGAATACCTAATTTGTCTATTCGTAGGGAGTCTTAACACCTGGATTTTTCGATTCCGATTTTTTATTTGCCCTCGATAATCAAGAATATTGGAACAGATGTTTATCAGCGTTCGTCAGCGCCCGGTACGGTTGCTGCTGCAATCGGGCGGGTAGTTTACAGTTCTGCATGAATAGTTGATCTGAAAGATGGGCGTGTCCTTTGTGCGTCGCTGTCGCTTGCTGGGGTTACCACGCCGTGTCGCATCACTTCGTACGCCAACTATTTCTCCCCCAAAATCCCTAGCACAGCAGGGAATGGAGTAACGAGGTGGACTGTTTAAATGTAGCATAGACATTGGTAATGAGTAAGTGGGTAGCAGTTCTCAAGCCGGGCTGCTGCATTTGTTGCTAAATGCTTGTAATTGAAACGAACTTTAGTCTTAATATATTTCATGCAAAGAAATATTTAATGATGTAGCATAAAACATTGAAAAAAATGTGAATTGAACTCCACTGCTCCTCAACTCAATAAACTTTTTTAATATCAAGATTAGTAGCATGCTGAACAAACCAACGTCAAATAGTTTTCCAAAGTTCTTCAAGCTTGCACAGCCACTACCGCAAAATTTTTTATTACCAATTTATTACCCAAAAATATTTTTTACTGTTACTTTTTAAAATGAATGTAGTTGTTCTACCTTGAGAGTCTTGACACAACCAAATTTAAAAAGTGGTCACAATCAAATCAAACTCATAAGGAATATTTAATACTCATTTTTTACTATATTTTGCTAAAAAGTGTTTTATACTGTTACCTTTTAAAAAATAAATGCAGTTGTGCTGGTTTTAAATGTGTTTGGCTGGCTTCATTGTCAAGTCAGTCCATTTATTATTAAATTGTTACAGTAAAAAACTTATTTGTGGGCAATATATTAATAATAATGAGTGCTTATTACTCCAATTCGTTTTATTTCATTGTGCCGTTGTGGCTGTCCCAGGTTGATGAATCTATTTCAAAAAGGAACAGGGACTCCACTCAAAAACAGCGAATAAAATACTTTCGTATGACACCGTAATAAATTAAATATTTTAACACAAACTGTCTCCACGAATACTGCATAACATCGCTAATACGAGCAAAACAACAGTTCTTTACATACAAAGTATATCAAAAAATGTACTGGCCCATGAAGAAACACGTGAACAGCAAATATTTAATGGCAGGCGGCGTCCTACTTGGAACCTTGCTGTCGCATGATGGCAGCTGTGTCGTAAGTAGTGACACACTGAGTAATACAGGCAGTCCTTGTATGATAATACCCAAAATAATACAATCAAATACTGACATTTTTCAGTCAAATCGAAACTCTCATAGTTTTTTTAAAATTTTTTTCTCATTTCTGGATATCCAATAAAACCGCAGATATCTTTTGCGTGTCCACCCGGAATTTGCATACGTCTCTTTCAGTTTCTGCGCCCATTTGAAATTAGTAAGGCAAATTCCCGAGAAAAGCATGGATTTCCAAGGGCGACTTCCTTATTTATCTCCCTTATACCAGGCATTGCCACAATTAAAAAGAAATATTGTAATCGTAAAAATCTAGAAATATTCATTCCAAGCAATGCAAGTGCTGAGGACCTATTTGTAAATATATTTTTCTTGAGTCTGTCTCCACACCTCAAGCCTCTAGCAGATAAAACACTTCACGATATTTGGTCTTAAATTTATCCCCTTATAGGACAGTCAACATTTTTTCTGTTTTGTATATTGGCTTATTATGAGACTTGCATAGTAGCAAAACATTATTTTATACAACAGTAAATTAGCTTTAATGATTATTTACGAAATTATTTGCCAACCACTGGAATATTTCTGTCTATATTTCAGTAGTGTATGCAAAATTCTCCAAAATAGTCAAGCAAATTCTTATTAGGGATACGTAACACAGAGATTCAATATGGAAATCATTAGAAATTGGTAGAAAAAATAGAAAGACTTACGCTCAATTAAAAGCTAATTTGGAATGTATAGCGTCGGAAGAAACTTAGAGACATCTTGAAACCATCTCCCTGAGCCAGGCGGGCTCATTCTTACAGATATTAAACGAAAGAAACGACGAAACTAAAGACGTGTACCTAAAAGATCATTATGTGCCTATTATTAACTATACACTCGCGCAATCGCGCTTGTGAATAGCTAACTAAACGTCTTACAATGCTCTCGTTTAGCCACTTAATATTTATCTTACACCCCCGGTGATTTTTAGAAAAAGACTATAACGCAATATTCTGTAGTGGTTATAATAAGTATCAATAAATACTCTAATCATGTTGAAGTGTTGTAAACTTGAATATTTTACATCACTCACACGGTAAATTGCGCTAAAAGTTTTATCACAGAAGATAATTATAATGTGCATATATGATCGATTTTCAAAATAGCTTATTTCTATATTGCACAAATTATCATTTTAACAAGGTCTCTAAAGTGTGTTACCATCAGAGTTTTCAAAAGCGTTGAAGTCATTCTCGTCTCTACATCTGCTTTCAAACATGCTCACTCAACACGAAGTTTCGCGTTTCAGTTCTGTGCAATTTTCCGTAAATACGAACGATTTTGCAGTTTATACATTGACGAAAGTGCCCTCCGATCCACTTTCCTCGCCGTCACAAAGCCCTCGTACTTGTTTAACAACCGACAAACTGTATACTCGAGACTTAGGTAAATTTGCACTTGTGTGTTAATAGCGCACTGATTAATGGCATATAATATACCGTGCAAAGTTTGCGGAAACGAGAAGGCGAAACGAGGTGAGCGCATCCAACTATGTGAGGCGGGCGGGCGCGCAGCCTTCAGCTCATGTGGGTGATCGTTCTCTATTATCTTTTCATTTACAGCCATACTTGAGTTTCAATGCACTTTGAAAGTGTAGCGTTAATTAGTATGTATTGTACCGTTGCTACACGTAATACCACTCCTCTCTATCGATGGAAGGACAACTCGTACTGTATTGTTAGATCAACTTCTTACTGGAATCAAAGATCATCTATCATAAAATTTTACTAATGGTGCTAAAAATAGCAGTGTATCTCGTATTATTTTTAACAGTTGTGTGAAACTGATGGCGGCTAGTGACTTCGTGATCTGGAACACAGAAAATATGCACTTGCAAAAATCTTATGTGCAACAAAACAAATGAAACCATTGTCTTCAGATCTGCTTTCCAGTTTCCTTTTTTCATGATGTGGTAAAAATGAACGTGAAAAAAAGATTGCTCATCCTGGTACTTGAGCCCCTACCAAGGGCTTTACTACCCCCCCTTATTGACACTTCAACATTCCGGAAGCTTCTATATGTACGTCTACATACACTAGAAGTAAAATAGATTTCGTAAGATAAGATTTCGTATAAAAAAGTTCAACAGAGATCATATTAAACATTTTCGTTCACAAAGGCATTAAATTTTAAAATACATCTCCATATATATTGTAGCGCCAGTGCTAAATTATCAAAATCCAGGAAATCAAATTGCGCGGGCAAAATAGAACAATCTGAGAACCGACCGGACGCCGCGCGAGAACGAGTCAAAGACAGCAGGGAACCGAGCGAGCGGGATCAAGCAGTAAGGGATAATCACGAGGGAGAGAGGACGGTAAGTGATATGGCGGCGGACTCGCTAGGAGCTCGTGCACAGGAATCCGCGAACATCGTGTAATGTAAATTGACGAAGACGAAGTCGACCGCTGAAATGAGTAGAGTGTCAAGCACAATTATGAACTAAAATTTGTGACGGCGCTGATGTGTATCGAGTGGAAACATTACGTGGCACGTGGATTTGTGCTTTCAATCGTGAAAGTGATACGGCAACAAATGGACAGTGATGGAAGGGCATAGTTAGTTCGGTTAGCGAAGAAACATAAGCAAGGGGGTGATCATCCCAGACAAAGATTGCAAAAATCGCCTAGTTTCTGCCTACAGTCGTGAGTCTGCGCTGGTCGTCGCGCTCACCCAGGGCCAGACCGTATTCATGGAAGTGAGGACGTAATCGCCTACGGAGTCGACGCCTGATTACGGGAACTATCGCCCGTGGAACGCGGTATCCAACGTGGGTAATGTTTAAACGGCATGGAGAGGCGTCCCCGTCGGTCACAACGCGGCAGCCGGCGACCGCCGGCATGATTCAAGGACAACGGAAGCCGAGGCGGAGCTCGCCTCGCCGACGGGGGGTGCGGCCACAGCAAGGAACCAGCGCAGCGAGACGGCGGCAACAGAACACAAGAAGACCACGCGTAAGCCGTGCATTTACTTTATGTAATCAGGAAAAGCGGGCGTTTCAGCACCGATAGTTAGCTTTCATAGTGACGGGGGGAGGTGGAAGCTCTTGTAGACATTAATTAGGAATACGCGGAGACTCCCAGTTTATATCATTAAGTCAAGGGTCGATGAGACTGAGTATGCACAACTGTGTGTAATTATGAATGATGGTAAGCACATGAAGAGGGAGGGAACATAAGAAAATGGGACTTGGGTGGTTTGTTCTCTTATGCAATGAGAACTGTTAGTATTACCAGTATCATGTTCTTGAAAGATGTGTTCCTAATTGTTTATGACATCTGATTCATTTCGTTCATTATAATACATTATTTTGGCAAACAATTAAAGAGTTTGAATGTTTGTACCGCTACCCTGAGCCCATTCACTGAAAAGACACCCGTCCACTTAATTAAACATTTTGTTCTGTGAACCGATACTTAGGAACGTCATATTTGAGCATTTTCTTAAAACCATTATACGGAAAATATTACGATTGCCTCAACATTAAGCCAAAATTAATAATATTTTGAAAAGCTTTAAGGATTCAAAGACTTCACCCTGCGGTACACGCACTAGGAAAATTTATTCGAGCACATGCGGTGAATCTTCCTTTGCCAAATTACTATTCGGTGTTTCAGGCACAAAAACACATTAAACACATTTACTAATATTGAAACTTTAAAACTTCATTAAATTACAATGTTCATCAATACGAACAAAATATACATTAAAAAGTTGTATCAGTAGTAAATTGTATTTCGGGAACAACTATACGGGGGTAAATTGTACTATTATCGGGAGCAAAAATTTACAAAAATATACCGTCAGGCTTGCAGGGTTATCCCCCCATTTGTAATATTCTTATAAAACACTTCTCGCGCGAAATTCACGAATACTGTGATATACAGAAAAAGTTAATGTGCATTTTGCATTCATTCATACAAAAATTAATGGTGTACGTATTTATCATTAACTGTTTCTAATAGCTCTATGTAATTCATTGTTGTATCAAAGTGTGCTTGCCAGAATTGAGCGAGATTGTGAAAAATATTTTTCGTTCCTTTCGATGATTTGATTCGATGATATCATCATTAGATGGTCGCTATTATTCACTAACTTTATTCCTATTACCAGTTTTTATTATTATTGGGTACAATAGCGTATGGTAGCGAGTTCGTCACTGAAACTTCATCGATCGAGAGGTTCTATCTTCGAGTACTGGAGTTCGTGGACGTTCTACGTACATCAGCTTAGTACACTCATCGTCATAAGAAAGCTGCAACCAGGACGAGGCCGATGGCGATCATTGTTGGTAGTCAGGTAGAGGGTACCACGCATACAAAATTATTACACATTCACATTTGTAGGACCAATATTTATTGCGATACACGGCCACAGACGGTACATGTCAGAGTGGCCGCCATGATGGCGAACACACGCGTCCAGACGTCACGGCAGGAGTTGTAGAGGTCTCGAATGGAGTCCTGTGCTAGTCCATCCAATGCAGCTTGCACCTGAACGAGCTGTTCATGTATTCTGATGGGTAGGGGTGGAATTCTGATCGCACACTCCATAGCATCTCAAACATTCTCGATCGGAAAGAGGTCTGGCGATGCAGCTCTCCATGGCAGAGTATCCACAGCTGCAAGGCATGTTCGGGAGATGGCTGCGGTATGCAGTTGCCTTGTTGAAATAGGGCGTGGGCGTTCACGAACGGCAGAGCCACCTGTTGCCGGATCTCCTGAACGTACCGTGCGGCTGTCACGGTGCCTCCGAGAAACACTAACGGTGAACGGGCACCATGCGATAACGCGCCCCACACCATCACCAGGCTGACGGGACGTGTGATGGGATACTACAAACCGCTCGTCGTGCGTCGGCGTGCGGCGCATTGTGCAACTGCCGGCCAATAGTACTGGCACTTATAGGATGTGACAGAGCAGGCTTCATAGCCCGCTGAATAGCACCTATCGTTGCCGTTGGATCTGTTCGCGCGTGACAGACAATCCGTCGGTCCTCCCTCCTCGTGGTGCGTGGCGATGATGGTGTACGTACGACCGGTGTAGCGCGCAATACGGCGTCAGGACCAACCAGCCTCCCGCACACCCACGTTGCAGCCCCTCTCGAAAGCGTCTGGCTGTCGTCTAGTTAGCCTCGCATTGCCTAGACATAGTGTACGTGCAGGTGACGCTCTGGCGACGCTACGCAATTGCGTAGGCTACGCAATGGCTGGCGCGGCAGTTTGAAGCCCTCTTACCTAGACCGGTGGGCGCGATGTCACTTACCTACCACTGATCACCCAGTGCGCGGTCGACCGTGAAAACGAAGTCATTGGCTTAGCGAATGATGTGCAAAATACCCACCGAGTTTGCAGTGAATCAGTAGGGTCTTTCGGGGTGCAGCTTTTTTTACGACGATGATTGCAGATGGATCAAGCCTTTTTTATTGCAATGGCGTATGCAATTGCCAGTTTGGAATGCACAAATGCATTGAAACCGTTTCTACTTCGTGAACTATATTTTTTTTATTACGAAACCAATTTGAAACTTATATAAACCTACTATTTATTGTTTCTTTTTTTAACGAGAACATTTCTGTCATCAACAAATAGAACTGCTCTTCGTTTTTAATGGACGAGGACATATTGTGTTCGTACAAAATAATGAGGATAGGATGTAATATCGAATCCTGCAAGACTCCATGCTCAATTGGCAAATAAGTTGAAAGTTAAGTAGATAAAGTTCTTTCGTGCCAATACGGTATTTCTACTCTTTGAGATCAATGTTTAAGATACGAGGTTATCCAATCTAGGAAAATACCACGAACTCCGTATTAAGGTAATTTTGAGAGCAAATGCCGTCAAAAGCTTTCGAAATATCTAAAAATAGTTCAGTAGGTACTTCATTCTGGTCTGTTTCTGAAGCAAAATCTTGAAGAAAAGAAAAAATGGCAGTTTCCGTATATTTTTATTTTCTAAATCCGTATAGTGAGACTGGAAACTCTTCATTTTTCCTGAAAAAAGTTTCGATTCCCTTGACTTGCCATTGCGTGGCTGAGAATTTGCCATTAGCAGTAGTTTCTGTTGTGTAATGCCGCAATAGTTTTTGTTGTCAACCCCGTGTGGATATCAAAGCAACCTCTTAAACAATATGTTGGGCCACTGACAACGCGCTGTAACGTTTTTCAGCAAACCTATTCCTACTCCCATTCTAAGGGCACGAACTAGATGCGATGGTAATAGTGTTGTTGCATTTGCTGTGTGGCTGTCCGAGTGGTCCTATGGTCGAATCCCGAAGGTGACGGATTTTTGACATTTACTACATACCTAGGTCGCTCACAGTTTTTACTGTTCTTTGACAAAATAAATCAAATAACATCGAATCGAATTCAACCACTGTTCGGAGGACAATTCTAGCCATCGGGTGCAATCTGGAAGGGGGCAAATGTCGCAAGCCGACTTGTAGGTCGGCACTCTATCACGTTCCTGCAGTGAAGGATACGTTAATTCCCGTGATGTAGTATACACAATATTTACGGAACTAATTAAGAAAATACTTGTCGCGACCGGAACATTAAGGACATTTTTGTGGATTATTTCTTACATCAGGTGATGTACAAATCATTCAATGTATGAACGTACGAATCTCACAACCTAGCTGTCAATCGTCTCTTAAAATAATATTTTAATCGATTTATGAATATCATGCAGCGCATTATTGTGTCGTATCAAAATGTGGCCTTACTGATGATTAAAAATGTTTCCCGCTCATTCCACCCGTATGTACTAAAAACCATTATATTTTAGATGATATATTGCAATAAAATTGTCAGTATTCTTCACCGACAATTGAATCCGATATATTTTCGATTCTAATGAACAGTTGTGTGTAATGCTAATAAAGGGTACAAAATCTCCAGTGATGATGACAATACACGGTAAATGTTTTCTTGTTTTATTGGCTGCACTCCAAGGGTAGTAATATTTTGTCAAATATTAGAGAAGCAGAATAACGACATTGTGAATTCATAGAACGACATATTTGGTTAATGTTATTATGATCGCTGAACGTAGAGGCTAAAATAATAGCTGCCTTATATCTGTGCGGTTGATTACGTTTTCGTTATCAAGTAATATGACAACGATAATTATCTACATATTCAATAGCCTGTTGTTTACATTGTCAGTATTTCACCAGTAAAAGTAATTGTATCAGGATACGCGCTTGCATCATAAAATGTGACTGATAAATAGAAATATGGTTGAAAGTACCAACCTAACTATACTAAATCTTTGAATTTCTTGTTAAAACACTCAGAGTTCGACGGCGAGATAGTACAATGCTCCCCATTCACTACGAGAGGATCGGAGTTCAAATACCGCTCGATCTATGGTGAATTTGTGGTGGACAAAGCAATTTATTTATTTATTTACTTCAAAAACAGTTTAAAACTGTGTGTGACGAGCTATGGGGAGAAGTGAAATTTGTGCACGTTTTGTTGACAAAAATATTCGCTCCTATATAATAAAATATATTTTCAAAGGTAAATTAGCTATAAATTTGTGCCCTTAACTCTCATTATGTTCTTCATGAAAGAATAATACTTTCTGCCACGACAATATAGAAAACATTAATTTCAACAACTATATTTCCCACTGAAATTCACAAGACGTGCACAAATAATGAAGTTACATTTCACGGCAATTCCTCCCGTTCCTCATTCCACCACAGTTCCATTATCATCTATATCATATCTTTGCAATCCTTGGTCTCGTCAAATCATTCTTCCATTTCAGGCATGGTAAAAAAGCATGGAACTGGCGTCATAACAAAAAATGTAATCACAGGTGGGTTGATATATGAAACATCAAAACAATAGAAAATAAAATTACTCACCTTTTTATGATCTCAAACTTAATCATAAACTTCAAATTTTTAAAATGGCACAGGCGTAATCGTTAATTTCCCTCAATTTTCGACAGTTGTTGAAGTCCACATTTATTTTGGCGTCTTTCTACAACTACAATATTAAAGATAGATATTTTTTCTTAATAAAATCTGTTCTTCAGATGAGTACAATTATTGAATGTATAGTTTCCGCGTAATTTTGCGATAAAAAGAATATTTATTTTCAGCCAAAATGACTCCAAATTGTTTCTTTAAATTATGTCCTCGGATAGATCAAAGGACTTTCAAAAATGGCGCAGAACTCATTTTCGTTGAACTCTCAGAATTATCGAAAATGGCAAAAATTACCAATAATGTGAGAAAGTATCTCCTTTAATAGCACAGGTGTTACATTTTGGCCAATTGGAAAGTGTCTGCACAGAACAGTTATTAAAATTATTCAGTTATCAAATATCAAAAGAGTATCGAAAATTAGATCAAGAGATCTTTAAAAAGATACATGCAGTTACTATCAGAAGCTTGACGGTGCATGGCAGCAAAGAGAAAAACCAGAAAACGTTTCTAGGTCAATTGCACGGAATCTGTGTGACCTTCACTAGCAGCTCTGCCGCCAGTCTCCTCCGCTCCGCTCCGTCCCGCTCCCGTCTCCACTCCTATTATCCATTCTACTATCCCTCCACTCCCTCTGCTACTGCCGCCACAGCCGCATGCTTGCAAATGAATTCGGCAATTGGGCGAATGCTCCTGTACTGCCGTGCTCGAGTCTTCCACTCGACGCAACTCCCCGTAACTGGCGTTCAGTTTAATCGAATGAGCACCGCCGCGTGCTTTGCAACTCGCATGTCTGAATGGAACATGACACCTAGCCGAGAATTCACTTACGGAAAATTGCACTCTCTCTCTCTCTTGGGGCAGAGCGCCGTTCCGCCTAGATGCGGAAGGTCCGAGGGCGCCCCCTGCGACCATTCCTTCTTCTTGCGCATCTTCCTCTCTGCCTCCCACTGGGAACCACGTCTCATCACCTATTCGCCCATTACATAGGTTTGATTGCATTATTCGTTCGTTTGATTATTTTGTATTTTCAGGAACCTCAACTGCTATGGTCGTTTGTCCGATAAGTGTATGAGGCTGTTTCCCTCCCCCGCAAGAACGCATGATCTGCAGGTGCCGATCTACATGTCCGAATGTGTGTGTGGGGGGGGAGTTCTCTTCCAGGTATCTTCGGCAACGGGGCACCGCCCCAGTCGGGACAACCTCTAAGCTTCCGACCTGTGTGGTAGTATAGTGGATGTCTGAAATCCGTTTAAGATACTGTTCCGGCATTCGCCTGACATTGATCAGAGAAACCACTAAAAACTACCGATCAGAGCAGTCGGCGGCCGCTAGCATTCTCGTCTGGACAGAAGTGAATTAGACCTAGCTATATAACTAGATAATCCGCTACCGTCGGATCTCAAACCCTAGGATCTCTCTATCAGAGACACTACAGTGATAACTATTGTTGCCCTGAGCCATCTCTGCCAGTTTATTCATTTGTATTAATCTATTATTTTATTGTATTGTTTACACTCCTTTTGGTTTGCTGGTCTTGTATCTGTCACGATTGCTAAGAGCAGCGTGTGTAAAGGTTAGTACACTTCCTGTCCACCTCTGATTGGAATCCTTCCTCCACGTGAAATTTGTTCTAGATTACACGGGATCGTACGGCAACAAAAGGGTAGTCTGTCCCGTTAACCCCGCCCTCAATTCCACCATTCTCTCTGTATATTGACATTTCCTGTTATTCTCCATTATCATTAACATAATACTCACCTCCCTCTCACTTATTGCGTCTTTAATGATGGACAAAAGCAATGAGTGCGGGCTTTGAGCTGTCCAACCACAGAACTACGAAAATGAACTAAGCTGATTGCTGATTGCCCCTTATGATAGTAATTAGTGCATCTTTCATTTCTGAGCGCGTGAGCGATTTGGCTTACTCTATTTATGCTCCAGCTATTTGCCAAGCAGGTGGTCACAGACAGTAGAAGTGCTTTGTACTTACTACACTAAAAAGAATGGAGATCGTAAAGAGTAAAATTCTATTGACATAAATAATTGATGAAATGTTCAGAGGGATACATGGTACTATGAGAAGCGAACCATTCCGTAACCACATGGTGGAAACACCCATGACTTACATGTATCTAATTTCTGCACACACGTTGACGCCAGAGACATTTTTTAATTAAAATGGCGTTACGTAAACATGACTTCTGATGGTAATCTAGTTGAAAATGATCTAATACCACTTTTATTTATTAGAAAATAAAAGAAAGATTTAAACGTGAAATTTACTTCTTTCCCAAAACAAAATGTTACGATTTGTCAAAATGCTTCTGGAAATATTAATGACGTGCGAAGCATCCAGTTTTAAAACATTTTTAATCCTTTTTCAATAGTATTAGTGTTTTAGCTACGTTACATAAATTTGCAAAGTATAATCTACAAATAAAGGTTTGAATAAAGTCTGAGGAGATTTGTACATGTTAACATGAATTAAGCATATAGATAACACAAATCAGTTTACGCAGTTAATTTATTTCAACATCTCAGAATATATTTCAATAGAAAAACAATACAATTTTTAAATGCATAGTAATAATCATAGTAAATCAGAACGACGAAACGAGTACTACGTGTGTGTTATTAGCACATCGAAATATGCGTGTGAAAGTCATGTTTTTAAAAGAAGAGTCAATATTTTCACTTCTATTACACAATAATTTAATTGCAAAATTTTCCATGCATCTAAAACAAAAGATAAGGTTCTTTGTACACTGCCTGAATTAAAAAGTCGCGTCTATAGTGTCGATTAGAGTATTGCAAACAGAAATGAAATTCATGGATGCTCATTGAGGTAAAAACAGTCTCTTCAAGTTGATATGAATGTATACTGAAACTAGTGGTCCTAAAACAGCACGTAATTTCTCGCCCGTATTTTCACGCAAAATTACGCAAAAAGTACTCAAATTTTCGAAAACTTGTACATGAACTTATTTCAAAATCTATCCTAAAGGAACAGATTTCATTTAAAAAAATCTCTATCTTGGTAATTGTAGTTGTAGGAAGACATCGAAACAATTTTGAACTTTTGCAATTTTCGAAGAATCAGGATTTCAACGAGCATGAGACCCACACCATTCTCTTAAACGCCCTTTACACTATTAAACAACAAAATTAAATAATAAACGATGGAGCCATTATTTTGAAAATTTGGAAGATGTCCCAGGAGCTTGAAAATTAAAATATGGGTTTCAAAGTCAAGCTGTCGCCACAACAGATTTTTTTGGAGAATTTTGGAGTAAATCGGCTGAACGATTTAGCCGCTAGCGTTGTTTACGGGACAGACAGACAAGACTTTTTAGAAGTTTAAAAAAGCAATGTTTTTACTTTCACATGTATATAGTATAGGTAGTCACAGTGGGAGAACGGTTTTATGGATATCATAAAATAATTATGAAATCGTTATGAGATGTCAATAAGAAGATAAATTATTGACCACAACCTTCTTGTGGAAACTATCGTTTTTTAAACAAAACCGTCAACATTCCATTCCACATTCCTTTATATTGTTCAGATAAGTCTCAATCCGAGAAGTTTTAAACGGATGCTATGTGATTGAGCCATTGTTTGGCGTGCTGTTCCTAATTATGACATTTCCACTCCAGTCGTGGCTCAAGCAGGGGAAAGCATACGCTTCGCAGCTCAGTGTGAAATGGACGCGCGGAACGTGAAAGCAAGGCGACGGCTGCGTCGGCGGCGGAGGGATGCTGCCAGCATTAGCCGCTAGTTTCGCAATCGCGCGATTGCAGGCGCGCGCGAAGTGACGCGCGGCGTTCTCGCGAGCGAACGGCTCGGAACGGACGACGGCGGGGGCGGCGGGGGCGGAGGGGACGCCGCGGACGGCGGCTGCACAGCCAACGGCAGCGGGGGCGGAGGGAGCAGATTTGCAGACTGCGGACGCTCAACGGAATGCGCACCACTTCATTGCCACCCGCCCCGTGCTGTGTTGAGGTTTATTCAGCTCCTCCCCGTGCATTTGTCTCCCATTTCACTGTCCACGCTTGTTTGCCATTTCTCAGACAGCTGCCAAAACGCGTCTCCACCATCTTTACGCTCCTCCTTATCAAATCTTTGTTCACCACCGCTTATACTCCTTACTCTCGCTGATCAGAGGATGGATCTGGATCCTCGTCTACTACAAGACACACTATATCTTCTCGCTACTAATAGGTCTGATTTGCGTTCCTGTATTACTGCATCCTTCACTCCTCATTCACCTCTTACCAATATCTAGACCCCACCGACAGTGAGGCGCGGTAGGTACCTCCGCAACCTAACTTCATACCTCTAGCGCCGGCTGCACATCTTGCTGCCCCATGGGCCCGCCACCTCGTCGTCCGCTCCGTCCCACCCCGCCCCGTCCCACTGCACGTCGTCCACCCTGTCGCCACGTCCGACCGCCGCCGCCGCCCCCGAACCGCAGCGCCCTTTTCGCCCCGGGCCGCCCCCGCGCGCGGCATGATGAAGATGTGTGGGCGACGGCCAATAACGCGCGGGAGGCCCGGCGACAGGGAGGGCGGAGCCTCGCGTGGGCGCCCAGGGGACGGGGGGGGCGGGAGGGGGCGGGGAAGGGCGGGGCGGGGCGGGGCGGGGCCAGGGCGCTCCCGGGAGAGGATGAGCCGCTCCGGGGAGCACGCACGCCGACTCGCTCGTTAGGCCGCACGTTATCAGCGGCGGCCAGTCGCCGCTCCCCCGCCCCGCCTGCCCCCAAAACCCCCTCCCGCGGCCGCCTCCACCGCCGCCACCGCCGCCGCCGCCGCCGCCGCCGCCGCCGCCGCCGCCGCCGCCGCCGCCGCCGCCGCCGCCGCCGCCGCCGCCGCCGCCGCCGCCGCCGCCGCCGCCGCCGCCGCCGCCGCCGCCGCCGCCGCCGCCGCCGCCGCCGCCGCCGCCGCGCACGTCTGTCCGCCCGCGATCCCCCCAACGCGCGCCCATGCCGCACCGCACCGCCCTTCAGACGCGCCGCTTTCGTATCGTCCGCCTGAATCGACAGGCGGTTTCTCGATCACGAATCTGCCCAATTCGTCGCGGCCGATTACGCGCACCACAGTTGGAGGAAACGGACGCGCGTGGCTTATGGTGTCTCAGTGCATTCGAAACTGCGTCGTGGGTTTCGTAGTTGATAAATAAAATGTCAAGTTCGAAAAATGCCATACAATTACAGTCGAAGATCTGTATTATCTGGTATTAACTATATTACTGGTGAAATATACAATCATTTTGACTTTCTAATGTAAACTTTTTAGAAAGCAAAAGTAATTGTACAGACATATGTGCACATTTTTCAACAGAAAAATACTTTTTGTTGACCCGTGATATCGAAAAAGTGGAATTTGCCCCTGTTTATGGTAAATTACACGTTCTGTAGTCAGAATCCACGTTCTGTGGGTCATTGCTACCAAAAAAGTGCTTTGTCTCAAAACTACTATACGCCCGTCCGTCTGTCTGGGAAAAACACCAGGGCCTAAGATTTACATAGGATTTTCACCAAAATTGATATTCCACAATCATTCTGGCTAATGTTGAGTCCTTCGAATTCGAAACGGATTATTTTTTACTATTTTCCATGAAGCCCCGTAGAACATTTTCGAACATTCTTTTACAAAAGTGCCGCAGGTCAAGTCGTCATTGCACCTCTAAATCTTTGAAAATAGCAAAAATTATTTTTATATCTACCTACAACTATTGAAAAAAGATTTTTTTATTAATAAAATTTGTTCTTCAAAATTAGATCTTTAATAATATCGAATAGTTTAAAAATATGAGGTTTTTTATTAATTTTGAGTAAGAGGGAATTTTTAAAAAGTAATGTAACAACTTTTTTTCAAAAAGGCTTCCATCTTTATCTTCAATACTCTCACTCGAAAAGAGCACTGTTTACAATACATATTAGGTCCAATTTTCATTACAATATCTCAAATTTCTAGTGCGAAATATCAACTTTCTTTTTGATGAGTGGGGAATCTTCTTCATAACAGGATGGAATAATGGAAAGCCCGTTTCTCGCGAAACCTATATGCCTGGGTATGAATCGTTAAGCGGGCAATATGTTTGCTAGTTGGAATTGCTTTTGCGATTCAACTGCTAGTACGATCCAATTTTCAGAACACTACTAATAAAATGAGAAAATCTGTTCTGTTGTAGCACCACTAATGTCTTTGTTAATGATATTTTCCCGTTTCATTTTGTCTCTTGAGTTCAGTGTATATTTTTACAATTCCTGCGCACCGTATGTGTTCTTTTGTGTTGATGTTTACCTTGATTTCAGAACAACACACTGTATGATATTGATAGTATTCTTACTCATTTTGGTTAAGTGCATTGTATTTGCAATTCATATAGAAACTGTAAATAAGGTACAAACTTTAAAGCAACAAATGATAACAGTGTATTATATAGTACGAATGAAGTATTGTACAATAGATTCAATGTTTGCAATGTTTTATAGCATATTCTATTCTTTTGCAGAATTGGCAGCAACAGTGGTACTTTTGAAGTATTGAGTCAGCGACTATCTACCTACATATCCTGAACTAACAGCTAGAGTGAGTAATGCATATACTATATTTTTTTAAAGAAGGAAATTGAAAATAGGCCTTGTATTGTAATGTCCGCTGAAGAGTACAATTGCCTTCTTGGCTTATGATCAATGGTCTGTATACAGAGAGGAAAATATTTAGTAAAACATTTCAATGAACTTGTGAAATTTGATCCTAACAAGCTCCCTAATAGTGATCTTAATAAATGATATTTCTAATTGTGCAATAGACCAACGGTCGGCAACCAATGGCTCCTCACATAATTTAATATTACGCTAAGGAATTCAGATATTATGTAAATTTACAGAGCTTTTTTATATTTTTTTAAGAAAAAATATATTTTACTTCAGCTATATTATGATAGTGGTATGTAAAATAGAACAAGAATATTATATTACGAATGGATGTATTACAAAATTCCAGTGTGACTTCGGAAATATTAACATCAAAGGCGTGTGTACGAGTGCATTGCGCAGAAACGAATTACTCATGAAAATATATGTTTCAAATTGTATTATTTTATTTCTTTGTCTATGGTCTCCGCTCAGTGTTGTCATAATTATAGAAAGGTACCACAATTTTACATTCATTTCACAGGCATACCGTAAGATGCAATTTTTATGAAATTTCTAATAAAAGTTAATAAAAAATGGAATCAATGCAATATTTTTTTCAAAATAATTTACACTAAGAAAAATTACGTTTATTTAATATTTATATTGTAACAATAGAGAATTGCAGGAAAATCCTATAATATTTTCTTCTAACAGTTATGCGTTACGCAAAATTTTATATGGTGAATTTCATAGTCCCCAATATTTAACTGGTCGCTGGACGCTTCTGTAGGGGATCTTGAGTATCTCAGTTGTATATTTCCTCTATTGCTTTACACCGAATATTTATGTATTTTCCTTACGTGCTAAATGCCTAAGAGGTTATGTGCATCCTGCGCTCATGAAATAATATTCCTTAAGAATTGTCAAGTTAAAAAGTGTCCACTTTCGTGGAAGCCATAACTTACATGAAAGTACATTCAAAATGAGCAAGAGGGAGTAAACTATTAACCATATGCAACATGTGACTATTCTGCAGTACGTCACACATTGAGTAGTTGCTGTGACGAGCTGCAGACGACTGTTTCAACTAAATTTGACCGCAATCAGGTTTCCGGAGGTGTTGCGATTCGGAATATTTAGTGGCATTTACATTGACAATCTCTTGTTGTTCAAATACACATTAGGGATATTTCGAAATAAAAAATAATAAAAGTCATTTTGAACTGAATATTCATGTAAGTCGTTAAACTCTACGCGATCTTAACAGAGTTCTGATATGCTGTAAATGTAATACATGTTGCTTTACACGCAGAAAAATTAACTGCATCGATCACAGAGCAGCGTAAATGTAAAAGTAGAACTAACATGAAAGTAGCCTAGTTTATGTCTTAATTTAGACGAAATACTTTTTAATTAAGGCGTTGAGCCGTGAAGAAGGTGGATTCTAGTCCTCTGAGAGTTATTTTGTGCCACATTCCTTTCGAATGAATTCCTATTCCTTGATGATGTAAAGACTTGGAATATATCTTATGAGTTCCTCGTTAATTCGTCTTATGCCTGGTGGATTGAATACCATCGCTAATATTTTTCACACTCTGGCACAGGTTAAAAGTTACAACGTATGTACTGCTCCTCCAATGTTCGGTGCCGAGATCATAACTGAAATAAACGTTTTGCGAATCAGTGATATCACAAAAGTGGATCTTTCAAAAACATTTGTGTATCCGTTAGACCGTTAATTTCTGTCTGCCCGTCTCTCCATTCGCCTGACTTGGTAATTCAGTTCGTCCGTTTGTCCGTCTGATTGTCCGTCCGATCGTCCGTCCATCCTTATGATCGTCCTTCCGTCTGCTCGTCCGCCTGCCCGTCCTTCCGTCCGTACGTCCTTCTGTCTTTACGCCTATCTGTCCATCCATCTCTCCATCTGCCCGTCCGTTCGTTAGTTTGTTCGTTCGTCTGTCTTATCTGTCTATGTGTGAACAACTTCAGGACTTAAACTGCACACAGAATTTTCCCAAAATTGAACATTCTCGACCGATCTGACCTAGAATTAAAAAAACTGTTAAAAAACGATTTTATCAGAACCTCTGAAATTTCAAAATTTGGAAACATTCAATTTTATTTGTGCACGTGTCCGATCTCACTCGTTATTGAATCTAGAACTTCTTCCTTTAAGCAATTTATTCTTCAATATTAGATATTTAAATTATTTCATTTACATGATTGAATTTAATCATTTCATTTACATGATTAAATAATTGAATGTCCGGATTAACATTATTTGAAAATTACGATCTTTAGCCAGATCATTCCATTAGTTTATTGAAAATGTAACATACATATAATTCCAAATGTATTCCAAATAATAATTCCACATTTCCAATTAATTAAAACATAATTTATGATTTATGTACACTTAACACACTTAAAATACGATTAGTTCATTGTACACTAGTTAATTGAAACTGTTACTTAACAAAAGTTTTTATTGTATGTAATTCTAAAAACATCATGTACAAGAGAAAATGTGCTTGTTTCAGTGTTATGCAGGGATTCGTAGAGTGCGGCGTTTGTAGGTTGATGGAGAGTTGAGTATATTGATTGGTAACATTTTCCATTGTTTTATTATTCTCATCTCATAAAAAACAACACTTAAAAAGTTAATTTCTGTCAATATTACTATACATGTTTCTCAACATAAATATTGTACAAGGAGAAACTGAATCAGTTAATTTCATTTCTTCAAGAATGCAAAGAAATCTGATCACATTTTACATAGTTACAATAAAGGGAGGCGGAAAGTCACATTTATTTAATTTCAAATCCTAAGATTTTTTTCAAATGTCTTATTGTCACTCCTATTTACATATTCTGTCATTCATTACATTTATATATTTCCAAAGTTAAACTATTAGTTCAAAATAGTTCGAAATTTTCGGTTCGTTTATGCTATCATTAGTTATTATACACCTTTTTATTAAAATTGTACCGAAATAAAACATAATAGTAAAAAACTGGAATCTCATCAATTCTGGGAGCCGTTAACTTTATTACAACAATAATCAATATACGAGCACCTGGTATATCATTAGATCAAAATGATTTTCAAAAAAGTAGCCAGCACACTTCTCAAGAAAACAAATAAAATACTTTCGTATAACACTATGGTATAAAATGATGTTACAGAGTCACAAAGCCAATTTGCAAGGCTTGATGGTATGTTTGCATGAAGAATGGAACTCAAAAAGCAGAAAGAGAAACCTAATGTAGATGGAAATGCATATATCAACAAATATTTTGTATATTCCCACACAATTCAGAGAGAAATTATTTTAGGTTTATGATCTCATGTCAGGAATAAATGCTAGTAGGAAGATTCTGCGACCAATAAGAGGCAAGGTGAGTAGTTACGAATTCTATTGTGTCAATTGTGCAAGCACTTGACTAACCTAACCTAACCTCCCCAGTATACACCCATTTAGATGGTTCAGGGCATCAATTCATATCTCTGCTGTGCTGTGATCGGGAGGTGTAAGGGTTTGAATCTCGGCGGTGCACAGTGTGTAATTTTGACGATCTAGGAGAAAAAAAATTAATAACTCTCTTTAAAATGAATTTCTAGTAGTTTTTGGAGGTCGGTTGTGTAAATAATGTTCAAGTAAACAAATCTGCTTGTAAAACTTAATTTTTTACGAAATATTTTGTAAAATATCTAGGAAATTTGAATACTTGTATTAGCACTCATGACTGTGTACGTTTTTCAAACGTTGCATTTGTTGAACTCTATTGGACATAATATTTGAATTTTACAAAACATACTCTGCAAGAAAAATAAAATGAAAGTATACAAAAATAAAAGTCGAAAATTAAAAAATAAAAACAAAAATAAAGTGAGGAATGCACAACAAATATTTACAAATTAGTTTGAAACACTACTCGCGGATTCTTCTGATGGTGATTCTTCTAAATATACCGTCCCTTTTTGGCCTTATTCTTTGATTCTAATCATGTTCATGTTTCACTTGTTAATGGGTGCAGTTGTAGTTTTGGCGCGACATGAATGGGTCTGAGCTAATAAGCAGCCCGTGGAGCAAATTCATATTTGCGTTTGCTCTCGACGTTTTTCTAGTATTTTTTCGCCACTTTCGCTTTATTTTCTTCTCCTCTCACTTGCCACGTTCGTATTTATGAACGATAAGAAATATGCAAAATGCACTCAAAATCATTTTTTGTTGGCGTATGTGTACATACTGGCGGGTTGAAATATTCAAACCACCATCAAAGCAAGTGCCTGATCAACTGACAATGATGCAGGCTTTTAAAGAATGTATCTTCGAGCTTTCTTAATTGTAGTTCTTCTATTCGAAGAGTCTTTACAGAGCTCCTTATCTATATCTGCCACAGATCTTTTGTCATACTTCCTTAGTTTGATTTCAATAGCTATGGATATTTGTTCTGAGCAAATAGTGTCTACAAAAGGTTTCAATTTTATGGTTTTAGCTTTAATTCCAGAGAACCTGAAGGACTCATTAGGCCTTCTAGCTCTATTAATTTTTACATTTATTTGTGATGGACCTGAGACTGCCTCTAACATTCAATCAGGAAGGGTAAGAGTTTCTTGCAGCCAGAACGAATTATATTTCAAGAACAACTCTTTACTTCTTACGGAGTTTTGCAACCCGGTTTCAATTTTTTGACAAATACATCTAATGTAAGACTTAATTTTTTCCAACAATGCTTTTTGAGGTTCTACAATTCCTAATTCACGTAATAAAACATTTAATGCAGCTTCAGATCTCTCATCAATTGAATTTTTTTACGCAGGTATCAAATAACAACCTGCGAGTAACTTGTAGAGCCATTCTGTAAAAACGTATATATAATTTAGATAAGCAGGAACAAGCAGCTAGTCTTTTCACGATTAAGAACACAAAAGTACTAGTTTTAAAATTTATATGGCCCGAAAGGTGTATAATGATGTATATCACACTAAAACTCTAATTGAATTTTGAGAACGTGTAATACATTCAACTTAAATCGCTCATCTTTTCCTTTAACGCTTTTAGGCACAATAAAAATAAATACTTAAATTTTATCCGCATAAAAGTAATCGTAAAAGCATGTACATTACTAACAGTAAACCCACAAACAACATAATGAGACAAGTAGTGTATCCCTATCAAGAGAACTTCACGGTCAGAAAAGGGCCATTCAGAGCTGAGCGCTACCGGAGCGGCGATGGACGTGTTTGGACATGCACCATGGGGTCCATGTGACCTTCAAGAGAAAACTAACAACGTTCTCACATAGTTCAGATATACTACTACACAGAGATGTAACAATTTTACTATTTCAATTAAGTCGAAAATTTAATTTTTTCCAGCTAGTTGGCCACAATTACACACTGTGCGGTGGCAGAATTTTTGACACTTGCTACCTGGCTACGTAGCTGGTGGGAGGAGAATTCTAGCGGCCGGCTGCTCTGATCGGTAGTTATTCTTGTTTTTTTTTTTTTTTAATTTATTTATTTATAAAGGTCGCATCAACCTAAGTGGTTATTAGCGACCACGTTTACAAAGTAGTAATACAGTATTTCAGTTTACAATAACTAGTATACAAAGTTAAATCATTTTATATACATTGGTTTCTTTTAATAATAATATTATATTTTTAATAGTTTCGGTTGAATTTAGATTATATTTAAAATCATAGGTCAGTTTTAAAACTTTTCTTCTGTCGTTAGTGTTTGTACATTCCATGATTAGGTGACGTATACTGTATGGAGAATTGCAGAAGTTGCAGGTGCTTGGTTGTGTTTTCGTTATTAGGTGACTGTGAGTGAGTCTGCTATGTCCAATTCTCAATCTTGTGATAACAGTTTCTAGTCTTCTATCAGTACCACAGGTAGGTTGTAATTCGAAGATTGAGTCTCTGATCTGGTGGAGTTGGGTTGGTTTGGATTTCAACCATTGGTTATTCCAGTTTTCCTTTATATTGCGTTTTATAATTTTGATGATGTCATTGTGGGATGCTGGGTGAGTTGATGCATCAGGGAGAGAAGAAGCTGTTTTAGCAGCAGTGTCCGCAGTTTCATTACCAGAAATGTTGACATGGGAGGGAATCCACACGTATGTTAACGTTTTGCCTGAGGAAATAATTTGTGAGTTCATTGATATTATATCTAAACATATTGGTTCCTTGGTATGTTTGTTCTGGATGGATTCAATGGCGCTTCTTGAGTCAGTAAATATAGTAAAGTGAGAGTTATTTGATTTTAGGATGTCTGCCAGGGCAGATCTGATTGCGTAGACTTCACTGTAGAAAACTGAACTCATGTCTGGTAGTTTGATTAGTTTTGTTTCATCTGGATATATGATGGCACATCCGGTTCCAGTTGCACTTTTTGATCCATCTGTGTATATATGGATGCTATTTTCATATCAATTAAGTGTTTCGTAGAATAAAGATCGATATATTATAGGATTTGTTGTTTGCTTGAGGAATTTTGTCAAAGTTGTATCTATTGAGGGTACATGGAGAAGTTCTAGGGGTTCAGGTAAAGATTTATATTGATATATTGGTGGAAGATTAGGGATAGTTCTGGATAATATAATATGGATTTGAAGAGATATGGGTTTAGGGTACGATGGTTGTTTATGGAATTTGGTAAAGTATTTATGGTCAAAAATAATTTTATTTATTGGGTTTTTAGAATTTGAGGTTACTTTGAGAGCATAGGAAATACTCAATTTTTCTCTTCTGAAGGATAATGGTTCTTCGTTTGATTCAGCCAGAATGCTACTAATAGGGCTAGTACGAAAAGCTCCAATAGCCATTCTAAGGCAGGAGTTATGAATTGGACTTAAGCTATCCAGTACTTTGTCTTTTGCAGAGGAATAGATGACTGATCCATAATCTATTTTAGATCGTATTAATGAACGGTAAGTATTTATTACTATTATCTTGTTGGCGCCCCAGTTTAGGGAAGAAATCATCTTTATTATATTTACTCGTTTGAGACATTCAGCTTTAAGTAATTTAATATGGGTTTTCCAGGTGAGTTTTTCATCAAAGTAACACCCCAAGATTTTCAGTGTGTGAGCTCTTCTGAGTGGCGTGTTTTCAAGAGTGATTTTGAAATTTTTGGTGGGTTTACGGAGTTTATTAAAAATTGTATACTGGGATTTGCTTTTTGATAGTTTAAACCCAGATCTATTGGCCCAATTATTTATCTTCTTCAGAGTTTCTTGTATCATTTCTTGAGTTGTATTTAGGTTCTTTCCACTGCAGGTAATGGTGATATCATCTGCATAAAGTAATATTTTAATGGGGGAAGGTATAAGTTGAGTAACTTCGTTAATTGCAATCAGGAAAAGGGTGGTGCTCAATACAGCTCCTTGTGGTATACCGTTTTGGATTGATGTTTCATCTGATAGGCAGCCATTCATTCGAACTCTGATTCGACGGTTGGTCATAAAGTTGGAGATGAAATTGAGAAGTTTTCCATTAATACCAATATTTTTTAGTATTGTAAGTATTCGTTCTTTCCATGTCATATCGTATGCTTTTTCTATGTCGAGGCAAACTGCTACAAGGTGTTGTTTAGTAATAAAAGCATTACAGATTTCATTATGAATATTACACAGGTGGTCTGTTGTAGATCGGTGTTTTAAGAATGCACTTTGATGGGGAGAGATAAAGTTAATTTTTTCCAGATGCCACACCAATCTTTTGTTTATGAGTTTTTCCATTATTTTGCACATAGTAGAAGTAAGTGCAATTGGACGATAGTTTTCTGATTTTCTATTGTCCTTACCTGGCTTTGGGATTGGTATAACAATGGCTGTTTGCCATATTTTTGGAAAAGAACTATACTTCCATATTTCATTGATAAGTGATGTTAGGTACTTTATTCCGTTGTCAGGGAGTTGTTTCAAAAATATATTAAAGATGTTGTCAGGTCCAGCTGCAGAATTTTTTGATGACATAAGTACCCTTTTTATTTCTTGGTGTTTAAAAGGGTTATCCAATGAAGTATTTATATTGCTACTGGGTTCATTTGATTCGACTTTAGTTGGTGTAGTATGAGATTTAATATCAAGGAAATCATTACTATAATTGTTATCTGAAGAGTTTTTGAGAAGACTGAGGCCAGTTCATTAGCGATTTCAGTTGGATCAGTTATGATTTTATCCTCTTTCGTAATTATGGATTTAGGGTAGGGAGGTTTATAAATTACCTCTCATTCTTCTTATTTTATCCCATACTTCTTTTGAGGAAGTGTGTTGAGACATACTAGAAATGTAATTAATCCAGGACGATCTTCTTTGCTCTTGAGAGTTTTACGTGTGATGGCTCTTAATCTTTTGAATTCAGTTCATTGGTAGTATTTGGATGACGTTTGTATCTATTGAAAGCATTTTTGGATGCATTGAGTGCATTTTGACATTGTTCATTCCACCATGGTGTATGTCTTTTGAGTTGGTTACCAGATGATTTGGGTATTGAAAGGTGGTGCAGCGTTGATAATAATATTTACAAAATTAGACACTTTTTTGTCAATGGTGGTATTCACTTGCTCTAATGTCCATGAATTTTCATTTAAAGTATTATAAATTATCTTACGGTACTTATCCCAGTCTGCTTGGTAGAATTTCCATTTTGGCTCAACATGAATTTGCTGAGAGATAGCTTTGGGAAATGTTATATTGATTGGGATATGGTCACTGCCATATGAGTCATTAAGGGTTGTCCAGTCTGTTGTATGAGCAATGCTAACACTACAGAGGGATAGGTCAATGGCAGAGAAAGTTTTTGAACTGTTGTTTATATGAGTTACATTGCCAGTGTTTAACAGAACTATGCTGGGGTCTTCTAGAATTTTTTCTATTTTTTTCCCTCTTCTACAAAGTTTGTGAGAGCCCCATGAGAGGCTATGGGCATTTAAATCACCAACTATGATAAAAGGTAAAGGAAGTTGGTTAATAAGCTCAATTATTTCTTGAGTTTGAAAATCATAACTGTTTGGGAGATATAAATTACATATAGTTAAGTAGCCAAGTGATAGTAACACCTTTGTTGCCACTGCTTCTAGATTAGTTTGGAGTTGAATCTCTTCATAGAGATACTATTATGTATGTATGTGGTTACTCCCCCACAAGCATAATTGTTGTTTATTCTGTTTTTGAAAACATGGTTGTATTGGTTTATTTTAGCACAGTGGTTATTTTTGAAATTAGTTTCTTGGAGGCAGATAACAGAAGGGTTAAAATCTGCAATTATTAGTTTTAAGTATTCTAATTGTGAATATAACTATTAATATTCCATTGAATAATGTTCTCTCCCATTAAATTAGTTTTTATTATTATAATTGCATGAGATATAACCATTATCCAACTGTGACAATCTTTGTTTATGAAAATTAAATATCCATAATAAAAGTTTCTTCACTTTCACTGCAGATTGATGATGAGTCTTGGTGAACATTTGTGGTAGTATTGGATAGTTTTTTTGTTATTCTGGTGATTCTATTTTTAATGCTACGTTCATTAAGGTGTGGGTAGATTTCACGTAAACATTCTATTATTTTAGGTATGTTTTCATGGTATTCTAGTGCAATTTCTTCTACATTAGGGTTACCTTTTGTTTTCTCAAGGAAACTTTTCAGTTGTATATAGTTTAGTACATATGGGTTGTTAGTAGATGATAGGATTTCTTTGATAGGTTGTAGATGAGCTTCAAGATTATTTTCAGTTTTATCAGATGTGTCTTCTATCTTCTGCTTTTTGGTAGTGGGATGTTTTATTGTATTGTCATTGTTTCCTTTTTGGGCATTTGATTCTTTTTTTGTATCTTCATCATTGTTTATGGATGAAGTCCTACTTGATTTTGAATTAGTAGTTGAGAGAGCACGTTTAGAGATTGGGAGTGGAGGAAAGGATGTTTCTGGGGTATTGTGGGAGTACATAGTTTCAGGTTGATTTGTGGTAGGATCGTTCTTGACTGGGGAAAGTTCTTGAGCTTGAAAGTTCTTGGTGTTTTGATCATTTTGTGTAATTTGTTGAGATACTGTTACTTCATTTATGACTAATGGGTTTTCGCTACAGTGTTTGGCGAGGTGGCCTTGCTTCTTGCAGATAAAACAAGCTACGTTATCTGCGGATGGATAAATCCAGTATTTCGTATTTTCGAATTCAATGCTCATGGATTCTGGAATTTTATTTACATCATTTGGGTTAATATAAACTTGTCTACGGAAACTTAAAATATGTGCAAAACCAGGTGCGGAAATTCCAGCTCTGAGGAATGTAATCGGTGATTCAAGTTTAATTTGAAGTTTTTCCAATTCTCTTTCTATGATTACGTGTGGGATCACAGGACATACGTTCGATAGAATAATTCTTTTGTGTTGAGATATTAATGGTCTGATCTCAAGTTTTTTGTCATTTATTTGTATAGATAAGTGGTTTTCAGTAATACTTTTAGTAATGTCTTTTGTTGCTAGGAACATACATATTCGATTTTGTGAAATTCTTGATACAAATCTAATGTTAGATGGATTTATCAGTAGTCCGACAGCATTAATATAATCATTAATAGGAACTCCTTCAATTGCATCTATTACGATAGCTTGTTCTTTGGTTGGGAAAATGTCTTTCTTAGCTGCTGATACGTAACTTTGATTACCTGTTGATGGGGTCGTCATTTTGAGGTTATGTAGAGATGACTCCTGTACTCAGAAGTCGCCTCACACGATCTCAGGATGTACTGGTTCTTGAGAAAGATTGTTGGTGTGAAACACTTTTGATTTTACCTATTTCACAGTTTAAACACACTTTTTTCACAGACGAAATAAGAACGAAAACTGGTTGCAGACGAGAGCACTCGCGGCATCCACGCACCTTCCTAGTTATTCTTGTGTTCTCCGATCTACCAGGTGATGTCAGAGTAGTGCCTTAACAAATGGGCCACTGTCCCCGCGCGATCGGTCCTTGTCCTATCCCACCCCTTACTTACACCTACATGCACTACCCTACCACACATGCCGGGAGACCGGTCGGGAGCTTAGAGCTTGTCTCGGCTGAGGCGGCGTCCTGGTGGTGAGATACCTGGTTGAGGAAAATCCCGCCAGCCGACGGGCAGTTCGGCGCCAGATCTCACCATCCAATGTGGAAAGATCACCCCCTTCTCGAGATAAAAACATGCAGTTAACTTACGGGACTAATGAGCTTAGTAGTTGACGCGCCCGAAATCACTAATCAATCAATCACTGTATACCTCAGTTTGACACTTAGCTACTCATTTCCAAGTACGGGCTTAGGCCGTATCATACACGAGTAGCATTAAAAAATAAAATACATTTCCACGAAACACTTCATTGATATAATCCCACTGTATGACAAAGGTCAATGCTGGTGGTTATTCTGTGGAAATGTGATGTATCTGTTATAATGATTTTTTCATGAAATTGGGTTTTTATTTTTGCTGACGACCTAGCGAAACTTTTTTCTGGATGCGGTTCGTGAAATCGTTATGGAAATAGGATGTCTGTGAATGGCGCGTTTATTTTGGCAGAAAGTGAAGTACCAAATTTGACTTCTTGCATTGAAACTGATTTTTTGCATTAACATCTCAGAAAGAAAATATATTCATTGGAAAGTAATGCACTTAGTGAAAGAATAAATGAAGGAGACCCCACTACAAAGTATAACGAATTCCAACATTTAGTAAGAAATATACGTCTTAAAACAGAAGATGAATGAGCTAAGTATTGCAACGCTTCTAATCTTTTAACGCTTTAAATTTCACAAACAACTCTCTCAAATGTTACATGATAATGGAACTAATTTTAATATAAATGTACCAATGTAACAGTTTGATACTTTTAAGCGAACTTACACCTTGTGTGTTCTGCATACCTTCACTCTACATTACATTGCTTGGCCAGCTTATCACTTGACATATCTGAATATAATTTGCACGCACACATTCTGACAGGCATTTAAATGTATTGCCTCCAACAAAGAAAAAAGGTTATGTTCTAGTAACTTCTGTATTTACATCCACGCTTTAGAGAATTTTCACTCTCAAATTGCCTCTCCCTCATATTATTCCTATCGTTCAACTTTTTGTTTTCTCGGCATCGCTATAATTTTACTTCTTAATTTTTATCATATACAGTTTTAAGTAAAAAACATAATTAAATGAATTGTGCTAAAATTGTGTTCATCGTGTTTGATATTTTTGTTGCGTCGACTTACTCGACTTATTGTGATACGGCTTACAAATACAGCATAATCATTCAAGTTATGTCTTAGATTATGTAAATACTTCCGTGAGTTGTAAGCAAAGGTAAGTATTCTAAGAAGCTATTAAATTTCGTTTCGTTTCCCATCCTAAGTGAATCTTGGATCTAATATATTCCTGTGATTTGCCCGATGGCTATTGTCTACGGGGAATCCTCTTCCTGAATTCCCACAGACTGTTTACTTTTTTTCCGATACGTTTCGTTCAATTTTCCACCTTTCTGAAGTAGACTGATTCATATTCTAATAACGTCCATCAAGTTATTTTGTACTTTCTGTTTTAACATTCTCTTTCATATGATATATTCATTTCAACTTTTCTTAATCTATTCCCCACAGTATGGCAGATGCCGACTCTTTGCTTTCCTTCTTAAGTCATTCCACATCCGCCTCCCCCTTCCCATCACCGTGCTGTCTTCTTTTCGTTTCTCTGAGTCTACCACAAACCATTCCCCAGAGGGATTCGAACCATCTTTCACGATTTTGCAGTCATGCCAATGATATGTTCATTTTTGCGGGGCGTCTTTCTCCAACTATCTTCTATTATTGTCTCCGTCTGTTGTGCCTTCGCTGTCCTCCATCTCCTTTTGCCGCACGCCGCCTCGTCTGCGCACCGTTTTGCCGCCGCTGCCGCCGCCGCTCGCTGAAGATCAATAGCGCCTCCGCTTGTCACGGTATGATAAACGCACCGACTTCCCCGTTGCATTCACCTCTTCGCTGGGCGCCACGGCTGAATCGGGCCGCGACGCGGGCGCTGTCTATTGAGGTTTCCGACCCACCGATTCGAATACGCCGGGCGCATCTCGCGCCTCTTCTCCCCCCCTCACCTTGCCACCTCTCCGCCCCCCCACGCCCCTCGAACTACGGGCAGAACCGCTGAACCAGGCTGCCACCGCGGCTGCGGTCGAGGCCAGCAGCGCCCTGGTCCAGCAGCCCCTTCCCCTAACCGGCGTCGCGGCCAGCGGAGGATAGAAAGCTACGGAAGCATCAAACGCGCAATTTCGTTATTGTAATTTCCGAATCGTCGCATTGATGCTCGAACCGCACTGCGGGGAGGGCGGGGCCACGAATCCCCTCACCGTATTTTCAAGTACATCCAGTAATTTTATACTATTTCACTTTTACTGTTAATGGAAAACGACATATTAAATATATAAAATCTACTCATCATTATGTTTCAGGGCAGACGTATGATGATGCTGACAATATGAGCGGAGCTCGTTTTGAAGACTCAAAACATTTTTAATGAACTGCACGACACAGACGATTGAATACTGTAATCATCTGTCACACATACACAATTGCGGGTCCTTTTGACCGAGACAAGTTAGCCGACAGTGACCGTTGTAGTACCACTGTTGGCTCAAACAGGACTACAACTTAACAGAATGTTCTATAGTCAATTACTTCCTCTAACACTTTGTATAGTCAGAATCGGTGTTTTGTGGGTCCTGGATACCGAATAATTGGTTGACCGCAAAACGTCTGTGTCTGTGATTAACGCTAACACCTAAATCTTTCAGACGATTTTCTTGAAAATTGATATTCCCCAATCGATCTGAACAAACTCGAAGCCCTGCGAAATTGAAACATATATTTTGATTTTTGCGGGCACTTTGCAGAAAGCATTATCAACTTTTTCAATTTTTTTTCTCGAAAGTGGCTCCAAATCTTTTGAATGTAATTTTTCTGCGATATAACAGTGTAAGCTTAAACAATTGGCGCAGGTCTAATTTTGGTTGAATTCTGAATTTTAGAAAATTGCAAATGTTCAAAATATTTTCGGAGTCTTCCTACATCTACAATATTGAAAATATGCTTTTTTCCTAATCAAACCCGTTCTTCACAGATAGATCTTGATATACCGGCATGCATAATTTTGGGAAATATGAGTTGCTTTCGCGTTATTTTTCGTGAAATATAGGCAATTTGTAAATAATTATTTGTTCAAAAATTCAGTCTAGGTTTCCTTATTTTCTTCCTCGGATATATCAAAGGACGCAAAAAAACTGGTGCAGGTCTCATTTTCGGTGTATAGACAAACATTTTTTAGCAGTTGTGTGTGTTGAGGTACACTGGCCAGAGGCGGTTTTGTTGTTCATCCTCACGCCCCAAGAGAGTTGAATATTCCGAGGATGTTTTGCAACCAGAGTCTTATTCCGCAGGGGATTATATTTTAACATTGCTCGTAATACAAGCTAGTCTTCAATATATCGACACCATTCTTTAGCTGATTTTTCCTTATCTTTGGATATCTTCTCGATAGGAATTTGTTTTTGTTATTTAAGGTAGTATTAACTTCTAGGTCATTAGCGACCACTATTGGATTTAAACTTGATGGTATCTATGAGAATGAAACGATATGGTGATGGTAGGGGGTGATAGGACGAACACGCACAGCATGCTATGAATACCATCTCATAGCACACAATCTCAATCACCTCATAGCAAGCAATAGTACTCGATAAAGGATGAGTCTGTAACCGTAAAATTGTTAAGTTTATGCGAAGATCACTTTTTTCTACAAGACTTCGTGATACGTGGACCATATTTTTACGCCCTTAACCTCCTAGTTTAGAGGCATATAGTAATGTCTTGAAGCTTTGTAGAGGCTTTATAATTTTTTAAATAAGCAGTATAGCAAATTGAGTTGATAATAACTTTTCGGAATGAATTTTACATCAAGGTGCTTTCTTGGCAGCTTTATTATCTGCTTTTTTTGGCACTATTATTTACATGATACTTTTTGTCACACTAAAACTGGACGCAAACGGAAACTACGTACGTTATATCGTCACCTATACAACCAGAGTGATGCAATCCAGTGTTCTCACAATTGTTATATTTTGCTGAAGTTTAATGAATGAAGTTCCAGTGAATGCTTACCTGTTTGAAACTTGATTGATAAATAATGACCTACCGAGTTAAAAAGCAATCAAATTAGCGTATCCAATGTCGTATAAGTGCGCTATTAATTTTGGATAATTTAGAACTTAAATCGTTCACTCACAACAAAATTCCGCAGTCTGAGAGAACAGGGAGACGTTAATTGGTGGAATGATTAAACGATAAGATAAACTCAAAACTGCTAGTGAGCACATAACAGAATTGGGTCTGCTTGAGATGTTTGGTATAGAAAGAAAGTTTGTAAATAGCCAGGATAATTTTAAAAAATCGAAAATGGAAGTATTTACTGTAGAATATGCATTTTATTCTCTAATGCTGAAATAGGCATTTTTAGTTCTATATGCAGATTTTAAACATATACAATCAGAAGGACATCTGTTTTGTTAGTCTGTCGAGATCTTCCAGAGTCTTCCCATGATTCTTTTTTCCCTCGAGGGTATATTCAGAAGTAGTTATTCATGGAAAAGTTAATTCCTTGAGTAAAGTTTTTAATTGGTATTTATTTTTTTATTTATTTGAGGTCGCTTTTCATCTACTAAGGTCATATATCGACCACTGTAACATTAGGGGTAACGGTATACGGACACAAACATCTATGCCTCGGGCGGCATTCGAACCCGCGACCCTTCAAGTACGAGGCAGTTACGGCCCTTCGGCCTTAGCGACCTCGTTTATCCACGTCGACGGTATTTATGGTATTATCTAATTAATCCAGTAATAATTACGTCGTCTTTATTTTACATTGCTCTTTCGTGTTTTCTCATTTGTTTTATATTATATTATAAATTTCTGAATAAGTTTATACATCTGTTTAATTATTTTATTTTCGGTGTATTCAAGGCACTGGAAGTAAAAATCAAACTGAAAACAAATACGTGGGGATATGATGAATATTATAAGGTTTATGAGGATAGAATGTGCAATTGTAAAGGTTTTTATTTTATTGTATAGCAGCGAATATTTTTTCAACAAAACTCGAAAAAAACCTCTCTTTTCTGTATTCAAAATTCGACTAGAATATGGTTTAGGATAGAGACCACAGAATTATGAAAACGTGCACAAAATTCCCTTCTCCCCATAGCTCGTCATACGCAGTTTTTAACTGTTTTTTGACGTAAATAAATAAATCAAAGGTTAGTTCCTCAAATGAGTTAATATACAGGATGCGTACATCACCTTGAAAGAAAGAGTTTCGGAATTAAATTCTGTGTTAAACAGCTTTTGTTCAATAGATTGATTCTGATATTACATGAGATCGACTTCATGTCCTTCTATTTATATTACTCATTGATTTTAATTTAGTGAATTTCAATGCTCAGAAAGCTGTGTAGTGATATTTAGCGTCGAGTACTTTCAACAGTGTTTTCAGATCGATTATCATATATTACATTTGGGATCATATGATCTGAACAATTTCGAAGAAGTGACGCTTAATGCTTAGTCTAACTGCTTGAGGAGGCAGATTTAGCAAAGCGATGCCCTTAGGAGATAAAGCAAATTATGATAAATGTGTACAAAACGCGTTACACAGTGTGTGCGACCGGAGCTTCCCCTATACGGTGGCGGGGGCGAGCAGGCAAGCTGGGGCGACACTCGGCGGTCGTTTACCCCGGCCACGTGCGCCCCGCCGTGCCCTTTCCCCATCTCCGCCGCCCCTTCCGCCTTCGCCGCCGCCTCCGCCGCCAACCCTTGCCCTAGGAAATTCTCCCGACTGTTGCTTTCGGCTCGATTTTCTGGTTTCTCTGGCTGTCAGCGGTCATCTTTCACGGAATAATTTATGACGGAACTCGAGTGCATGGAATTCTTCCGTTCTGAATTCGATAAGAATCGATAGTTGTCGAGAGTGTTGTTGCTGTCGCGCTCCAGGAATACGACCACCCCTGCCCCGCCGGCCTGGCGTCCCTTTCCCGATCCGATTCACGGCATAAGCAGATTCCGGGTCTTTGGGGCGCGGCGCGGCGCAGGTCGGCGTGTGCGGGGGCGGGACGGTGGGGGTGGGGGTGGGGCAGCGCTCCTGGGCCGCCGCGACGCAGTACGTTTCTTACTACGCGCGATTTTATACCCATGCCCATCGACTGCGCACTCGATATCCATATCCGATAATTTGGCAATCGGTCTCCCGGTATCGGAGTATCGGCTCGTCACTTGCACCCGCGCCGCGCAGCGCCGCGCCAAGCCGCCGAGTCGCGCCGCCCGCGTCGACCGCTCGGGGCGTGGCGGCGTCTCCTCCCCGCCCCCTTCCCGCTTAGCACCGCCCCGCCCCGCCAGTTTCAACCCTTTTTTCACTACCTCACCAACGCAGACACGGGTTAGTTTGGCGGGCCCAGGTCTGACCAAAAAAAAAGGCTTGTAGGTATTCTATAAAAGAGGAGAAACTCAATGATCACGTCCAACGTTAAGTTTAATTAACGTTAAGTTAAATTCTAGGAGTGGACAATAGAAGGGAATCTGCACGAGAGTGTTTTTTGAGACACTATTACCATTACCAGGAGAATTAAAAGGAAAGTCAGTTACGTAGAGTGGTCAGTGCGCAAGATGATTTGGAAAACAATTAGACGAAATGTAAAAAATATTGTTTTGAAAATTTAAGATATTGAGTACGTCACCTTACCACAGTTTCCTCAATCAAAACCCTTCAATAACTGTCGCTCTATAGACGTCTTTTGGAAGCAGGTCATTGAATAAATAATATGTACTAATTGGATCTATATTATTTTGCTCCTGTTTTTCATGTAGACTTCTTGCCTTTTGACGAGTGAATTTACTTTGCAACGTGTCATAGTTGATTCTTCATTTTCAGAAAGTTTAAGCACGCATGTGCTCTCATGATGTGGTAATCCGCAGTCTGGGCAGCGGATTGTAGTAATTGAAAATTCCAAACATATCTCCAGGGCTTTGCAAAAAACGGAGATAATTCCACTAAAACAATTTTGCTTTTGGATTGTTCCGTATTTTCTGAAATATTGTGTTTAAAAATTTAAATTGAATATTCTCTATTTTATTTTGGTTCAACTTAGTGCGGAGAAATATCCCGCTGTATTCAAGTTAAGGAATCTAAAAAAAAAGAATTTCAAAAACATCACTTTATAATTGGAGATAAAAAATAATGAAGTTTTTATTTAGTACTACTAATTTGTGTGTTCTGATATTGTAGTTCATAGAACATTATACATGCAGATCGGACTCTAGAATTCTCCTCCATACTGTGACTGAATTCTATCTACGTATCTAATGTGGAAAAATCGCCATCTTCGGGACTGAATCTCCGTGTCCGCAACGCTATAAAGGCAATTGGTGTTGTCACTTAACCATGACAGCCGTTCGCCTGTTATTCTCAAGACGGGAGTCACAAGTAACGTGAATCTCGAAATTTCTCTGGTAATATTCTCCCGTGCAAAGACAAGGCCGCATATACGTTTTGAATATTAAGCAGAATAATATTTTATAAAAAGGGTCCTTAAAACAATAACCTACTAATAGAATAATAAGGTATACTGATATAGCGACATTCGTTTTCAAATTGCCTACCACAGTAAACCTTACTTTGTGAGCACTTTTCTTTAAGATTATTTATACCCAAAATGAATTATTTTTTGCATTTGATAGATCATTTTTATAATTTTTGCATTTGTAAACCATTGAGCAAATAACACAACAGATTTTACAGTCTGAGGCAAATTTTCTGAAACTCTTCTGTTGAAAGTTGTATAACCGTTCCAGTTTTATTTTTTATATTTATTTACTTATTGTCGCATCAACTGCGAGGTTATTAGCGACTATTCTGTAATTTTACAATAAGGTAAATACATTAAGTTTACAAAGTTCTGTAAGTTTACATAGCATGGTTACATTTTTTTTACAGTTATACATTTTTGTTCAGTGAATAGTGAGACATTACAGTTTATATTATACCAGGGGTTGGAAATATTTTACTACATGTGATAATTTACACAGTACGTATGCTTAAGAACAATATTACAGTTTGTTTCACAGTTCGACATTAATTGATTTGCAAAATTTTTAATTTTTTTCTTGTAGGGAGCTTGAATAAAGTAAAGCGTCAGAATTAAAGTTCTGTAAGATTGATTGTACATAGAACATTCCTGAATAATATGTATTATTGTTATTTGTTCATTACATATATTACAAATTGGGGGAGTATTCTTGTTTATTAGGTAGAGGTGAGTAAGCCTCGTGTGTTCTGATCTAATTCTGGCGATTGTAACGATCTTTGCGGCACAGTTTTTTTGAAGTTTGCAGGTTGTAGAAGTTTTTTATCTTCTTATGAATACGTTCCAGTTTTAGTGATATACCAGCGTCAAAACTAAAACCAGAAATATCCACGTACAAACAGTGTGTGGATAGTTCATTGATTATCAACAATTATTAATTAAAACCATCTTAACTAAAATACCTAGGAGAATAAATTGAATGGTAACAGGCGTGTGAATGGTAACAAGCGTGGACTGCACAGACTAAACAATTCGCCTACGTCAACGCTGAGCACGGTGCCGCGCAAACGTGCGGGAAGACACAATTCGCAACACTTCCAAAATGTAACATCAGAGACGTGTATCGAGTTGTTCTTGGAAAATATCGAGATTTTTCTTTGAAATTTCCATCCCTCCGTAACACGTCTATTGTGTGTAGTTTTCAGAAATAATTGAATAATTGTTCGTATTTGAAAATTATTCTCCGTAATTGAAACGTATTCTTTTTTAATTTATTTATAGTCGCATCAACAGCTAGGTCATTAGCGACTTTTACATTGTACATTTTACATTTTACATTTTGCATTTTAAATTTTATATTTTACGTTTTACATTTACAGAGTTTACATCCTATATACAGTTAAGTACACTAATTTGTTTTACAAAGTTCATAACTTTGTACACCCAGTCAACATTGTCTAAACAATTCTTCATGTTATTAGGCAATCCACTTCTGTCACATTGGTAACCTTTGCATTCTATTAAAATATGGAAAATTGAGATTGTAGTCCCACATTTAGGGCACCTGTTCACTGGAGTTTTGGTCATGATATAAGAATGAGTCAAGTTGGAGTGACCTATTCGTAGTTTAGTCATTATACATTGCATTTTCCTATTCTTGATATACAGTTGATGCTCCCACACATTACGAATTAAATGTAATTTTGTCCTTGAGTTTTTCCAGATTCTGTTCCATTTTTTCCAGATGCACTTATTAATAGCCCTTTTTGTTCTTCTACGGTAATTGGTACTTTTCTACAATCAATTCCTTGGGAAATAGCTGTTTTTGCTGCTGCGTCTGCTTTTTCATTACCTACTATCCCTTGATGAGCTGGGACCCATGCCAAGACTATTTTAATACTACTTTCCATCAAATTTTCTAGTTTTCTTTGCATTAACTGTATTCTTGAATTTTTGTTCCCATGGTTCTTAATGCATCTAAAGTTGATTTCGAATCAGTAAAAATTATAGCTCTGTTTAATTCCGAATTGGTGATTAAATCTATGGCTTTATCTATAGCAAAAGCTTCACAGGAAAATGTTGAAAATGAATCTGGCAATGTGAAGAGAAGTTCTTGGTCTTCAAAGACGATGGCACCTTTTTTTCCATCTATCATTGATCATGTGGGGGTAGTTTATATAATTATGAGATAATTCTCTTCATAAGTTTTTGTACACAATGTTAGGAGTGTTATCTTTGCCTTACTTTTCATTCAGAATGTGGTCATCAATTATAAATTTGAGTTCTTCACATGGTGGAACTGGGAGGATTTGGCGTGGCAGTGAGACGTTCTCTATTTGAGACAATTCGTTCTTGATGGTACGTATTCTGTGTAGTACAGGTTTTGGTAGGTTATTAACGGGCTGTTGAAGTTCATTTGATATTGATATTTGCTCATGATGCATAGAATTATATTTAAGACAGATGGTTTGATGACGCATATTTAAGGGTTAGAAGTTCTCTTCTTAATTTTAATGGCAATTCGCGGCCTTCTGCCGAAATGCTCAGTCTCGGGCTACTGCGGAAGGCTCCAATTTCTAATCTTATTGAAGTTGTTTGTATAGGATCTAATATAGTTAAAATGGAATTTTTGGCAGAACCGTATATTGTACATCCATAATCAATTTTCGCTCGAATAAATCATCTGTATGTGTTCATTAGGATGTCTTGGTAAACTCCCCAATTTTTGGAACATAAGCTTTCAGAGTGTTGATTCGTTGCTTACACTGACTGACTAGGTTTCTTATGTACGGTTTCCATGATAATTTGGTATAAGACCCAGGATTTTCATTTCTTTACATTGTTTTAGTTCTTTGTGTCCTAGGAAGAGTTTGGGTTCAGGGATTGCTCTAGAATTTCTTGCCAATATCATGTACATTGATTTTGTTGATGAAAATTTGAATCCTGATGTATTGCAGAAACTTACAAGTTTGTTTTGGAGAACTTCAATCATTAACATTGTTCTTCCAATGCATACAAGGGTGATATCATCTGCAAATGCACGTACTTTGATTGGTTTTGGTAAGGTTGAAACCATATGGTTAATGGCTATGAGAAATAGGGATACACTTATGACAGATCCTTGTGAAACTCGTTTGAAGCTCTTTAGGTTCTGAAAGATGATTTTGAACTCGTACTTGAATATATCTGTTATTTAAGAAATTATATATAAAATGTAATATATGTCCCCTGCATCCTATTTCAATGAGGATTTTCATGATGCGGTGCTTCTAAATCATATCATAAGCTTTTTCGATATCTAGGGATACTATAGTGTAATACTGATTATTATTAAAAGCTTCACAAATATCTGTATGTATATGGTTCAAGTGATCAATAGTTGAACGAAATTGACGAAATCCAATAATTACTTTCTAGAACCCATTTAAGTCTTCGGTTTATCATCTTCTCGAGCAGTTTGCATAGGTTGCATGTTAGTGAAATAGGTCTATAATTGTTTGGTAACATGTTATCTTTATTTGGTTTCGCCAATGGTTTTACTATAGCTTGTTTCCATATCGTTGGAAGTGTATGAAATGTCCATATACAGTTATACATTTCTAATATGTATTCAAGTCCTACGTTTCGTAAGTTCCTCATCAGTTGTATTGTTATGTTGTCTGGTCCTGGACTGGTATTTTTACTCATTTTTAGAGCTGACTGTAATTCTCTCATATTAAAGAGTGAGTTGAGAGAAGCTGATGTAGGAGTGGAGTTATCGTCATTAAAATCATTCAGTATATTGACTTCTGTATAATTTTTGTATTGTAAAAACTCGTCTGTGTAATTCTTGTTGCTGAGTTGTTGCAAATGTATGTGCCAATGTATTAGCAATGTCTGTTGGTGAAGTTGTGAGATTGCCTTCCATATTAATTATGGTTTTGGGAGTCCATGATGAATAGTTTCCTTGAAAGCGCTTAAAAAATTTCCAGAAGGTGTTCATTGATGTATTTTGATTAAAAGGGAGTAACAAATTCTGCCACGATTCTCTGTAACTCTCTTTTATGGTTTTCCTGGCTTTCACCCGTGCTTTATAAAAAACTATTCTATTTTCTTCTGTTCTATGTTTTTTATATTTGTTAAAGACCTTTTTTTCTTTTAAACTTAGTTCACAAGTTTTATTCCAGCATGGCACAGTTTTTTTTATATTTAATTAGATTGGAATTTTACTCTAGGTAGGTTAGTATACGCAGCTTGATATATAATATTTGTAAATGTTTGTAGTATTTGGTCAATTGATGACTGAGTATTGGTTGATACCGGTTCAAGATTTTTAATGTGTTGACTTATATGATTTGTATATAATGACCAATCAGTAATGTTTAATCGCCATTTAATTGGTTGATAGAGTTTTTCATTGATAGTAGGGCAGTTGTTGGTTACCAATGTCATTAATATTGGGTAATGATCACTATCATATAAACAATCTATTGAACACCATTGTACGTTGCAAACAAGAGTTGTGATTGAAAGGTCGATAGCACTTTGAAGGCCAGATCTTGCTGAAAAGTATTTTGGAGTTCCATCATTTAGTAACATCATTTCAGTGTCTTCTAGAATTTCTTCAATAATCTTACCTCTTTTTTCGGTATGGTTAGATCCCCATAAATTGTTATCACTATTGAAATATCCTACTAAAATAAATGGTTTAGTTAGTTGTCTGATCAGGTTTTCAACATCATCTTGTATTATGGGATGGCTATTTGGTAAATAAATATTACATATATTGATATTATATGGGAATTTTGTTTTGATAGCAATGACTTCATAATTTCATTGTACGGTAATTGTTTGGGATAGAAAGTTATTTTTAATCATAATGGAAACACCTCCGCTGGCATGTACAAAAATTGAACGATTTATTAGATAGCAGTTGTAACCTTTTAATTTAGGGATTTGATTGCTTTTCAAGTTGGTTTCCTGGAGACATATTACAGTTGGGTTATGGTTATTTTGAAGTAACTTCAGATATTCAAATGTTGTATACAATCCATTAATGTTCCATTGAATTATATTAAAAATATTATTTGAATTTATATTTATTATTTATATGAGAAATGGGAATGAAGATGTCTTAATAGACTAAATACTAATCTTGTTTATATTGGTTCATCTGTAGTATCAGTACCTGTATCTTCTGTTTGAAGAATTGCTTTGTTGTGTCTGCCTATTATTCTAGTGAATCTATTTTTTATTGCTCTGTCTGTAAGAAGAGGGTAAGTTTCTTTCATCATTACTACTATAGCTTGTAGGTCATTGGTGAATTCTTTGGATACAATTGAGGCATCCCTGGTACCAAAACATTTGTCCAAGAATAGTGAAAATTGTTGGTAATTTAATGGGAATTTATCTTTATTATTATCTACGATGCTTTTGATTGGTGTAATTTGTTCTTCTACTTTTTTGTTTTGTGTAATGTCTTGAGTTTTTAGTGTTCATTTTTTTCTGGTTTCTTCTTCTTCGTTGATTGAGCTTTTTGGCGTTCAGTTCTGTCGTAATTAAGGTATGTGATTCTTGTGATGATGAATCAGTAGGGTAGGCTCTCTTTTGAAGAGAAGGGAACTGTGGGTTCTAGATTAAAGGAGCTTCATGTTGGTTATCTGATTGATGTGATGAAGATGTGTTATCAGCTGTTGAATTCTGGGTTGGAGAATGGGTGTTATGTTCTTCAGTTTCATTATTATTTATGGGCTTCAGTGGACACTGATTTGCAATATGACCATTGTCTTTACAGATAAAACATGAAATGTTGTCTGTAGTGAAGAATATTTTGTATGATATGTTATCATAGTATATTAAGGTGGACGTTGGTAGTTTCTGTATATGTTCAGGGGCTATAAACTTGTCTCCGAAAACTCATTATATGGGAGAAACCAGGTTCACTTAAACCAGCTTTTATAAAAGATATGTTAGTCGATATTGTGATACTTCTGTCATTTATTTCTTTTCTATTACTTCATACGGTATAACTGGGCATACATTTGAGATTATTACCTTTTTGTGCTTGCTGATGAACGGTCTAACACCTAATTTGTAGTTCTTAATTTCTATTGTTGGATTATGTTCTACGAAACTGTCAGTGATAGCTTGGTTGGCAAAAAATATACAAATTCTCTTGTTTGATTTACGGGATATAAATCTAATATCTGTGGCATTTACAATCGTTGCTATTTTACTAATATAATCTTTTATGGATAACCCTTCTTGAGATTCAATAATAGTGGCTTGTTCTTTTGATTGAAAGACATCTGATGTAGTTGCATTAGAATAAGATTTTCTTACTTGGTAAGTTGATTACTGGTGCTACTGCATGTTGTGGATGACTTGTTGACTGAAGATTCTTCTGCTGTTGTTTTGATGTTCACCTCCGGTGCACTTTCTTGAGTGTTGTTAGTTCGGTTGGAAGTTAGGTTTCCTTTGTTGTCAAAAGAAGCTATATTTAGCAGATTAGCAACTGCAATTGCAGTTCTTATCTGTTATCTTGATAAATAAACCAGGCGATGATGTTATATTTACGTATAAAAAGTTTGTGGATCACTAGCACACTATTACAATTAGAAATATGTCGATACAACTCGCGATGCTGAATACGCACGCCCACCTGGAAACCAACTGTGGAAACTTATTCTTATTCTGATTTATATTCAAAATCATGTTCTACAGAAAAATGGCTCTTTAAGAAATAACAAAATATATAACTGCACAGGAGATCAGATTTTGGAAGTAAAGCTAGATTATTTGTATTTATTCTTTATAGCTGAAATTACAGGTTTAAATAAATATGGAATTAAGCATTAACGCATAATTTTGGCATTGATGTAGAGAAAACATTTGTTCGAAAATATGTTCAAGCATTAATATGGAAATAATAATAATAATAATAATAATAATAATAATAACAATAATATGTTCAGTGTTATTATTCTTGGTACTATTATTATTATTATTATTATTATTATTATTATTATTCTAACATATTAATACATATCCCGTGAAGTAGACACGTGTATTGGCTTCATTCTATATACATTTTCCTTATTCGCTTTTATCAAATGAATTTAATTACTCAAAAATATTCACCAAGGACATGTACAAGGTTGCTCCTACTTTTCATGTCACGACTACCGCTCCAATACGGAATACAATGAACAGATTTTTGTTTTTAACGATGCAGGACTCCCTGAAGACAATGAGACACGTCAGTTAACCTGAATATTGCAGAAAGCATTGTGTTGTTGGAGGGAGGAAAATCCATAAAGAAGTCACATTCGTATTTTAATTTCTTGATGGGATGCGACGGCCTATGTATCGCCGCTCTGGAGAAATATCGGTAAAGCTATCGATATAACAACTTTGAAGTGAATAGCAGAACCGACACACACAATTGATATGTTTCCACAGAAGAAAGGAAACGCCACAGACCTGCTTCTTTTATTGGCACCTGAGAAACTCATACAAAGAACACAATATCCAATCTTCGAAAGAAAGTCTTCAACTCGCAAATCGATAGATGTTTTGAAAAAGCAGCACACACAGTAAGCTAGTAAGTGCTGTTTGCTTTGTATTTGTGTCTTTGAGTGCGAAGAAATTTCTCAAAAAAGTTAACGCGTCCAATGAATTACAGAATTATTTACTGAATTCCTTACGAAAATAGTACAAGTAACCAAATATGATTCGTCCCTTACTATAATATTTAACCCTAGAATACTAATGATGAATAAAATTTCTTCACTGACATATATTTTTTCAGATAGCATACCTTTCCTAGTGTGTCGGAATACCACCTCCTAGCAATGTTATATGTACTCTTTTATCATTAATATGCGCGTAGTAAGTGTTGTTCTTTTAATTGTTTTCTAATAGTAAGCAAATATCTAGAGGACTGCGTGGAAAATTGTCTCACTATAATATTATGTATTAAGGAGCCCCCTGAACATCGGGGCGACAACAGTCAGTCTTTTAATAAAGTTGTTAAACGATTCTGCAAAAGTTGTTTCAGTGTTTAATTAATGTGTCTCGAGTCTTTTTACAAAGTTGTTTAGAGATATTGTAATCACTAATCGCGTAGTGTACAACCTTTCCTCGGACAAAATTGTTCACTTTCGAAGTGAATAAATTTTATTCCTCACTAGTAACAAGCCATTATTTTCAACATTATTATTGTATGGTTAACGGCATTTTCAAACTCCTCTGTCGCCAGTTGTCATAACATCTAGAAATTAATTATTCTACGTCATCTTTAATAACACTCTAAGAGAGTGAGGGCTGTTTTGTATTTTTATATGAGGCTATAAAATTGACATATAGCCAATATGACATTCTTAGCTGTGGTACAATATATATATATATATATACATGCTTGTGTGGATGGCAGCTAAACGTTTGTGTACTTATTTCTCACAGTGTTCTTTCTTCTATCGAACCATCTGCGAATGTTTGACTACTCTGAGGTCTTTCCCCAAAACTGCATTCCCGAACTCTTTTTTTTTTCGAACGGAGCAGCGGTAGATCGCAACACATGTTCCTTTTGCGTAGCCGGATTAGTTATTTATGACGAGTTATTATTCATCTATTTCGCACGCCCAAATCGCCTTGTCGCGGACGGCCACCCCTCGACAATTGTCCGAAGAACCATTATCCAGCAGGGGGAGAAGTTAGGGGGCGTTATGGGGTGCCGAGGATGACGTGCCATGTTCTCCTGGGAGCTTCACCGACTGCACCCTCCCGCCCCGTGCTCCTTGCCGCTCGATAGCCACTGCCCACGAAGTTGTTCATAGCCGTTACACTCGTGCTTCACTTATCCAATGAAATGAAACTACATTTCAAGTTGGAGGTCTTTTATTCGCATGCCTTCAAACAGTCAATTAAAAAAGTGAGCACCCCGCTGCCTTTTATGAGAGATCACTTCGAACAGTCGATTTCAGAAGATGAGCAAATACACGAATTTGTTTCCATAACCCCAGAGTCGATTTCGCAAAATGTGCAACCCGTCGCATTTTCTTCCAGATCCTCTCAAGTCGATTTCAGAAGGTGATTATCCCGACACACATTATACAGGAACTCTTAGTCGATTTCAGAAGGTGAACATTCCGACACTCATTGTACCAGATCTCCTTACTCAATTCCAGAAGATGAGCATCCCGACGCACATTCTTCCAGACTCAACCAGATGTTTTCAGAAGGTGTTCATCCCGTCGCACATTAATCCAGGTCTCCTTAGTCGATTTCTGAAGGTGAGCTCCTCCATGCACGTTCTATAATAACCCGTCAAACTCATTTTCATGTGGTCAGTATCCAGACGCAATTGATAGAATTTTCTTTGAAACAGTCGATATGAGGTGAGTATCCTGGCACATTTATTTATTTATTTATGTCAAAAATAGTTAAAAACTGTGTTTGATGAGCTATGGGGAGAAGTGAAATTTATGCGCGTTTTCATAATTCTATGACATCTATCCTAAACCATATTCTAGTCAAATTTTTAATACAGAAAAAAAGAGCGTTTTTTCAAGTTTTGTTGACAAAATATTCGCTCCTATACAATAAAATATATTTTCAAAGGTAAATTAGCTATAAATTTGTGCCCTTAACCCTCATCATGTTCTTCATGAAAGAATAATACTTTTTGCCGCGACAATATGGAAAACGATAATTTGTACAACTATATTTTCCACTGAAATTTAGAAGACGTGCCCAAATAATGAAGTTACATTTATGTCCAGAAGCAAAACAAGGAACCATCTCAGCATTTGCTCAAAGAATCAAGGAAACTGGACGAAAAACCTGATCGAGATGGGGGCCATCTACCCAGAAGCTGTGGTACAATATTTATTACAGGTTCTTTAGAATTATACAGTCCAAATGATAAATAGTTACATTAACTATCATTGTTAAAATTAATGTTACTTTTCTTTCGATACTCGGTATAGTCTCGAATTGTATAGAAACAGTTAAGTAACAGAAAAGATTTTACTTGGGACTTGACCTTTTCTATCGAATTTAATCATTTGATATCATGTGGCAAAGTGTTAGTAGAATAATGTACATGAACTGTATGTGAATTTTTTGTAGTGAGCTGTTGATACTGCCACCTAATGAATATGATTACTACGTCGTGTGTTATTCTTATAGACATCGGCGTTTGCTGAAAATATATTCCCGCCCATAAGTAAGTCATTTTTGGCAAAAACTACTGATTCATAAATCAGGAAAAAAGGTAATGGTAAAATTCATTGATTAATAAAGAGAGACCTACAAGAATCACGTAGGTGGGATTTGCTTATTATTCGTACAATTCTTTTTTGTAATCTGAAAGTCTGGGATTTTAATCTGGGATGTAATCTAAAAGTGTGGGATTTGATTCCAGTTCCGGATTTTAAATGGGTGGGTAAGCGACCGAAGCTTGAAATATCAAGATGGAGGGGGCAATAGGGCGTCAGAAGAATTCTGGTTCAGATAAACTTAAAAATAATGAATCAATATTATTATTCACTTTTCTCTGGTCGTATTCACTTTACTCTTCACTATAGGATTCACCAATACTTCTAAAGAAGGCTCCTTTAGTCGTTTTTAAGTGGTTCTAAAATTTCGTCCCCAAGTGTCATAAGAAGTATATTTAGAACTGTTTGACATGCTTGTCAACACTCTACTACGACGCTTCATATACTAGATCTTGTAGGGTTTTAATGCGTAAGTCAGTGTGTGTTAAGGTAGCATTGTGCTATAAAGAAGGAGCCAATTTTATTGGTCTCAGAGCTGGCACTCTAAATCCAAGTCTGTTTCTTACTCGCATCTGGATTTAGCTCAACGCTCATTTTAAATTCTCATAAGAGTGCGTGGGTGTATCTGGGTAAAATAGGTTCGAAAATGGTAGAAGATATAATAGGAAAAGACACCGTCTCTTACCAACTCATAACTTTCCCGCTCCATTAACCCAAGGCCTTGTAACTTCGAGGGCGGATCCAATTTTTTTAGATTACTCCCACAAAAACCTTTTTCTCTCAAAAACATAACTTCATTGAAGGATAGGGACAAACAATGAAAAAAATCAAGGGGATTCGGCGGGTTTCTTTTGAGTTATAATGACCCTTATAACATAGTAATATAGAAATGTTGGCATCGTCAAAACTTGAAATTCTTTATTATTTTTCGTTTGAGACAGAGATAAAATATAGGTTTAGTTCAAATTGAGTAACTTGTCTCTCGAGGTCTGTAGTAATTTTCGAGTTTCTCCTTTCTTGAATTCGAATATTGTGGAATCCGCAATTTGCTGCCAACAAATATTAATCGTGTACTGCAAATTAAATAAAGCACTGGGTACAAGAAAGTAACAATACACGACGACATGACGCAATATAGCGTAAATCAAGCATGTTCCGAATGATCCCAAGATTTTTTTCTTGTAAATTTTTCAGGAATTCGTACAGAAAAAATATTAATCGCTACTCGTGCGATATAAAATTTCCTTTGCATTTTAAAATAACTTCATTTCATTCCTAAGTCAAAGATTTGCTTTATTTTTAGTTTCATAAATAACTATTTCTTGCTTAATTTCTTCTTGAGGTAGTTGATGTATTGAGCCCGCATGTACCCGTTTTCATTTTCTTTTTCTTTCGAGGCTTCAAGAAACTACTAGTTAACTAATTGTTTACACATTGCATCTACCACCTTCTGATGCCCAGTGACAATTTCTTCCGCCGGCCGCGGCTGACTAAACCTCCAAGAGCGGCAATTTCCATAATTCTCCACTCTATCACTGAAGTGTCCCACGGGCCCGTACTGTTGGTACATACTACACAGGCACAAGCGCAGCCCGTAACTTTCTATAGGAGACCAGTAAATAGCCGATGGAAGGACTCCGGCCGTGCCTAGGCGGAAATCATGGTGCTCATGTTAGGGTCTCTGAATACAGAGGCGCGTATTCCTTTGTACCGCCATTTTATATCCAGTTGCCAGGAGAGTTTGAACTATGAGGTATTGCCTATGTTTGGAACAACCAATCTACCCAACACCAATATTAACATTCTTAATAATCTCCTTTATAATAATGTAATACAATATTTGTCATGTCCTGCTAATGAGCTTTCGCTCGGTGGCAGGGTTTGTACAGATCATATAAAGATACAAATACAACTTAAAAATACATATTAAAAGAAAACTACAACTAAGTAAGTGAGAAATAAAACACACATAAATATTTTGCATCACACGCAGTTCCCTAGACGATTCCGGAAGGAATGCACACTAGGGGGAAAAGTCGCTAGTGCTGCAGCAGGTAGACTGTTCCAGTCAGTTATTGTCCGGTTTGCAAAAGAGTATTGCAAAAGAGTTTGCAGAAGAGTATACCTTCATTTGTTATAATTTCTGCCCAGATTCTTTCTTATGCCTTGTGCCTTTCTTTTTTATGTATGTTCCTACCTCTTGTTCTTGTAACTGAATATTAATGTCTCGTTTTATTTCCGTTGTCGTGTACTTATTTTCTCTTTGTGTTATATAAAGTAGTAGAGATGTATCATAAACTGTAATAAATTACGCAGTGAACTTCAATGATGCTTTCTTCCGCTCTATTACATGTTGCTTCAAATTTGAACACTAATGTTCGTTCGAGTATTAATAATATTCTCTACTGGCAAGTAAGAGGCGGCCGGTGGGCGATTGAGTGGGGGCGAGGAGCGTCGATTCTATATCAAGTGAAGGCTGCTCACAAAGGACGCACCTAAGGCGGCGGCGGGGGGAGGGAGTATTGTCGCTGAAAGTAATGGCAGCGCGCATTGTCCGCGGGCCGGCGAGGCGGCGGAGGTGCGCTTCACCCCGATGACGTGGCAGTAATCCACCGCCGCCGCCGCCCCTGCCCTGCCCTGCCCTGCTCTGTTCTGCCCGCTTCGTCGCCGTCGCCGCCAGCGCTTGGCCGGGCGGCTGGTCGGCCTCAGCTTTTCCTATTGTCGGCTCGCCCCTCCGCGCACGTGAGCTAATCCCAGCGACGTAAGCGGCGCGCCGCCACTCGCGTTGCCGCCCGCACTGCGCCGGGCCGCGCACCTCCTTGCGTGAGTCACCGCCGCTCATTATGGGCGGCTCGGCCTCCATCGTTTCCACGCGCGCCGCCCGCCCGCCCCCGCACGTCTTACCCCCGCCGTGCGCGGATGGCACTTGACGATACATCCTCCTCACCGACACCCAGCTTGGCAACTCTCCTCGGGCTACTGGAATTTCGTAGGTGCTTTACAAGCATTGCTCCTTTTTACCTTTTTACTTTCTTGTATCCGTAGTATAGGGGAAGTTATGCGATGTTACAATAAATCGATGTCGAGATTTTAACGGAAATATACGTTTTCAGGGTACCTGCTATCGACATAGGTTTTTGTGTTTGTATTCTCTAAATGTACTCCTGCTCGTCTGCCTTTCTGCCTATTCGTCCATCTGCCCGTCTGTCTCTCCGTCCGTCCATCTAGCGTCTGTCCGTCCGTCCATCTGGCGTCCGTCCGTCCGTCCGTCCGTCTGCCGACCAGCCCTCATAGACTGCGAAAAAAGGTGGTCGAAACGTCGGCTAGACAGCCTAGTATGCGGCGTCATCCGGACAGCAGAGATCCTATCCGCTATTAAATATTTGCGTTTTTCAGTCAAAGTTGAAAATTTTATTGCTTTTGTATTTTTTCCGAGTATCTGTGTATCTAACGAAAGCATATACTTCTCTCGCTAGGTAGTTTTCTTTCAATTTCTGTACGCATTGGAAATTAGTAATATAGGTATTTTTTGTATTTGTCCGGAGTTCTGGTATCTAACGAAACTTTAGACACCTTCCCCATGGACGGAGGTAGCTTAATTTTTTTTCAATTTCATCGCGCATTAAAAATTAATAATATAATATATTACTCTGAATTTAACGTCGGAAGTGCCATTTTCTTTAACATTTTGAATTTGAAATAAAATTATGATACTTTGCAGCTATATTTCATAGAAGAAAGTATGTGCTGTTGTAGAACCACTCGTTTTTCACACATATCGGCGCGGAGGATCTATTGCGAAACGTTGGCCAATCTCAGATCATCGTCTGTGCTCTCCTTGCCCTTGCCGCAACCTCTTGATACCTGCTGCTCCCTGTGCGAGCTCTTCCTGTCCGCCTCATTACCAGAACGCGCTGCCGGCAGCTCCCTTGGTTCAGCGCACGTGACCGCCGCCGCGTCATATCTGCCGAAGAAAGTAATTGAGCAGCCGACCAATCTGCGAGCCACCGAGCCGCTTCACCGCTTCACTGCTCCGCTCCGCCGCGCCCTGCCCCCTCCGGCTCCCCCGCTCCGCCTCACGTCACCTCACTTCGCCCTGCCGTCCCCCCCCCCTCCCTTCACGCCGCGCTCCACCCCGACACAACGAAGTTTGCCGTCGCCGCCTCAGGAAACTCGCAGGTGAACGCTGTCGTGCACTATTTGTTCTTTGTACTAGTTCCTGGGCCGAGCACGCCACAGTGCATCAAGCTAGCGTTTTCGTTTCTCCGGCCGTGTCAGAATTCACCAACATAAATATCAATGTTGTTCATATTCTGTCTCTCGCCAGCTCATTGTATTTTCGCTATAATGTAATCCTTTCCTTCTACTCACCTGCTGAATTTAGCCCAGAGCCAGTATTGCCCAGATCTCTGCAACGACTCAGACCGGGAAGTCTAAGGGGTCGTATTCTGACGTTTGTCACTAGGTAAATAGGAAGAATTCAGCCGCTGTCTGTGTGTAGTGTGTATGTGTGTGTGAGGGGGGATTTTACTAACCGGCTGTTCTGGTCGGTAGTTTTCCATGGTTTCTCCGATGAATACCAGGTGAAAACTGGAACCCCAACAAACCTGCCACGGACCGCGCGTAATCTTTTCTTCCTTTTCCTTGTCCCATCCTCAACCATTACACACACTTGCACTGCATGTACTACACTACCACACATGTCGGGAGACCAGACGTGAGCTTAGAACTTGCCCCGGGTGAGGCGGCACCCTCTAGGAGGAGACACCTTGAGGGGGAATTTCCCCCCGCAAGCCGACGTGTAGGTCGGTGACGGATATCACCATCCAGCGAGGAAGTAACATCGACACTTCACGCGAAAACAACATTCACATCACTAACGGGAGTAATGACCGGAAACATCAATCAATTAATTTACTTCCATTCGATTAAAAAAATGCTGGCCTCGGTGCTGTTCATTTGCAGACTTAGCATTTTCATACCAGGTATTACAGGACATGATAATCATTGTATGTTGTTAGGATACTTAGCTACGTAAAAAGTCAATATTGGTCATGGTAGATTTTTTCTCATCCTATTCGCCGCTACGCCGTGCTATATATTCATTCCCTTTTGTAATTATTACTGCACATGAGCCAATGAAGGTAGACGGAGGCACGTTCTGTAAACACGCGGCTTGTCGACATCGCATACAGTCGGCCGTGTAACGCGAAAGCAAAGCGACGGCATGAATGGCGAGTGGTTTCTAATAGAAGTGGCCGGTGGTATACATCATTCAGCCACCACTTCATTGCAATAACGAGAATCAAATCAGGTTCTAAGTTAACGAATAAATAGAGAATAATTGAATGATTCGGCGAATAGTGAGTGCTGTGGCTTGGGACGTAAAGTACTGAACCATTGTTCATAGCATTACTTGTGTTTTACAGTGTGCAATAGAAAATGTTTGAAGTGTAATACGATACCCATGCTCTTAAATTAGTAGTTTTTCATAGCTAACAATGAAGAGGGACGTATTTTTATATTTTGAAGACTTATTTTCAAAAATGTTCCACTTTTTTTCTGCATCGTTTTGGCAAAATTTATTAGTCTTTCAGTTTAACGTTTATTTTATTAGTTTCTTTTAGTTTAACGTTTCGACTTTCTTGCATATTTCGAAATGTCATTCATGAATGTAATATTGTTTTTAGGGAGATTCTATATTCAATGGAAAGAACTCTCCAAAATTGTTTTCGTAATTATTTAACGACACGATTAAAAGAGTTCGCCAAAAGTAAGCATTGACGTTGAAGTTATAAATCCTTTCGGATCTATTTCGGTGTATAAAAATTTATTTCAGACACTAAAACACAGTTTGCTATAAATCGCCGTCAGCTATATGTATGGCCGGCTTTCTTTGAGAACATTGGATGCGTGCCAACCTTTTATTCTGTTCCATTGGATACGCCTCCCGTCGACACATGTCTTAGGTTACATTTTGTACTGCTTTAGATGTTTCCATAAGTTTCTTTGCATATAATGTTGATAAATTCCTGCGAGACAGGAATTCTGTTATAGCGATACTTATTTGCAAAAGGAATGAAGATATATCTACTTTCCATCGTTTAAGAAAATAGGACGTTTTTGTTACTTTCTCACACGTAACTCTAAATTTATTCCGTGATTTATTATCATGTTCATTGACAGAATTGACAGAGAGAGAGGACGATAGAAGCTGTGGAGAAGTGTCCTCCCAAATGGAGGACGGTTGGTTACCCTCAACGTACCCTGTCTACATTACAGCCACGGACTGCTCCGTTCTGCTCTGCTTCGCCACACCCGTTACTTTACTATTGATGCGTTTGAGTAGGAGCTTAATGTGTTTCGAGGCCATTGGGACGTTTGCCACCGAATCTGCAGTAATTAATAAGTGGTAAATTTGAGAAAAGGAAATTGCACTTCTCTGTCCGCAAGTTTTAATACATTTTGTGTATTAACAGTCTATATGTATGTGTGTGCACATGTTATGAATATGTAATGTGTAATGCATAATAAATGTAATGTATGTGTGCATAAGTTGTCATAAATAATTTAATACCATAAAATGTATTGTTGTAGAGCAAACACTACAATTACTCGCTTATTTAGTAGATACCACTGTTGAACGAAATTGTGTCCGTTGTAAAGAATGTTGAACATCAGCAGTCGCTGCGCTCAACAAGGCGTCTGGCAAATGGCCGGGATGTGCGGGTAGTCCGAGGCGTGCTGCCCTCTATGGACTCGCCGTGGCACCAACAGGCGGCGGCGTCGCTGCGCCTGGGTCCCGGAGGTCTGCAACCCGCCGGACAGGTTCAACGCTCCTCTTCGTCCTCCTCCTGCCCCGCTGGCCGCGCGCGCCTAAGGGCTCCAGTGGTATGTCCCGTGGCGGGTGCGCAGAGGGGAATGGGCGGGGAGGGAGCGTGGGCGGACGCCATCCGCGCGGTGCTGCGAAGGGCGCACGCCTCCAGGCCTCCGCTTCCGCCCCGGGGACGCCTCCATTCCGATTCGGAAATTCGCGGGAATTGCGACTGCTTCCTGCGCGCTGCTGCCGCTGCCGCGTCCTCGTCCCTGTCCTCGTCGTCCTCGTCCTCGCTTCCGCCCCTAGCCATCACCTCTTCCGTGTCCCCGCTCGCACCGACACCGTCGCCCACGCCCGTACCTTCACTATCATCTCCAGCGTCACCTCTGACACTTCCTATTCCAAGTCGTGGCCGGCGCTCAGGGTGCGCACGAATCCACGGAGTCTCGTAGAGGGAAGGGAAAACTCGTCAGGGAAAATAGATGGGGAATTGTTAATTTGGGGGAATTAATACAGAAATATAAAGATTAGCACCGTTTTGTCATGGAACAAATATTGTAAATAATATCGCTTGCTAAGGTCTAAGGAGAGCAAATTTGATTGCGTTAATGAGCACGTTCAGGCAGTTTCTTTTACTTTCAAAGGGAATCCTATCAAGTAATCCGTGAAACAAACAAGCATTTCGAATGAAATCAAACCAAAACCGTGACCTTCAGTGAGCATAAGCGCACGTGTGTGTATGAGAACTCCTATCTGATCCTCAGATTACCAAACATTTTCAGTTAGCAGCAGAGTGGAAAGCAATAAGGCTTCTAACAGTTAACGAAATAGGTAGTGAAGTGGGGCGAACGGATGGAACTTGTGAGTTTGGCGGATTGCGCAGGATTCAACGTAGAGGCTGATATGACAGGAATAAGGCTAATATGGAAAATGAACCTATGAAAGTACCATATACTGAACCTCCAGGAAAGAGAGGAAATGGCATAAGACGAAGAAGCAGATGAAGTACTACGGAGCAGGGACAGTGGAACGGAGCTGGCAGAGGCACCATTTGAGGATATGGGGCAGCGGAGGGGCAGGCGCGACAGGGGCTGAACGAATTGGCGAACGACAGGGACTGCGCAATGAAGGATACACCTCTAAATAACGCCTTGTCTCGCGCGGCAGCGGCGGCATTGGCAGCCGTTTGGGCGGGCTGGGCAGGAATCGCAGGCTGTCACCACAACCATAACCGCCACTATCACCGGCACAGCCGCCGATGCCAGCCCCCCAACCCCCACACCTACCGCCACCATCACCACCGCCACCGCCACCGCCACCGCCACCGCCACCACCGCCGCCGCCGGCGCCGCACCCCGTCATCGCCACCAATGCCACCACTTCCACTACTGACACGGTCACCGCAGCCGCCACCGCCACATCACAGCCTCTACCTCCAATACCACCATCGCTCCCGCCACCGCTGTGGCAGCCACCACCGGCTCCGCCGCCGCAGGCATCTCACCCATGTCCACCTCCAGCGCGCGCCCTGCTCTCCCTCGTCCGCTCCCGCTCTGGTTCGCGTTCTCGCCCGCGGCGCGGGAAGCGCGGCTTGAAGAGCGGAAGTGAGGCCGGCGGCCAAAGGGGCAAAGGGGCAAAGGGTGGCTGACGCTGCTGGCGCCCCGGGGCCAGGGGTGAAAGTCCGAGGCGCGAGCGTGGTGCGTCTTGCCGTCGCGTTGCGCAGCTGCCTCTCCTCACTAACACAAGCCGAATGTGGTGGACGATGGCGTTTAGTGCGTTTGTGCCTGACACATGTCTACGTAATGGCAAGAGAGCTCATGAGGAAAAATAATTTTTCATCGAGTAGAAACAAACGGTTTTCAAAAATCCATGCGCAAATTTGAAAACATTACGTTTTCTCGTATCATCTGAAGCAAAATAAATTTAAAAGGGTGTTCTTGCAATGCCAACCGATGGAAAAACCGAAATTTTAGTATATTTCATTTTTACAGAAATGGTATATATTGCACCTATTATCGTAAGTTCTGACTTCAGAAATGGTTTAATTTCACTTTCTCGGATGCAGGGTATAAAGAGGAAGATATAATGATGAAGGGATTTTTATACTTGTAGTATATTATATTTTCATACATGTAGTACAGTCAAAATCCACGTTTGGATATCCTTGTTACCGAAATACTGTACCGTTCATAGGGTTTTCTCCAAAACGCATGTTTCCCTAACTACTGTGTCACACCCAAGGTCCTGCGAATTCATTTTTTTTAGAATACGTTATATGAAGCCGCGTTAACTTTTTCAAAATGTTCTCAAAATGTTCTCCCATTCTTTTCTTAAAATGTTCGGTTCAAATACAGCAAAGTATGCTTATAAAAGTGGCGTAAACCCGATTTCAGCGACTGTTCTGAATTTTTGAAAATCGCTAGAGTTAAAAATGTTACCAACATTTTACGATATTTTCTTAATAAAATATATTCTTCAAAATTAGATCTTTAAATAATTTCGTGTTTAATATCCTGAAAATATGACTAGTTTTTACGTAATTTTGAGTAAAAAGGAGTCATTTAAAAAAATATAAACTTTCTCAAACTGAAATCCAAATTTTGTCTTATAATTTTCATCTGAATCGGACAAAATATGCTTAATATCATGGCATTGTTCTGATTTTCATTAAAAAACTGCTGAACTTTGGAGTTGCAGATATTTTTATGTATCGCGGAAGCTTTCGTACACTCAACGGTGCTCAACGCTTTTGGAAGTGTTACATCATGAAACTCGTAGAACATTTTCAAAATTTTCTCAAAAAAGACACTTTCTTAAAATATTTCGAATATAGCAAAGTACGCTTATAAAATTACACAGCTCGGATTTTGAGTAAAACCTCTGAATTTTCGCAAATTACGTGAATTGCTGAAAGAAGTGCTTGTCGACGTCTTCAGAAACGTCACGACGATGAAGGGTCTTGGAGATAGTGAAACTGGACGCCACATGGCGAGGAAGATCAGATGACTACCTAGGCAAATGTGGTACGTAGCATCTACATTTCGAATTGCGCAGATTCATGTCGTTCACCATAAATTCACGCCGGTGTGAATCAAAATGTGTCGAAATAAGTGAATTTTTGTGAGTCGAAAAAAAACAATGTTCACAATGAGCAGCCGCTGCTGCTTCTTTCATAACTTCTTTCTGTGATCCTCAGTTATGTATTTACAGCGTTTGAGCCATGGTAATTGCCCTCTGCTTTTGTTCTTTGATACTAGCCTTTAGGGTAGTGTGAAAGTTATATCAGAGTACGCGATAGCTGCTGAAACCTCACAGGTGTTGCAAGGAATGTCTGGCACAGAAAATGATCAATATCATAGTATTGACTTTACACTGGAAACTGAAACAAATTACTTCATGTTTCTGCCACAATGCGAACAAATTTCATATACTGTAACGAGTGTCTCCAGGTATGCAAATGACCAACGATATTTCGTCTCTGTGAAAAACGAGTTCTGATGACAGCAACAAAATGCGAAAATTATTTAAAATTATCATTGTCCGAAAATTCCAAATTAACTTTAATAGTTTTCTCAGAACAGTTTTTGGGAATCATGAATGGGAATAATGCATAAAAATGTATTCTAATCTTTCAACCTTAAAATTCATCGTCGTATTCGTGTTGTCTCATAACGTGAAATATGATGCACATATTCTTTCTAAATAGGGAAATCATTTTATGTACGTGAAATTTCATGTCAAGGAAAATCACAATGTCACTCTGTCGATTAGTGTCATTCTATTTGACACCACATTGGAGCATATTGTTGACCCCAGAACTCATTATTCAAGATATGGTGTCAGATGCTTCGCAGTACGTATGACACCGGGGCACATACAATGAAAATAACACGAGCCATTACGGTAATGAGAAGCAATACCATCGTCAGCGTGAGCCACATGAGGCGCAGCGCATGGCTTGGCACGTTCATAAATCGGTCACCATAGCCACCGGCTACTGCTTCTACCACCTGCCACCAGAGTCCTTTATCGAATCCTGTATCGATCTTTGGTGATGTCTGTCACTGTTGCCGAAAAGGAGGTACTTTGGCAATTTACTAAACATGGTTCCAAATCTTGTGGGTGAGCGGAAATGAAAACACAAAATATCACCAAACTGTGGTAACAAATATGTGCCAAACAAGTATGTGACTATCTTATCAAGGAACATCGTTTTCTGCGACATGACAGATGTCCAATGAAACTTTTATAACGAACATCTACTAAAGAAAAACCCTAGTACTTGCATGTGGCAACAAACCAAGTTGTCGAAACATTGTACTTTAGGGCAAAGAAGCGTGTATTTTTTTCATTTTATTTTATGTATTAAATTATTGATGTAAAATTCACAACCTTCTTTAATGTACAGGAATCTGCGTTTCCTAAAAACCCTATGTAGTACGTCCCTGATGACGTAAAATTCTTAGTTTGATAACTGAAGGGAAAGTCTCTGCGTCACTAATAAAGCCTTATGGCGTCATTTGGCGGCGTCACAATGCCGCTTTTCACAAAATGTTTCTGAATTACAACCCAGTATCTTCAATTCTGTCACTGCTGCATTAGCTATCTACATTGGCTTGACATCGTTTAAAATACTCAAATTTGATATGGCATTAATCCCATCCCTTCACATTTTTTTCTTTGTACATACACTATTTCAGATGCCGCGATCAGGTTCAGTAGTTCCAAACGACATAATTGTTCCAAAATCATTACTTAGTTTTGTAACTCATTTTAACATTTATTTCTGAATTTCCTGTACCGTGAAAGTAGAGACCATCATATCCAGCACATTTGTTTAATTACGTGTATCACATCAGCCATGACTATATACCTCATCACGGTGAATACCTCTGTTCTCCTTACACGCATAACTTATATAATTGCAATAGCAACATATTGAAAACAACCGTCGTCTCTTTCACTTCAGCACGACTATAACAATAATTCTGTCCTTTCCCTAGCCCTGTTTTACAATTACTTCGCGTGTTTTTGTAACGATTTCCGCCTCATAATTACCCAATTGATCGTCGCCAACTTCGTTTCTCCTCAAGAATTATTGCTGCTAGAAATAAACTTTTCAAACACATTCTCGCACTGTTACCTTCCATTTACATCCAGAATATATCATTATGGAGTTGAAATGGGAACAAAACATGTAAATAGCATACGTTTAAAGCCATGATTTTCAGGTAACAAATAAATGACTAATTATTCTAATTCTCGTAACAAGAGTCCGGATATTAGGACAAATGTCTATACTCTATTTTAGAAAGAATCAGAAAGATGACTATATTCTTGCTAAAGAAGGTATTAGTGTTGTGAGCAGGGAAGATGATTTTGATGAAGAAACTCAACATTTACGTTTGTATTGTATACGTTTAAAAAAATATTTAACAAGTAATGTACTTCAGTTTCCGGGTCAATGACCCCCATTTCGATCAGGTTTTTGTCCAGTTTCCCTGATACATTGAGCAAATGCTGAGATGTCCCCTTGTTTTGCTTCTGGACGTAAATGTAGCTTCACTGCGCGCGTGTTGAGCACTCATTTTCCTTGTAGTGGCAGGAGTAGAACTGATGTTCGTTACTATTTTGTTAGCAATGCAGAAAAATCAAATCAGCAGTTCATTTACCGTTCAAATTGATTTTCTATAACTCGGGAACAATTTTTTTTCTAATTTTTATTTTTCTAAAATAAGTTTTTTCTAAATTCTTGTTCTAGTTTTTCAAATGTTGCTAATTTCGTTTTTTAAATTCTGGGCCTCAACAAAATGTGCGCAGATAATCTCTTTCCCCATACGCCATATACAGTTTTTTACTGTTTTTTTACCAAATAAATAAACTCTCCACTAGCAGTTTCACAGATTTCAAGAAAAACGTACACAAATAGTAAAGATTCATTTACTGTCCTTGAATCAAAACAAGGGCTTCTCAATATTTACCCAATTGATCACGGAAACTGGACGAAAAGCTGATGGAAATGGCATCATTGGCCCAGACGCTCAAGTCCAATATTTGTTACAGACATATTAAGTCCTTTAGAATGATATAATGAAAAAGAGAATTAATGTTTAATAGCATTATTAAGTAAATATTATTTTCGTATTAGATGCTCAGTTTGTGCTCTAATTGTTTAGAAAGATTTACTAATTCAGGCATACTGATCGTGATGAACTTTATTTTGTGTTCAATTCATGTATACGGACATTCCTTCAGAGTTTTGACTGATTTGAGATACACAAACATTTTGGTTTCCTCAACATAAACCAATTGCACATTGTTCATTTTCAGTGCCGCATGTAATTGCCTGTATGAAATGCATTGAAATCCTTTTTCTTCGTTCACTATTAATTTCTTTTTAAGAATCCAATTTGAAACATCTGATGTCGTTCTAGTTATTGTTTCTTTCTTGCAAAGAATATTCGTATTATCACCAAAGAGAACAGTTTGAGGGCTATCGTTTGAGGACAGATGTCTCAGTTGAAATGAATTAAATTTTTAGGGCATCTACGAATGGGGTCGACGATTATCACATTCTGCCACGCAACATTTGGAGGGAAATCTCTTATAGCGAAGATTCAATTGCCCCTGATTGATAGACAAACTCGTGTGGCAAAGTGATACACAGGTACATGAAATCTCTTTGACTGCAGCAGAACGTGTATCTGCGAAATATCACTACACAATACACAGTGCAGTTACCTACCCATCAAAGGCAGATGTCACAATGTATTTTCATTATATGGAATGGGATTGTAAGGGCGTGTTATTCTTCTCTTTTCAATCAATTGTTAGAAAAGAGTAAAAATAAATATATGATTCTTGTATTAAACAATGTTTTTTGAAAAAATTAATTTAGTTTTATGTCTTGTATTAGTTTGCTTTAATTCCGGAATTTGAAGTTACTTAAAGTCTTACGTATAATACTTAATTTCTGAGCTTTATGGAATCATCACATTTTACCCGCGTTTCCGAAGCGGAACGATCCTCATGTAACTCGAATAATTTAAGTTCTTCTATAACACGGTGTCTGAATGTTTATCGGCGTATTGTTTACCTCCCAGATATCGAATTACAAATGAAATGAATGTTTTATGTTCTAGATGAATGAGAATTAGTTTCCGCTTAATATGTAAATGAAAATGTTATACTAGCTGAGTAACAATTGATGCAGTAGTGCGCCAAGTGGTGATGCAGTTGAGGTAGTGAAGTCGAACATGTCTTTTCTATCGCCGAGAACAAGGCAGATAAAATGGTCTCTATAGAGTACAACTAAATACTGCACACGCCCTATCAATAAAATGCATCTAAGAGCATTGCCTATTGTCGCATCTTTTTCATAGTCATATGAAAAGGATCTAAGTATTTGAAAGTGTGTAGGTACTCGATCTAGTTCATTGTAAGCGCGGAAGAGAGAAAATAATCTCCCACGCTTTTTTTCACGCAAAAATTTCCCACAAGTTAAGAACTTTATTTGATGATTAGCGTGTGAATCTATTGCATTACCATTTTTAGGTGAATTTCGAGAAACTAAATATTCTCCACTCTCGAACTCTACTTGCGTCAGCAATAACAGCATGCAACATTACACAACTTTAAACTTTGTATTTGACATTCGTTTCGGTTTACATATTTATTTAAATATTCGGTCATTTATCCATTCACCAACCTACTCTGTTCCACATTTCACCATCGCCTTCGCGTTGCTATCAGTCCTACGAGCATCCTCCGCGCCAACTGCCCTGCTATCAGCAGCCCCCGGTCACCAGCCTCCTGCTTCCACCCCACTGCACATCATGCCCGCTCGGCCCCTTCCTTTCACGGTCAGCACGACCGCTTTTTTACGCCCGTTATATCGGAATTTAATCGCTAGCCGCGTGGAAATTGAATGAAGAACATTTAACAGTTAACAACCCTGCGCACCGGCATGCCATGCGCGATGGCCTGCCTCATACCCGCTCGACTCCGCGTCTCCCCGCCCTTCCCCGCTACACCCCCCCTCACGCCTGCCCGCTGCCCGCCCATCTCGTCCGTCCACCAGCGTCGTTGCCCTTTGCGAGGCTTCTTTACTTCTCGAGTATATGACAGAGGGCGGAGTCGGGATAGTCTCCTCCACTGGCTATTGTTTGCTTTGAGAACGCACTTTTACAGGCCCGTATAACATAATTGCCCGACGCTAGGGGTACAAAGGGAGCACACTTCTCGATCTGGCTGTAGCTAGGGGTCGTTGATACTGCCGTCTTGACGGCCAGCGACAGAACGTCACCGTCTCAAACATCACCGTAGCCTTGTCCTCTTCCTCGGATATTGTAGCAGACTGCGCAGGCGCGGGCATGGACGATCGTCAACCTTCTTGTCTGCCTGTCTACCCCATGTGTATGTGCTCTCATTCCGCAGTTACCACTACATCCCGCTCGCGATTGTGTCACTATCTGCACCAACACAGTACATTTTTCTTAACTGTGGACCCTCTGTTCCAATTACAAACAACTCACTGCAGCCCCTTCCAACACAACTCCACAAGCGAACGTCGTTCTTCGTCATCTAATCTTTCTATAACAAAGGCCGGGGCGCAAGTCTGGCTTTACTGCTCCCCATCGTGCCTTCCCCCCCCAGCTCCTCTCACTGCCACACTGCCTCTCTCTCGCGTTCTAACGTTCCCAATCCGCACCCCCCCTCCATCTCTCCAGTGACTATCCGTCTCTCCACTTCCCCGCCAGCCTCCCCTCTAGCATTCCCCGTCTCGTCCTCCGTCCCCCTCGCACCTCACCATCTTTCCATATGGTCCCCTCCGCCGCGGCTATCGTCACAGCGCCTGTTGTCGTCGCCAGCCCCCCGCCCCCGCGCCCCGTCCCGCCTCCGCCCCCTCGCCCCTATTTCGTTTACTGCCGACAGACGGCGCGGCGACGCGGCGCGAAGGGCGGAGCAGAGGGATTCGATTTTATGAGCGATATAAAATGCCGCGGGGGTGAGAGGGCGCGCAGGGGGCCGTGATTAGCTGCGGCCTTGGGGCGCCTGAGCCCCTGCGGCCCGCGACCCCGCGCTGCGACCCCCGCCCTGCCGCCCTTCCAGCGCCCCTGTGCCCCCGGCACACCCCCGCCCGGATATTGTCTTTTTTTCGGGTGCCATGATGAACTTGTGTACGGCGTTGAGTTAATGTCGACTTCCGGTAAACTACCCGTTTTGAATGTGAAATTTCTGTTCTGGGGACGCTCTTCTGTCGCATTGCTGAAAGAGAGGGAGCTCAGATCGTTAAGAGCAACAGTCTGCAATGTCTTTCGGTCTAGTGAGTGGATTCGTGTTTGTTGCGGATGTTTGAGTTCCGTTCAGACAAATATGAAAAACCATCAAGTCTTAACAGGCCATACTAATGCCTGACGGTAGGCCTATGAAAGAATCTGACTGGACAGTATATTTTAAAATATTTTTTCAAAGATTCAATGAAATTATGGCAATGTACGTTTTCGTCAAAGAGACAAAGAGTCGTTCAATCTTCTACCACAATATCCACAAACCCTCATCGGATTCGTCGAAACGGTAGCAAACTTAATTCCATTGTAAACCTGCAACCACTGGAAACGGCCTCCTCTTTTCAACTTACGCATTGTTTCCATTCGGATTACAAAGGTCGAGGCATTGTTCACGATATAAAAAGAACTCGTTAGAAAAGACTTTCCCAGAATTCATTGTTTGTACGTATTACACTAGCGCGTAGCGCATACAACAGAGAAGAGGTAAAAATTTCAGCTCCGTTTTTCCTTGCTTCTGTTCACGAGTGGTTCTTGACGCGCTGAGGACGAGACGAGAGCGCTTGTCTGCTCGTCACTGTCCTGTAGAAACTGACCAAATAATATCGAAACATGCTTTCTATCTGAAGGAGACACTTGTGCGAGGACGATGCTCACCTTTTGCTCCCGTCGACGCGGGGGGCGGCGGGCGGCGGGCGGCGGGCGGCGGGGCGGCGGGCGGCGGGCGGCGGGCCGCAGGAGGCGGGTGGCGCGCCTGTCCTCATAAGGAGCTTTTTCTCGTGCCGCCTGCAAAAAGCATGGCGCGCGCGGCGCCGGCAGTCGCTTCCGAGAAGCGCTGCTGGCAGGCGGCGGGCAGGCCGGCCGGGCGACCTGGAGGAGCGAGTCCCTACGTGCGTATTTGAGACATCGCCGCGAAACTACTCGCTGGGGCTGAGGGAGACCGCTTTTAGAACTAGCTATGGTGTACAATAAATGAAATATTTTCTGAATATTTTTCATTGCAAATGGTCATTCTAAGATTTACTAATATTTTCAAAAGATCTATAAAATATACGTATTATATCGACCCTTTCGTAGAATAATTAACACTCCTATTGTACAGAGACGTAACAGAGCTGGAGGAATGACGGAATATCAGACGTGTCGGAGATTTAACTAGCATATTTTTAAAATTAAAATATGTAGAAAAATGACGTTATAAGTTTTATCTTCAATTCCGGCGTAAGTAGAATTATATTTTTGCTTAGAAAAAGTGTGATTCTGCCAAAGCGTATGTAAATTATGTATAAAAATAAAATACAATAGTACTTGGAAAAATTGTATCAAAAACATATTTAGACGTCTTTCATACTATTAATTTAATTTATCATATATATAAAATTCTCCACTTCGTACGTTTTCATAATCACACATTGCACAGCAGAAACCTAGCAATGTTGCATGTATTAGCCAAAACTGGGTTTCTTCAAACAGTGTATAAATGAATAAATAATTCAAGAAATCGTAAACAAAATTTGAAGAGATAAAACAAAAATAACAAAAGCATCAATTTATAGGAAATATTGTGAAAATTTATTTTTACACACTGAAGAATATTTTTGGTTTCTCTTGTTTTCCGTTGACTTTCACTAATGATCAATCGATGTGCACTAAATTGATGTGCCTGTTCATTGGTCCATACAGGAAGGACGAAATTAGCATTTGAATCGAGTTCTGAACACTCACCATTCAGATCGAATCTTAATCATATATTTTCTTTTTCTCTTTTATATATGTATGATGTATAGAAACATCACGCCTAAAGTACTACTTTTCAAAGAAAACACGTAATGTTACAAAATGTATTCTCACAACACTTACATGCTTAAACGAATTTAAACATTCCTAAGAATAAGAACGAATACAATGAGGTGTCTGCAGCGTGCTCTCGGCAAGGTCGGCAGATGAAGGGTTAGAGTAGAACTCTAACCGGAGAAAAAAATACAAATTTTGAAATTACCTTCTTTGTCCCATTTAGCAAACTGCCTATCCAAAAAGGTGAAGACATTCCAAAACCTTCAATGAGAAAATGCATTAGGAGAAAGCGAGGAAGGTCATGAATGAATTAAGCTTTGGTCCATGAAGTAACAAGAATTGAAAAACTGTGACACATGGACGCGCTGTGTCACCGGAGAAAAAAATCCCTGGGTGACGGGCAGAAAACACCTATTCAACGTTTACATAATGGCAAGGAAACATAGTCATTTCACTTTTTGTTACTTAATTCGCTTGTGACACAAAGCTCAAAGTTAGGCAAAAAATAATTAACGTATTTTTATTTAGTTCCAATTTTCTCTTGCCATTACCGCGATCCCAGGCGTCAAGATTTTTCTAGGTCGTTGCGGTTTTCACGACCTCTTCCAGAAATTCCGGGTCGTTTTCCGCGGCGGGTATTTTAGAAATTGCGTCCTACGGCGCGAGGTTCGCCTCTCCTGCTTGTTAACAGTAATAGCGGCAATTGCATTACGTGGTGGTGGGTGCGCGTCGTGTTCCTCGCGCCGCGGTGTGGCGGGGAGCGGGGAGCGATGACTTCAGGAGGACGGGACGGGGCGGGGAGGGACGGGGAGGTAGGCGATGAGAGGCGTGAAGGCGAGCTTGCGGAGCGAGGAAGCCGCGTACTGTTAATCTGTTTAATATGCCCAGGACATCCAGCGCTTCGCCCTCGCCAAGGCCACCGCTCCCGGCCTCCCCCTCCCCTTTTCCCCCCTTCTTCGCCCACTCGACGATGGCGCTGCCGTCGTCACCGACGTTGGCGGAGTTGCTGTGACGGGCTCCGTCTCCGGCGCCATTGCTGTGCTGGATCTTCCCTTGCCGTATGCTTCTGAAGAACAGAAGCACGAGGTTCTACGTTTTCTGACAACGTCCGGTGGCTACCACAATTTGTTTTCGTATTCGTGACTTCTGCTGTTACTGCACAGGAACGTTTTTTCTTCTATTTTTTTCTCGCAGTAATGAGTGCTCTCTCTATTCTTAATTCATTTTAGTAACGTCTCCTGTAATTCAAGTTTCCACGAAATTATCTGCTCTATTCCATATACGGCGCGAGCCTGGCTTTTTCAGCCCCAACGCGTTTGAAAGTTTCTGCTATCGCCTTACATTTTTTGACGTCATATTACCAGTGTAATTATAAAATACAATAGTATTTTTGCGCATGATCATCAATTCATTTGACCATTTCACATCACTTATCCGTTTCACGGTACTCGCTCATCATACCTCTATATTTATTACCGCCAGCATGCCTGATCTGGTGCGTCAAGCAACACGTGTGGAGATTTGTGGAGATAGTTCACGTGTATCCCATCGCCTACACTCTCCGTGATTGCGAGCTCGCTTTCAACCTACCTGTCGCGGTAGTTCGCGCCCCCTATTGCGGCATCGGCTTCCATACTCCGCTCGCTCCCTTGGACTCGCATCCCCGCGCGCCCGCCGCCGCCGCCGCCGCCGCCGCCAGCCTTCCCTCCGTCGCCCCGCCCACGCGCCGCGCCGCAAGTTTCTCTTCTCCGCCTCCCAAGTTATTTATTCCTTCTCGGCGTTTCCGCGTGGCAACGGTGAGCTTACATTTAATTAATTTTCCCTGACGGACGTATGTGACTTACGAGTAAATATTTACAAAACCAAGGCAGGTTGTAACCATTGCGTGGGTGAAGGTAGGGGAGGGAGTGGGACGCTCAACGTTTTGGTGTTAGGCTGAGGGGAAACTGGGGATAAGTTTCCCTGTGAGGTGTCGACAGTCGGAAAATGCATGAATACATTTCGCTTATTGTACAAATTGTACGCAACACGAAAATACATGTGAGACATGTTCTCTACCTAATCATGAACCACGTAGGAAAACATCTCTGGCACTCCAGAGAGTGGTGATACCGACAATGACGTACATAACCTTGAGTACTAGAATAATACTAAAAACAGATACTAGACAATTTTTGTGCGAGTTTTAAGTAACCAATTGTAGTTCACACATAGGCCAATATTCAAAACTTAATAATATGCGTGTTAGGAACAAAGATTGCCAAAATACAGGTCACATAACGTCAACACCTCCTGTGACTTTGAACTGTTGAAGTTATTGCAATGCAGTTTTCACATTTAAAGAATTTTGCAGAAAAAATGGTCCTATCATTACATCACCCACTATTTTTGGAATATGTTTTGTATCTTCAAATACAATCCCTTCCCTTCCCTTCCCTTCCCCGAGCGCGCGTTCGCTGGTGGGTCGCTGCGTAACGTTGAGTGGCGAACTGTTAGATTCAAAATATCCGTTAAAGACTAGTGGCAAAAGAATCACAATTTCTGAAAAAAATGCTTATCTAACATATGACAATATGAATATCATTGGAGTCATCTTCTTATGCTCGTCATGATAGACAAAAAAATATGTACAGTTCCATTTGAAGAAAACAAAGTTACCTCAAATATCTCGTAAACTACAAGTAATACAATAGAAATGAATACACGTATGAATTAGCCCCATTCCGACATGCACTTCTGTGAGAACTGCATTGCAATAACGTCAACCGTTCAAAAGTTACAGGAGATGCTAAAGTTACGTGACTTATCCTGTATATTGCTGAATAAAAATTAAAAATCCTGAAAATGTGTTGTAATATCGACCTTACTGTCCTTGGTTAAATGTTACCGCAAACCTAATCACTCTGAAACATTTAGACCGAGAGGTGTAGAAAAGTCCATTTAAAAACCACTTTTGTGTTGTGGTATATAAAAAAATAATGTTTGAACGATTCTAATAATGGTATTTCAATATACATAGATATTAACTTATAACTATTGTCAAATGCTGATTTGCTTCTTAACTTCCCGACACAGTTCGAGTGGTGGAGAGGGACTATGAAGGTTCAGAACCTGGAAAACGCGAGTGCGTTTTTTCGTGAACTGAAATGGCAAGTGCGAAGAATATAGTTTTAAGAATTTCTATATGTATTGAAGTAAACAGTTTATCCAGTATCTGTGGACATCACATACGTTTTTCAGGAATGTAGGAGTTGGATTGATGTCGATACGCTCAATTTTTAATGGCAAGTCTGACCTAATATTTTCATGTGATGGATGTAATTAATTTGATACAATATGAATATTTTTAAAATATGATAAATGTAACAGGTAATTTACGTGGTACGTGGCAAAAACAATATCAACATAAAAGTTACTGATAACAGTTTTTGTATAGCAATGCGTGCATTCAGTGGTTTTATTTAATTCCATAGATTAGCTTATCGGGGTAACGAGAGGATGAGAGATAGATATTGATTGTCACTTACAGGTATTTTGTATTTTATTTTTGACTGTTGTAACCTTTTGAATTTCAGAAATTTCATTTCATGGCCATGGTAATAAAAACCCATATTGCGAAAAAAATCCAGTGTTATAACAACAGTTTTTCGTTTTTCGTGTTATTATCGATTTAACTCAACCAAACAAAGGAATTGAAAACCACACTTAAAGACTTTTAAGGATTTAACAGTGCGCCTTCTGATAACAATTAAAACAAATGAGCCGTAGCTAAAAATAGCGTATGAGTACACATATTCAAAGAAATTATGTTTTTTGTTTATATGATTTTTACTTTCGCGTCAAGGTATAGAGAGAAAGTTACGTATTGCTGCGCGAAAAAAACGCACATTTTGTATTTTGAAATTTAGCAAGTGGATAAATCCAATTGATAAATTCAGAAAAAAATCCTCTAACACGTGGTGTAGCCAGAATCCATGTTTTGTGTGTCCTTTATGACGAAAAATCGAACGACGGCAAAACGTCTCTACGTCTGTCTGTCCGTTCGTTCGTCCGTCTGCCTGTGAACAACACTAGCGGCTAAACCGTACAGCCAATTTTCTCCGAAATTGATATTCCCCGATCGATCTGGCTGCTGTCGCGGCCCCTTCAATTTGAAACCGATATTTTAATTTTTTGGGGGGGGACTTTACATAAAGTCCCTGGGACATTTTCCAAATTTAAAAAAAGTGGCTACATCGTTTTTGATTAAATGTTGTTGTTGAATTGTGTCAATGACGTTTTAAGAGAATGGTGTAGATCTCATGTCGTTGAAAGCTCTGTTTTTTTCGAAAAATTGCAATAGTTCAAATTAGTTTCAAAAGTGTTCCTACAGTTAAAATATTTAAGATACTTTTTCCCTCGTAAAATTCCTTAAGTTCCTTAAAGATAGATTTTGAGATAAGATCATGAACAATTTTTCGAAAATTCGAGTAAATTGCGCGCAATTTTGCATGAAAATGCGAACGAAAAAGTACGTGCTGTTTTAGCGCTACTAGTTTTCTTATAAGAAGATGCTATTACGAAAAGTAATGCACTGCACGCATTCGATAACACAAATAAGATTCGTTTGGTTATAAACCTGGGCAAATATCTCGGTTACTAACTTCTACTTCTGTTATTTGCTGTTTATCACCCTAATTTAAGATTTATTTATTTATTTTCAAAAAACAGTAAAAACTGTGCATGATGTGTGAGGAAAGAGATTTACCGATTTTCTTTGTACTCCTAATTTCGTTCCTGAATTCCTTTTTAATTTTCTTTGTTATTCCTGTGGCTGTTAATAACAGTAACTTCTTTCTTCAGAATAGTTCACTCTAAAAAATATCCCATAGTACATTTCCTAAGTCTCAACCAAAAGGGTTCTATTGTTGAGTATATGAAAGTTCCAAATGATTTTTAGACAGTCGAAATGATTACATATATTTATTATCTTGGTAACGTTTCGAAGACTATATGTGTCTCCATCATTAGGCCTTTAATTATAATACAATGTCATAACTTAGAAGATGAAATAATAAAATTACAAAATATCAAAGCTTTAAATATCTACTAACTTGCATTAATTTTTTAATTACATTACACTAAATAAATATACGGCAGGTACGAAGTAAAAAATTCCATTCTCACATGAATTTGTAGATTATAAAATTTATTCTTTTCTTATTCTTTATTATTAATTATTCATCATTAGACAAGTCCACTGTTACTTCTTAGATAGTACGGACATGAATGTTCCTGTGTCCTCAAGAATTCTGTGAGGGGTTAACTTTATTAGAATTAACAGCTGGACGACTTTTGAATTTTTTATTAAATTTTGTTAAGATAGAATCATAAATTTGTGAAAACTGATTGCATTCAAGTTGAAAATTTATAGAAGGCAAAATTTTTATATATAATGATTCCAGAACTAGTCTCGAACAGCAGTTAGGTTCTGTATTCAATCCCACAATTTTAACTACAGAACCTAACTGGTGTTCGAGACTAGTTCTGGAATCATTAAATATTTTGTATATATAAATTGTATTTCTATCGGCTGTATTATTATGAGATGTAATTTTCGTTTTATCTTCGACTCACTGACAGTGTGATTAGTTCTATCTGCATATGTTGATTTTTCTTAATTACAAACGGTTCTAATGGCAAAATCGTGGTAACAACGTCTTTCCAGGGTATTACTATTGACTAATGCTCCTCCTCAAGTATGGTTTAAGACTGACAATTTTTTTTAAACCATGAAATGCCAAATTTAATACAATTCTACAGATTTCCGTAATTAAAATACTGTTATCTTTGAGGAAAATAATGTTTTTTCTTTTGATGGAATAAATGTTGAATTCATTATGTTGGCACGCCTGAAGTTACAATGTTTGCCAGAAGCACCTTATAAAAAGTTTCATAGTGTGTAACTTGCAAAGGAAAACAATGTTGAGTGATAATGATGTACAAAAGTATATTAAAGTTTCTGGTATTCAGTGTATTTTCCTAGTAGTCGTGAAAGTAGTGAATGTATGAATAATTTGTGAAATTATCCCAATATCGTAAACTATTCAGTGAAGAGTTTAATTCAGATTTTCTCAATCCAAAGTCTGACAGATGTAATTTTACGGAAAATATAAAGTATGGAAAGAAGAAACGTGTTTCTGAATAACTGGAACAAAATATTCTTAACATATTGCGGAAAAAACAGGAAATGAAAAAAGTAAGAGATATAGACAAGAAAATTCAAGCCAATGCTACTATAGTTGTATACTTTGATTTACAAAATGTCATTGGTGTATCCAGAGCTAATATTAGCTTCATTTTTTCTAAAAACATTAACTTAACCTGTAGAATATGCCCGCCCATGTATCTCCTAAAATGAAGAGTTTTGTGCTATTCGGATAGAATTGAACACTCGAAGACCTGAAAATGATTGTAGTGCCCACTTCAGGACATTCTAGAATCCAAGACGTTGACAATGTTTACTCACAAATAGAAATATCAAAATCCCTCTGTAAATTTTGGGTCATCTATTTCATTTCTTCGTATTCTGCTTTCTGTGAATAGAAAACGACCATTTCACGTCACACCGCTTCAGCCAATACTGGATTTCAAAGATTTCTGGAATAGTAGTAAACACTCACGGTTTAACCAACTATTATTTTCCGAAGTGGTGCAACTTAATTTTACACAGGAAATAGGTAAATTTCAGTTTAAACTGAAGCATGGAGATCAATTTTTTTTTCTGCAAGTGGTCCATTAATTCACACCTCCAGACGTTCGGAAGAAAATGCACGAGCACCTTACCCACCTCTCCGTATCTGTAAAAAATTCAGTAGTATCACTTTCAAAAGACCAAATTTCGTATATAAAGAGAGTGATAACAGATATTCCTGACGTAGATAAATCATATCAGAAAGCCTCACTGCATTGCTAATTAAATATTTTAAAGAGTAAATTATTCCATATTTCGGCAGTTTGTCTGTAACGTGTGACGGAAAGTTTTCAATTAAATTAAGATTTCAGTTTATGGTTAATATTTAGTGCAGTTTAGCACCTCTAGCGTACTGCAGGTTCCATCTCCAGGATAGTAAGTGAATAGGTCTATTTTCGGAACCACAAAAATTCTATCTTCTAATTGTAAACTGCATTTACAATTACTATACTTCCAATGCACATTTTTCTCTCAAATTTACTGTTGAGAAATGTCCTCCTAGGAAGGAAAAAGTTACTAGAAACTCACAAAGTAACTTTAACATGTTGTCGCTTAAATTAAAGCTCAACATCAAATGCCTCTCATGTAATATTTAATTCAGTTTTAACTCTCTTATTTTAAGGTCCTGGAAGTTACATCCTGTAACTGGTGACTTTTAAGATGTCGATTGAATGATAAATCGTTTTAAGGAACTAATTTGCAGTCGCCTTGTTTTAAAACAACACGACCGTCATCGAGGTGTGGGTTATTTTCAGTTTGATTGAAAGCCCAAAAATACAAAAGTGGAATTCCGGTAAAAATGCATCATGATTTGTCCATTTTATGTATTCTCAAAGTAAACATTTTAAAATAGCCCAATTGATACCAATCGCTGTCACTTTTCTTTTGCGTCCTCCGTTGCATGCTGCTCGTTCCCAAAGCCCTCGCAGCACTGCTCTCTCCGCCCCTTCAGGCGGACCACTTCATTTTCACTAGCGTCGCCACGGCCGCAGCCAAAGCGCCGCCAGCCCCACCTCCCCAAGGTCTCTCCCGCGATCTCCCGGGGCTGTCCTTTCGATCCTGCCTCTCTGCCCCCGCCCCTGCCTCCAGCAGGGCCGTCAGCGCTCCCGCCCTTCGGCCACTTTGCGACGGCTTTCCTCAGCAACACAAAAGCACACGGGACGCGGCATATGGAGAGAAAAGTGCGTGGCGGACGGCGTGGCTCGCCCCTCCCGCCTGCATACGAAGTTCCGCCCCCTCCCCCCCGCCCCCGCCCCCGCCCCCACCCCCACCCCCGCCCCTCCTGCCTCTCCCGACAGCTCTGACGCGCCACAACGGGAGGCAATTCGAGGCGGTCCCGAGGAAAGCGAAACGAACAGGTCCTCATCAAATGTTTTGCAATTTACTTCCAGAAAGAGCAACGCCAATGATAAGTAATACAATTTGACCAAGTGAACGCAACATCTAAATTTTATTGTAATAACAAATTTCTTTTAAAATACAAAAAATAAAGTAAAAAAAAATAAAGTAATAAAATCCATATATAAGTTGCTTTATAATGGTAATTCGCGTAAACTTTCGAAGGAAAAAACTCGGTTTAATACCGAAATCGAAAGAAAACATAATGAATATTGAAAACAAAGGATAAATACTTCAAAAATAATATACTCTTTTTTACTATGTACCTCAACTATGTGTAATACTTAATTTCATTTGAGCGAAAAGCCTGTTGAATAAATAAATAAAATAAATTCAATCTTTGACACATGAAACTCTAATTATTTTATTCTGCTGATTAATGCCTATCTTCAGTATCGTATTTACATTTATTTATTAACCATCTTATCCACATTTCACTACATTAATCACTAAAATGCGATTAGAGTTGCAAAACTCAATTAGTTTCTTACAGTTAGGTTGCCTTCAAAAAGCTACTATTTTGTAAACAAGAATTCCCTAACATAAACAATGAAACATTTACTTAGTTCATTACTTAGTCTGTAAACAGATTGTAGATCCTAATATGAATTTGCATTTTAAAAACGTTTGTCAGCTCTATCTCACACTGTTTATGTTTCATTGTGAGTGCTTCACCTCGTCCCAAACCCGCTGATAGGAAGTGCGTGTGCCTCCGAGAGCTGCTTTCACGGCGGGCTCTCTTAGTAGAAAAGTAGAGCCACGCGCGCTATTATGCTCTGGACACGCGAGTGAGGCCATTATTCGGCGAATGGAGGCGCCGAAACTTTCGGCAGCAGCGGCGGCGGCGGGGGCGGCGGCACCACCACCCAACACTTTTCAGGTGAACGGTCTCGCGCCGCGGGAGGTCCTGGCTCTATAAAGGGCCATTTTACCTTAAGGCGCTAGACGAACGCCGTCACAAGTCCCGGGTTATTCCTCTTGATTGATTATTGAGTGCTTTCAGGGGCGTCAACTGATGCATTTATTAGTTCCGTAAGTGTTATGTATATTTTAACACGGGAGTCGGCGGTGTTCTTTCTCCAATGGATGAGATCCAACGCCAACCTACACGTTGGCTTACGGGCTTTTTCCCCATCCAGGTATGTCCTATCAACGAGGCACCGGCCTAGCCGGAACATGCTCTAACTTCCTGACTGGCCTCTCAACGCATGCGGAAGTGTAATGCGTGTGTGTGCGTATGTAAGGGATGAGAATAGGACGAAAAAGAGGACGAAAAGATCCCGCGCGGTCCATGGCCCGTTTGTTATGGTACGTCTCCGGTATTGGCTTGGAGTCGATCAGAGAAAACACGGAAAAATTACCGATCAGAGCAGCCGGCCGCTAGAATTCTACTCCAGACAGTGACTGAATTCGATCTAGATATCTAACTAGTACGGAAACTCCTGCCACCAAATCCTAGGTCCATAGGACTTCCCGGTCAGAGGCATTACAGTGAGATCAATTGATGTCCTAAGCCACCCGAGACGACTTTTTCCTCTCCTTTGCAATCATTTCCTTATGGGCGAATCGGCATCACGATCTCTGATATTGGTCAACGCATTTTTAATCCGTGTGGATGTTATCATTGTTATTATGATTCTTCACTGCCATTTGTGTGGGACAGGGAGTGGCAATCAATGTTGCACGTTGCAGGAAGTCGGCGCAGCACGGACGCTTGGGCAATGGCGTGCTTCGGAAATCGAGATTCTGTGGAGGCAGAGGGTTTAAATATTCCTGACGGCAACACTCAGCTGGGGATGTACTACAACGTTGCTGATTAGGGAAAAGCTCCAGAAGCTGAATTTTAAAGGGACTGGTGGGTTCAACTGCATTCAATATCAACAGTAATATAACACAAAACTACAGTAATTGTACTGATGCTTCAGTACAATGGAGCTATTAATAAATATTTACATAATATCAATAATTGACACTCATTGCCATGTGAACATACGAAATGTTTATTAGTTACAGATATTTCAGAAAGCAAGATCTACGTATTACCCCGAGCTGAACAAATTGAAGTTGATTTGTAACAAGTTTGTAATAATATTGTTAATTAAATGATTAAAAGAATTTAATATAAAAGTTCTTTAGTTTTGTTAAAACTAAAACAAGGACGAATGCACTTCAGTAATTGAACTTCTTCAAATTCCATGACAAAATTTATAAACAAATTGGAGGAATTCCTATGGTTTCTAACATGTCTCCATTGTTTGCTGAAATTTTCTTGGACCATTTCAAAATAATTTGTTTAATAGTTCAAAACCCTTCTTCTTCTTCTTCTTCTTCTACTACTGCTACTACTTCTTCGTCTTCTCTTCTACTTCGTCTTCCTCTTCTTCTTCTTTGGTCTCTAGATGGTGGCTGAAGGAAGAGACTGAGCCCATAACTAGTATGTTAAAGTGGGTGCCACTGGACTTTGAACGTTGTATAGAACTTGCTTCGAATTCTGGCTGTTGGTGACTGCTGATGTTGAGACGGCGGCGCTTCAGATCTTCCTCCATGTTCTCGAGCCAGATTCCTTTTGAGGCCGCTCGCTAGATCGTCCATTGGATTCGTCGTTATCGCCAGAGGCGTTGGTGCTTTGCGGGTGGTGCTCATTCGACAGACACGATCGATCATCGATCGAACGAGACATGATCGAACCATTACAATCGCTGTTTTTGAATGCGCTCTTCGATGAATGCTCTGTAGTTGCACCGTTCACGAATGACTTCTTTTTGAGCACGGTCGCAGATAGAAATTCCTATTATCTGGCGTAGGCCTCGCATTTGGAAAATCTCGAGCTTGTTGGGGTTAGACTTGAGAAGCACCCACGTTTAAAGTCCTTAGAAGAAATTTGAAAGGATGAGCGTCGAAAGACGTGCATTTTAGTCTTGAGTGAGATATTCTCCTTGCATAACCACCATTTGAGCCAGGCGAACGCCGCTTCAGCCTGTCAAATTTTCCTGTGGATATCTGCCGAGGACGCCACTTTCTTCTCTTGAACCAACAACCCAAAGTACTTAAAATCTGACAACTGGTCTATCTGGACTCCTGACAGATAGACATTGACCTGAACCCCATCAGTTGCCATTGCTTTTGGTTTTCTTCGAGTTGATTTTGAGACCATAGGATTGCGCGGTGTAGGCAATAACGTGTAGGATGTCAATGGCTTTTCCATCAGTGGCTTTTGGTGGCAAATATTGTGCTCTAGACGGCAAACATGAGTTCAGTCACATTTTGGTTTACAGGCATCTTGCATTTCACGCAGATTCCAAATGATTTTCTCATATTGTATCTACTGAATTGTACGAAGATCATTCAGTAATTAAAGAAACAAATTGGTCTGGAACAATAAACGTTTATTTTTTACGAAATCGGACTTTTCGTACGTTTTAATATATCCCTCACAAACATTTACGCACTTGTTCCAACGGGTTACGATATTTTTTATAACGACTGCAATGAACACTTTATCTTGGTGTTTCAACCAATTTCCCACAATTGTTTGACAACCTCGTTGCCCTGGAACTTCTTCCCTCGTAACGCCTCCTTCAGTGGACCAAACAAATGAAAATCATATGGTGCTAAATTGGGTCTTTAAGGGGAATGAGGCAGTACCTCCCAACCCACTTTGTCGATGGTTTCACGGCTTGGTTGAGCAGTGTGAGGACGTGCATTCTATTGCTGGAGAATCACACCTCTCCTCTGAGATCCACGACGTTTCTCTCTCGTGTCTGGCTTCACCTTGTTCAAGAGCATATCTAAGCAGTATTGGCTGTTTATTACACGCTGTTCTTCATGATAATCACAAAAAGCTCACCTGCTGCGTCCCCAAACACAGTTAACGTGACTTTTCCTGCTGATGCGGCCAAAACGATATTTGTCAGTTTCTGAGCTTCGACCACTTTTGAACTGTTCTACCCAATTGTCAAAATTCTCGCAGTTCTTACAACTTTCAGCATACACTTTGATCATTCTAGAATATATATTAGCTGATTTCTCATCTTCAGCCAGTTCAAAACGAATCGCAAAACGTTGTTCAATCAATGTGGAATTTTCAAGTGGACTCGCCATCGTTCAACTTAATTTTGAAGTTATGAACAAAACAATGCTGATCCTCCAGATGGTCATCCCAGCGATCCCAACTTAAAGCCCTAAAATTACCAAACTTGTACTACACACTGTTTTTCTCCACATCAATGTCTCTTCAATTATTGAATGACCTACGTATCTATTGAAGAGTAATGGAGAGACAACGTCCCCCTGGCGCACTCTTCATTTAAGAATATTAACTATTATTTTTAGACATGTCACTGATATTTTTGCCTTGGATTGGTAAGTTCCGACAACTCAACCAACTTGTTAATTTCTTAAATTCTTTTCGCCGTAATTTAACTTTCAAAATGAAATTAGAACAGGACCAAACCCTAAATGACCATTTGTGTAGAAACCATAGACTAAACCACTTGTGTAGAAACCATAAACATAATTAAAAAATCTTCAGAAAGCCTCTCCAACAAAATATGATCATCCCTTTAATTCCAACCACATCTTTCAATATAAATTTGCTTTTTTTCCATTCTTGGATTCATTGATTAATAAATATTCCTATGTTAAAATTAGCTTTTACTGGAGAAGTAAATACTATTTTATAGATAGCTGAAAATGATATATATAACCTTCGGTCATGAAGAAATTTATTAAACACAAAGAAATTAAAACAATAACTAATACGGTCTTCCCCCAAAATTATTCATTTGAAAAGAAGAAATTCGTAAGTATCCCGTATATAAGACCTTCATCTAAAGAGATACGGCAAGCCTTCAGCCAATATAATATCAATGTAGCACATAAAACTCCGGATACCTTCCAAAACACTTTTACCTATTAATAAATCCCCTATACTCTTACTGGAGTGATATTTATTAATTAAAATGTAACCATTGCAATTCCGCATACGTTAGACAAACAGGTAGAAAATTCTAGTGAAAGGTAATTAATATCTGAGATCCTGGAGACTAAAATTATATATTTGCTAGCCATCTAATCCTAGAAAATCGCTCTTTCGACCCTGATACAGTTTTCAAAATTCTCCATTTAGAAAATAAAGGTAATAAAATAAATCTTTGGGAAAATTTGGAAGTTTCAAAATTGTTCAAAAACCAGAATTTAGTAGGTCTGAGTGATCAATCTCAAGACAAATAACAGCCCTATACTAGAAATTTTCATGGACTAGCTTCAACACTTTTGCATTTTGTCGCGCATCCTCACCTATTCATTCAGTCACATTAATACATTGACTATAGAACATGCCACCGAGTTATGTTTCGCGTGTTTAATTCATTATGCTTGGATATATATATATATATAATATATATATATATATATATATATATATAAACCTATTTCTACAGATTTTACATTCTTCAATTCTGTATTTCATTTATTCCTATTTGTGTGATAAAGTAAGATTTATTTCATACGTTAATTAAATTTGTTTACATATTTTCTTCTTCGTAGAGCCAATGAAGTTGGGATAAGATTCACGAAATGTGTATCTGCTTGATTATAAAATAACATTAAACATATTTTTAAATAAATTATTGTGTCTGACCTTTGTACCTCTTGATCCTTATTAGGGATTGCCACAATGGGCGATATGAATAAAACTGAGCTATTTCTTCTCTCTCGAGTTTTCAAAGCAATTGCTTCAAACTACTCTTATTTTGAGAAATTTCTCCATTGGTAACTCCTCGGCCGAGGAGCAATTGCTTACTTTTCGCGCGAAAATAATCGAGAATTTGCTTCTAGTGGGAAGCATTTACTTCGAATTTTTGGGAGCAACCTAAGTAACTCAAATGGTATTGAATGTATCCAAGAGAGATTTCACGCGTTTATTGTGAGCTGGTTGTGAGGTTTTAGATAGTAAATGAATGAATGATGGAATATTTCCTAGGATTTCACTGACAATGCACGTCAACTCTATCACTTAACCTAATGCGATCGACTCCATCAGGAACAAGCACGCGTCGCGCTGTAACTTAAACAAACAAAACAGACAAAAATCGACCAATCGCAACATATCAGTTACTGAGCCATTTTCAGAGAGGGAAGTAAAAGCTCGAAGTTTCATGAACCTTTTTATTCATATGAAAAGAAACAATTGCTTATAGGAAGTAGTAGTTCCTACATATACTCGAGAGCAATTGCTCTGGAGTATATGTAGCTCGAGAGCAATTGCTCTGGAGTACTCACTCATTGTTTTCATATCACCCAAAATCTCTCCTACCACCACGGAATTTTACAGTGATCCAAGTTCATAACTAACTATCAAATACGTAAAGAATTGATACCATTTTAAAACATCCAATAACTAGCAAATGATTTTAATTATCTTTCTTCATCTCCTTCCGCTCTTAAATTCAACTTAGGATGAATATCCAACCCCCTAAGTTGCATTAAATCGAAACTTCCCAAACATATGCTCAAACCTTCCTAAACTAATGCTTGCAAGTAGATACTTTTCCTTTTCCTCTCATTTGATCATATCCTTCCAGTTATTCCCTAACAAATTAACTTTAATATTATTAAAAACGATTTAAAAATATCCAGTAAATTGACCTAATTTGGTAAGAAGATTCATTATTAAAAATTATACACAATGTAAATTGAAAACTCTCATGTTAAACGAGAAGAAAAAAATTAAATTATTATCTTAATACGGATAATTAAAACAAGTTTTGCCGTTGTTAAAACATATTTTCCATCTTTTGAGCACCTTAAGTACAACCCCCTAGTGATAAGAATTTGAATGAAATCTATTTCCAGCTATTGTTTTGTTGTCAAACGTTATTGGCAACCTGTTATGTAACCAAGAGTGTCAGTGAATGAAAAACTCAATCTGTTGAAATGTGCCCCACATTAAAATGTTCCACCTCTCCCTTACCGTTTTAGTATGAATGGCATTAACTAAATGGATAAAATTCTGGGAAACAATACATCTAAGCTGATGATCGGAAATATTTGAAAAGCAGTAGCCTAAGCATACTCCGTCGACCGGTATTTAAATTCCTTTGTATGTTGGAATCGTACTCTACTGCTGGTAGAAAGCCACGAATCAATAGCTGCGTGTCTGTGGTCCAGCAGGGAATTCTAATCCCATGAGCTGAAGTGGTGCGCTTCAACGAACATTGATGAGAGGCACTTCGCGAGACGTTGTTGAGGTAGCCGGGAATGCTCTGAGCTGCCACTCCAGAAATGAGGAGTCGATTTAATATCGAAGAGTTGCCACTAACTGATCCGGGTGCGTAGTCTTTGGCGCGTAGTCTGACCACATCAACGGAGAGTCGGCTCATCGAGTTATATTTTCTGATTATTTCACTCTGATTGCCGAATTCCGAGCAATAAAAACATGGCGAAATCTGCATTTGACGAAACTTCTTTCGCAGTGATATTTGACTTTTGAGCCGCAACTGCAAATTTTAGAAGTAGAGGACGGTTTTTAATTAAGAATAGAACATTGCAAAGAAAATTCTCTTGCCTCATTATGCCTACCTTTCTACAATACATTTTGGGTACTTTAAAGAATGTGTAAACTGGCACTTGAAACTTTCCATTCTATTAAATGAAATCTGCTCAATGATTTCAGGAAAATCGGGATATTTAAAAGTTTTGAAACATGATTAAAACTTCAATTATTTAAAAAATAGGGCACTAAAAACAGATAGACATGTCGCCTAAACTCAGGAATCCTGGTACCAATATAGTGAAGATAAAAAACGTGGAGTTTTTCTTATGCATTACGCAACATTTAGCTACCAAATATGCATTTATGTGCTCAAAAATAGACTTTGCTTTCAACAGAATTCTGAGAATCAGTTTGTATATCACATGAAAAATATTGAACAGTGTGATAAAATGGCCTTAAAACTCGACCTCTAAATAATGATAATGCATTCATGTCAACTAGCATTTGCATGATAATACATTCAAGACCCATTTCTGATGGATTCACGTCTCATCTCAGAGTACTTATTTCTGATGGATTAGTGATAGACAGTTACTATTCGTAATGAAATATGCTCATTTTCTATGATCTACCGTAATGGTACAGTTGTTTTCATTAACAGTGTTTACTGAAAGCGATGGGAAATTGTTCATCACTGAAGACTACCCTGGACGATAATTGCCCTATTCGTGCTGGAGGGAAATGACGGGCATAAGATTCAGGATAGGTCATAGCCGTATCTGTTGTGAATAGTTTGGGTTAACGCTAGCTGCTTAGCATTAAACAGACGCTCATAAAACGTGAATGTGTCTCTTTGAATTACTCAATGAATTGATTTTTCTCTGAGCAGGACGATTTTCAACACACCATTATTAACGTTTGAGACTTCACGATTGTACTCTGAAATTTCCGCCTCATTGAGAAATTCTATTCAAATTAGTTTCCGTCACAATTTATTCATTGTTTTCGTACTTACCTTCATCATTACTTTAATTTTCTGTCAGATTCTAAGTTTCCGTGCACGTATCATATAAAACTACACAAACAAGTTTGTGTGGTTTACACTGATATTACTGATTAATATTTTAATGTGAAATAAGACTTCAATTTTATGGAATATTTCTAAAAAAACAGGCTTCTGCAATCAGAAGTACATTAAAATTAGAAAAAAACCCTTGATCCAACATTTCTTGCTTATATTCTCATTTATTGCAAACATTAAATGTCAACTAGGAATATTGTTGTTTTTATCTTCGTATTTTGTTTTCAGAGTTATCTCATACTAGGTTGAGATGATGAGGTGACAATGTATATTTGCACAAAATTTTTTTCAGGAAGTTAAACTATTATATTCATATTTCTGCAGGAGGCTTGTTCATTCAGCGTTTCCTATTTACCACCTTCTTTGTTATGATAAACATTAAACTGCCGACATACTTTGCGTGAGAAGTAACTTCGAGAAGTACGTAGTAGAGTTCAAAGAGATTTTTTCTCGTATGTTAAAGACAAAGGGTAGAATGTTGGCCATTTCCTTTGGTTCCCGTTTCGATGACGGAACCTCTTTTTACAGAGAGAAATTAACACATCAAGAATGAATAAAAGTGGAGCAGGTGTAATGAAGCAAATCTGCGATGAGTACGAATGAAATGTGCGATAAGATAAAATCCGAGACAGAAGATAATCGGAGCGAGAATATGAATGCAGGAACACGAGTAGGCAGGTGAAAACAAGGAAAAGGGGGGAAATGCAAGGCCGTGCATGTGAAATCTTGGTGATTGCATCGTGATGGGTGATTTAGTGTAATGTGTTGTAATTTAGTGTAGTGTGGTGTCTCGAAAATATGATGTGCGTTATGTGACATGCAATTAGATGTGTGATATGAATGGGTGTGGGCTTTTCACGTTTTGGCGAAATCCGACGAGGGTATGTAAAATGTGACATGTGGTGTATGGAGATTGCAAGTTAGAGAACAACTTGATTCGGGACTGGTGTGATGGTTAGGGAAAATTTTGAAAAAAGCAAAACTGAGTACACGGTCTCGTTAAAAGCAGGACGGTGAGAAGTACACCTTGTAGACGCAAGTGAGGACGGGTCATGAAACGACTGCTTTTGATGAAACGCTGAGCTGGCAAAGATATTGGCAAGGTGAAAGTAAAGGGTAGAATTGGGGAACGGAGTATAAAGGCGAGGGCGTGAGGGACGGCGGAAGAGGCAACGGCGATGGGGAGGGGCGATGAGGTGGAGGCGGGAGGCCAAGGCAACCGAGCGCGGGAAGCGGGACAGGAGACCCATTCCGAGGAGGAGGAGGAGGAGGAGGAGGTTGCGGGTGGTCCCAAGGCTGTGCTGGAGAAAGGATTTGCGTCTGAAAGCGTTTGGGATGTGGAGCGGGGGGTTTGTTTGCCTCTTTTCAAAGTTTGAGAGTATTTCACTTATAAGAGGCGTTCAGAGTCTCTCACAGCTCTTTCGGTAATCAATAAACAGTTACGGCGGATTATCTTATAAAATTGTTGCCCGTATTGAAAACGTCATGAAATAACTTCTTTAAAGGAGTCCTCCTCCCTCTCTGTCATTATTCCCTTGCGGCCCTTTACTTCCCTCCCGGATTACACACCCACTAGCAGCAAACTCCGTCTTACGAGCCTCTTGCGTCTGCCTCGGCCATTTCTTCGTTTCCGCCTCCGTCTCTTCCTGCTTCTCTGCATGTGCCTCTACCTTCGTCTGTATCTGTGCCTCCTGCTTCGATCGAGCAGCCGCAACAATCAGCGACTTCGTGTTCCTAACTTCAGCCGCATCTGAGACCCCTAATGTCAATAGTCTCTCCACAACTGTCGTAGGCGCTATTATCTTTGGCTGATTTTGTGCCAATACACTCACGGATGGTATACAGGCCTTCGCGTCTCTTCAGACTTTAAATGTACCATTTGAATACACAATTTATTTTTACCTTGTCATAAAGTTGATTGCAGTATTAGTTATGTTAATGAATAATGTTAAATAATAAGGTATTTTGGCACGAAAAAACGTAGTAAGAGCAATTATGCTTCAAAAGAAAGAGCATATGGTTAACAACGTCATTAGACGAATGGATAGTATAGAACAAATAAGGGACACAGTTGAAGTTTGTGGATCGGGCGAAGTTTATAGTCAGCTAAAAACGTTATTTGTGATAACGACTGTGTAGTGTTTAATCTTTTGGGAAATATCTCTGCCTTTTATTAACGAATTCATAAAAATAAGAAACATATTTTCTTTGAATTGGAGTACTCGTGCGAGAACTTTTGCTACAACTCATTTGTTTTCACAGAGGACTTAAATTCTTTAAGAAAATGCCACATATTAAGCACTTTTAGTTCTTTTCATTGATTTTGTTATGTCATACACCATTACCCAAAATGTTAAATGGTCGCAGACTTGCCTGGAATTTATCTCTACGTTTTGAGCAACAAAATTAGTCATCCCAGGCATGTTTGTCAGACAAAGTATATATTAATATATAACATGAAAATATATATTATATTATATTATGTATTATACGTTATACTATACTATACCGAGCGAAGTGGTCAGTGCGTAGCGCGCTGACTTCGCAGTCCGGAGGTCCGGGTTCGATCCCCAATATAATTCGATATAATACTGTGGAGCCATCTAGATTGGTCACCTAACTTCCGTCTATGAAATAATACATCCGAAGAAGATATTATATTAATATATTATATTATCAGCAGATGTGATGTGGTTTTGCCTCGTCTCAGGCCAGTAAGTTTTTCTTACACTTTTATTTACAATCCCAGAAAAAATAGAAGATACATTCACTTTGTGGCACATACATTTAAAAGGGCAGCTTCCGATTTCGTTGCAAATCTACTTAGAGTTTTATTCATTTTTATGTTGTTATTATTACTATTATTACTGTTATTATTATTATTATTATTATTATTATTAATATTAATCGCCCTGCGTTATTTTGTATTCTTCAGACTTCTTGCTCTATCTCTGAAATATGCTTAACCTTTTCGACGACTTTATTTCAATTCTTTTCCTACCGCCGTATTGGAAGCGATTCCCATCTATCAAGAGGCCTTACCCCAATAGAATGCAAACAAGCTAATCGGACTACGCGTTATAAACGTCTTTGCGCCCGACGGCCAAACCTCGCTGCAGCTCTCTTCCACCTCTCAACTCCGCCTGCGCCTCCGTCTTCTCCTTGGTTTCTCGCCGCCCCCGTCGCCGCTGGGCTTCCGCGCCGTCCTCCGCCGCCGAGGTGAGCGCAGGCAGATTTGTTTTCCTGCAATCTATGCCCAGGAGAGCGGAGCGCGCGTGTCGCCGCCACCCCGCCACGCCCCCTCCGCCCACGCCATCGCTTCCTCGCTTCACCCTCGCCCTGACGCCGACGGCGTCGCTGCCGCACCAACCACAAATGCCCCTGCCCCCGTCATCACAACCGTATGGTTACCGTATAACAGTGGTGTTACGGTCTTCTACTGGTGGCAGTGGTACGCGTCGTGCCACCGCAGCATGCCACGAGCTATTCTGCGCAACTAGCGTCGGGAAAGGGAACTACTACGAGTAGTAGTAACCCCGCCGGTTTACAATAGAGATGGTGTTGCCTCTGGGGATGGGGTGATTGAACTGCGTGGAGGGGCGATTTCGTCGTGGCACGAGTGCCACGGACTCCCGCTCGTGGCATCGACCTTCACAACACTGCCGTATAACAAAGTGTCTGCGGCTGGATTAGTGGCAAAACTGTTCATTCTGCAGCATCGTTGACTGCGAGGTCGTAGGGTTCGAGTCACGTCGGTGGCGGATTTTTGATGCGACGGCGGTAGTTCCTTCGCGGTGGTGGTGGAACATTAGACACAGCGTACGTGGGTAAAAACTCTCCATTTATCAAAAACCGAAAACTGTTATTCAGAATAGAAGAATATGCATCTTATGAGATGGTTATCTTACTCTCGTTACCCCGGTCTAAAGAAATCTATAGAATTTTTTAGAAATCGAAGTTGTCGATATCTCTGAAATAAAAAACTACCGTCCAATAATACAGGGTGAGTCAGGAGGAAAGGTACGTGCTTTGAAGTGTGATACTACTGGTGATTCTGAACAAAAAACTTCTAATAAATATACGCCCTTTTCGTAACCGTTTCAGAGTAAAACCGGTCCAGTTGTTTTAGATAACCGTCTTAATGGAGCACGGTATTTTGATTTTCTTCAAAATGTGATACCAGAATACGTGGATGATATCCATTTGTCAACACGAGCTTGTAAACTTTTTGTTTTTTGAGAGAAAGTAGAATATATAATTTTATTTGAAAGATAGCAATGTTTTATGTTGTTTTTTTTGGCCCCTTTACAGCCAATTTTACATTTTAAGATAAATTTTACGCGCCCTTTTTCTATTTTCCTTCTGCCATTTCTACATGTATGCTTGAAGCAGAATTCGAGCCTTTTTTTAGCCAATGTACATGCTTTTAAACCGTAAGTTACATATGCAACACTGAATATTCTTTTCTCCAAATACTCTGGCATGGGCGCAAATGACCACAGCAGTCGAAGCGCCCTCTAAACCCTATTCAATCAATCAATCAACACGAGCTCGTATGTACTTTCAACATGACGGAGCTCCTGCACATTCCATACGGCTAGTGTCACAGTATCTAAACGAAACGTATCATGGTCGTCGGATCGGTTGCCGTGGAGTCATTGCGTGGCCACCGAGGTCATCCGATTTTACCCCATTGAATTACTGTTTTTGGGGTTGGCTCAAGAGCGAAGTCCGCAAGCTCAAAGTGTTCACAAGAGAGGAACTGCTCGCTCGTATTTTAGATTCTTGTTCTCAAGTAAAGGAATGCCGAGATGAGCTCAGATCAGCAACACAACACCTGTCTACAGGAGCAATAAAATGCATTGAAGTTGACGGTCGACTGTTTGAACACATTTTGTGAGGATATTTACACCATTAAACAAACCATAACATAATAGTATCTTCATTTACTGTCACCTGTACTTTTCCCGTTCCTAGTGGTTATCATTAGTTTACACTGAAACTGTTAAGAAAAGGGCATATGTTTATTAGAAGTTTTTTGTTCAGAATCACCAGTAGTATCACCCCTCAACGCATGTACCTTTTCTCCTGACTCACCCTTTATATGCGTGTGTCGTATACAATCGCTTTATGGAATCAGCATCATAGTATCTGTAATGATTCAAGATATTTTGTTTTTTCAAGTATGAGTTAATGGGTGCATAAAGATAGGTGCTAAAGTTCTTAGCAATCCGGAAATTAAAATAAACATGCCGAATATTTATTTTTCAGTTCGCCGATTATTTTGAGAATTTCATTGGAAGTTTCGAAAACGAACATTGTGTCTAAAATTTTGGGGGAAACGCCTGAGGTTGAGTTTTGTGGCTGAAAACTCGTAGTGAGCAGCTATTCTCAAAAAATATTGGTTTGAAGGGACTAGCCTCTGTTTCCGGATCGTTCACATCGGCATCGTTATCTTTTAAAAGAAGTTTTTTTCTCTACATTGTTTGTAGTTGAGGGAACATCTTAGTTGAACCGATGCAAAGAGATTTAATTTACGTTAATAAAATACGTTCCGCGAAACAAGGAAGTGACCGTCGAACATTGCCAAATAAGCCTCATAAAAAACGTAACATTTTATTTTCCGTTCATTGTATATCAAGAAGATTCCCATTTCGTCTAATTAATGTAATGTTTCACAGATATTGTAACATGAAAACATTACTTCAGTGTTTAATCTTGTGTTGAATGTGATTTCCAATGATTATCTCTGGCTTCATAAACAAGTTTTCAACATCAGAGTATTTTTGTTGTGTCTGTTGACATTTCCTGTTTCCCTCTTGTATCCTTCATATTCAGATAGAAGTTCAAAATTCTAGACATGCCTACTTCAATTAATGCCTCAATTCCAATACAAGATTTCAATGTTGTTCAGTGTCTCTTATATTTCTACGTTTCTGTGAAATAAATGTGATGTGTTCATACGATCAGGTGCATAATATAAACAAGAATAATTGTGAAGAGTATGTAACTGGCTCAAAAATTCTGTATTTTCTTTGTTATTGTTCGGTTTACACTCCTTTGGGCACTACACACTGCTGATTATTATTTCCTTACTCAACCAATTGTTACATTTCCTCATTCATATTAATATTTCATTATACACTAAAATATGATGTTTAAGAGCATTCTTCACGATCATAGTAAGATAAATTTCCATACATGTTTTAAGGTCGCTTTTTAAAAACTTGGTCATATAGCGACCACTGTGATTGTTTGAACTGTAGGGAGAACTGTAGGAAGAACACGTAAGGACAACACGAACACAAACATCAATGCCTGAGGGGCGATTCGAACCCGGGACCCTTCGATCCGAGGAAGCTACGGCCCTTCAGCCTTAGCGACCTCGGCTATCCAGGCCAGCAAAATTCCATATATTATTGCGTGCAATATTAAGTGATTAATGAACGTTCTCTACATAAACAAAAACACTAAAGGAGAAATGTAAAGCTGATATTTGATACAATAAGGTATTCATTGTTTTTCATTAGTTACTTCGATAGCCCTATTTTAAACGACAACTTTTTCGACTTTTCTGAACATTGATTAAATTACCTGTCTTAGCGAACACCATCTCTCATACACTACTTTCGAGGCTAACATAGCTACTGAAAGTACTCTCAACTCTAACCCAACAACGGTGGAACTCGCGATAGGTCGTTCACTTTTAATGACAAATGAAGTAATGATTTTGTTTGAAAAAGGGAACATATACAATGACTCATCCACGTTAAGATTCTTTTCACTCATCGATCGTAAAATCTTTTCTCATTTATCGGGGCAGTAAATAGCAGGGAGAGCCAGGCGGATCGATGGTACAACGGAGATTGTCGCCGCCCCTGACCAGTTGCGACTAATGCAGTGCGCACGGTGCCCCATTCGACCTTCAGGTTGGAATTGGTCGTAATGCTGCAGACTCAACTCCGCCCCGTATCCTGCGATGTTATTGTTTCATTCGACGTGCCATAAAACTGTTTTAGACTGTGAGCTACTGTGATATGTCGCACTGCCATAAACACAAGTATAATATTTGCACTGCATAGCTATTACATTCACAGGCACTGATAAAAAATAATTTCCTCTTACACAGGATATTCCAATATGTTTGTGAGTAGATTTGTTATATCCATTTAAAGTTAGTTGAAGCTTAAAAAAGACTTCATATATGTCAGACAAACGAAAAAGAATATTATTATCTTGTCATTTTCAACTAATTAGTTGTAACGCTTGTTGACAATTTTAATTTACTTTTTAAAAAAGTTGTAAATTTTTATTTTAGTTTGTTCCTTCTGATCGATTTAATGAGATTATGTCATCTAAAGTACGATTACCCAAGGGTTAACGCAAATGTACATCAATGTTACTATAATATTCGCATTGTATTGTGTAGTCACATTCATTAATTATTCATTTGAATTCCGAGAAATACATTTATGAATTATAAACATTTGTGTCCATTCGCAAATGGCCCGCTGTAAACCTCTAAACCTCCAATATTGTTATCATCCTGTAATGTTTTATGTGTAGGAATTACGAGTTGAAATAATAATGGAACATATAACTATACCGTTACGAATCCTAATGATAGCCTTTTTTCAACACTTGTACATTCATTAGAGATATATCTGAATATATTTTTATCCAACAATCGTTAACATCTATGATTTTGATTGTTGAAACCAAGTGTTAAATAACGCTAATCAGAACTATTAACTAGTAGTGTTTGTTTTTCCTGGGTGAGCAGGAGTAGTATAAGTACCATAGTCTCCATAACGAACAGCAATATAGCAATGTGTTTATTTTTACTGACGGCGTTGCGACTACCATAACCGTATAATTTTATCTTGAAAATTATGATTATCAATTCTAATTAATACCATTGCACATGTACTTTGTAGGGTAGAAACATTGAAAGTTATATCTTATTATTTTAACCTATACCTAAGGAAACGTACATTATTACAGTCATGTTCTTAAAAGGTCAACGTGTCTCTTGTTCCATTTTCTTTCCGAAAAGCAAATTCCTATTCTCATATTCCGTCATTTAAATTCTCATACAACCGTTTGTACAATTGTCACTTTGATGTATGAGAAATTATGTTATTAGTTTTTAAATCCATTTTCTGGTTAACTTTTTATTTTCAGTTGGCATCTTAAATGTAGAGAGAATGTATTCCGGCCACACCTTTTTGCCACAGACCTTGTTCATCAATCATCAAACCTCACCAACAAAACCCCAACAAAACACCAACAAACTGATATCACATCAATACCTCACACCGGAGGACCTACGGTTTGGAAGACGAGGTACATGAGACACAATGAAAGTACACATTTGTAGTCCTAGCATGCGCAAAACCAAGAGAGCCCGTGTTTCAGCGTGGCGAACCCTGTTGGCTCGAGAGCCAGGGCAATTTCTCGGGAGCTGTACCGGTCCGTTGTCCCCGTCCGTTGTCCCCGTCCGTTGTCCCCGTCCGTTGTCCCCGCCCGTTGTCCCCGCCCGTTGTCCCCGCCCGTTGTCCCCGCCCGTTGTCCCCGCCCGTTGTCCCCGCCCGTTGTCCCCGCCCGTTGTCCCCGCCCGTTGTCCCCGCCCGTTGTCCCCGCCCGTTGTCCCCGCCCGTTGTCCCCCGCCCGTTGTCCCCGCCCGTTGTCCCCGCCCGTTGTCCCCGCCCGTTGTCCCCGCCCGTTGTCCCCGCCCGTTGTCCCCGCCCGTTGTCCCCGCCCGTTGTCCCCGCCCGTTGTCCCCGCCCGTTGTCCCCGCCCGTTGTCTCCGCCCGTTGTCCCCGGCGCGAGAAGCGCCGGCCGCAGCCTCCGCGAGCGCGCCTGCTTCGTCCGCGCCGCCGTGCGTCCCGCTGACGCAGCCGTGCGTCTCCCTCGCGGCGCAGCGGGAATGCGAGCCCAGCCCGCCAGCCAGCCTACTCGCCTGCCTGCCTACCCGCCAGCCTGCTCGCCTGCTCTCCTGCTCGGCGCAGCACGGCGCAGCGCTGGCCTCTGTCAACACGCTTGGGTAAATAGAATTCTTTCGTTGGGCGCGGGCCCCGCCGACCCTTTGAGCTGTCTGGGACCCCGCGCCCGCCGCCGCGCCGCGCCGCGACGCACCGCGCCGCTCCCTGCCGAGGGGCGCGACGTGGCCGGATCGGGTTCCCAGATGCAAATCCTCTCTTGGTTCCCAGTGGGAGTCGGCCCTTCGTCTCGTCCCATCCCGTTCCTGTCCTGCTCGCCCCGCCCCGCCCCGCCCCGCCCCACCCCGCCCCATCCCGTCCACTCCACTCACAGACTTCCCCGTCACTGATCCTTCTTCCGCCCCCTCGCCCGCTTCCCTCCTCCACAGCCCCGCCGCGTCCTCGCTTCCAGACATGCATCTCTCTCCGACCAGAGCGTTCGGCTCTGTCTGCTGAACCCGATCGGGACTTCCCCGCATCTCCCTCATACAACATACCTATACACACGGCCCCACGTTTGCAGTCCTCTTCTCCGTCACACAGCCGCACTAAACGTGCTTGTCGAGCCGCCGTGTGCCGCCGAGCTTTGCTGTAACGCGACATATTCTCTCTCGTCGCTTCCCATCCACTCGCTTCCTCGCTCACGACCCAAGACGTCCGGCCGAAGCAAGAACAACAAAGACGGTGTCAAACGGCCGGCGCCGGCACAGGACGCGACGGCGTGGCGCGCCGCTGGGAGCGACACAGCGTCACCGGCAAGGGCGTGGCCCCGCGCCGCAGCCATGACGACTGCGGCCGCCCCTGCCGCCCGCACGGGCTCCCACGCCACCGCAGCCCGCCACTCGACGCGGCGTACACCGCACGGACTCCTCGTTGCTCTGCTGCGACTCCGCCGTCTCTGCCATGGCATAGCTCGCCCCCCCTCCCTGTGATGCGCTTCTCAACCCTTCGCCTCAACATCCAACGCGACTTTGCTCCCCCTCATCATGTCCGTGTGCTCGTTTTCCCACCTCTTCGGCCTTCCCGTCAACAATTCTGCCGCCGCCCTAACCACTGCTTGTGTCAACCCACCGCCACACTCGCAACTAGCACCGCCGCAATCGCAGCCGCAGCCTCTAGCCGACCTCGCCCCCCTCGCCTTTCCCCTCCTTGCCCCTCCTCACCGCGCCGTCGCGCCGCTCGCCGCTCGCATCCGTGTCCCCGCCACGTAATTTCCCGTGGACAATACGGAGACTGATGTTTTCGTAGCGGGTGCCCACGCGGTGCGTGGGTCGCGGCTCACGGTATTGTGCTCCCCTGCCACTTTCTCCCTCCAACGCTGCCCTCGCCCCGCTCTCACTGCCATCGGCATGGCGCGCCGACCTTCTTCGTGTCCTCTCTCTACTCTTTCCATGCTTCTTAGGACTCGCGATTTTGTTTCATTTCAGCACACACAGTTGTGGTTTATGAGCATTTCACTATTCCATGACCACGTCTCTCCTACACACCGCTCCTCCTCAACATCCAAATGTATCTCACCCATGTGATTTTCTCCTGTACTTTCTCTCTGCTCTCTCGTATCCTTTTGAATCAATTCCTTATTTTGTCGTCCTCTTTGTTCTGAGTCTTCTCTTCATACCCTGCCCCACCCACCCGGACTTGGTCTGCTTCCTTCCCTTCAGCCCTCTTGGCCCTCCGATCGCCCCTCTTTCGCATTCGTCCTGCACACCGCTTTCCGCCATGTCGACCCTCCGTCCTCCCCCTCCCCCTCCCCCGCTGCCAGGCACCCCCTCCCCGCGCGTCCTCTGCCCACCGTGCGGGGCGGGGCGGGGCGTGCCAGCAAAGAAGCGGGCTGTGATTGAGCTGCCATTCTCCGTATCGGGGAAGAAACGCGCGTTGGTATTGCGCTCAGGCCTCGCTGCCGGATCCCCTCGTGTGTGGGCCGCGCCCCCTCTCCCCCCTCCCCCCTCGCCACCGCGCGCCGTCGAGGCTCGACGTATGGAAAGGATTTCCACGTCGCCGTGTGCCGTTGCAGCCAGCTGTTCGTCTCGAGGCCGGAAAGTGACTTGGTGCTGTTTTGTATGAGCTGTCACCGCGGCGCGAACGCCAGCCACGTAAAGCGTTCACCTTTCTTGAGCGTTTGGGCGTTGTCCGACGGAGAAATGACTGTTTGGTATGTGAAACAATGTGAACTAAAATCCTTTTGCAAGGGGATATAAACTACGACACTGACGTAAGTGACGATGTAGTCCAATGCATACTTCAGCTCAAGAAATCCTCAATGATGGTGTTTTCGGGATATTTTTGTAATTATTCAGAACACATGAACGATTATTCTCCTGAGATAAATATTAAAAAATGTAAACCAAATTACAATCGTTCAGGAGCTTCACACTGCCACGAATAATGTAAAACCTGACACAACTTTCAAACAGTGAAGTTAAAATTTATGAATTTTAATGACATATGACAAATTTTTTCTTCTTCTGTCGGGACCATCTCATGTTCCACTTTAAAATGAGAAGGGTTGCGAGATTAGAAAACATTCCCTGGTTATGTTTAAAAAATCTGTAAGCGAACACATTACTTAATTCGGGCTGATACCTGTTTTATATGCACGGTTTTAGTTGAGTTTTGGTTTAAATTGAATCGGAATGTTTCTACGTTCTTTCGACACATTATAATTAACTTATAAGTTATATAAATACATGTATTCTATTTATCCCTATTTTGCTATGTAATACAATTATTGTATTACATTGCAAGGAATTAGCAACTGTTATTCGCATTGCCGTTTTTCCTGGAGTGACCAAAGAAAGAGAAAACAAATCACTGCGTGTACTGTGCGTCAAGTGAAGTACACCACAATACCTCTAGGAACTCACATCTATCCTCTAAAAGTGCCAAAATTTAAATCCATGAAGGCGGCTTTGAAACAATGGATAGACGAATTCCCAGCCTTAACAAATGATAGAATTGTATTAATGTGGATGTCCTGCAATAAAATGTTGAGCACGAAAAAGAGCAGAGTTAAAAAGTTCTTCGCCAAAGGTTTAGTAGGGCAAAATTGTTTTAAATTAATTAATGGAATTATTACGTTTTCTATTTTCAGTTCATTGTTATCTCCTTCATAATTTTCCATTATTTTAATTTTATGTTATGATACCTTTGGGAATATTCCGGATTGACGAACAGAATTCAGAAATCGCAAGTTCTGCATTGCGCCGCTTTCCGCTGTTGTGTTAACATAGTTTCTCTTTCCTACGTGAGTACATGCCAGGCGAGAAAGTAAAACAGAGAGCTTGAATATATCTCGTTAAAGCCAACTACGTAGCAATATACGCAGATTAACCACAAATATAATAACCCATTCATCTCTTCAATTCCATGTAATGTATATGGTTGTAAATACACCTATTTGTGATCCAGAATAATGTGAAATGCGATTTTGTCATATTTCTAGAGACGTGCATGCAAATATTGCTCTGTTCCTAGTCTATTTAGGAAATACAGTGCACATTGTCATTTTCTTGTGGTTATTGTCATTTGATGCTGAAACTGCGTTCTATTATTGTTGTTATTATTACTATTGTGGCTTGTAATTGAGTACTTGTTCAGTGATGAATCTAACAAAGTAAATTGCACCATGTGCAAATTATTAAACACAAAGCGTAAATGAATCTCATTACAATAACAGATGAATGTTCGTGAGAGAATGCGTGATGGGTCGCTTTGATTGCAGTTGCTGTGAAGTCAGTTTGCAATATTTTCTACAAATTCCCTTCATCAGTTCTTTCTATCAAAAATAACTTTTAGTAATCTCAGTAGCAATCATAATATTTTCTATTTCCTTGACGATAATGAATTGATATTTACCTACAGTTGATTCTCCGTTTGCCTACCTATGCGCTTTCCTCAACTTCCTGCGCACCGGCGCACATCTTAATCGACGCAGATCTTCATAGGAGACGAATTTTCATTTTTCATTCTATTCACATTAATATTATTTTTTGATAATATTCTATACTATTACTTACTTATTATATCTTATAAACTCGACATTCCTTCTTATAATATTTTTCACTTAATGATCTGTAAATACTAAACCTAGTTTTCTTTCCATTCTCATTGCAATGTATTATAGTTTGTGAAATTATTTCTCCTGTAGTATCTAGTAAGAGCTAGTGTAAAATAAATAAATAATAATAATATTAATAATAATAATAATAACAACAATAACAATAATACGATGTACGCCGTGTAAGCTTAATGATATGAAAATCTGTCCATATGAATATCATATGTCGTTTAGGTACACGAAGAAAACTCTCCGACACACCTTCACCATTCTCCAACTTGAACGTTTCAGAGATGCGTTTCTCGACTGTCCCTAACTTCTTTGCGATTCCTTCACGAAAGCGCCAAACCCCTCATTAGAGTGTTGGAGCTTTGTAGATATTCTAGCAGCTATTTTATAATTTTCATTAGCCACTGCCGTTTCGATATTTGTCGTATTTCCACCAGTCTCGTCAGCGTAAAGAAAATAATGAGGACAATAACATAAACTAAATTTTGTTCGAGTTTTGCTCCATTTGCTTGCTTTGTGCCTTCCAGCAAGGAGGCCCCCAGTGGGCTTTTTGCTCTCTCAGTTAAACTGTTTCTTCAATAATTAAAGGTCATTAATAATACGGAGTCCCTCAGTAATGAAACAAGTGTACTCCGTCCAACCTCAAACAAAGCGAAAGAGAGAATGAAACTGCTTGTTTGGAGAACTTTTTGTTATTAGTTTGGCTGAGATTTTTTCGCTGTATCTCCGGGTGACGAGAATCTTCCCGCGGCAACCCACTCCTATGCCTCCTTCTCCTCGACCTCACCGTCTCACCACTCTCATTTCGTGCTTCAAAATGTCTCGCATACTCTGGGGACGCACGTTCTGTTTCGCTTTCTCAGTTCGTGAAGACGCTGTAACGGTGTTCCTGAACATCACTGTTGCCTCTCTTAACTAGTTTTGTTACATATCTACATTTGGGTGGATTTTATGTTAATCTTGGATAAAGTGAGTGTGAGATTTATCTCTCCCTCCCTCTCTCTCTCTTTCTCTCTCTCTCTCTCTCCTTCTCTTTCTCTTTCTCAAATGTCAGATGTCTGTAGGTCTAAACATAAAGCCTTTTCAGCCGCATTGCGTCAATCTAACACATGTGCCTGACGACACTCGCTGTACAACTGTACCGTTTTAGCTGTGTCAAACAAAATTATCTAATTTAATTCGCTTAGTAATACAATAATCTTCATAAGCTGCATTTTTTGACACTTAATTATCCCAATGTTAGTTACTGTGCTATGGAATAATTTCATCCCTAAAGAAAATGTATAGGTTATATAATCTATAGGTTAATAGGTTAAATTATAGGTTAATATAATTTAAGTTAGTATTAGGCTCACGGCGCATAACCGAGTTGAACTCAAGAACTCAATAATACATCTGAAATCTCGCAGAAATCATTGGACACTATTAAAAGTATTATTAACAACTTAGAATTATTAGAAAATTCGTATACAGATAATAATTTTCAGAGAATTTTATTACCAGATTTCTAAACCTAGCATAAAATGTGTTTCATGAACAGCTGGAATTATTGTGTACACACGATCACATACCTCGTTGAATTGCTCTACAAATTCATGCGTACTTTAGTACTTGTGTATTCAATATTTTTTTCTGTTTTAATGGAAGCGTGTGTGTTAATATTTATCTGAATATATCAAGTTTGTGTTTACACTATCAGTTTCTCTTCACACAAATTATTATTTAAATGTCCTGTGCTATGTTGGGAACTGTGTAAAATGCCAGACAGTGATAGGATGTTCTGAGGCTTCACTTGGAACGCATTTATTTATTATTGGGCGTGAGGACGAACAGTTTATGAGCTCTTTAAATAGGATTTAAGCCTTTTCCCTATTTTCTCTGCTATTTTAACTGCCAACTGGCTGCGAATAACGACTAAGTAAACAATCAACAACAACACCATTTAAACAAAATAGAGAAACAGCAGTAATTCGCAGTGTAAATTTGACTAGCTAAATTTCTCTACCTTCGCATACAAGGTTTCGTGTGTTTTTATGCGCACAAAAAATATAGTACAACAATTATTAATTCGTTTTCCTGAACAATAATATAGTATGCAGTAACGTGGAACCACGCTATCCTTAAGATCTTTTAGCAAACAAGTTCAAATTTCGAAAAATACGGTTTCTGGAAGGTGCATTTCACGTTATCTTTATTTGTTTAAACTAGTGATGCTACAATAATACATACTTTCTGTTTGTAACAGCCCCGCGATGTTATACCACTACATGAATCTGTAAAAGGTATATTTTACCAGAATTTTTTTTTCCGCACCTGCACTCGAACTCAGTTCCGCCAAGTTCACCACGCCGTGCGCCTTACCGTCACAGCAGGCAGCCGCACTGACGTACCAACTTAAGCCGACACTTAAATTGTAGTGTCTCTCTCATTATTTTCTACAAGAAATGTTCGAAAATTCAGAGAGATAAAAGAAAATGAGACCCGAACAATTATTTTAAGTGTCTCTTGCTTTATTCGTGGAAACAAATTAAAGAAAAAAATTGTAGCAATGTTTGAGAAAATGTTTTTGTTTCATTGTATTAATTTCAAGCAGAAATTATGAAAAAAACATTTTTTTTTCAAAAAATTGTACATGACCATCCTCAAAGAGATGCTGTTTTTAGAAGTGATTTTGTTTCAGGGGGAAAACATCTACCTTCAATTTTGTAGTTTTGAAATGTTACGTTTTGCAATATTCGAAAATACAGAGTTCGTCGGAAATATGATTTTCATTGCCCTTTTCACCATCTTTTCATTAACAGGCTATCCGTGGAGAAAACGTCGAAAATTCGAAAATAAGCTCTTAAAACACTTTTCAGTATATTTTGTCTAATAAACTACTTGGATATTCCGAATGTCTGAGCCATAATAAGCAAAAACATGTTGGTTTGAAAAAATTCTCTAGGCAAAATTCGCTTTGCAGAAGTATCGAAACACTCCAGAAACATGTAAATAGTTTATTATTTACAAAAAAAATTAATATATTTGTTCAGAAACAAAAATTAACCCAGAAATTAAAGAAGTCGAATTATGTAAATTGGATGTTTTTTTTATTTCGGGTTAATTTTTATTTTTGAACCAATATATTCATTTTGTTTCTAAATAATAAACAATTACATATTTATGAGTGTTTATATACGTCTTCAATGTAAATTTTTGCCTAGAAATCAGTTTTGCAAACCAACTTTGAGAGTTTATTGCAGCTCAGCCATTCGGAACATCCAATTAATTTATTACAAATATGCTTAACATTGTCTTTGAGTTTATTTTCAAAGTTGGAACGTTTCCTCTCCGGACACCTGTGAATACAAGGAGAAAATTCTCTTAACCTCTAAACGTATACCTAAGCCTAAGTTGAGTAATAGATAATTAAGACAAATTTATACACAAAAATATGCAAACATATACAAACTTACTGTTTTTCATAAAACATTATTAGAGTTTCATATATAATCACATGTTTTATGAAAACAGTAAGTTTGTATATTTTTGTGTATAAATTTGTCTTAATTATCTATTACTCAATTTAAGCTTTAGTATACGTTTAGAGATTAAGAGAATTTTATGTTATTAGATCTGAAGATGGGGACGCAAAAGCTCCCGAAACGTCGTTGAAGATGTGAAAAGAGAAAAAAATAGATGAAAGATTAAGTTAAAATTTTTAAGCGATCAAATATTTCAAAATTCTCCCGTCTATGATTTAAAGGGACCTGTTCTTATAAAAGAAAAATAACTACTAAAGGAGACAGCATAGAAAGAAGAAACAAAAGTCATATAATAGTGTTTCAGAAAAATGTTGTTCGATTGTTTCTAAAATTATTAAATTTTACCAATTGCAGCACTTTTTAAATCATTTTATAAAAAAATAGCCGAAAGCTTATTACTTGCACTCAGTACTAGTCTACAAAACAGACTGAAAAGCGTTTCGTCTTTGCATTCATACCTCATTACGTGATTCACAAAACTTAAGGAGACGTAATGTATTGTTATCCACCACATTCTCTATCTCTTTTCGCACGTATTAGAGTGTGATAATTAGAGACCGGATTTTTATGTAATTACATATTTTTTGTCTTTCTACTTTCCGTTCTAAGAATTGTAATCTAGGCGAATCATAGCCCTCCTAACACAATATCCAATTTTTTCGTTACATATTTTTACATATTTAGTACTATATTACATATTTTACATATTTTGCTGTTTTGGCAATATATTTTCTTATTTTATCAATTTTCTTCTATTTAATTCCATGTTTTTTTATGAAAATATGTATTTTTTTAAATCAGCATTTTTCCTACAAATTACTGGGGAAATCTAGGTGTCCAAAGTATCACTGATACCGCGTTTTGTGATCAGTAATTTTAATTTCCGAGAAAATTTGCGATCACTGACGTGTAACACTTCGACGAATATGCTACAGTATATGTTTGCTGGTCGTATATCTCGCCAGTTTGTGCGATTGCTTCTATTGCGATTAGTCTGGCTGCTAAACTACGGTTCTCGATTACAATAGATGAATCTTTTACTACTGACAAGAAAGTTGTGTGATGTAAAGTGAGCAGTTTTTGTAAATGTAATTTCTTGCTATGTAAATAGTTTTTGATTAGAGAATTTTAATATTACATATTATAACCGATTTTACATATTCATTACATATTCTTACTATTTTCATCACATATTTATGTACATATTTTGACGTTTTTTACTACATATTTTTCCGGTCTCTAGTGATAATACCAGCAACATGTGGAGAATTATTATTTTCATGTATTCTCTCCAATTTATCTAGATCCAGGGTAAATATCTGAGACAAGGAAGTTGAAGGAAGAGTTCTGTATTCAGTATCAGTGCACGTGAAAAATGTTTGCTCAGACATACAGAATCTTACCACAATTACGTAACACTAATTACAGCGTGAATACGCTTATCTAGTTATACCAAAATAAATTTAAGAATATAGTTAGTTTTGTAGTATTTAACGAATAAAGACACAAACCATCAATACTATTCGTATAAGAACGCATACGGCTATTGAAGCAAAAAATTACGAACATATCGTACATTTCGATAGTTCACATAACCACTCTTCTCGATGTCATTCCAACGCGCTCGTAAAATCGATGTCAGCTATTATCTCTACCAAGGTTAGTCTGTGCCACCCAGCTCTAACACAATCCAGCGCCAACGCAATACTAACACCAACTCGACTCGATTGCGGCGGGTCCCCGCCACCAGAGGAGTGTCGCACTAGTGCCCCCTTCTCCGCGTAGTGCTGCCCAGCGTCCTCACACCCACATTAGACCAATTTACTCACCACCCACGCCGCTCCGTCTGTATAGGGGGCCGTACTAACTACATTCACCAACCATCCCAGATTCAGTCTTTACTGAGCACAGGGTTCTTTATTCTCTTGTGATGTATTGCTTTCCTTCTCTGGGAGGGGAGGAGAAAAAAAGGGAGAAGTAACGTGAGTAGCATGTGTGGAGAGGCGGTACACATTTACTATTGCATTTAAAGTAAATACATATTTATCGTGTTAATTACTACGTGCAAAGTTTTTCACATGTGCGGTCTCCAAGTGTGTTTACACATCTTTGTATACAGTATTCAATGGGATGTATTTTTGTCATTTCATTATCATCGTAAAATTAAATTTTTGCGTAGACTTGCAATATTTAAAAAGCATTTTCTTTTCAATTCCACGGAATGGTTTTCATGGGCTCCATCTTTTCTTATCAATTGATATTTTTGTTTAAAACGGAATATTGTTTAATCTATCCTATTTTTTACATTTCATTTTCATACTCTCGATAAAGATTAATTATAACAATATATGCACCAGAACAATCTACATTCTTATGTACTTTCGTTATCAAACATAACTAGTTGTGGTACAGAATGGCACAGACTTTCACGTATTAGTTTTCTATTTTTTGAGGGGTCTAGACCAGCTATTCGGACTTACCACATACTCCTGCCAGCTACCATCTACCGACGCCTGAAGTTCATTTTTTTATATTTTCGTAATTTTTCAGTTTCGTAATGATATAACGGAAATATTATTTTCAGAATATTGAAGAAAGTAAAACCTCGTACTAAAGGGCAATTTTCTTTGAAAAATTTGGAGCCGTTTTTAAGAAAATGGCGTTTATGTGCTGCTATAAATTTGAAGCTCTTTTCATCAGAAATTTTTTGAGTTTTCGAAATACTTCATTAGACGTCATTTAAAGCGCTTTAACTCACAAATACAATAGTGCTTACAAATTTCTGAAAATGTGCATATTAATGGCGTGAGAGATCTTTCAAAAAATTACATTTGTGTAATTTTTGAAAAAAACAACAAAATAATACAGCGTAATTAATCTCATGTCTTCTAAAGAGTGCAATTAGCACTATATGCACGAAAAATTTGAAAAGAAAGGAGACTTTTTGAGAATATGGCTATTGAGCGATTCTGAAAATGCGAAATTTTGAGTTCGTTTTCACAGAAAATTGTTGAGCTTTCATGAAAATTAATATGACATTATTTAACGTACAGTGTTCGGTATATATGAGTTCACATGTACTCATAAATATAATGTAAACAATTACTGATTAAATATTAGCGACGTGAGAGTCAATTAAAAAAAATACATTTTTGTAATTTAAAAACAACAACAAAAGAATAGAGCAATACGGCGTTTATATTATCATATAGAGTGCTTTTAGCACTATTCCTATCAAAAGTTTAAAGAATCTTTTTGTAATTTTTTAAGATTTCATATATTGCACCCAATATCACGAGAAAACGACTAAAAGTTTCAAAAAATTTACAAGACATTAATGAAAGAACTAATTATGGACAAGAAATTTCACTTTTAGGAAAAATCTGTCTTCAATCTTGTAGTCAAAAGACGCCGAAAATTCAAAATTTGCAATTTTAGAATATTCCGAGTTAACCGTTAAAATCTAGCCTATACCACCTTTATAAGTGTATTTTACTCTATTCTTAAAATAATTTTTTTAAAAATTGGACCCGTTTTTGAGAAAATTTTGAAAATGTCCGGGGGCTTCAATAAAGTACCCCAAGTTTTGAAGAAAGTTTTTCAAAATCTCAGTGCCGCCAGTCGAGCCAGATCGACCGAGCCAGATCCATTTTGGAAGAAATCGTAGGTATGGTTTAGGCGCTAGTGGTGTTTACGGACGGACGGACGTTCTGAAAAAACAAGATTTTTTTAGTTGTGAATCCTCAATTTTGATTTGTACGAAATCTCACGAATAAACTATGAATTATATTCAACATCATGAACTAAACTAAGCGGAATTTTCATTTTAAGATAATTTTATTTTTCTGGAATTATTCCTTCCGCTAAATGCATAATGTGTTTCACTGGCACATTGTATGCTGAATGGTCTACATTACAATAACTTTTTATGTTTCATGAATACTCCCTCTTCATTTGACATAGTTGTTGCCCTCTGCTGCGACATTTGGTGTTGGTGTTGGCCCAAGTCTGAATGATGCACAGGTACACATGATGAGAGATTGTTGGCATATAAACCTTGCAAAGATATTGATGACTCCCGAAGCACTTTCAGCTGCTGTAGCTGTGATCTTGATTCCATTGTAACGTCGAATTAGGAAGGGAAGAAACTGGAAATCCGTATGAGCTCTTTAGGCCGGGCGATGTGTCATTGTTCAATAGGTTCATAATTTCCTTGAACACAAAAGGGGGTTGGCGGGGATAATAAACAATGTAGAAAGTAGCAGTATCAAAATTTAATTGAAGAAAGTTGTCACAACATTCCAGAACATTCAATAACGCACAATTCAACAAATGCTAAGCAGACTTTGTTGTAGAAATATTTGCAGAGAAATCCGCTTAAGAGTCTTATTACTAAAAGGCTACTACACTATCTCACTTCCGATTACACACGAAAAAATAGTGACGAAAGGAAGAGTTATTAGGAGTACAATATTGATATTTTGTCATACTCACAATATCACAAATTGCACATTTTTCCGCCCAGAAAATCGAACAACTTCGTCCCATACCGTTACAGTCTACCTGATTTTATTTTATGTCTGGAGGATGAGTTTTGGAAAGATAGCAAAGAACTGTTCTTCTCAACGTTTCACCTCGCTGATGGTGGGATATTTTGTGGAATAGCCGTCCATTGCTGCTACGGTGTGGTTAAGATGTGATTATGTAGATGATGGGGATTGATTCGAGGAATGATGAGTGGCGAGTGGAGTTGGAGTAAGAGGTATAATGAATGGCCAGGGAACGGGAGTAACCCGTTTAGCCCGCCATAAATCCGCCCTGACGTGCCGAGATTTCGGCCGGAGGCGACCGGCGCGGCGGACTGCGCCGAAGAAGCGCGGGCGGCCCCGGGTGCGCAGCGCGCTGCCTGGCGCAGCCTGGTGTTGCGCGGTCGCTTTCTTCTCGCTGATAGTCTCGCGCAGCCCAGAATAAATCCGAAGCAAGGGACATTTTTTTGAGTGGGCAGGGGGGTGAGAACGGGGGCGAGGCGGAGACGTAACGGGGTGAGGGAGCGGTGGGACGGGAAGGGGCGTGGCCAGGGGTGGGAGTGCAGAGGGGGCGTGGCGGGGATGGGGGCGCCCGGAGCAGGTGCCGCCCCGCTCTTCGCCGTCCGGCGCCCTATTTGTCGTGCCCCCTTCCTCGCGACGGAAGCTACTTAAAAGCTGAACCTCGCGACTCCGCCATTCAGGGACCTCCATTTTGGCGCCGCTGCGGCGAAAGTATTATATTCTCCGTGGCCCGAGGCTTATATTCTTTGCGGCATAAAGCTGCTGCTGCTGCTGCTGCGGCGGCGGCGGCGGCGGCGGCTGCGGCGGCGGCTGCGGCGGCGGAGGAAGACGAGAAAGGAGGCGAAGGAACGAGGAGGGGTTGTAGGGGTGGTGGCGAGGGAGGCGGGCATGGCGTGGGGGCGCTGGCGGCGGACGCTGCGGGCGAGTCGCTGAAATTGAGGTCCCGTCCGAGACAGCTCCTTCCGCCGTCTAATTGCGCAGCGGGTGGCTTCTGGTCTCCGCGCTGAGGTGGTCCAACTCCCCCCCCCTTGAGCGCAGGGCCGCATGACGGTGTGCAGGCAGCGGCGGATTATCCTTGTAGCTCATAAATCCCACGCCGCGAGAAATATGCCCCTGCACCTTTGGTCAGCTTAAGATGAATTTTGCACAAGAAAAATGATTATGTAACCGGCTTCACAAATCATGCCTATCTTAATATTGTAGTTTTTTCTTTGGTTAATATGCGAAGAGTATTTACAATTATAAAAGAAGCATCTGAAGTTTCGAAGTGCAATGAATTTGTAAAAACTGAGAAAAAAGTAGACCTGCCTTTTTTTCTATGAAATTTTTTTGTTTAATGTATTATTTAAACGTACCCGAACAACTCTTGCGATTCACTTTTTACTTTATTGCTTTTCTACATACATTGTAAAAATATGATATTGTAATCGTGCGTCGAAAATAGGCGATTTTTTAGAGCAAAACACATATGTCGATCCCTAGTAACAAAAAAGGGGACAAATCTTGGTCATACAAGTAGTAAATTACTTCCTCTAACAAATGGCATAGTCACAATACACATTTTGTGGGCCCTTGATACCAAAAATTAGGTTGAAGACAAAATGTTTATGTGTGGTCGAAGCTAGTGCTTGAATCGTTCCGACGATTTTCTCCTAAATTCCATTTCCGTCCTCGATCTGTCCGTACTCGAGGTCCTGCGAGTTTGAAACGCTTATTTTGATCTTTGAGAGGGTACTGACCATAAAGCCTTAACATTTTCAAAATATTCCCAAGAATGTCAAATTTTTTTGTCCCTATGGAGTAGAGAGAAAGTTATTTGTTGCTGCGCAAAAAACGGCAAATTTTCGGCAGAAAAACCCTTCTTACAGGGCCCTGGGAACGAAAGAGTGGATAAATCCAATTGCTAGAATCTTCTATGACGTGTTGTAGCCAGAATCCATGATTCGAGGTTCTTTGATACCGAAAAATCGAATGGCGACAAAACGTCTGTCCGTCTGTCTGTCCGACTGTGAACAACGCTAGCGGCCTAAACCGTTCAGCCGATTTTCTCCAGAATTGATATTCCTCAGTCGATCTGGCTGATGTTGGAGCCCCTTGAATTTGAAATACATTTCAATTTTGAGGGTACTTTACATGAAGCCCCTGGGAAAATTTCAAAATTTGCAAAAAAAGTTTCCATCGTTTTTGATTAAATGTTGTTGTTATACAGTGTGAAGGACATTTAAGAGAAGGGTGTTCATGTTCATTGAAAACCCTAATTTTTCGAAATTTGCAAAAGCTTAAAATTTTTCGAAGTCTTCCTACAACTAAAATATTAAAGGTAGAGAATTTTCCCTTATTGAAATCTGTTCCTTAAAGATAGATTTTGAAATAAGGTCATGTACAATTTCTCGAAAATTTGAGTACTTTTCGCGTAATTTTGCGTGAAAATACGGGGAAGTGCTGTTTTAGCACCACTAGTTTGATTAAATTTTCGTGCGCGCAAACAACTTGCGTTATACCCTTCCCATCGCGGAGGAATCATTGAGATTATTCAGGAGAGCAGGCATGCGCACGAGCGATCGGAAGTAATCGCATTTGCTTCTCTCTGATGACGCCCATGAGAGTCATGTACTCATAGTCATTTTGCCTCTCTCAAAAAATATATCATTCTGTCGTTTTCCACTCCATTGTTATCTTCCATCACCTATCGTGACCACATTTTAAACGCACACATTACTGTGTATTATACCTTTTTAGGAAAGTATTCGGATCATATGGCGTGAGTATTGAATGTAATGCATCGATTTTGCCAAAAATATGAAATATATGTAAAAGAATCCCATTACTATCTTCTGTGCAAAATGAATTTGAGAACTGTGGCTTTTATTTTGAGAAAAAATGTTAAACATATTACTTCAACTCATTTTCTTCAATCGGATATGAGCACTACAATTCGTTGATCTCCGCAAAATCAAAGCACATAAACTGGGTGAGTTATTCTGATAGTAATAATCCATCACCGTGTTCTCCTTGGACAGATGAACGAATATTTTTAATGGAGTTTTACTGAAAAACGCTTCATTTCTGGACAACAGTTTCTTGACGATATCCCTTCTTCTGCCCTACGATCCTTTGAGTCCATCAGAACCTTACACCGTCAGCCCACCGTCAGAATTCCAGTTCACTCACTGTTTATGAACGGCGCTATGTCATCCAGAGACTAAAGCAGTGGTTTAGGTCTTGGAAAAGCGTGTGAAGGTGCGATAATATACAAACTGAGGCAAAATAGAAAAATTAGAAACAAATTCTATGTTCTGACTCCAATATAGTAAAGAATTATTTACTGTTAATAATATGGGGTATACATCCGTCTTATAGTCCGGATATCGCCTCCAGTGAATTCCATCTTGTTTTGCTCCTCAAGAAATGCCTGTCCGTTCAGGATTACCCGACACCCATACACAATTGCAGGTGGGTGTCAAACACTGATACCTATACCACGGTATGATAAATCTCTCAATTCTAGTGGTGATGCGAAATAATAGTGCAATTTATAATGTATCCACTACAATAAACGTTTTCCACGATTTTTTTTCTTTTTGTTGAAGACCTAGGGAAATTTGCTTTCTGGATGTGCCTCGTAAAATATTAGGCATCAGGTGCAATAAGATATAACAGTTTACCGTCCCATGGGGATTTTCTGTGTATTTGAGAAGTAGAATGAATGAGCGAGAGAGAAATAGTATAACAATTTTTAGACCGGGGAACAATTTAAACTACGGTCTACGAGAAGGAGAAACACGTGTAGAATATGTGAATTTGAGGAAGAGACATGGGCGCGCGTAAGAGAATGATGCAGATTTATTAAAGGGAATACAAATAATATGTTAAACTAGGGAGAATGGGTTAGAACGAATTTAATTTAGAGTTGAAATAGTAAATTTAAAGTTTTTAAGGAAGTTTTAAAGACAATTGTACGAGTGAATATGCAAATAACAGCTGTTGGGGGGCGTTAAAATAGAGTTTGCGTAAATGGGATGTGGTTGTTACATCCTAAGCGATTTAAGTTCACCAAACGTTTCATAAAACTCTTTATTGGGTACACTTCCTTACATTTCAGTTCCTACTACCTCGGAAGAACACTTAATACAACTGATTTTCTCCGTAATAGTAGCCTCGTCAAAATATCCATCATACAGAGATTTCGTTGATGCCGCCATCAGTGCCTTTCAAGTACTGCTTTGGCCCGTTTCTTCTCGGGTAGCAGTCCTTTCCTTCTGCCTATAAACCTGTCCATTTGCAAGTCTTCGACTCCAGTAGAGACCAGTTTACTTACGGACTGTTGTATCATCCAGCAACAGAACCCGTTCACGTTGTTTGTCATAGATTCTTGCGCTCTTATTGGCCGTAGTTCCTTTCCCCTCCGTTGGGTTACTACTTAGACCTCAGAGTGATTACCAAGCAACATATCTCAGAATAAATGTTATAAACTTTTAGTGCAAGTACATAAGTGGTTCCATAAGGATCCGGCCTGACAAAGATAACGCTCATCTATGGGAAAACCTTTTGAGCAGTACATAGTCTTATCTTTAATTGCTGTAATGCTATTAGTTTTGCAGCTGACATCTCACTCAGTTTTGTGGAGAGGGGTACTTGAGTTGGTTGTGATGCGTGAAATCTCATGGTATTTAACTTCTTCACAACAACGCACCTGTACTTACTGCTCAGATTGCAAAGAATGTTATGAAAGACTATGACTTAAAGGAGTTGGACTATTCACATTACAGTTCACATTGGGCACTCTACGACGTCTATCACTTATCAATACTGAAGAAAACCTTCGGGGAAGAAGCTAAGTATTGGGTGGTAAACAATATACCACCCAATACAGCGACATAGCAAAAGAGTGTGTGGTTTATATAAAAAATAAGTATATACGTAGTTTTTAATTTCATGATCTTTTTTATTCTGTATTTCCTACGGGTACTTTGACATCATTAGGAGGTTAATTAATGTGGAAAATATATTAAATTGTTTAAGTATCTTAGTGGCTTTTATTTGCAACCACTTGCTGTGAAAATAATATCGGTTGATATCTGATTCGAAATACATGATTTACATAGAAAAAGACGTAAGCTAAATGAGGTACACCACTGACCTTGCAATAGAGTAGAACTGGGAAATGTATGTAGAAAAGCGATGATCGTTTAAGTAAATGTATGTTTTTTCGTATTATCAGATATGTAGAAATTATGTTTCTATGTAGTACACTATAACCAATAAATACTACAATACAATATCCTCCACAAAGCGATCGATTTAAGTCACTGCAAGCGTTTGTGTACAAACTACACTAACTTCCAACCCCATATTCGCAAACTTGGCGCAAGGTCCCGGATGCATCTGCCCGTTCCGCCGACCTCTTCGATCCCCAGCGGCTGCCGCCGTCGATTTCCTCGGCCTCGGGGCCTGGGGGCCGGCGCTGCCCCCCCTCCAGGGCTCCGCGGCGCCCAGAAATTTGTTGTCGGAAGCGTCGCGTGCCGGCAGACGGTTGGCGAGGGCGGACGCGCGGCGCGCTCCGACGGGGCGGGAGTGGCCGGCGATGGGAGCGGGGGCCATTGCGGGAGGGGGAAGGACGCGGGTGGGCGCTTCGATGAGAACATTCCGCCGCCTCGCTCGACAGGTTGGTATGTCTTTGTGGGCCCAGGTTTCGGCCTAGCCCTCGCGCCCGGCCCGCGCCTGCTCATTTGGCGGGATTCGCGGCCTCATCGGCGTCTTCTTTCTCCGTGCTCTTTCTTTATTTTCCCTGAAATTTTATATTCGCCGTTCTGCTGTCTTTTCTGTGATTTTCGTAGCCACCTTTCCTTTGTGTCCTTTGTCCCACTGTTCTCCTTGCTAACTTTTCTCTTCTCTTCTGTCTACTAATGCTCTTTTACGGTTTGTTTTCACTTTTAAAAAACTCTTGGGTCTTATATTTTCATTATTTCTCCTTGTTTTGAAACGGAACTCGTTCTTAATTTATTTTCCTACCCTTATTAATTGCGTTAAATGATATCACATTGGTTGCTCTTTCAGGATCATATTCACTTTCTCCATTGTCGTCGCTCTCCTGATACAGTTTCCTTTAAACGCTTTCTATACCGCTTTTGCTTTTATTTTATTTTGACCATTCCATTTCTCTCTCGTCCATTTCTTCTGTCGCTATATGTCTGCTCCATCTCACTTTCTCCTCACATTACCCTTCTTTTGACATCTACCACGTTCTTTCCAATTCCACTGTTATTTACTTCCACATTCTCCTCATCCCTCTCCCGCGTACACCCAATCTTCCCCTGCCTCTTGCACAAGTTTCCCTTTGTTCTACGACACATGCACTTTAAAGTTGGTATTGTATTAAGTAATGCAGCAATCTCGCCCTTTCCCGGATTAATCGTTACGACCAAGTTTTCCAGGCTCAACTCTAATTATCAGCAGTAAATTGAAAAGTTGGACTCCTTTCTCGTTTTTGAACTCTTTGGATAGCGTAGCGTGAACAAGGGAGCGCATTTTTGCGTCGAAAATGGTGATGGAACGAAACGCTCATTTGTTCTTCCACTTCGATCGTCGACAAAGAGAACTCCATCTACAACTCCATCATACCTACCTTTCAGCAATACTTACCACTCCTCTATAGGAACACACTCTTCCTCCAGAATCTTGCTTCCAAGCAAATTACGAAAGTGAGACAAATGTCTGGATCCACGATTTGAAAATAAGTAATAAAACGAGTATTTACAAACAGCGCTCGAGTAGTCTTAGTTCATTTCTACTATTTATATCACGATACATCTGCCACATGTTCACATAAGAATTTGAATCGTGTTTTTAATTTAGGTTGTATGTATTTGAGTAATTAAGGGTGCCACGGTGTTATGGAAAAATTTTATGGAAGTTTTTGTCTCATCCGCCTAGTAGTATAAAATTGCCTTAATAAGGAGATGAAGTGAAGATTATTCAGAATACTTGTGAAACGAGATTAGAAACAAAAATTTGAAAAAGAAGATTTAACGGTCATAATGTTTCAGTGAAACTGTATTTACTTTGTACAGAAGCCAGAAATCGTGTAATGCAAAAAAATCATATTCTCTGGCTTCTTCTATAAAATATCACAAATATTTAAGAAATCTTCAAATTACAGTAATGGTTTCAGAAAATTTTACATTTATCCAAATTTTTAATCTATTTATTTATAACCAATATTCTCACTTTTTTGTACGTAGCGTAGAAAAAATTATGTAATACTGTAAACAATCCATGTCAAGATTTTGGACAGAATTCTGAGGGCATTAGTTTATGAGAAAATCGCAATAAGTCTTAAAAATTGTTACAAATACAAGAAAACAGGAATTTCCTTTCATAAGTCCAGTAAATGAAACATTAACAAATTGATGAAAATGTTTGCTAGTTTGTCCATCAGATACATTTTTTCAGTCCATGTTTCATCGCTGGGAATAATCTGATATGAATGGTTAGTTGTGTATGATATAACACGATCTCTTTACATACATAAAATAAATATTGAGCCTCTTTGTGCTCAAGGGACTCAATTGTAACTGAATCATTCCGTTGGTTGGTTCGGCCGAATGCAACAATATTAACTTAGCTCCCACACCGCAACTGCACATTTTTTTTCTAAATAACTTACAAACTACAAACGTTCATTATCACTCTAACCTAAATTTGTGTTGAAAAAGTTTAATTAAAATGTTTATCGAAGGGAATTTCTTCAATCAATTCGTAGTATTCTTATCGAACTTCAACTATTTTTTTTATTAAACCTCAATTTACTATATCTTTCCTTCTAGTTCTTGTCATATTTTGTATGTAAAATGTTTTAAAAGTTGAAGTGTTAAACAATTTCAAGAGCTCCTTGAACAATAAATAATATTTTTATTCAAAATTTACTTGTATGAAAAGCAAGAAATGCGAATAATGGTTCGTTCGTCTATGTTTGCTTGACAGAAAGGCGGGTATTTACATAGTGGAAAAAACCGTCTGTCCGTTGAGTGGCCTGAAGTGGGTGTGCGCTATTCCGATTGCTGGGCGTCCGCGGTGGGCGCTGCGGGGCGATCGCGCCCACCTGCCGCTCGGCGCGGGCGCGGGCGCGCCGCGGGCGTCGACAGTGGCCCCGTGCGGATCAATCGCCCACTGCCTCTGTTATTTCTCCGGCGCGCAGCGTATCGGGAAACGCGCGTGTTTGGGGGCGTGTCACCGTGCGTAATTACACGCATTATACATATCGGCTATCGATTGCTTCGGCGGCGGCGGCGCGGAGTGGCGGTGGCGGCGGCGGAGGCGGCGGCTACCGCGGAGGCGGCACGGCGGGGGTGTGAGCTCTACACGACAGCCGGACATTACGGACGGCCTCGGCACGGACGAGCCTCCTATCTCCCATCGTTCGTCTGGCTATTTATTATTAAACGGAAGGGAAGCCGGTATGCCTCAAAGTGCTGTTTTAACGGACTTGGATTTTCCATCGCCTCTGCGTGAGCAGTAGCCCCGCTGCGCCCCGTCTCCGTCTCCGCCCCATCTCTCCGACCCCATCCTCGTCCCCGCTACACCTCTGCCCCGACTCGTAACCGCTACGCCTCTGTCCCCAACGCTGCTTACCGCTTCCCGTACCCCTTCCCTTCTATGCCGCGCCCTTCTCGCGGCAATCATCTGTGAAATCGATATATTCATTTTTCCGCCCGTGTTTCCCGAAACTTTCTCGGTTGAAAAAAAAAAGCTATCCTTTCGGATTGCATTGAATTCCACTTTGGACTCAAATCGAAAGTTGCACCCTGATCACTGTACTCGAAGCCGTATATCCCTTATTCTCTTATTCCCTTACTTTCAATATCGGGAAACGGTTTCGAAGGACTGGCGGGCGCGAATTTCGTTGAAGAAGAAGCGGCGCCGAGGACGATCGGCCTTCGGGTGGCGATCGGTTACGAGGGAGGCGCCGCGCTGGAGAAGTTGTGTCGGCCGCGAAACGCGAGCGGATTGAGAAACGGCCGAGGAAATTTTATAGTCTTCCGCCTTTCGAGCAACGGAAGACGCGCTGTAATACCCAATCCGGATGAAGTTTACAATGCGTTTCTCCCGAAAGATGTAGAAATCAGATTTTTAGTGTTACTTGATTTGCCGATAAATTACTCGCGATATCCTCCTCTCGTCACAAATATTTTGCTCCAGAATTTTTCTGCGACACTTTTGTACGGATAATTGAATCGTTTAATTTTCAATTTCAAGATTTAGTATTTCTTTAAAAAATTGAATCAGTTCTGAAACAAAACTAACGTTGCCATAATAGTTATTTGTCATATTTGTATCGTGTGCTAAAATAATAGTACATTAACGTATTCGCCACTACTAAAAATATCTGTCGCGACTAGATTGCGAAATCAGGTACTTAATTTCCCCAGGCGGCGCCCAAAACCACTTAGTTAATATTTCTGAATCCGGCGTCAAAGTAACTAGCATAAATACTAGCAGTACAGGCATAAATGATTTGCTTTCACATTTCAGAAGAAAGTTTTCATCGAAAATCGAGTCTGTATCCTTTCTTTAATCGTACTTGCTATACTCAAGAAAATATTTAAACAAAATTTGGAGTCTATTATGAGACAATTTTGAAAGTAGTTTCCGAATTGAGCTTCATTTAAAGTATCCCGAAAAATTAAAATTTCTGTTTTTAATTCAAGGGACTGTGACATCAACAATATGAATCGGGGGATATCAAATTGGTGAAAATTCTGTATATGTTTTGGTCCCAGTTTACGTGTCCACGGACCGACAGACAGATACGCAGAGCGACAGCCAGACATGGATGGACAGATGTTTTGCCGGAAACCACTTTTCGGAATCCATCAATGTGGATTCTGACTACATTACCTATTCATCAAATTAATACAGTGCCTAATGGCGCAAGAAGAATCTACTTTTCCCTATTAGAGTTGAATAAAACAGTCGAGTTTTTTCTGTCAAGAAAACGGTTACTTTGCACTGCATGATTACATCAATTTCCACCATTCATTTCCAAACATTTTGAGACAAATACATAAACGTATGATCCCTTCTGGAGTAATTCGTCCATCGAAATATCTCTGAGCTCTTAAAGCTGAAAACATTTTAAATTACTCTGTTCCTGGTTGTAACCTTACCCCTGCGAAGGTTTGTTTTGATCTAAAAAATCATTAGCATCCTTAACCTTTCAAATTTCAGTACACTCACTTTTTAGTACGCCGCTCAGTCCGAATCCCATTATGTCCCTTACGATTGTCGGCGCCATGAACCTGCAGAGTGGTTCCTCACGTGACGACGAACATCGTAATTGCTTCATAAATCCTCCCCAGCAAATATGAACTTGGATCCGAGAGTCTGAAGCTCAATTAAAGCGTTAATATTGCACAGGAATATTAATTTTGTCAGTCAAAGGGACGGTAATATTGCCTAATAAAAGGTGAGATTTGACATTACCATGTGTGCGTGCACTACAAAGACTGGATTGAAATTCCACTCCACGTTGGAGCAGCACCGCTTGGAGGATTGAGGTGGTGATGGCAGTGATGTAGGGTGCAGAATGGTTTGTACAGCAATTGCGATGGCGACTAAGGGTACAAAGCTTGGAGTGGTGAGGGTCGTGAGTTCTGCTATTTCGATTGAAGGGTGTTTTGAAATGGTCAGAAATGAAGATGAATGAGATAATTTTGGTGAATGGTTGGAATGTTAGGACTGTGAATGGTCACATCGAAATTGGCTGTGATATCTGAAGATTAAGGGTTTCATAGCGTTTGCAACATGACGATTTTAGATGAAGGAATGGACTGAAAAGGGAATAGTTTATTTTTTAATTGTTTACTTTATCAGTATCAGAAGTACTTGCGTTCTCCGGGAATTTATTAATAATCATCAGTTAGACAGAAAAGGAATGAACTCTGTGTACGATCTATTGGCGCACTACCCTTTCCCTGCCCGGCCCATTCCCCGTCCCGGCCTTCTCATCCTGCCCGTCCCACCTGCCCAGTTCCACCCTCTCCCTTATAAACGCTGCCCCAACCCGCTTCACTCTGCCTCATCTGGCCCCCGCCTTACCATTCCCCACCCTGCAATGATTATATCGTTGCTACAACAGTTTCTATCACAGTTGCACCATAGTTGCTATCGGTAGCTGTAAACAGATGAATTGCTGAATAATCTCAGCAAACCTCCAGTAACAATTTTGACCTTCAATCAGTCTATGCCTAACTGAGCTATTCGAAGGATTGAAAATGCATTTAGTAAGAAATATTATGCAACTTGGAAAACATTTATTTCACATCGGTTAATTTGCTCTGTATCTTCAAGATATAGGCGAAAAACGGAAAGAGCTCTCTATGAAAATTTGTTCTAATGGGTAGGAAAGTGGATAGTGAGTAATTTTTACAAAACCTGATATCTACAGTAATTCTTCCCTTGTTTTGAAAGTAACGTGTTCAAAATGTCATTTCATCGGAACAAAAGTGTAGATTTGTATTAAAAAACCAAGCGTTATTTTTTATCTTCTTTATGTAAGAGAAATCAAAACAATGTAACCTAGGCCGGTCTGGATAGCCGTGGTCGCTAGGGGGTTGTGGGTTCGAATCCTGCCCGGAGCATGGATGTTTGTGTGTGTCCGTATACGAATATTCGAGTTCGTTACCGTTGCTCCCAAAATTAGCCTCCAATGTTAAGGGCGTAATAATTACAGTGGTCGCTGCTTGACCTTCATAGTTGAAAAGCGACCTTAAATAAGCAAAAAAACGTTAGCCTAAGTTATGGCCGACCCAACCTTTCAGTGTATACCGTCTCGACATTGCATCTGGAGTTACAAAGATTACTCCAGACAGCCTGACAATTATAAAATAAATTGAATTGCTTTTTATATCATCCAAATAAGCCTATGATACTACAATAAAGCATATTGAAATCACAGACAGACTCTCCAATTTTATTTATATGCATTGTCCCCTTTTCGTTGTGAAGCGTCTACGAGTATATAACTTCTATTTCGGAGCGGAGGCGGAGCTGGGGGAGGAGGGCGGAGGTGACGGCGGAAGAGTTACGCCTCCGCTCATGGTCGTTGTGCGCTCCAGCGCGGGGAAATGCGGGCATTGAAAGCCCCGTTTACGCCGGGAATTCGCGCAGGTCGCGAGAGTGGCGGCGCGGGTGCGGGCGCGCCGCCTTTGCGTGCAGGCGTCGATGAAATTCGAACGAAGCGGCCGGTCGCTGTTCGTTTGCTCGGGGCGATGGGAGCGCGAGCGCGAGCTGCGGGGGCGTCACGCATCGCCTAGCGCTCTGGCGCTCCCCACGGGCTCTCTCAGCGCGCGTCGCCCCGCGCCACTACACCCCTGCCCCGCCCCCGCCCCGCCCCACCCCGCACACCCAACTCTCCTGCGACCATTACGTATTGATTGATGCATGGAATAATATATTGATGCCTCTCCCTTCCTGCCTCTCACTTCCACAACCATTTCCTCTCTCTTCCATCGCCCTTTCCCTCACTCTTTTGAGAACGTTTCCCCTCTTCCTCTTTAACTATCTCGTCTGAAATTAATTCTTTCTCTTTCTACCCCATAATCTCCTATTGCTTCTTATCTCTCCTTCATAGAAAGAGTTAACTTAAGTAAGTTGCAGAAAAAGTGCCTGTTTCTTTGACAAAAAAAAGTTGTCGGTCTTTCATCAGAAACAAGTGATTTTTCCTACTGTATATGTGGCAAATCTATGTTCTCGAATAAGTAGTGTATATAGAATTCCTGCTCTTTCTTAGCATAGTAATATTTCCCTAGATGTCTGACCATTCGTCTATTCTTCCGTTCGTTCCATCCATTTGTCCATCCATCCATCCATCCCCCGTCTGTTTATCTGGCAGTTTGTTCACCCGACAGTCTGTGAACAACACGATCGCCTAAACTAGTCGTACACAGCAATTTGCACTTTTACTGACCTCGGGATCCGCGCGCGAGCCACTTCAGTGCAACTTCGGGTAGAAAAGAAGGGTGGGGATCCTACTCATTCTAGGAGTGTGGATCACCAATGAGCAATTCGAACCGTAAATTGAAAAAATAATCCGCGAAAACATGACGGTTACATATTGATCAAGTAATTTTCGTATTTTATTTTATTGGAAATGTTTGTGGTAGATAGATGACAATGTGAAATATGAACCTAAAACGAATTAGACAACCTTTTTGGATTTGGGCGCCAATGTTTTAATTGCTTGTAGGGCTGATAAAGTAAAAAGAAAGTATTGTAATCCTGTGCAGGAAAATGGCGAATTTTTAACTGCAAAACCCTTTTTGCCGGGCCCCAGTAACGATAAAGTGGACAAATCTTGTTCCTACATACAGTAAATTATTTCCTCTAACACGTTATGTACTCAGAATCAAAGTTGTGTTGGTCCTTCACACCGAAAAATCGATTGACGGCAAATCGTCCTCTCTCCGGCCGTCTGTCCATCTGTCTCTTCATCTGCGGTCAACGCCAGCGACTAAACCTTTCAGCCGATTTTCTCCAAAATTGATATTCCTCGATCAATTTAAAGGAAATCGAGGCCCTCTGGGCTTGAAATTGATATTCTGGCATTGAGTGGACCTTATATTTAGCCTCTAAGACATTTTCAAAGTTTTCTGAAAAATATCTCCAATTTTTTTAAGCTTTGGACCTCACGTAGCGTAAAGGGCGCTTAAAACAATGGTACTGGTATAATTTTCGTTGAAATCTCTGATTTTTCGAAAATTGCAAAGTGCAATTTTTTTGGCGACTTTCTACAACTACAATATTGAAGATAGAGATTTTTCCTTAATGATATATTTTTGAAAGACAGATCTTGAAAGAAGTTCATGTACAATTTTTCAAAATATGGTTTTCACGTAATTTTGTTTGAAATTTAGGCTATTTAAAACAATTTAAACATTTTTTCTCAAAAAGGGCTCCAATTTCCTCTGAATATTCGAAAATTGCCAAAAGTTAATATTTCAACACTACAAAATGAAGACATATTTTTGCCTAAACAGAATCTATTCTTTAAATTTTCCCTATCACAGCGTGTCTAAAATTGATCGGATTTTCCCTATGTTACCAGTAAGAAGGGTTTATCGATCCTGAACCATTTACAACGGATCGAATTTTCCCTGTATCAACTGCTGTTGCTATCAGCTCTTTCTTACGACATCTCTACAGTTTCCAAATCGTGATCTTTCTAGAACTGATCGAATTTTCGTCTTGCCTACCTACGGGCTCTCCCTGTCGTGACCAATCTAGAAATGGTTGAGACAGGGAAAATTCGATTCTCTGATGCTTCCATTTTCCAAATTTCGTGACCAGTCTAAATATGAGAAAAACGGCTTTTTAATAATTTTATAGACTAACGAAAGTCATTCAATATATAATTTGTTTACGTTATAAATATTAATTGTTAGTCGACGAATTCTTTATACGAATGAATAAATCTATTGGACTGTACCTTAGCCCCCACCCCGAGAAAAATCCCGGGCGCGCCTTTGAATATTTCTATATAATGATAAAATTCACAATATATGGGTGTTTGAAGACAATATCGTCTGTGAAATTATAAAATATTCAACTCAGTGTAGTCAATTTAGTTTAGATTCAAACTGAAGAAATATACGCTTTCAATATTAGGTTATACATTGTTGAAAGTTGAATGCAAATTTTCTTGTGGTGTTAGTTCTTATGGTGCTCTTATTCTTTGAAACCTAACCAGGAGCATGCAAAATCCTAATCTGAGACTCACTATTTGATTGTAAGTTCTCTCGATTCACGACAATTGAAGCGAGAAGGAAACCGGGCGAAGAGAGGGAGTAGACAACCATCGCCGACTGTGCGTGAATCTGGGAAAAACGGGGAAGCCGGTGAGGGAAGGGAGAAGAAGGGGTGAAGGGCCCATGCATAGCGTGCGCATGCTATCGTCCGCTCCATCTTCAATCCGTCACCGGCTGTTTGCTTTAAGGCAATGCGAAAAAAGAATGCTTTGCTTTCCCTCGCGTGAATTTTGCACGAAACGAGAAGCTTCGCGCCGCGAACGCTCCTCGGAGTCGGCAGCCGCGAATGGAACATTTCATCGCGGGAGGGGCGTCGGGCAGTAACGAGATGGCGGGAGGCGAGGGCGAAGGCGGGAAGGAGCGATCAGCGGAAAGCGGTCAAGGTGAAGACTGAGCAAAAGAAAAAAATGAGCTCGCCGATGGGATTGGAGGAAAATTTTAAGAAATGACGAAAAAATCTGTAGGAAGACGTATAAACAAGTCACTGAGAAGACAAAAGGCATGTAGCAAGGTACTGACTCAATGTATGAATGATTTGTAACTAGTCGCACATGTTCTGACAGATGTACGAGGAAGAAGGAAAGTAAATGGGATTTAGGAATAGAATGAAACTTGACGCGAAGGTTCTTTTGGGTGTTGCACAGTTCTGTAATGAGAAATGGCAGAAAACGTGATGGAAACATTACTGATGATACTACGTACTATGTAGATTTTTACATTTTAATTACTTGTCGTGATCTGTCGACAAAAAATACTGTAAATAATTTTCAACATTTGATAAATAGGGTCGTTTTTTGATTTTAATGTGTTTTCAACACAAATGAGTTGAGACAAGATAAACTGTTTCCACCTTATTAGTTTTTACTGAGAAATGACCTGCAGTTTACCATCATCTATATGTTTCAAAATTCATTAGAAAGATGAGCCAAAATACCTTATATTAAGATGTCGGTAATGAATGTGCGGCAGTAGTAAATTCATTGTAAAATAGGAATGGCACTCCACCAAAACAACAACAAATGACTGAAAAAATTGGAGAAGCAAAGATGCGGGGCGTGAATTTTCCAAGGGCGGAAAATTAACATGGGCCACGCCGTGCTTGCGACTTGTAAGGTAACGCAGACTAAATGCCCTTCAAGTTAAATCCTCCAAGAATTCCCGCCCTAGTAAGATCCCACCTTCACTTGGCTGAGGAACACCTGCAGTATTGAAAAATAATATTATTGAAACATTTGTTGCGGCTCTCCTCGTCGGCTAAGATTGGGGTCCAAATTCCGGTATCACGCCGGGAATTTATAGGGTGCCAACTAAAAATGTCAGCAATTTCAGCCCCTGTCCAGCCTTGGTCAATAGATCAGATTGCAAGTGACCGAGTATTACAAACAAACCAGTCAGCGTTTTTTTCCGCCACGAATTTTCTGTGTTGCGTCGTACTGTAGTTCCAAAAGTAGCTGTAGAGCGAGCTAGCGAGCTCTTTGGGTGTGTGTGAGTCCGTGGACGCTGACCGCCGAATTCTTCTGGTCGTCGCGGGGCGCACAAGGTCCCTCATGGCGGGCGCGTCCGTCCAGAGGCAAGTGGCGTGTCTTGGGGTCTGCGTTCCGCACTACGCCTTCACGCGTCGCTGCAGCCAACTCCACATGCTCTACGTTGCCTTGCTTTCTTTATTTTGCTTTGCTTTGCTTTCCTCTTTCAATTACCTTGGTTTGTTTTGCTACCTTTCCGATAGTGCTGGCACGCTTACACCATAATACGGTTCGCTTATTATGCAGAAGACGTGTCTGGTGATGCAACTGCTTATTCCATGACATGTACATAAAAAACACTCGCATTTAATCCAATAAATCAATAATCTGTAATAAGAAAATAATTCAAGCTAAAATGTCATCAGACACGAAAACTGAAATATTGCTTTCTTTGTATGGAAGCATCGATTTATTATCTTTTTTAAAAAAGAGTTGTTGTTTTCTTAATTCCTAAGGGACAAAAAGAGACATAAGAAATATATACTCCAGATACAATTTAGTACTAAAAAATTACGTGCTGAAGCGATGGACGTCGTGAAGTTTTTGGTCCAATGTATGTTACAAATAGGTTGGTATGAAAGATTGATTGTATTCACTGTGAAAGAAAGTTAATAAGTTTATAGAAAAAATAGTTTTGGCAATGCAAACTAATAGTAAGTTTTGGATTTTTTCTTCATAAATAGGGAAAATAGGTTCACCATTATTTCTAGATAAAAATAGCGATCGGAGATGCGGTCTTATGCCCATTTTTCAAAACAATTTGATCCAACGTCTATGTTTCTATGGTAGTAACACATATTATCTTTGATGTAGTAAGATGTGTGAAGAGAAATTATAGGAACGGAGATGGAAGAAATGAATGAATAGAAAAAATCACTTCGTAAAATATTGCAATCTTCTGTTTCGGAACTTTTTCGATCAGCATTTGCAGTTAGGTATCAAATGACGAAAGGTGAGAATTCTAACCACTAGGCCACGTGTCAGATAAGCACTCTATAATTAGAGCAGGGAATCTAAAATACACAATACAGAATCTAATTAAACCCGGATTTCAGAGTCAACGCTAGTTCCAACCTTATATCTCTACATTAGTTTTATTTCCACAAGACGTTCGTAATAACGGAGAGTTGAGCTACAACTTCCAAAAGTGAAAATTCTAAACGATTTTGTCGCATTAAATTTAGTCTTAAGCTAGGGAACACATTACCCTCGTAAGTTTGCCTCACGCTTATTAGCAAAGTTTTGTTTTTCATTCCTCCCATCACGTTCGCGAGTTCTGTACATATTGCCTCTTGTTATTTTCCCAACCCAGTTAATTAACCGTTGTTTCGCAACCGGGGAGCTATTGCGATGAAGCCCCTCCCTCAGTCACAAAGTGTCGTTCGTGATGAAGCTAATAAAAAATGGTCCGTGGGAGGGTTGGTTATCATGGACCTCACAGACTGTGTTCACGTAAACCAGGGTCATATGATGGCGTAGCTTATCAATGTTGACGGATTCCCTCCTCCTGCCAGCTTACCAAGCTACAGCTACACTTCGCGTTAGATCCTACCGCATGCAGTGAGGGCTCCCCACCAGCCAACCGAGACATTGCCGCTTTTATATCGTGTGTTTGCCTGCTTTATATCGTGTTTTTATATAATTCAAAATGCTTACACAGCAGAAAAACTAAACAGTTTTGTGAGTTACCGTGTCAGGAAGTAATCACTGCCAACCAGAAAGGAATTACGCCAACAGTTACTTCACTAGCGGGGACTAATGATCATAGTGGTTGACGTGGCCGGAAATATCAATGAATCAATTAATTTTCTTTATTTCGAACTAGAGTGGGTTAGAAATAGAAAGCTTTTGAGCGCATATAATTTTGGTGACACTATATACACATAGTATTTTGTTTTCATATGTAAAGAAAACACATCGGCGTGATCTTCAGAACTAATAACTTATACAGCTATCCCCAGAGACTCTAGAATAGAAACCCTAGAATTTGTAATTTTCCAATTTTGTCGCAGCTTGTATCTCGTGAGCATTTTCTGAGCCTCGAAACGCTACTGGATAAAGCAGAGGCTTGTTGCTTATCTGGAAAGACGCGCTGCAGTTTGAACTTTGATCGTTTCAGAAGTGAGAAAATTGCTGTTCATGTACAGTGACCTAAATATCTATGAACTCCGGATTTTTCATTTTTTAAATTAGTTATTTTTCTGCCATTATAAAGAGACATTTTGAAATCATTCTATGTGTACGTCAATAAATATATTACATTCAGAATGAAATAATTTTTTCCATCTGTTTGTTATTTTTGTAATATGCCAGTGATGCGATATCAAATCGCTTCTGCTGATTTACATTTATTGGATTTCACAGATGATTTGGGCAATGAAGGGGTAAGTATAAATTCTTTTAAATCTACCACTTGTAACCTACAGTTTATCTGGCAGCTTCGCTCGTAAGGAATTAATAATGTCAAAACAGACGATTAGAGTTTTGTTCTTAGAATAAGAGAGACAAAATTGGGGCGTAAATTAAATCCAGTATCGGTACTTTTTAATTATGAAAGTATAATATGTAATATTACATTGTATTTCCGTGCGGAACAACTCGCAGGATCTTAAACGAACATTACAATATTCATCTTCAGTTTCGCGAACTGATTGTTTCCGGCACTAAAGATGCTCTTGGTCATTAGTCCAGTTAGTGTAGTGAATGTTTTTATGCGTGGAGATGAGGGTATTACGTCAGCACTGGATGGTGAGGTCTGATGTGCTTGTGGTGGGATGGCACCTTCCCAGCGGGTACCGCCCCACCCGGGACAAACACTAAGCTCCGGCTGGATTCTGGACGTGAGGGAATATAATGAATGAGTGCGTGTATGTGTATGTAAGGGGTGAATATAGGACAAGGAAGAGGAAGGAGAGATCACGCACGATCCTTTGTCCCGTTTGTGAGGGTACCCGCTCCGTGTTTGCCGTACCTGCTCCGTGTTTTGCCTGGTATTGATTGGAGAAACTACGTAGTAATACCGCTCAGAGCAGCCGGCCGCTAGAATTCTCCTCCAGACAGCGTCTGAATTCGACCTAGCTGTTTAGTTAATATCGAAAATCCTACCACCGTCGAGACTCGAAGCTTAGAATTTCCTGGGAAAAGGCACTTCAGTAGCATCAGTGATGCCATGAGCCACCTAAGCTGATCTCTAGTTTAGTGGAAGGCGTGTTGCACGCCAAGTGCGGGCAATCTGGCCCCTAATTATTGCATTAGAGCAGCCTTAGTCTTGACTAGACTTCTTGTAGGAGGCCTCGGACCAACATTCCGGGCCGTTGCAGTTTTTTATCCGAATTTCATCGTATTTAAACGCGGAGGTTTTGCATATTAAGAAAATCGAGTTGTCTGTCTCGTCATACTCCAGTGATGAATTTCAGGAGGATGTTCTGTTTAACACGTTGCCACCTGTAATCAATTACTATATCCCTAAAAGCCGTAGGCCATTACTGGAGTGTTTGACATCAAAATACCTTTGAGAGTTTTTGATTTTCGCAAAATGGAGAAGTCGGTGAGTTCATGTGGGTGAAGCGTATCACCGTAAGGAAAATGCATGGAAAAGTATATTTTTGAGTCTAAAGACTGCAAAAAGAAAGTGGAAGCTCACGGATTCCCAACCATTTTTTCAACCACTTTTTCAACGACCTCTTTTAAACGAATTTTTTCTTCATCCTTACGTTTTCTCTATAATATACGGTACGGCATCCGTACTCATAAATGCCACATAATTTCAATAAATGCCGTAAAGAAAACAATTTCGTGCATCAAATTTCTCGTATCTCGATTTATCAATAATTAAAGACGCCTCTGCTTTTAAGTAACAGAGTTTCAAATCACCTTTGAAATTCAATGGTGACTAATTGTTTTTTTAAGAACTGGCCATTACATTTCTTCAGGGCAATTTGCGGAGAGTACTGTTTTGCTCGATAGAGTATCGTTGTGAATCCATAGTTATTTTCTTGAGTTTTCATAGTTATATCCATAGTTAATTTCTTGAGTTTTTTTGAGCATCCTAACTCCTTGGGATGAAAGACGGATAGGAAAGAAGAAAGGGGGAATTCGTAATTTATTATCATACTTTTGTTGCTTTATACCGGGTCTTTATCGTATCTGCAACTACACAGGTCTGGAAACACCAACTCTTGTTTTGCCAATTTGGCAACGCGTGAAATACCTTCGACGCCCTTCACTTTTTAGCGAAGCCCGGTCGCGTGCCCTCAGATTTCGGGCTGAGAGAGAGAATGTGTCCAATTTTAGTTAAGCAAAAAAAAGAGAAAGCACGTATTCTGTCAAACCTTGTACTCTTCACTACTGCGGCACTACTGGAAAGAGTAAACGCCTGTCTCTTCATAAACGGTGGTCACTTTGAGCATTTACCGACTGTCAGTTTTTTGTCATTTTAAGATAATTATATTTTATTACTTTTTTATTAATTATTTCAATAATATAAATGTACTACTTAGTTACATTTTATTATGTATTTTTAATAATTTTATCGGTCACATGCGTCTTTAGCCCATTTTAACATGCAACCACTACAGGCGTGTACTATCTGTATGTTAAGCAATTTAACATCCTTTAGCATCGGGTTTAACATCTTTGGCAACGTGAATAAACAACTATTGATTCATCGCAAGGTCAAATGTTATTAAGAAAGAAACAAGTCGGGTAGAAAACAAATCAGATTCAAATAATTCAGAATAAAAGTAACTCATATAGTTTTTGAGATAATTATTGTTCATTGTAATAGGTTTTAATAGGGCAGTTAAAATATTTTTTAGGTAAATTAATTTCATTTCCTCGCATTCCATCAAATGAAACTCTTCTTCGTAATCCTATTTATGATGATCTGAGGTGTCGCTGGGAAATCGACGCGCCAACTTCCTCACCGAACTTCATTTCTTTAGTTACTTTAATTCAGGAGAATTATTGATCCATCTTTTTTCAAACACGGTATACGAATATTGTTTAAATAGATATATCGCAAGCAATACCCCACAATATCATAGTAACATGCCGGCAACAACGGAATTCATATTTACTATCGCAGTAATATAAATTTTCGCATAAATCGTGAGATTGACCGATAAAATCTGAACATACCACGAATGTTACAATGTTATTACTGTCTCGTCCAAATTAAAAATCTCGGCTCCGCACGCTCCACATCGATTTTTAACTTTTGGCCTTTGTGGTAATTTACGCCATAACATTCCTACGTATGTTTATTGTCTGTTACTAAAGTTTCTTACTGCTTAATATGCAGATTTCATAATAATAATAAAATAATAATAATATACATTATTAATATGTTATAAAATGAAGAGCTAGGCGGTAGGTAATATTTCACGATAGATCTTTTCGATTTTCTCTGAGTGGCTTTACTTAAATAATTATTGTTACGTTGCTGTAAATTAATCGATAACTCCCCTCCACATTAATATTACAGTTCTGTTTCTTCAGCATACTAGGCAGATTGCTTAAAGAGACGTTTGTTTCCACGCTCATGCCTCAGCCCACCCCACCCCTCCCACTCTGTGCAGCGTGAAAAGATTTCGGCATGAGAGCCGTGTACCTGCCCGTCGACACTCTTGAATGGGATCAACCAAAGAAACAGGAAATTGCTGCAGCTTATGACCTGACGGTTGCCTCCTATGCTGTTCCGACGGCCAGGCACGGCTGTCTCTCAAAGGTGTAAAAGAGACGCGGTTGCCAAATGACCAAATCAAGAATAGGTGCTCTCAGACATGAGTTGCAAGATAAACTAAAGACCCTGTATTAGCAACACAGTTAATCAGTTTATTAATATTGTTCTTTGTATTTAATACTATCCCGATTATAATGATCAGGAACCGATACATATTCGGCTATTGACCCCCAATCGACAATCATCATTGAACCCCCCTTGATAGTTCGTCGACCCCAGGGAGTCTACACCGACCCCGTTCAGAAACTGTTGAAAGTATATATATATATATATATATATATATATATATATACTATATATTATATATATGCACACAATTGGAAATAGAATGTTGCCCTACGCTTACCACCGCCATTCAACCCATCCGTCGTTTCGTGTGGTACTGCCCCCGCTGTCCATCCAACTTCCTCTAAACGGGAGGTCCCAGATGCGACTAGTCCCGACTGTGGCAGGAATTTTTGACACTATTTCGTTCGCTAGGTCGAAATTTCTCTCATTTTTCTCGCTTTCTTTCATCAACACCAGGCGAATGCCGGAGCAGTACCCTAACAAACGGGCCACGTACCGCGCGCGATCTTCCCTTCCTCTTCCTTGTCCTATCCTCACCCCTTACTTACACACACACACTAACATGCACTACACCATCACATATGCCGGGAGACCGGTCGTGAGCTTAGAGCTTGTTCCGTCAGGAGCGGTGCCTCGCCGGTGGGAGATATCTGGTTGGGGAAAATCTCGCCAGCCGTCAGAATGTCGGCGCCGAATCTCGCCATCCAGCGGGGAAGACCACCGTCACCACCCGAGGGACAAGCATGTACCAAAACGTACGGGACTAATGACAGCAGTTGACCTCGTCCTGCCGCCCTTGGCAGCGCTCTGCGTTGTTGGCCAGGTGGCGCCCTCGTCCCTGGTCGTCCGCGCCTCGCCCGCCCGCTGCCCCTCGCCCGCCGGCAGCCACGCGCCCTCGGCGGCCCCGCGCCCGCATTCGACAAGCCACTTCCCCTCGGCACAAGTCGAATTGATTTTGTACGGTGGCTTTCCGTGCGATATCTGATTTCATTCTATGCGCCCCGCTTCCCGATCACCCCTCGCCGCGTCGCCTGCTGCCCTTTCCCCCTCTCCGCCGGCCTGCCTTGCCCCGTTCTCGCCCTCCCTCGCCCCGGCCTCGACCGCCAGGACGACCCACCCCCGCCTCCACCCCACGCACTCGCTTTTCTTCCCGTTCCCGCGCGCTGTATTGCGCGGTGCGCCGAGCAGCCGCGCCGGAGTTGCCTGGGATGCGAGGTCGTAACGCGTTTCCGTCGCCGAGTTCGCAGGAGGGAAAATCGCCTCTCTCGCTCCCTTTGTTTCGGCCCGCCCCGAGAGTCCAGCGGGCAGCGCGCTTTCTTGTGTCGGCCGCTTGTAGTGGGTTCCACTCCCTATACAAAATGTTTCCCAACTTTTTTTTTCTTCTTCTCTCCCGCCCCTTCAGGAGGATGGGAGCTTTCAAAGCCTCATATTCACCGGTTACTGGATTCGGCTCCGTAAAGGCTTGCATCCACCCTTTGCCATCATGTATCCCTTCGTTTTGGGCCTTGCGCTTAGGGATTCTGCCCTAATAAACGAAATCCGGCGGCGACTTTGGGTGGACGTCGCCGGCGACGCTGGGGGATCGCGCGAGGTGCGATGTGTCGAAGACGGGCGAGGGTTGGGTGGCCGACGGATGAGGAAACTGACACAAAGGGCCGCAAAGGGGGCGGGGCGGAGACGTGGATGTGGGGATTTTAGGGTTTGGAGACTGCTCGAACCGCTCGGCTGTGCTGTCTTTGCATGTGGTCTGCAGCTCGACGTTCGATGAAATAAGCACCCGAGTTTCGTTGTTTCGTTACAACTGGTTACCAAAATCCAAGCTCGCAGGATCATATCCACCTGAGAACGGCGTTTTTTCGATGGGCAAATAATGCTCTCTGCTACCTATCATTTGTGGTATGTAAAAAATTCCTGCTCAATCCGCTCCCCTCCCCGAATAAAATTATATCCTCCGACAATTCTCGTCCTAACCAAAATCCGTTTACGCTCAGCCAGGAAACGGTCCAAGTAACGACCGGCGTCGTTAGCCGAATTGTTTAACTACGCTCCGTGAAGTAACGGAAGTTAAGCAACTCGAGACACCACGTATTCCTGGACGGGTGACCGTCCGGGTACTCCGGTTACTAACGGCGCCGAGCCGAAGGGATGGAAGGTATTGACTGACGGCGACGAGATGAAAGACAAACACTTAACAGAGATTACTCCAGATTTATATATACTCAATGCCCAAGAAGGACTGTGTTGCGAAAAAGATGCAACAATTTTTTTAAATTTTGAAAAACTATCACCATTGATGTCTGTCTCAGATCGTAAGTATTGAATTAACTGTTATATGATCTTTATAAAATATATTCTGCCAATACTAGTGTGCAATGTCAGTGCCTAAGCAGCGTTGTTGCAGGTAATGCTCTTGTTACTACACCCATGCCAAATCTTATACAATTCTGATTCGCGTACTCTGTGTTCAAACTCAACATCTACTCACGCTTTTTTTTTGCGGCGTTCACCCTTCCAGTAGCGGTGCGGAGGAATTTCAGTGTGCTTAACGGACGTGTGTCGTCGCCATAAGCGGATCTCGCCATCTTTCTGGAACCGCTGGCCCGTGTTCCTGCTCTCTGCCATAAGCTAGCTGCCGCTTCTGCTCAGCGCTCTCTGCTCTTCCGCTGTTAATCCCAAGGCTGCGATTTCTTTATGGGGCTAACCGCCGACTCATTTGTCTCGCTGCGACCATAAACGTCATATTACGACCATTGCCTCTACCGTGTGCATCCGGTAATTCCACGACTTCCACTGCACTTGTGCTATGAATTCTCAAATTCATTGCGCCTCCACTAAACCTCTTCATTTGTAACTATATGATTCTTAAACGTCTTCGTGAAGATTTCTCCATGTCTCCGTCTTAAATTATTTCTCCATGAGCTGTGTTTATTCTCTAGTGTTTCAGTATGGAATCCCTGCCTTATTGTCGCTCTACCACGAGTAACTATCATACCAAGAGCTGTCAACCGGTTGGTACTCGTCACTAGTCATAAATCACCGCATAATCTAAATGACTAGAAACAATTGTGTATAACAACTGTTCTTATGTAATTAAAAATATTGTCTACCATTCACTTTAGTTTCATTTTACATCCTAAATAATGCTGCAAGTGAAAACTTTGAAAACATGCATATTTTCTTAGCAATGAAAACCTTGACATTTGAGTCTAGCAGTAAACTTACACCCGAAGTCGATGAGTGGTATTAGATTCGATTTCTTTTGTGCATGGCAGAGAAGAAAAAGGGCCTTTTATCTCTGGATGCAATTCTTTTGTCTAAGCGTGCGGAAGGTTTCGAAGGCTTTTTATAAAATGGGATGACGGCTTTCTTTGTTTGTGTTTCTTAGTTTTGTTATGATTTAAGTGTCACATAAAATGTAATTAGTTTGCACTTGCACTTTCGGAAGATTTCTTTCAGATTTGAAACACCTACATGTGTTCATCGTGGCTTATTTACTTCGGTCTTCTCATCTGAAATGACACCTGCTGGAAATTTTGTTAGAAAATTGTGTTTGTTCAATAAATATGTTTACAAAGATAAGACAACCATTATGATGGAAAAAGCTGTTTCAGGGGGTTTAGATGACTTTTGTTTTAACTTGATGAATAGCGCGTTCTGGGTTCTATTCATCTCCTTGACACTCAATACACTAGCGTACAAGCATCAGCACTCCCTAAAAAAAGTATCTTTAGTAAGGCTCCTTTATTCTCGCATCTCTCTTATTTTCGTTACAACCACACTGATACTCGATCTTCTCTCTTTACCGCCCATTCACGTTCTAATTGATTTTTCTTTACTGCCTCGTGATTAAAATTTAAAATTTCCAGAATTATAGTATTATGTCAGACCGTTGATGTTATAACTCAAGAACATCCAATATCGTGTTCGCGTATTTTTATTACTGCTTCAAATGCCTTTGGCGAAAGCATCGAAAGAACTGTAAATATCGGTAATTATTAAAATACATAGCGTGATGAATAACATTAAAATTCGACCGTTGAGCACACGTATAGTAGACAAGGAGAGTTAATTTTATAATGGGCTAGCATTAAAAATGAGCCATAACTTGAAAATTTTAATAATTTCTACAAAATATCCACAAAAGTTAGTTACACATTTAACATAGATTATAACAGAGTGCAAAAAACGTGTTGTCTATATTTGGAGTCTTAATCAGAAATGCGCCAAACATTTAGTGTGAAAGAAATCCAGGGTTAATTTAATACATATTTGGGATTAATGTGGACGTGTGTAAATAACACAGGCCAACGACCAAAAAACTTTTTGTGTGTGTTCACCTAATTCTTATCATTTCTGTGCTGATTCCAAACATAACAATAAAAATGCCGTATCACCCACCATTTGTTCACATTTTAACATTTTATCTACATAGCTAGGCAAATCATGCTCTGAGTATCTAGATTTATATGAGGTGCAGGAAGTTATAAATTCCCATATTTACTATGTGAATAGGATAGTAGGGCACGAGATTAGCATTAGTCTAGAAAGAATTGGCCTGTAACAAAATCTTTAAACCCGGGGAAAAGAGCATTGTATGGGAACATATGGTCGATCAAAACAAGATTATCCTGCCTCCATTGCACATAAAATTAGGCCTCATGAAACAATTGCCTTCCCTAAAGATGAGCAGTGTTTCAAGTACCTTTGTGAAAAGTTTACGCAATTTGTCTGTAGCAAAATTATTAAAAGAGGGTATCTTCATTGAGACTGATATTAGAAAAGTGATGTTTGATCCCCAATTTGAACTACATTTGACAGAAAATGAAAATGAAGCATAGAGTGCTTTTAATCACGTTGTTAATAAGTTCCTAGCCAACAAAGCCAAGATTATCGAGCAATTGTTGCCAATATGCTGAAAGATTTGAAGAAATTGAGATGTTTAATGAGCTTCAAGGTTTACTTCTTAAACAGTCATTTACAATTCTTTCCGGACAATTTAGGTAATGTAAGTAAAGAACAAGGTGAACGTTTTCATTAAGATCTGAAAGTGATGAAAACTCGTTATCAGGGACGCTGGAACACTAATATGATGGGAGATTACTGTTGGTCACTTCACCGAGAGAGTCAGCAAACGACGTAGAGGAGAAAGAGCTATTTCAGGGGCTTTAAAGAAAAGAGACAAAGAAAATATACGTCAATGGGCACGTCAAGACTTTATAGAATGTAATGTTAAGAATATAAAGCCATCTTCTATGATTAAATAAAGTTCTGTTGGTATTTTAGAGGACGTTTATTTTTCACTTTATTAGCATATATAGCATATTTTTCCATATCTTAATGCATCAAATTCTACTCATCAAACCCAAAAAGCTATAAAAATCAGCTATTAAGATTTAAAAAGTTTTTTGAAACCCTTTTTTTGTTGGCCTGTGTAATTGAAGTGGCAAACTGTGTGCATGTGAATACACTTTAACATACAAATCACATTTTTATATAAAAACACCTTTTAGTGCAGACTTGTAGTATAAAAATGAGTCTAATCTACCAACCATGGTGCTAAAGAGCCATTGTTTTCACTTTTATAGTTATCGGAAAGAAGTTAGTGTAGATGTGGATATACTATGTAAGATTTATAACTTAAAAAATGTTATATAATGCCGGTAATGAATTAAAATTTTAGGAGAACCACAGCGCTGAAAATACTACATAATGTGTCATTCGATTTGTTATTACCTCGAGATTTGGAGAAAATAACATATTTCATAATTTCATATTCATTTCATTGGTTTATTGTTGGGTGCGACATCGTTGAAACATCATTCAATAAAGTTGCAATCCCGTGTACTACGTAGGTCCTTGGGAGATATATGTCTCAAATAGTTGAATAATCGACGCTCGTTATGTAACACACTCGAAGGCTGCCATGGGATAAGAATTGAAGAGCCGACTGGTCGGTCGTTTCTGTATTGATCAATTCCAGGCGGAGGAGTAAAACCATGAACAGTCGATTCCGGACCTCGCGCAATCATTCCTTTCCCATTCTATTTTCACTTCCATACGAAGGAGGACTTAGTGTTATGATACCCATTTTCCATATGGTCCATCTCCCATGATCTCCGAAGACTGAGACCTGCAAAGCAAGGCTAATACCCCAACTCGGCTCTAGCATCATTTGAAAGAAAGTAAAGAATTGTTTTATAAGTGTTTTTTATATGTCGCAGCCTTTGTTGCTACTACCCACTAGTGAATATGCAGGGCTTGGCTCTAGATAATCCTATGCCACTTCGAATATATTCTGAGAAATAAGAAGATAAAGGTGTCAATGCCACATTCGTCTCAGTATCAAGAAGAAATGTCTCCGTAATACAGCGTCGTTTGTTACACCAACACCGAAAACTGGCATAAAATGATGAGTATGTTAGAACAATTATCATTTTTTGTCGAAAATATGTCATACGATTCTCTCATTATCCCTTTCTCTCCCACTATCTCCCATTCCCCCTCTCCCCTCCTCTTTTTCTCTCTCTGCCCCTCCATCTCTCTCCCTCTTTTTCTCTCTCTTCCTCACTCCTCTCTCCTTCTCTCTCCTCTCTTATTCTCTCTCTTTCTCTCTCTCAGTTACCTCCAGGTCTCCTGGATACCAGCTGAGTTAACTCGGAAAGTATTCCCGTTGTATCTGCAGCGTATATGTCGAGGAAACCCCTAGGGTTCGACTCCGGACGGTGGCCGGAACAGTCATCCGATTTTCTCCCCCATTCTCGGCCATTCCGATCTTCTCTCCCAAAAGTCACATACATTTTATACTGTTTTTTTTTACTAAATAAATACAAATACAAATAAATATATCGTTTCTTCTCTCTCAGAAAGTAGTGAGAGTATGTTGAAAACGCTCTCCGATGCCCTGATTGAATTGCCGCTGGTTGAATCGGATGGTAAGCTTGTTCAGCGGATGGTTATATTGTTCCGCCTAGGAGGTGTCTTTCGTTTGTTTCTTCGCTGTGGTTCAGGAGAAATGTTTTCACACTAAAAATATACATAATTCTTACTGACCGTGGAGAGTACTGCATTTTTAAATTATTCTGTCAAGCAACTGAATGATCAGAGATGGTTATAGGGTTCTGTATCATGTAAGAAGAAATTAAGGGAGTGAATTCAACGCCTTTTACTTCCTTGCTACCGCTTACACTGTAGAGAGAAATTTATGTAATGCTGCACGAAAAAAAAAACGAATTTTCGGCAGAAAATCTATTACAAGGCCCTGGTAACGAAAAAGTGGATAAATCCATTGGCTAAATTTCGAAAAAATCCTCTAACACGTGGCGTAGCCACAATTTGTTTTCTGGGTCCCTGATAGTGAAAAATCGATTGACGACAAAACGTCTGTCCGTCTGTTTGTCCGTCTGTAAACAACGGTAGCAGCTAAACCGTTCAACCGATTTTCTCCAAAATTGATATTCCCTAATCGAAGTGGCTGATGTCGCTGCCGCTCGAATTTGAAACCGATATTTTAATTCTGGGGGTATTTTACATGAATCCCCTGGTTCATTGTCCAAATTTTTAAAAAAATGGCTCCATCGGTTTTCATTAAATTTTGTTGTTGGATAGTGTGAAGAACATTTAAGACAATGGTGCAGGTTTCATGTTCGTTAAAAACTCTCATTTTTCGAAAATTGCAAAAATTCAACATTTTTTCAGCATCTTCCTATAACTGCAATTATGATGACAGATTTTTCCCTTAATAAAATTTGTTATTTTAGATAAATTTCGAAATAAAGTCATGAACAATTTTTCGCAAATTTGAGTACTTTTCGCGTAATTTTGCATAAAAATTCGAGCGAGAAAGTATGTGCTCTTTTAGCTCCATTAGTTTTCTTGTACGTCAATGATTTTATTTTGCTTAGTATTTTAATAATTTTTACATAAAATATATCGTAAATAAAATAATTTTTATATAAAATCTACCTTGTGCAGTTTCGACGTCATTATAATGCTGCTACAACTACACATTGTGCTGCTGCCCGTTAAAGAAACCATTGTTTTATGTAAGTACCAGTGAGATTTTTAAAATATCTCTTCAAGTACTTCATGGCTAGACTGAGAAAGGTGCATAATAAGAAGTATGACATTTAATTTCAAAATGGTAAAAATTAAAACACAATAAATCAAAAGCAAAAGCAAAATAACAGTATGAAGTAAATAAATAACGTTTATTTATTTATTATGAAAAGTAAATTTTCTCTCACTGCGGATATAAAAACCTACCTTTGATATGCGAAATACTCATGAATATCTAGCTCTGTAGTTCTGAATGGCATTCAAATATGTGGAGTTGTTTTAAATAGTTTACTAATATAATTAAAAACTACATTAACGAAGAGAGAGAGAGAGAGAGAGAGAGAGAGATACAAATGTTTTCATTGCATTAATTACTAACATATTTGAGAGCCAGTAAAGTGTGAAATTGAATTGGAAACAAATTTGCTGAACAGAACTTAAATTCGTTTTTTCGTCTGAATGTAAGTGTACATGATTTAGTTTCCACGTCGAAGACCAGGCTGTTTTCAATATTCAATCAATATATCCAACCTGGAGTATTCCAAATATATAGCGTGTTAATGAAATGAAGGGAAACGAAGGCAACCTGATTTCCAAGGAAATTGCATTACTCTCGCATCCTCATGCGCAAATTTCGTATTACGTAGTTATTTTCTCGATCGTCGTAGTTGCTGCCTGAAAAGCGATTACTCCGCGGGGCAGGGTGAGGTCATAGAGCGTTGCATAATGCCGCATTTAATCTTCGCACATTATCTCCGCAGTAGCCGCTTAGGCCGTAATTAGTGAGCTCGCGATGAGCGTCGCCGGGAAGGGTTATAAATTTCGCCGGGGGCGGTGTGTGCGCAGAGGACAGTCACCGTGCGACGGAGTTTCGGGTTGAAGACTGCTGCGCCCACCTCGGCTCTGCTGGACGCAGCGTGTGGCCTGCGGCTCACCGCTCGATGAAATAACCACCCGAGTTTCGTTGTTTCGTTACCGCTGGCTACCAAAACCCAAGTTCGCGGGTTCAACGGTGTATTTTCGAAGAGCGAAAAATCCTGTCTGCTGTCTCGTTTGTAAAAAAAATGGTCTAAAATCCGTCCTCCCCCCCCCCACCGACTAAAATTAAATTCCCCGACAATTCTCTTCCTAATTATATCCCGTGTTCGCTCAGCCAGGAAACTACAAAAGTAACTGACACCGTTGTTGTGTCTGTCCCATACAGTGAGTGTTGTAGTGAAAAACTAGTTGGTAGATTTGGGCATCCTCATAGCACCACGCCCTTATCCATGTCTGATTCGAATATGTTGTATTCAAGATCAACATGTATTCTTGTTTCTGTGGATGTTCAACCTTTGAGTAGAGGCGCTTCGCTCCTAAAATGTTATGTGATCTTTATAAAATTTGTTTAGTCAGTATTGGTGTGGAGGAATGCCTAAGCAGCGTCATCACAGATAATGCACGTGTTAATATCTTGTAATCTTTTAAGCGATGTGTCAGTTAGCTTCTGCTACTCAAACTGGGTGACCCGGGAGGCGGGCTTTAAAGGGGGCAGCCTGACTGATAGAACCGCTGCAAAATTAGCACCTCCACCAACAGCAATATAAACCACAGCTATTGGTCAACTGAATAATTGCATATTGGCTAATTGGATCATTGGTGAGGTACTTTTTGGTATTCCAAATGTTTGATAGTGAAAAAGCAATGAATAATTGTACTTTTCTTCGTCAAAATTTCTGAGGAGACAGTGGTGAATTTTGAGGACCTTTCGGCGTGGTATTGACTGTGTCATGACCATTGCCGTTCAACCACTCCGAAAGGTTCGAGGAAAGCTATTTGCAAAGCGGAACAGCCTTGCGGCAAAATATTCATCTGGCAGTCAGTTGAGCGAACATATCTGGTATGCGATGACGTTTTAAATAGAACGTTGACAGTTTTCGAAAATGCAGATTATATATTTTTCACAAAATGGAAAATATTTCATATTCAGTCAGTTTCACAAGTTTTGTATCATGTATTTACTTCGCCTCGGGGATGTCACACAACAATTTCACGAAGTAATAAATACAAGAACACTTCCCGTGTTATGGATTTGAATCAATCACGGAAATTCTTGTGGTCCGGTGGTTTTGAAAGAAAAGAAAATTCATTTCTGTAATGTCTATTTTTAACCTTTCCATGCATAACCATAGTCTGGAGATGTACGGCGGAGTTCGTAAGACGAGGTTCTTTGCTATTTCGTCCAATTAGATTATTGTGGATAATTTCCAATAGTTTAATTGTAATATGATTTTGCTTGAATTGAACTGTAAATGTTCCCAAATGGTCAGCTTTTATTCAATACAAATTTGGACGAAGGATAAAGTATTTCATTTAAATAAAATATGTCAATATTTAGAATGATTATTTTCCTACATTGTGTAACTGATGATATGGATATATGTTTTCTTAATTGACCAAAATAAAATAAAAAAAACAAAGAGATGTAAAAAAATGAGGTCTCAAAACGCTCAGGTTCAAGTTGATGGCAGATAAGGTTCAAAAAATGAAAGAAATATAAAATGTCCACCAATGTTTTGAGGAGAGAAAAGAGAACGAGATAGAAGAGAAGGAAGAGAGGAAGGAGAAATGGGAAGGAGAGAGAATGGAAGAAAACTGCTAACAAGAAGTATGATATTGTGGCGTCGTGGCAACGTTTCCAAGCGGGCGGCATGCCTAAGCTGTGGTGAAAGGGTGCACCTGAGCTAAAAAAAAAGACGCCAGGATGTGGCTACCCCAGGGAACACCCCTCGCAAACAAATTATTCAGAAAGGTTAGTGGCGAGTCTGGGACGATTGTGCAAGACCCTTGGAATTGGCTAGCCATCGAGCCTGACGACGCTGACAGCATGGCGCCGAGAGTGGGAGACGGGGTGTGTATAAGGCGGGCACCTTCTGCGCTCACGGAGATTCAGAGAGATTCATAGAGCTTGTTGTTAGCCGAAAGGGTGTGTGGGATCTCCAATGCACTCCAGCACGTGGTTTCCGGGGCGGAGACCGGTTTGGCGCCAGACCATGTAGGTACGTTGGTTACCAGGGACTTAAAGTCCGATAGCATCGCATCACTCGTTGTTACCTGCTTTCGAGCAGTGGCACTGGGCTGTAGGGCCTAGGGATGGTCGCTAGGTTTTCGCGGCTAAGGGGAAGAAAAAGGTTGCCGGGATTTAATTAGTATCTGTAAAATTCTTTAATTGTTAAGTTTCTTTGTAAATAAATGAAAATATTGTTATCTTCAACGCAATGTCTGTGTCATTTTCTTCAGTACGTCACAATATTAGCATAAATATTAAAAAGAAGAAGAAAAATACAAACAATAACGGCAATAAAAGAAGGATAGGAAGAAGAAAAATACAAACTAGAATAGTGATACAAAGAAGAAGGATACGAAGAAGAAGAAGAATGATACAAAGAAGAAGAAGAAAGCGAAGGTAAAGGAGACTAAGCGGTGTGCGTTCTGGCAATGACGAAAACATCATGTCCAATTCCCTTCACAGATTTTTTTTATCGAACTTCTTCACCTCTAAACCCTTTACTTCATCTTCTCATCCCCGCCAAGTTACCAGCTCGCCCTTGCACGTCGGCTTCCACGCGATTAAAATTACATTCTTGGTGCAAAATTGCCCGGCATCTGCCAGTGCGCGAAGCGGCCAGCAGCCATGACGCGGGAGCCGGCATGCTTTCGCCGGCGGGCGCGGGGCGCGGGGGGTGTGGGGGGCACGGCTGGCGACACGGGGCCTCCGCCTCCAAAGCGGAACAATGGACAACACATCTCGGGCCAAGCGCAGGACGTGGGCGCGCGGCGCGGAGGCCGCCAGTGGAGACGCCTCCGGAAGAAAGGGCAGCCACAGTGGGCCGCAGCGCACATTCTTTTAGATAACACACTTATTCACAATTTGTTCTTAAAGTTGTTCATTCGAAAAACTATTATCCGTGTTTGATATAAAAAATTATGAAATATTCTATAATTATAATAAAATTATTTGTATTTGAATAATTTTTCATTCATTAAATTTAAGCCAGTGAATTTCTTTGTCCGTGTGATAAAACTATAAAACGATTTTAATGGTAGGTGCCTTCCCCTGCTGAAAGAATTTCTCGAAAATGAAATTAGTGATAATAAATAATATTAATAATAATAATAATAATAAATGTAAATTAGGAATTGATACCTTGTGTAATACAATATTCACTTTCTGGATATGGTGAACATGGACGTTGGAACAACGAATTAAGAAAGATATGTTAGCCTCCTCTACCTTAGATAAGGAGGGGAGCCGTCTCCTAGAAACTGGAGTGAAATTACAAAATATTTATTATGATAATGATATATTGTAATACGTTATTACTGATAAAATTGTTGGATGTAATTGAGTTGTAATATTTACAATTTTTAAATTATTTGAATTAAACGAATATATTCTGAAAACGTTGATGCTAATTTCCAATGTTTTGTGCATTGGAAGTTGTCTCTTGCTCAAAATATATTTTCGGTCCGTACCTGAACCAAAACCCAGTGCCTGAAGTTTATTTGAAGTATTACGAAGTGCTCAGGGACGAAACCAGAAAATATTTCCGGGCTGGGCAATTTCAGTTTGAACGCCCTAAATATTTTTGAAAGCACTGTTTTGTTTATTTTATCTAGAAATTTACACAACATTATAGAACGAATACTTCTTCGGAAAATAATATGTGATAATGTTCATGAATTTATTGAGAAAAATTACAAAAAAAAGCTTGGAGGAAGAGAACACGTATTCCTCTGAGCGGTTTCCATGCTATCACAGCGCATCGGGCTGTTGTACCCAATTTGGCAGGTTTAAACCCAATCTAAGCCGTGACATTTTAAGGGAAAAAAGTCCTCCGTGCGCCTTCCTTCGGATGGGAAATGAAGCCGGCTGTCCCATGTTGTAGATTTACTGCATGTAACTGATCCTCAAGTCTAAAAGAAGCCTCTGAGATAAATTTAAAATTGTCAGTTTCGTCGCCCGTATGATACCTTCTTACTCCGCTACCGGGGGAAAGGAACTTTTGGAGATATTTGCGTAGTCAGATGGAAGAGCAGGTGAAATGGCGAATCACCACGTAAAAATAATTGAATTGAATTGAGCCGCCAATAGTAGTGCATGCGTTTCACCGTGAGTAGACCACTGTGCGCCACGCCGCGTTGCTAGAGCAGGCGGCCGCCCATCCGTTACGTCACACACACCGAAGAGGGCGTTTGACCCGGTGAGACAATGTCGCACGTAGGAGGGAGAGTTAAAACTCGAGCTGTGTGATGTCACAGTCGTTAAATGCACGCATTCTAGCCTCATATAATAGAGATAAGTGAGGGCTGTGTACTGTTATAAAACCTTGGCAGTAACTGTTGCAATAACATTGCAATATGGGTTCCGTATTTCTTTCCGTAACTACGCACGTTAAATTTATCTTTTATACGTTCAAAATGCGTATTCAGGAGATGCGATTTTTATTCTAGATGGCGTGCGATTAGAATAAACGCTGGGACATTCCTTTGTTTCAGGAATTGTTTCATTTAACAGCAGATTCAAAATAGAATTGTGTTCCGATGGAACTAGATTCAGAGACTTTTTTTAATTTCTTTCTCATCCAGACACAAATGCATACAAATTATTAAACATAACGATTATTCAGATTAGAAGATATAGCTATTTAATAGTTCAAATTATCACATTGTTGTTAAATTTGATAAGGCAGCTAACAAATACATTTCCAACAATAATTGAATGTATTTATGGAAATCAGAGAAAAAATGTGTACGATAAAAATAATTTTCAAGTGAAATGTTCTACGTGTTTTGGTAAACAATTACGTATCAAAGTGCAACAAACACTGACTTCAAGAAACTTTTTTGACAATTTTTATCAATGTTAAAATTTACAAAACATCGAAGCAAAACTTGGCCAGAGTGAGTCGTGCGACTACAGAGAGGATCGCCCTGCTTTCGCAATTGCGCTGTGTAATATCACGTATCTGATATGCGGTGACTTAAACCAAAGAAATCTATTAATTATAATAATACTAATCCTAACACTTTAAGAACGAATCAGTAGTTTTTGTCAAAAATGTCTTACTTAAGGGCGGGAATACATTTTCAGCAAAAGCAGATGTCTATAAGTATAACAAACGACATAATAATCATATTCACCAGGTGGCAGTATCAACAGCTCACTACAAAAAATTCACATACAATTCATGTACATTACTCTACAACACTTTGCCAGATGACATTAAACGATTAAATTCGATAGAAAAGTTTTTAAGTCCCAAGTAAAATCTTTTCTGCAGCATTACTTTTTCTATACAATTCGAGACTATACCGAGCATCAGAAGGAAAGTAACATTAATTTTAAAAATGATAGTTAATGTAATTCTTTAACATTTGGACTGTATTATTCTAAAGAACCTGTAACAACTATTATACCACAGCTTCTGGGTTGATGGCCCCCATCTCGATCAGGTTTTTCGTCCAGTTTCCCTGATCGTTTGAGCAAATGCTGAGATGGTCCCTTGTTTTGCACGTCTTCTGAATTTCAGTGGGAAATATAGTTATTCAAATTATCGTTTTCCATATTGTCGCAGCAAAAAGTATTATTCTTTCATGAAGAACATGATGAGGGTTAAGGGCACAAATTTATAGCTAATTTACCTTTGAAAATATATTTTATTGTATAGGAGCGAATATTTTGTCAACAAAACTTGAAAAAAATCGCTCATTTTTCTGTATTCAAAATTCGACTAGAATATGGTTTAGAATAGAGATCACCGAATTATGAAAACGTGCACAAATTTAACTTCTCCCCATAGCTAGTCACACAGATTTAAACGATTTTTTTACGTAAATAAATAAATAAATAAACCCAATTTTTAGGCATATTTTTTTAGTATTTAAAAATTATATTTAAAACACACATATTAATATAGTTTATTATATCTCATCTTGTTTTGTTTTACTACGTTTCAACTACTTGTTTTGCCGCCATCTTTAGGTACTTGACCGTCTTTACCTAGTTTAGTTCAGTTCATGCCTTATTTTACGTGGCAAGTCTCGGCTGATCAGACCCGCTCTTCCGTCTGGCCACGCAAATTTCGCCACGTTCCTTGAAGGAAGAGAAGGTATCCGTCGGTCGACGAAAAAGGCGATTTGTAATTAGCACTGATGCTTCTTCTAGGCTTCAGGATCTTTTACATGCAGTAAATCTACAACATTGGACAACCGGTATTACTTTCCCTCAGTAGGAACATTCCTTTGATGGAACAATTTTGGGCAGTTAAATGGTCGGTTTCGATAAAAATGTTTGTTGTACATCCAAGTATAATATTTACGCAAATGTGCAGCTGAATTGAGTTGATGGCAGCAACTTGTATGAGGTAAGCCCCTAAAATTGGATAAACCCTTGCGTGAAACATGAAATTAAAATATATATCTGTACAATAAATAAAAATGTTGAAAATATTGGTCGTGTCATGTATGCAATGAAGAATAAAAATGTCACGAGAGTTATAATTAAATAAGCACGGAGTAAAAGACATGACACGTTTGTATCGAAACTGACTGTCCAGTACACAAAATAGAAGAAAAACTTTTATGTAGCGTATTCTCAACCATTGATTTATTTGGTCGTATTTTCTGTAAATTGCTGCATTAGAGCCTAGATTAGATAGTGACGGTAAAAGTCATGGAGAATTACTGTCCAGTGATGTGAGGCAACCAGTGTACGAGTGAATGATGTAGGAATGAGGACAAACAGCGTATCAAATGTTCACATGCAAAAACCGCATTGCTTTATTAGCTTACAAGTGACAGAAAATTTCTCATGTACAGAAAATTTCTCTCTACCAAAGCAGCAAATCCTATCCATTGTGCCGTGAACTCGCGAGTATTATCGTCACCATACTTTCAACAGAATACGAAAACTAGTTTGTAATCATTAATTAATATAGAATAGAAATTAATCAAGATAATGGATCCTCTCACGCCCTGATATGTTCAAAGAACAGTTTTAGGACAACATATTGGAACCAGAAAATATTAGAGAATAAATCAAAATTCCGAGAAGGTAGCCAGCCGAAAAACATGGGATGCATTTTCGTCGTGCATCGCACCCAATTGGTTCTCCTCTGTTAGCCGGAGTAACGTGGGCTAGCATCGTCTCCCGACGCAGCCCCAACATGTGCCGCGCACCGACCGTTGCACACTGGGCGCGGGGGCGAGGAGCTCTGGACGAGCGGAGGAGTGGGGATGAATAAACAAGAGGGCGATAGGCGGAGCACAGCGCTTTGCCAAGCCTCGTGCCTCGCGCCCTCCGCCCTCTCCGCACCCTCTCGCGCCCCCCGTGAATACTTAATTTATTTCTCTATTCCTATTTGAGTTTAATTTCGTTTCCTTTGTGCTGCGGTAAAACCGTTGCCCTTTTCGATACGTCTCTTACAAAGCAGCGGTTGTGAAATGTTTATGATGTCGCATTAACACTGCGTTCCGCGCCGGCCGGGATTCCGGGCAGCGTTGGGCCGCTGGGTGGCACTCGTCGCTTGGCCCGGCCCTCGCCCTCCGACCTCGCCCCGCCACACCACCCTCACCCACATCCCCGCTCTCGTCCTTTACCTACGTGCTCTTCGCACGTTTCAGCCCCACGCCATCCCTTTCGCCTTTGCTCCTCCGTCACACTCAGTGCCAACGCTGGACTCCGTATACCCTATCGCGTTTCTACACACGCAGTTTTGCACTCCCCCTACAACTTTTACAAGCACTGCACAATTTCCGTCCCGCTCTTTAGTCTAGATTTAGTATCATTGATCGAAAATCGGACTTCCAATATCACTATATATTGGAAAAGTTTTTGAATAAATTTTCTTGTGGCCATGCACGATGGAACTTTCTGGATGTTTTGCAAACATATTCCGCTTAGTGCTAGAATAACTGTTTTTTGACTACGTAAACCAAGGATATCCAGCGGGGTCGTTATCTACCCCTGGAGATCGCTGAAATTTTAATGGGAACCAATGATGATCGACGGGTCGATTGGAAGTCGATTGTTTCATATTCACTAGGCGATTAATATGTATAATAAAAAACAAAGTGAGATTGATAACTAAAAGTTTTAATGAAGTTAATAAATATTTTTCTATATAAGGCTTCAAAACATCTAATAATAAATTAAATATACGCTTTTCTCATGGAATTTCACACCATTCCCATTTATAAAAATCGAACTTATGTGCAATTAGAATATGTGATTTTGCTTTTGATAATTTGTTAAATAAAAACTTATAGAAGTACAAAAAATAAAACAAATCAAATGAATCATTCTTTCAAAACGATTTAATTCCATATCTAAATGTCGTCTCCAAGTCATTTACGTGCAGAAAATTGTTTTATGCTCATGTTGAATATTGAATATTATATTAAAATGTTGAAAAGGGTCATTAAGGAAGTAAATCATTTTTTTAAAATACAGATCGATCGGGAAGAAACGGGTGGAGAATCCCTGATCTAAACCGACAGCCCATTAAATGATCACAGATGTTGTCACTGCCAACAATGCTATTTATTTCAACAAGAGCTTTCGATGGCTTAGCCATTATCATAAGTTTCTGCTGTCTGGAAGCCACAAAACGACTGCAAGGGGCTTCCAGACAGCAGAAACTGATGATGATGGCTAAGGCATCGAATGCTTCTCTTGTTCAAATAAATAGCATTGTTGGCAATGACAACACCTGCGATCATTTAATTTTAAATGCCAACGACATTTCACCACAAAACCAACGACAGCCCATGCAAATTCACGTTGCCCACAAGACGACGTGCGATGCTGCAACCGTCGCGTGGGCCCACTGACGCGGTCACGTCGTCTCCCTGAGCTTGGCGCCGCGCTTGCGACTGGATTTCCTCGCGCGCCAAATGTCTCCATAAGCCCCGGCCAGCACCTACGGCTGTTGTCATTTACGACCGTCTCTAACCCTGTGATTTTTGCAGAACATCCTCACGTTGTAAAGAGATTTTCGGCGTCGCGTGACAAGGTTCCAGACTGTGATGCCGTTCTAAAAATATAATACCAAGCTACGTTTTTTGATTGTTCGATTTGAATTGAAATCATTTTCAGGGGAGTTCTATCAACCCAAATAGCCGTGTTTTCTCACTTGCGTGAACATTTTCTTTCAAGATAAAATATCTTCAGGCCGCTCAACAGTCTTCTCGGCAATCCAGATGTTACTCAGAAGATAAAACTGTTGTTGAAAATATTGCATTTTATGGAACAGAAATTGAGGAATGTGAAAAGTGATTGGGTGAAGAATTAGATCCATTGACATGGAATAATGCCGTAAGTTGTAAACTAACTATCCAATATAGAGTACCAAATGAAGAAATTCAGAAGCAAATGGGTATCAGAACTGATGTAATTGGTACAACACAATTCAGACGATTACGGTAGTGCGGATACTTAGTGGTAGATGAACAAAGATTTCTGGTTAAGGAGAATTTAAAAATAGACTTCTGATGAAGATGGGAAAGAGGAAGGACAAAGAAATGCGGGAAAGACGTAGTGTAGAGGCAGGTAGTTAGAAGAGGACTAGCAAAACACGACTGGAAAGTAATGAAGAAATGCAATGTACGATGCAAGAGACAGCGCTAGCCGCTATGTAATACCAAATGGCGTATATTTCAACATTCTTGTTAATGCCAACACTTTCTGCGTCTTCAGCGATGCCTACGTTCTCATCATATAGATGTTATTATTTCCAAAGGCCTTCACGAGTTTCAATATCTGCAATTTTCTTAACTATATAGCCAAATAATTCGAATTGCTCAATGTATTTTATCAATGCTGACAAACCTTGAATTCAAACTTTTCGCTCGAATGGGGAATTTCCCTCTTTCTGTTAAGTGCACTATATTTTTGTATACGGTTTCTCATGTTATTTTACTTTCTTAATTGACATTTTTCAAAGACCTCTCATTAGCCACTTGCTCTTCTATCATTGTTTTGTTGCCTCTCAGATCTCGGGAATATTTTCCGAACGCTCTTGGGAAAATATCTGCAATTAGAATCTATTAGTGCAATTGATGAATCTTAAATACGTTAACGCTCATACTGGGAGAATATCAAAATTCCCCAGTTACCGTTCTTTAGATGCATAGGGGCCAGAGGCTCGTGTTCGAGAGCAGTGTATTTGATCTTGTTTTGTCGCATGTGCACAAATTCAGAACACAGCAATATAGTTCATTTTATACAGATATTTTCTGCTGTATTTCATGATCATCTGTACAGATATTTCATGACCGTATGGACAGATATTTTCTCTTTAAATTCTGATGTACGTTGTGAAATACTGCGTTTTGATCTTGTACGCTTTTTATGCTAATATATTTTGCTTAAATTACCAACAGAATAGCGGATTCACTGATCAATATTACCATGGACTGGTCAAAATTTCCTGGAGAGTGCGGTTCATTGAAGACAGTTTTTTTTCGTATTGCTCGAGTTAGGCTTGCACGATTCTATGACGAAAGAACCATTTCCATTCACTTCCATGAGGGGTTGCCCAATGGTACTTCAGGGAGGGTCAGTATGTAATTAATTAAAATTCAAGCCTCCGAACTCGTCAAGATCAAAGTACCTGGTTTTATGCTGTGAAAAGGAGATAGAAATGTTACAACTTTTCAGAAACCGAAGGGAAGAAAATAGACATTGGAAGGATAGCAATAAAGCACGCACAATCTGAGTTAGTGGACACCTTTGTAGTCGCAATTTCAGTAACTTTGTTACTGTCGAAACGTTTTCAAACATTGTGAAATGAAGTAAAGGGAGATCAGAGTCGTTTACAAATAATTTCAGACATGATGCGATAAAAAGTTCATCCAGAAGTTCAGGATCCAGAATAATTGACAAAATTTAAAATATCTCCTATTGTAACATGACTCACGATACTACCTCAGGATGTCATCTTAACATAGATTTCATTGCATACAGTAGGTTAGTACTTACATGTTATTTACTTATTTATTTATTTTCTTTAACGTCAAAAACAGTTAAAATCTGTTCTCTACCCTATACGTATGAAGTTGAATTATAAATATTGTTACCACGAGCATTTTTGGCATGAATCGATAAGAAAATATCCGCTCTCGTGTGATAAAACTATTTGCAAAAGATAATCAGGTACAGATTTTGGCTCTAATCCCTTGGCATGCCTTCGTTATAGAATCCACGTTCTGCCGCGATGACGTGGAGAACGATTTTGTGATTAACTGTATTCCCTACTGAGTACAAAAAAAGGGCACAGGAAGTGAAACGGTATGTATGTCTTTACGTTATACATTAACATGCAACCCTCACCTCCGGCTCTACTCTTACCACAATTAGAAAGGGGTGGGCTCTACAAAGCGTGCGCATAGTGCTAAGATA